>OX104068.1:101849970-101914878 GCA_944474145.2 Dicrocoelium dendriticum | reverse complement strand
ACTTTCTCGCCCAGCTGTCACCTCCCTTTCGGTATTGAGTCAGCTTTCACACCCTTTGAACCTGATAGTGTTCGTAGCTTTTCGCCCGGGGATTGACTTGCAGCCGTTGTGGTCTTCTCCGCTTCCGAGC
This sequence comes from Dicrocoelium dendriticum, assembly GCA_944474145.2. Taxonomy (NCBI): domain Eukaryota; kingdom Metazoa; phylum Platyhelminthes; class Trematoda; order Plagiorchiida; family Dicrocoeliidae; genus Dicrocoelium; species Dicrocoelium dendriticum. Next base: position 101,914,748 of record OX104068.1, on the reverse strand, counting down.
CGGTCTGCATTGTGCATCTGATTTCTGCGGCATTTGTTTCGTCTCACCTGGTCGCTGACCCTCAGGTTCCAGCCCGAACGTGTCTAGTAGGATGTCCCAATGTAAAGCTGTTGGTTCCTGAGGACCTTGGGTTTTGCCATGATTCGGTCTCAACTGATTGATATGCCAAATCCATCTCTCACGTCCAACCATCACCTCGTAGATAACTCTGCCTTTCCTGCCGATAACAGTTCCGCTCGACCACCCCTACGGCCTTCGAAAATCCCGGGCGTAAACCCTGTCGCCAACATTGAAGTTACGAAGCTTTATTTTGCAATCTTCCTCCAGGTGACTGTTGCCATGCTTTTCTATTCTTCTTGGTAAAAGCTTATCAAACTACGTCCGGATGTTTTTTCCAAATATAACTTTAGTGGGGGCTTTCCCATCAGGGGAGTTTGGATTTGGAGCGTTCCGATACATGCATTGAAAAGATTGAATTGCATCATGTGAAGCCCTTCTTTATTCTGCTTTACAGAGTGCACATTTGAACGTATCCACGAACCTTTCCGCCTGTCCGTTTGGTTGCGGATGATATGGTGGTGAGAACATCTGATGAACTCCCTACTCCTTACACCACTCACGAAAAGAAGTCCAGGTAAATTGTGTTCCATTGTCTGTCACTAACACCTCTGGCAGGCCGAAGTATCGGAACAGCTTCTCCAGCTCGTTGATAGTATGCTGTGCTGGCAGGATTGTTTACCGGAATCACATCAGGCCACTTGGTGAATGAGTCAACCAAAACGAGATAGGATTGGCTATTCAATGGTGCTGCATAGTCTAAGTGTATTCGTTGGCACGGTTTCTCTGCCTTAGGCCAAGGTTGCCACTGACACTTTGGAGGAGCCTTCGCTGCAAGTTGGCAAGTTTCACACGGTTGGCAGAATTTTTCAATTTCCGAATCCATTTCTGGCCAGTAAACAAAGCTGCGTGCAAAGGCTTTCATGCGGCTGGTACCAGGGTGCCCCGTGTGGAACTGCTGCAATATTTGCCTCTGCAATTTCGTTGGCGCCACCGCTCGATCTCCAAACATCAGACAATTGTCCATGACTGACAGGGAAGTACGTCGATGGTGAAACGGCCGTAACTCCATAGGTATGCCTCCATTTGGCCATCATGTTCGTACACATTGCATGGCTTTCTCCAATATTCTATCCCGTGATGTCTCCATACGAATAGTGTCGGCTGTTCCTGGTAGTCTTCTCACATTATCAGCCAGGATTCGTTGGAGTTCTGCTTCGAAACTGATAGCTGCAATCACACAATCATCATTCTCCTTTGGGCGTGTACTGATGAGACGAGACAAAGCATCCGCTTGACCGATTATTTGCGTCAGTTTATACTGTATATTGAATTCGTAGGCCAGTAGTATGGCCGCCCATTGTTGCAATCGGTTTGCCGTAAAAACTGGAATTCCTTTCTTTGACCCGAATATTGACAGAAGTGGCTTGTGGTCAGTCAGGAGCGTGAAATGTCTGCCATACAGCATCTTATGGGACCGTTTCATTGCGAAAACAATCGCGAGCGCTTCCTTCTCTATATAACGATAGTTCTTTTCAGCTGGCGTTAGTGACCGTGCTGCATGCGCGATAGCCTTCTATCCTCCATGCGGAAAAACATGGGAAATAACTGCACCGACACCATACTTGGAAGCATCCGTATCAACGACAATTTTTAAATTCGGATTGAAGTGATTCAAGAGTATATCAGAGGTGAGAGCTGCTTTGACTGCATCAAAAGACTGTTGGCACTCTTTCGTCCATTTCCAATCCTTGGCTTTTGTCAGTAGGCGATCAGCGGACCTCTGGTTTGGTGAAGGCTTGGTAGGAAAGCGCTGTAATGGCTAACGAGCCCAAGAAACGAGTCGAGCTCTGCAATGTTTTCTGTTGACTTCATTTTTTGATGGCTTCAATATTGGCGGGTTCCGGGCGCCGGCCATGTTTGTCGATGATAATCCCAAGGAATTTGACACTTTCTAATAGGAACTCACATTTTCAGCCAGTAATCAGAATGCAGCTGCCTAAAGACGCGAAAGCACTCTCTCCAGTGTCTGTATCAAGTCTCGCGGATCCGAGCCTATAATCAACGCATCGTCTAGGTATACCGCTGTATTTGGGATATCGCTCAGCAGGGTATCCATTATTTGTTGAAAAATGGCCGGTGCGGTTTTCACTCCGAACAGCAGTCTGTTGTACTGAAAAAGCCCGAGGTGGGTACTTATTGTCAGCAATGTTCTACACTGATGGGCAACTGGGATTTGCAAATACGCATCAGCTAGGTCAAGTTTTGCGAAACATTTCCCCCCATTGAGTTTGCTGAACAAATCTATGGTACCGGCAGGGGATACTGATGATCATCCAACACAGAATTCAAACCTGTGAAGAAATCAGCACAAAGACGGACTTTACCGTTTCCTTTCTTTACCACCACGATAGGTGCTGCCCATTTGGAATAGTGAAGTCGTTCGATTATCCCTTCAGAATGTAGTCGGTCTAACTCGGCTTCCACTAAGGACTGGGTGGCGTAGGACACCGGCCGTCTTGGTCTAAAGACTGGCTTGGCGTCTGGTTTAAAGTTCAATGAGGCAGTAGCTATGTTGCAGCATCCGAGACCAAGTTGAAACAATGCATCGTGACATCGTTTTATCTCAGCAATCTGAATTGACACATCGGGCTTGAAGGTGACGGTTGTGACAGCAGATTGACTTGCGGTGGTTGACATATATCGTACGTTTGATAAGAGTCTTTCGATTTTGCTCAGTATCCGTAGGTCAGCCGCGGAGGTGAGGGTGAGATTGGAGCGCACTAATTTGCCGACCCACCAATGGCATGTAAGTCTACTGTATTTACTCACCCACGCATCTCTGGGAGTGTGAATACGACGTGAGGACGCAAGCGGTGCATGTGTCCTTGAAATATGTCAATTACCCTGGACGATTTCGACACCGGTCAGTTCAGATTGGGTCGATGCCGACGTTTTTGGCTGGTGGTTTGCAACATCTGGACAGCAGTGCATAATGCGCTGGCTACCGTGTTCAAATGTTGATGGCGCATCGACAGTTGCTTAATGTTATCCCAGCAAATGATAAAAGGGTTAGTGACAACGCTGTTATAGACTGAATGTTACCTTCACATAAACCACCTTAGCAAAATAAGAATTCATAACAATTAGACGGTGAAAATATGAGATGCTACTTCTGCATAAATGAGTCCGGAAAAGCTGTCGTTGACAAACTACTCCCGTCACAGTCTTGATAGCAATTGCAGGAACCAAGTGGGGTGCACGCTGTCTAATTTGTTTAACAGTGACAGTGACGGTGTAACATGAAAGGCTGACAGTGTCGCTCAGTCTCTCAGGAAAACGTAGGTGTATATCAAACGAAATGATCGTTACATGCTGCCGTCTATGCCAATTAAGAGACTACTCGCTGCACGTGTTTGTGGAGAAGGACTGCCGATGAAATCGGCAGCAGTCCTTGCAACCAATTTTTTAGACGCAAATGGTTGTCCTATCTGCGAGAAGTGGGTCTTTCAAGCGCACTAGTGTAGAGTGGAGCGTTTGGCCTTTCTGGAAAATTAAGCTTATGTTTTCTTTATTTAAGACCCTCTGGATGGCCTCTGAAGTTCCATCTTTATAAGGAATATCTACCGTCCCAATCCACTGGGTAGTACACCGTGGTTGAGGATTTAAAATCCGCTGCAACGGGTATCCGCCTCGGGTATCCACTACCAAGCAATTAGTTCATTGCTTCTTTCCGCGCGGCTTTCCCATCTTCTTCCTCTGTGCAGAGAGTCTGGGATTTGTGAAACAGTGATGAGACGATTCCAGAATACACATGCTTTGGGCGACCTGAACTATAGTAGAATACACCATCTGTCTCCGACGGCTTACGATATATCTTTGTTTTTGGACTACCCCCATTCCTATGAACTAAGCAGTCAAGGAATGGCAATGTTCCACTGCCAGATTCCAATTCCATAGTGAAATGTCTGGTCTCCGCTTTCCAAAGTTTAAACAGCTGATCACAAGCTTCCCCATCCTAGCGTACCATGATCCATTACTTTCCTTGATATTCAGTGTAACAGTAGCCGGTTCGGCATCGGTGCCGTGCCAATGCAAAACGGAAAGCCCATTGATTTCCACAGCCAAACGATAACGGAGTCCGAACGTCGTTATAGTCAAATCAAAAGGAAAGTATCGCGCTGATGTATGCTGTGAAGCGTGTTACTGAATAGACATTCGGCCGCCGAATTGTCTACCTGCTTTCGGTATTTATTTATTAACTCGAATTGGCAATCACTTAAAACGTCCTAATGTTTGCCGACGCCATCAAGTGTTGGCGTAATCTTTAGGTAAAGGCCGACCAGCAACTGCTTCAGATTGATCTGGACACGGTACATCGCTAGCCATTTTACAATTTACTGCATCTCAAAGTGATTAAAGGCAAAATCATCTCCATAAGGCACAACACCAGTTACTCATACAGCCTCAGAACTAGGTACTGCAGTAATCTTCCATCGAACTTGATTCTTGTGTGTTGGTTCAAGATGAATCGGGTTGCTCCAGGAAGTCCGAAAAGGCCACCTAGTCTGATAATTTCCATCTGGGTCTGTTGTTGAACAAAAGGACATTTCTATTTTTGACAGACGCTTAGTGCACCTGGTCACCTTCATATGGAATACGCCATTCAAGCCCGGCATCCATGGATGAATAACGCCTTAATGTACTGTGGCATATTCAAGGTCGGAATTCCTAGCCCCTGGCGATATCGCTGAATAAAAGGCAATCATAAAATGACCATGATTCTGCTAGACCCACATCATGGCTGCCACTGCGGACTGCGATTCTATAATAATGCAAACTGAGGAAGTCACTCATTGTAACTAGCAGAAAGGTATGACCGTATGTAGTGTCGCAGGACTTTCATTACAATTCACGTAATTCACTCGTAGAATGCTCTTTCTGAATCGGTCGTTTCTGCAGCGACTCAAGTAATGTTTTTAAAAATCGTTGGATGACGCAATCATCCAATTAACCACTCTCTACTATCCACTCTTCAACTGGATCAAATCTTTGCGTCTGGTCAAACAATTACGTCCTTTGATTGGGGGACTTCAGCCTTCATGCAACGAAATTTCAGCTTCGCTCTGCGAATAGTTTAATCCGTACTCGCAAGATGTACTTATTGCCATACTGTTGTGCAAACAAGTTACCACTCCCTCGAGATACACTACTGGCGACGAAGCATAAGTTTTAGACATTGTGTTCACCAACGAGAAAATAATAATTAATACAGTAAACATAAGTGTACCTTTTGGCCGTAGCGATCACGCGATGCTTCGCTTCCGCTTCACTTGCAACGCGAAATACGTCTGTGAAAGAAAGGAGGAAGTTCCATTTATCACCCATTACGGTATACGCTTTGACGTCCTTCATCAAAATAACGGGTCTTTTCTAACTGCCCAGCCTCTGAAATCCCCTGGAAGAAATTTGTCATTCTGTTCACTCGGCTAATTTCAATGGCGTCTGAATCCAAAATACTTCTTTCGGAGCAAGTGTGGTGGTTTCTGTGGGGCCGGACACGAATGTGCATGATCAAGATGGATGCTGCCTGGCGGGTTGATAATGTACGTTTGGATGCTACATAAGTCAGCGAAATCAATGCATCAAATTGCTCCGAGAAGACAAACTGAACACTAAGCGACGAATTTAAGTACAAGCGGATACCCGTTGCAGCGGATTTTAAATCCTCAACCACGGTGTACTACCCAGTGGATTGGGACGGTAGATATTCCTTATAAAGATGGAACTTCAGAGGCCATCCAGAGGGTCTTAAATAAAGAAAACATAAGCTTAATTTTCCAGAAAGGCCAAACGCTCCACTCTACACTAGTGCGCTTGAAAGACCCACTTCTCGCAGATAGGACAACCATTTGCGTCTAAAAAATTGGTTGCAAGGACTGCTGCCGATTTCATCGGCAGTCCTTCTCCACAAACACGTGCAGCGAGTAGTCTCTTAATTGGCATAGACGGCAGCATGTAACGATCATTTCGTTTGATATACACCTACGTTTTCCTGAGAGACTGAGCGACACTGTCAGCCTTTCATGTTACACCGTCACTGTCACTGTTAAACAAATTAGACAGCGTGCACCCCACTTGGTTCCTGCAATTGCTATCAAGACTGTGACGGGAGTAGTTTGTCAACGACAGCTTTTCCGGACTCATTTATGCAGAAGTAGCATCTCATATTTTCACCGTCTAATTGTTATGAATTCTTATTTTGCTAAGGTGGTTTATGTGAAGGTAACATTCAGTCTATAACAGCGTTGTCACTAACCCTTTTATCATTTGCTGGGATAACATTAAGCAACTGTCGATGCGCCATCAACATTTGAACACGGTAGCCAGCGCATTATGCACTGCTGTCCAGATGTTGCAAACCACCAGCCAAAAACGTCGGCATCGACCCAATCTGAACTGACCGGTGTCGAAATCGTCCAGGGTAATTGACATATTTCAAGGACACATGCACCGCTTGCGTCCTCACGTCGTATTCACACTCCCAGAGATGCGTGGGTGAGTAAATACAGTAGACTTACATGCCATTGGTGGGTCGGCAAATTAGTGCGCTCCAATCTCACCCTCACCTTCGCGGCTGACCTACGGATACTGAGCAAAATCGAAAGACTCTTATCAAACGTACGGTGCTGTTCACTGTTTGATCAAGCAGTTTCAGTTCATCTATCCAGTCGAGCCCCAACAAATCTAACCCCGGCTGGTCTATCAAGAAACATGTCGTCTAGAGTTGTTTATTGCGGAAGTTTACCTGAAAATTTAGTTCACCCAGCAATTTCAACGAACCTCCTGAAGCATTCCGTGCCGTGTGGTCCGTTTATATGAGTGTTGGTCGCCCTAGCATGCACCAATTTTCACGAGATATCAGGGGGATATCAGACTCCGTGTCAATTTGTAACTTGACTTGGAAACCATTGATTTTCTTAATTGTGTATTTGCGTTTGCTGGTTCCGTCAACCTTGAATGTTGCGATGATAGATCTGGTTAAATTGGGACGCCGGACCTGTCTGGTATTGTTATGCATCTTCATGGTCAAAATTGGATGAGTCGCCAGGCAACATGACTCCTTATGCCCTTTTCTGCCGCAACGTTTGCAAGTGTGAGTTTTGAATGGGCACTTACGGGCCAAATGCCACTCTCTACAAAACCAACATGCAGTGGGAGGTTTAGAATGCGGTGAACTCACGTGGGTAGCTTCTTTTCGGGGAGTACGGCTGACTGCACAGACAATTTCTTGATCGTTCTGGTTGGACAGCTGCTGAATCATTGCGGTATCGTGTTTCAGATTCGTCATGCGTTGGTACTTACCGGTCACTTGCTGCAATGTGACATCCGGATTCTGCTCAATTTTGTTCAGTATTGGTGTTTGGATGTCTGCGTCTTTGGATGCTTGTAGGCCACAAACGTATATGAGATATTTAAACTGATCACTTGTAATCTTGTGTAGTTGTGACCGTTTGCACTCTCGATTCACACGGTTGGAATAGTCGACCCAGTCTTTGTCTTCTTTTTTGGTTATTGTCAGACACTTGTACCGGATGTTGAACAAACATGTCTGTTCTCCGAAAATCAGCGAGAGGACTGCAACCACTTCGTCGAAGGACAAATCGGTACTCTTTTTGGGTAAGATAAAATTGGTGAACTTCTCGTGTTCGGCAGCACCCAGCTTCAGCAGCATTAGTCGAATCTTCTTTTCTGCTGGAAGGTTGGCAAAATCAACCCGGAACATATCTCCATACTTGTGGAACCAAGAAACAAATGTTATACCAGCATCAGCATCATAATGGAACTCACTGATCTGCTGAGTCAGAGTTTCTGGTGAGGGAGCATCTTCACTTGTCCCTAAACTTGGGCTTGACTGCACCGTCATCTTCTGAGTTAGCATCTCGATCAGCTTAGCCTGGGATGCTTCAAACTGCGCCTGTTAATGCTGCAACAGCATCAGCAATTGTTCAAAGCTGATTGCCATTCCTGGGTTCGGTTGTACTCGCGTCGCCACCTCCGTCGCCACTGCTGTAATGCTGTACCCGCTATCGCCTGGTTAATTCACACCTGCGGCGAAATCTGCGCCCTTACGCCTGCTCTGTTTGACGCCTTGGCAAACCCGACCGGTACGGAGACAGAAGACTACTCAGCAGACCAGTTGTATTAGGGTAGAGAACGCTGATATTTATATGTCGATGTTACCAGGCGGATTTGGCTCTAAGCCCACGCTCCATACATACTTGTCCGCTGCATTTGTCCAGTTCACCGTGTTGCACGGGCACTCGCCTACCCGGTGCATGGCAACGCACGGGATGTCTGACGCGCGATTTCATCAGCTTCCGGTCAGGCCTTGGCAACACGCCTGGTGTCTGACGCGCCATCTCATCAGCTTTTTGCTGGGCCCTGGTAACACGCTCGTAGGGTCCGTTCCAAACGCGATTGGTGGTGAATGCGCGAGCGTTGGCTCCCAACTTTCTCGCCCATCTGTCTGATTCTTCTCCTATTGGTTTTAACTGCTATGAAGATCACTTTAGCTGATGTCAATGCCTTATTTTATAGGTTTGGTTGTATCAACGAAGAACAACGTGGCTCCAGTACAAATAGATTACATGTCACCCATCTACCGATAGCTTATTCTGGGGTAGCCGTTGATGAGGCATATATCGATTTTCTGAATGCAATCGCTAGCTCGATCAATTATTACCTCGTTTTCATGCTTCAAGCATAAGACAAGACGATCCCAGCTGTAGCCATTTCAGAAAGTCAAACCAGCGTACTCGTCTATAGGCCAGGTACACGGATCCATGATAATCATCTTAAACTTCATTGCGGTGTAAAACCAAGTTTGTTATTCTAAGCAGGTTTGTACATGTTGTTTATTACCGAACTGTTTACTTTATCAATTGATTACGAATAATATACTTTTCGATAATTTTCTTCAGGCACGTACAATTATAAAGTAGGCTCGTGAAAGCCGTAGCAGAACAGTAGGAAGCTGATTAACATTGAGAGTATAACAGATCAATCAACGGTTTGTTCAATTGGACTAGGCTACATACGAAAACACACGTAATCTTGGTTGGGTAAGTACAGTTGAAAAGAGTTTAAGTAATTTAAAAAGGAGTTGGAAGCTAGGGCAAAGTCAAGCTTTGTACCAGCATTCGCTATTCGCGAAGTTCTGATTTCAAAACCATGATTGCACTGGTTTCGGCGGTTACCAATAAGTGTTTCTTTTAAATTCTTTGGATCGCGTTTGATATGGAATAGGCGGCTTTAAAAGCTTCATTCATTCGCACATGATATCCAGTCTCCACTAGATGTTGCTGAATGGAAAAGTTGATGCGTTTCACGGTGCCTTTTTGCAGTGAACTCAGAACAATTCTCAGCGAACCGTTTGAATAAGCACCTAGTCATATGACCAAGATACCTTGCACCACAGTTTCAGGTGTATTGGTATAGATGAACGATTCGGACCGGACAGGTAGTTTGTCCTTTAGTTTTTGAGAAGTAAGTGGTTTTGTTTCTGCAAGCAGACCTATGTTGTCAACTGGAAACATTCTGGCAATTGCGATGGAAGGTTTTTATCTCAACAGCTAGAAGGCGATAACAACTTTAAAAGGAACTGTACGGAAATCATTCTTTTTTGCTACAATGAACTAAATTTCTCCTTTATCTTAAAGCTACGAAACTGATAAAGTGCGTGTATTGGCCCACCACGTCACCTTACGCAAAATGCTCTTTTCGATCGTTTCATCTTTGCATCGGTGCAACAGAACATCTAGGAAAGACAAACGGTCATCTTTTGCAACTTCACTGGTAAATTGCAATGCTGGAAATACTCGGTTAAAATGATCTTGTAGACTGACGCATTTGATAAATTATTTGTAGACAAGGAATGTATCATCCATGTAACGGTGATATGAAATGAGTGAAGCAGTAAGGTGACTCATGGCTCCACGTTATTTTTGTAAGGAAGGTGTCAGCTAAGGATGGGCCTAAAGGTTGACCCATTGTGATTCCGTCAAGCTGTCTGGAATAGATTCCATCAAACCAATACTGCATCTTCAATGTGCAACGTAGGTCAATTCCTTCAGCTTCTGTACTGGAATTCCAACATCTATGTTTCTCCCAGTGGTGTAGTCACGAATGTAATTCACAGTTTATATCAACGATACGTTAGTAAACAGCCATTCAACATCAAATACAAGCACCTAACTATCTGCTACGTTAAGTTTTTCTATCCGTTTGACGAATTCAAACCTACCTCTCACTGTATAATCAACAGTTCTTTGCGTATTGATTCGTGCAATTCCGTTATCCATTTTGCGACCGGGTGAAAAATTTAGGATGTCATCTCGACTATCGGTCGCATAGGAATTTTGGTTTTTGTGAATTTTGGTTAGTAATAAAATTCAGCAAAGTGAATTATCTATATGCTTTGCCTCTTTTAATTCTCGTAAAATGTTACGGTTTTGCCTCTTCCTGTGTGGGTGTCTCCATTTGGATTGGGTCTTGTCGAAATTTCCTTTGTCTTTAAGTAATGTCTTCATTTTTGAGACTTAAACTAACTTGTTCATCAAGACCCAGCCTGACGCTGCATCCGCTGTAGAAAACATCAGTCCCGAGTTCGACATCAGATCCCTGATCAGGTCACGGTGCTTTTTGTTAGAAGGTTAGACTTTTGGGATTGTAGTCACGATACTGATATGCAATATGCGCCAATATGGTATTGCACTTATCACTTGGAGTGGAGATGGTGTAAGCTCCACTAGTTGGTCTATAAAATTTGCAAATTGGGTCTCCAAATAAATTTACACGTCTTTCTGCTGGGAGAAGCAGAATATTAGACCAAGTGTCAGTGTTTCGAGTTGCAACTGGTTCAGTAGCTGTCTAGACAGTTGGTGTACATGTCTCCCAGTATTAGCGCGAAATTTTTTCAGATGAAGAAATTCCAGGCTTTTGAGCAACGCCGTGTGTCTTCTTTTTTTCGTCTTTTCGCATATTCTTTGCAGATAGCACTTGAATGAGTCACGGTGGTCATAACTGAGGTCATCCACCGCCGATGAGTAAAGCGAGCACAATCGTTCCACTTCAAGGAGTCGAGATTAAATAGCGTCCATCAGATTGTAAGCATACCATTTGAGAGAGCTATCGTTTAGTCGAACCTGGTCTGTTTACTTTGTGCCGCTGAGAACAAAGTGTGTACGGAAGCAACGAAGTATTACACGCAGATTCTAGCCGCTACTAAAAATGGCAACAGGTGAGCATATCATTATCTTCCAAAGTCCAAATTAGCCTAATTTTGTATTTTCGCACTGCTCATCTGTCGCATAAACTGGGTAATAAGAGAATTCAAATAGAGTCACGAAAGGGGATCTCATTGTTTTGATCAAGAATCATTTACGCTGTTTGGAACAATCCGAGAGAGCACTGAAGAGTGAAAACAGCATGTGCAGATCTTTCTAATGGAATTCGAATAGTAGGACTTCATTAGTACAACAATACTCACTGTAGGCATTTGTCAACCTTTGTATTATGATATGTTAGCCTGTAATTTACCCTAGACACTAGGTCGCACTTATTGGTGATCTACAGTTCTAGATTACCAAATATTGCAAAGCTTTTAAACCGCCTAACTTTCAGAGACTGAGAGCGCCTTGTGTTTAAATTGGCACAATAGCGAGGTTTGTGTCATGACCACGCTATGGTTTTCAATTTTTAATCAGCCATATGTACGCCTGTAATCATTTCCGGAGAAACGTTGTACTAAAAACTAAGTTGCATAACTGCAACCATAGTCTGCTATTGCAACACAACTTCCTAGATTTGGTTGGAATTTCTGAAATGCTCACCAGGAACCTGTACTCCTTGTCCTTATTTATCCTTTCTCATAAAAATATCGGAGGTAAAATTTCCTTCATACACCACCCCAGATAACATACGAAATCATTGACATCCGGCATTAAAAAAGACGCTAAATCCCATACTATATCCATTTAGAAGAAGCGAAAGGCGTAGATTTGTCAGTACCATATAGCACCATGTGAACGCTGAAACATAACATCATTATGAAAAGCAAATCAAGAATTTCTTGTAATTTTTTGTATCTTGCTTGTAACTCCTCAGCAGCTCACTTAGTGGGACTGCTGCATATGACTTTCTACTCGTTATGTGCCACTGCTTATTAAGCATTGACCATCGTGTTACCTACTGGTGAACGTTAGTGAGAGATAAAGCCAGGTATTAATTACCGAATATATCATCCTGTATTTTCACACATGTCGCTGTATTAAAAGGAACGGGATCCCCTCCCAGTGGTAATACCTCACGCGCAGATAAATTCGCATTCTCCGGTCGCACGATATCTGTCACAGACTTAGTTTGAAATTACCATCCAATAAGTCAATTAATGTCCGGTTCCTGATCTGGAATTATCAGCAACGCGTCTCCATTAGAAGCGTTCGGGATGTGCACAATTTTGACGAGTCCGAATTTGAAGTGGTGCATCCCTATCGGTTTTCTAAATATTAAAAGTTTCCTAACTAATCCAGTAACACATCACGCTAACTGGGTGTGGATTGACCATAATATCATCTCAGGATGTGATTGCCGAAAGTCTTTGCTGAGATAACCGTTCGTTGCACAATTTGCAATGTATGCGTGTGCATCAACTTTTCACACAGTAATTCAATTATGTGGCTTTTGTTCAGAAAAAGTAGACCAGCTGTTAAATTTGTAAAAACTATTACTATGACTACTACTATTATTATTATTACTAATACTATTCCCGCTTCCCTTATACTTCCCGAAACTACGCAATTTATTCACCATTGGTGAAGGTGAATCAAAGCTATTCATTTCATATTCACAAGCGCAGCTTTCGTTACACATGCAAGTAGCCGCTCGGTGCCAGATCTATTCACTGGCACATGGGTCGATCAGCCACGTATAATTGTAGTTACATTTGAGATGACTACGGATCGTGTAAAGAATGTCTTCACCAACATTTGGAGACTGCGTGTCAACCTTGACCGATGTCAGTTTGTGCACACCGCTTCAAATCAGTCACACGGTCATTGTCAATGATATTCCGAATGCCTATTGTAATTTCAGAGCGAGGTACATCCAGTTGACAACCGCAACATCAATGCACATTCGCTCCATTGGTCCGTAGTAGAAACTAAAAAGAGGATGACTCTACAAGGACTTGTTAATCTACAAAAGTAGTCTACTCTCTGGGTGGCAAGATGTTTGCTTTTCGAGTGCTAGGTTCATGGACCACAAAAAATAATAATTTCCCATAAAAGCATGCAATGGAATACGAACAGGGTCCAGGGTTCATTAGATCCAGTACTTGAATCTCCACCATCATCTCTTATGCGAGTTAGTTGTCGTAAAATAACGCAGCTGAGCGAGTGTTTGATCAGCCAACACCATTTCTTTCCATGCAAGCACGTTTTACGCCATTGATATACCTTATAAGGTCAATATTTGATCTGGTTTTGAAATTTTCTAGTCCATATTTTTATAGCTTTCTACACAATTAGGTAAATAGCTGCTCACGCCGATACAGGCTTGTCTGGTTTCTTCCATAAAAGTTTTCTAATAACAGAAATATTGCAGAAGTAAATGGACCGGTATAGATACATCGTGAAAAGAGTAGAAGATATAAAATTCTGAGATTTCGGGTTTTATTGGAGCACCCGCCGTGTGTCTTGGATTGCGACGCGCAATCTCACTAGCGACGGCGGTTGACTTGGAAGTCAGCCTCTGCCAATGCGGTCACTGGGACCGTCACCGAAGTGCAGGGTCTCGGTGTGGCTTTCTCCTATCCATACACGCCACGACCGACGGTTTCGTCTTTGTTTATACTCATCAGGTAGAGATAGCTGAGCTACGAGTGGAACTCGGGGCATAGTGCTGGACGGCTATCGCTATGATCACTAAGCCATTGAGTTCCGCGAGCAGTGTTTGACACAGCGGTTAGAAGCAGATTTTCGGGTTTTTTTCGAGCATTCGCCTTGTGTCTTGGATTGCGAAGTTCAAACACACTAGTGGCGCCGGTTTACTTGGAAGACAGCTTCTGCCAATGCGGTCAATATTACCGTAATGGGACCGCGTCGCAATCCAAGACACATGGCGGTTGCTCGAAAAAAAACCCCGAATATCTACTAACCGCTCTGTCAAACACTGCTCGCGTAACTCAATGGCTTATTTATCATGGCGATAGCCGCCAAGCACTACGCCCCGATTTCCACTCCTAGCTCAGCTCTCTCTACCCGATGAGTCTAAACAAAAACGAAACCGTCGGTCATGGAGTTCAGGGATAGGAAAGAGCCACACCGAATCCCCCAACTTCTGTAGGTTTGTATAAGTTCTGTATGGTTTTGTATGAGTTAGCCGATCAATACGACCAAGAAATATTTCATCTCGAAATGCATATGCAGCTGTCATCTAGTTGAGTACACTTGTGAAAAGCTTAATGGAATAAGTTAAAAACTAATCGTGAAAATCCAGTTTATGCAGTTTAATGCACTAGTGTGATTGCCGGGAATAAGTACATTAGGTGCGAATATAACAGCAACTCATACCTAGCTAATGGTTTCACAAGTTGCCTCTGAAACGACTGTGAGATGCTATGCAATGAAACGTACGCTGTTGCATACTGTTGTACATGCTCTCTGCATAAATAAATGAGTCGTTTCGTACTCGGACAAACAACATGTTTCTTTACTATGGTCAAAATGCTTTGTTCCGTCTGTGTTTCGTGATTTTGCACCTACTTTATATCGGGCGATTTAGGTAACTGTGAGATATGCCGAAGCGAATGGTTTAATGTGTTTTATTGAAGGTCTAACGCATCGCAGACTTCATGTCAACTATAAGATCTATGTCTCATCGCCATTAAATTTGTCTAGGCTAGTTTGTGAGTTAATTGCTCTCAAGTGATGCGTGCTACGGAAGACAGTGGTCTCATACAACAAGTGAATTGAGCCAGCTGCCTAACGTTAGCAATTGGAGTCAGTCATGGTTCGCCCAAATAGGTAACCCGGTTTCGTTGTTCATGTACTTGAAAGAAAATTTTATGTACATGGAAGATAAGAATAATACAAGGAAGTAATAATTAACCGATGTAAACTTAGAACAAATATTAGAGAATACAGTGGGAGTTAGATGTGGTTTCAAATGTATATTCGTAGATACACTGTGTAGTGTGAAGTAGAACAAACTACTGCAATTTCTCGGATCCGTGTTCGCAACACTTATCATTAGATGCGGAAATATACAAACATTCACGGCAAGGTTGTATAATTAATTGTAATATTGAATGGGAAATGCCTAATTATTTTCTGTTCTAAGATGAAACGTAAGTAGTATGTTTGAAGCGACTAAATGCTTTCGATTTATCCGTCTTCAGGCAAACTACAGAGATATACGTTGGGGAAACTACAGTTCATTAAAAGATACAGAGAGTTGGTATTAATTGGACATAATTCTATTGTTCTCGTAACCCTCATCAGGTAATCAGTTGATTGGAGGTAGTGGTGTCGTTGGGCGAGGTCCGACAACTCTTGGCTGCATCCTGGCCTAGTTAGTTGCGCTGCGTTGACGAGCTTCTTCTGAATGTATCACTTCAGTTTTGTCAACCTGTTGCTTACCGCTTAAGCGGTAGCTTGCAGCGGATTCCCTGACGGTTGATCTGGCTTCGGCGGTACTCTGTACAAGAGTTTGAAATCATTACATGTGTCTAGTAGAGACGCAGTGCGACTAAATGATACGTTATTGTACACAAAGTACATATATTCCGCTGATTCATCATCAAATTCGGCTAATAATAATTGCTTCGCTCCCAATTTTGTGTACTATAGTTGCGCGGTGTAATTGATGAGCCACCCTTGTAGTGAATATATGATGTGACTTGCGGCATCAAAAGTAATCAACCCCTAGTTCTATTGAGAACATCGTCGACTTAGCGAATGGGAGCTAATTCACCACAAACAAAGGCAAGGGCATGATCAAGCTCAGCATTAAACCAATCCATTATTATTCACAAAATCCTTAGTTGCGTTTTGCTGAAGTTCAATCACAGTGCCAAAGTTACTGTCTAAAATTAATGTTATTTTATAATATACACTGTATGATAACTTTTCTCATTCCCACTAGCCACTGCCTCTCCATAACACTTTCTTTACACAATGGGAGTTGTTGGGAGCTGAGCTGAACTTACTTAGAAACCAGTGAAGTCAATTAAGCCAGGCCGGTGCATAAATAACTACTACTATAAATGCAGATGGAAATTGGGTGTTGCCCACCCGAAAACACTGTGAACCACAGTCCATTACATTGAGATTGCGCGTCGCAATCTAATCACACAACGTGTAGTCCAAACTTGACCCTCCAACTACTATAAATGCTTACTGTATGTCAAGTGTATCGAATATAACATGTCACGCATGAGGTATTCCATGTGTTGAAAAGTCCTCTCCAGCTTCGGGAATCAAGATTAAAGTTGGAAAAGGCCAATGGCAATTGGACACAGATATTTTAAGAAGAAAATGCTGATAGTTCACTTGTCCAAACGGAGCGTCGGCTACGTGTTACAAAAAGAAGGCCGAACGTTTAACAAACAAGGAACGAGAAATAACAATATAAATATATATCAAACATTTGTCCATCTGAATCATTCATATATGGTTTGATGCAGTTTGTGAGGCTGTCGCTTTCGGAGTTCTCAGAAAAATTGGTAGAGGCTGACGCTGATTACATTATTGATATGGGCCACTTGGATTATATGCAGTGGTGTGATGCGCTCAGCACGCTACTGACAAGAAACATTTGACACGCCAATTTGAATGCAAGAGTAACAACTTCTATGAGAGAATTCCAGGTATGTTAAGTGCGCAGCGTGAATACATACCAATCAGATGTATTGGTGTGCAAGCTTGACACGGCCACTTCTCAAGTTATTGCTATGACTGAGCAGGTGAGATTTGGGTTGCTTAGAATCTGGTACACCATCATAAGACCGTCACACAAACGCCGACATCATCCACTGCCGTTGCATATCCTTCTCAGTACTTGTTGGTAAGGTAAATGGAAATGGCATAATCAATACAATTAGGTTCTACTTCAACTGTAGGTGCCTGGCGTGAACAATAATTTGCAAGTGAGGGCGTAAGGATACAGATAGCAGCGAGGAAAGATCCATGAGTAGAGTTGAAAGAGATCTTTCTGTACACTCCCTACGTTCTGGCTGTTCCTATTGAACAAACACATTTGAGTAACCCAACAGCCAAGTTCTTCTTGGATCAGCAGGTCAAGTTCATTTGTGCTGGAATAATGCCGGAGGTACTAGAGACCTAACTAAAATGCGTAAACTACTTGGTGTCACAAAGCTAGTAACCATGATTTATTTTTGCATTATTTAAGCCGACTGCCGGCTGGTCTTCCACATGTACTTTATGTAGCGGTCATTCGATGCTTTGATCGCTTGCTAAATCTTGATGCATTTAGCTTAAGGTAAGCAATTTGAAGTGAATAGGAAGACAGCTTCACCTGATGGCACAGCATGTGAAAACATAACAAACGGGACGACACATACAGAGCAGACTTTGGTTCCATGGAATCGTAGGTTGTAGAAAACAAACTTCTCGCCTATTGATTACTTAGTGTGGCGACCCGCGTGGCGCTATTTTTACCGGAGTTATATAACCTGCAGACAGTAAGCGATGTTGCCAATGCGCTGGACTACGGGTGTCAAACCTGTATCTGTACTGCCACACTTTTCATCCCAAATAGTTTAACACGAGTTTAGACATTGTTTCATTGTAGCATAACGTACGGCTTGTTATTTTGCAGTGCTTTATCGTTTCATCATCGGTAGCGTAATTACTCGAAGATATAAGTAAACCTAGACGTATGCACAAGCGAAGGTAGCACAGGCAACTGGTGCACGTGAATTTTCGTGCGGTGCGCTGCGGTTGGTTGTTGTCATTCTCTAATCTGACTGTTAATTTGAGTGCAAATTCATTCTCAGTGTGCAGTAATAGATGGAGAAACCAACATGAAACTAACTTCTTTAAGGCCTTCGTATTGCAACGTCCAAGCACTCTTACTTACATATGACCAAATCCTTTAGTTATCTGTGATCATCTCTTCGTATTACGGCCAATTCAGCGTATTCGACTGAGCATCATGATATCAACTGACTTATAGTTAGCCATCCAACCGGATTATTCTTTTCATCGGCTCACAAGGTGATATTCTGAACTCTGTTCTGTCTGGTGTTTCCCAACGACTTGTAAAGCAATAAAATATGGAAAAATCCATTGGCTACAGCTAAAACATTAAAAGCAGCTTCATTCCCTTGGCAAGAACCCAGATATTCGTCAAACGGAGAAACACCAATCGCGTTAGTATGATTGATTTGCAATTTCTAGTGACCCGGATCCCTACGCCTAATTGACGATCAACCATAGTACATGGTTGTAAGACCTAAAATTCATTGTTAGTAAAATTAGTAGACTCACACAAGTGCCTTGCGTACATAGCGTTGCTCATTATTATTGCCGTAGTCGATGGTAAACAGGATGTGGACTTATGCTGCTGAAAACGTGAGTTTGGAAGCATGTGAAAGACGGCGGTTAGAAGCATTGTGATGGCGATACTATATCCAAAGATAAGAGATCTGTTCACACTAAGTCATATTACTCTTTCTTCTTCTGTTAATTCCTTGCAGCCAAGTGGCTTGGTCCAAGCGCAAGGTATTTATCCGAAAGGGTGAAGCAACACCACCTGGTCAGGCTACTTGATGGGCGTAAAATAGTAGTCAGTCTTCGGTAGTTTCACGTCTCGAGGGTATAACACCAAATCAGCGTAATCGTTCAAAATTATATTAAGCCCCCACCAGATGAGAGAACTACTTCTGAAGGCGGATAGTAAAGTTCATTGGAGCCGTTGAAATTCGAATATATGAGCAGGAGCTTTGTGCACGGAAGTGGCTCACTTTAGGCATAGGACTACCATTAGCCAGATGGCTGGAGCACTCTGACCGGTGAGGTAATGTGCAGCCAGTTGTTTTTACCTAACTGAAAGTGAGCGTCAGCATCCAATCAGCTCACCCGTTGAGGGGCACATTGTAGTATTTATACAATTAATTGAATCGCATCTAGTTGTATAGCTTGAACATGAAATTTTGAAAAAAATTAGATTACCGAAACTCTTCTCTTGCCATGGAGTATTCTCAGCCATTTACTAATAGGAAAACGCAACTTCATATCCCTGCGTATCACAAATGACACTACGTATTTATAGCATGAGATTTACTGTACGCATATAGACATTTACCCTCACCACGAGCAATTGCACTCCAGCAGTCCTGTTAACTCAACAACTGCTGTAAAATTGGGATCCCCAGAGGCAAATATCACTCTGTTGTCCGTGGTTCACAGTGATCTTTAGACACATTCTCTAAGAACAAATCCAAGCCTTGACAATCAGCTAGTACAACGGACCTAAACCATGTGTCATCAGTGACAATGTATTCCCCAAATGAAGTAAAATACCCCCTATGAAAGCTGAAAACAACTAATACGCAGTAAATCAAGACACAGGCTGCAAAACTTTAGGAAGCAACTTGGCTTTATGGACATATAAAATACACCCTAAACTTAGACAAATGCAATCATCGAACATTCACCTTGACTGCCTAACAAAATGTGGTATCCGAAAAAAGGAATATCTGTAACTTCAGAAATGCAAGTCCGTCTACATACTGCACTTTATGTTGGATTTCTGCTTTCATTGGAAGTATTTCGTGGAAATTCAGATACAATTCAGTTTCATTTCTGATTCTGAAACTTCCGACCAGAAATACTTGTGTTTTCCTCGTTTGGTTTCGGTGAGCTTGCTATCGCCATTTTCTCAGTCAATTGGCCGCCAGCTTGTCTGCGGACTATTCACAATGCCGAAGCAGTCACCCGGTGGTACTTGTTCCAAGATAGTCGGATACCATGCAAATGCCCTCACGGGTGTTTTGCTCCAAGTTACATAACACTTTTCATGTGTTGGATTATCATTTGGGCGTTTTCATCGTCTTCGTGAGATCCAACACGATTTCGTTCAAACCATATGTGAAAATTGCCGAAAGAAGATACAGCCAGGAAGCGGAAAACCGACGTGTAGGCTTCATCAATCCGTTGCGAACAGCTCCTTATGTTGTGCCCAGCAACCTAGCCTAAAGAGCCTTCAGTTTCAGCTAAGTCTACCTCCTCTACCCGTGCAAACTCACGGACACGAAGTCCAAACGTTGTGAGAAGCCCAGTTTCACCTTGCATAAATTGTTTATCTTTGTTGTGTCCAACGGACACTGATGTCCCAGCAGGTAAATTCTGAGTGCTGAAAAACAGTGAAAAGAACCAAGAAAGAAATTACGAAGGGATGTTTGGCGTTTAATTTTTGTAAGTCAAAAGTTAGCCAAACCATGTGAGGCTGGTAATATATTTCGCCCTGCAAAGTCAATCTCGTTCGACCAGAGACGTTATAATCTCGTGATCTTCCACGCGCCGGAGTCCAGTGATCCATCTCCACAAGTGCGCTACGATCACGATGTCAAGTTTTACAGAGTCTAATTGAAGGACTCCTCGAAGCTGGTGAGATCTCAGTAAAAGTAAGGCAAGTTACCCGTCTTGGAAAGCAAGATGATTAACAAAATCGGCCTATGAGAATCACTTTGGTAAACGAAGTAAGTCCAAGACTGATCATGCGCCGCCTAAGTAGGTTGAAAGGTTTGAATATTCACGTTCGTCCAGACCTGGACCCAATAGACAGGGAGCGGCTCAAGTCTACCATCACTGAGCCGAAATTATGTACTCTTGTGGAGAAACAAATCTTCGTATCGTAATTTTTTGTGTGGTTTCCAACAATCTGCGAATCAGGATAAACAGGCTGCTCACACTGCATGCAAGCCCGGCGGCTCCTGCTGCAGCCTGCGAGTAGCCTTCACAAACGTTCGCAGTATTATGAATAAGCGCGATAAGCTTTGTTGTTTCGTTGCGACTGAGCAGCCAGACGTAGTGGGACCCGCAGATACATGGCTGCATTCATTTATACACCCAAGAATTTGAACTCAAATTTTACTATTGTTTCCGATGCGATAGACTAAAGAATGCCCACGGTGGTGTCCTACTTTACATCCGGTCTTCCCTGCGTAGGAGACTTGTGAGCACCAACCGAAGGGACGATGGTTTATGTGTGGTGCCCCATCCGCCTAAGGCGCGGAGAACTGCTTGTTGGCGCAGTTTATCGCAGTTCCCTGAGTCTGTTTGGATTGGCTGTCCCACTTGCGAAACCACATGAGTCGTCCACACTTTCCACTTACGGACGATTTTAACTGTCCTTAAATACGACAGCCTTATGCGCATTTGATGCCTGGATATAGTGAGGTTGAAGCGAAATTCGTGGACTTGGTACTTGAAACTGATGTTTCGCAAGACATATGCCCGCTAACACGCATAACAACACGCTAAACCCCGTCCTGTCTCGACCTGATGTTAACGAGCTACGAGGAACGAGTGCGTGACGTTCGGATGCTGGACGCCCTGGCAACAAACGACCATTCAGTGCTCATAGCTGATATGGAATTATCTTTGCCGTATTCATTCCGCTTGAACCAGCTCACAACTACGGGAAAACGGAGTTTGCTGGTCTGTCCCGAGCCGCGAGCCAACTTGATTGGCCTCTATCACTAGCTAATCTGTGGAAGACTGTTGGACATTTATAAAAGATAGATTGACATCATTGTGTTTCCAATTTGTGCCCTTGAAATATCCGAAGTTTGGACCGATTATGTCTCATTGGTTTTACAAGTAGTATGGAAGTCTGGCACAGAGACGGCGCAGACTTTGGGACAAATTCCTCCTCTCTGGCTCTGCCAATGTTTACGAAGGGTATAAAAGTAAGCGGAATCTCTGCAATAGTGCAAAAAAGAGTAGGCGTTGACATTTCGAAGAGCAGTTCGCAATAGCCGCGAAGACTGCCCCAAAGAGAATCGTCGCTTACATAAAGCGAAGCCTGAAGCCGGCAGGTGATGTATCAATCCTAGATGGCACGGATGGACAGCCCCTAACCTCCAGCACTGAGCTTGCGTCCGCTTTGACGGTCCACTTCGCTTCTGTATTGCGAGTGACGAGGTGTCTTTTCCGAGTTCGACGTGTACCGCTTTTACCGAACTCGATAGTCTGCATTGCGGTGTTGAAGTGGTACGTAAACTACTCGCCAACCTTATCGGCACCAAATCTGCCGGACCTGATGGGCTTCACCCACTGGTTCTCAAGTCACTTCCGACCCTCCTCTCTCCTGTCGTGACTGAGCTTTTCAATAGGTCGCTGTCCGATGGTTGGTTGCCGGTTGACTGGGAGTGTACGGTGGTGAAGCCTATTCTGAAAGGCGGCGACCCCAGCAAATTAGACAACCATAGGCCAATTTGTCAGACACCTATTTTGGCAAAGGTTGCTGAGAAAATCGGGAAGAAGGGATTGCTGCAGTTGCTACAGTCAAACGAGGTCCTGACGCCCGCACAGCAAGGTTTTTTGCAAGGCCGCTCATGCATTACGAACCTGCTTGTGACGAGGTATGAGTGGTTGAAGGCAATAAGCAAGGGAAAGTCTGTCGACGTGATATTCATCGATTTAAGTAAAGCGTTCTACCAGGTCAGCCATGAGGTTCTCCTTCACAAACTCAGGATGTGTGGTATCGGTGGCTCACTGAACCGGTGGATCCGGAACTTTCTTGTTGGACGAATGTGGAGGGTACAAGTCGACGACCATCAAACTGACTGATAATCCTCTACAAGTGGCGTGCCTCAAGGCACTTTGCTGGGGCGCACTCTGTTCCTGATCCACATCAACGATCTGTCACAGCTTCTTCGGTCGCGGTGTGCCTTGTTGCGGACGACATGAAGAATGGAGAGAAATTGTCGCTCCCGAGTACTGTGATCTACTACAGCAAGATCTCAACCGCCTATCCACATGGTCTGCAGAAGTTCATCTTCCGGTCAACCCAGCCACGTCTGTATTTATGAGCCTGGGGAGAGGTTCTGACGGCCGAACCTACATCGTTGACGGCCAATCGCTATAGCCCACACCCTCCGTGAAGGATCTACGTGTACTCTCGCGCTACGATTTGAAGTCCGTGGACAATACGAACAGGCTATATTGTTACGGACTGCGTATGCATTGGGCGCTCAAACGTAGCTTCGGCACATAGTCTGAAGAGGTTACCACTCGCCTCTTCTCTTCCATCATTAGACCAATGCTACAGTACGGTTCGCCCGTCTACATTCCGATTACCCGAGGCGAGGCACAAAAGATCGAACGGGTCCAAAACGTTGCTACCCAGCTCATCTCGAGTTTATGTGGCTTGGGGTATGAAGACCAGTGCAAGAAAATAGGGCTCTACACCTTGTCCTACCGTCAGGTGCGAGTCGACTTCATTATGACCTAGCATATTCTCGGTCTTCTCGGTGACTTCCCAATGCTGAGACCAATGTTACACTTACGAGGGTCATGCAGCACACGCGGACACAGGTAGAAACTTGTTGTGCCGGATGTGAAACGTGTTCCCAACCCACTGTGCTTCGAGCGGGACAGGGGTAAATATTTGGAACAGCTTACCTGAACATATGACGGAGGCATCATCTATGCGACAGTTCAAAACGTTGTTAGATTTATATTTTATCACTATTCGATTCTGAGAACGGTTGCACACTTAAGATGACATATCACATTTGTGATTCCTGTAAAACGGTGAGTCAGCTATTTTACAAGTTACTTGAGAACGATACCGATATTCACGGCGGGCAATTTTAAAAGGTTTTTTTACCATATTTCGAAAGAATTGTACAGAATTCATTTCTACTTACTCCATAATACAGTAAACAGTATACGGTATTTAGCATCCCGCATAACAATCGCTATGCCTAGGACGATGAAGGCAATTTCGTCATGGTAGATGGCTGTGACATTAATCAACCAATGTCCCACAGATCCTAAATGGGAAGACTAACATACTCCTGTTCAGAGTATTATGTTACTTTTTAGTAAATATTGGTCTCTGTGATACAGAAACTATTCGCTTCATGATTATTGGCACAGTAAACGCCTGGTTATGAGCGTATAAATGCCAAAATTTATGCAAACCCATTCATTGTCAATCAAGCTGAGTTCCTAAGGAGATCCAATTATTATGGATAGTCAGCACGCTATTTTGTTTGCAGAATACTCTACTAAGCAAATTGCTTCTGTGGACAATCCACTTGGCTTCCAACACTTACAAATGTGCATCGGCTGATAGATAAGACGACCACTAAATTGCCTGTAGAGCTGACAGGAATGATGGTCGAGGCAGCTTCTGGTCAATTACCCTTAATCACTGTTGCCACTGTAGTTTTAAAGTACATACATTTTAGGCAACCTAGGAGAGAACTCGAATACCATCCATCTGCTAGGGTCCTTTTACAGCTGTCGTCTCCCCAGTTTTGATATGTCTCGGTGGTAAAGTATATCTATCGTTACTAAATTACTACATATTTTGTGACACCCCACCGTGCGGCCGCACTTTGTCTCTCGCTTTGCCCTCTGTGGCCACTCTAATTCTCCCCACACAGTATTGTGCGTGCGCTCGTTCGAACCAGTTCGACGAGCTCTACTCAGTGCTTCCCAACTCCTGGATATAACCTGTGTGGATTACACTCTTGCTCCAGTTCCCAGTTGTCGGCAAATTCTTTGTCGAATTCCACTTGTGTAACTATATCAAACCGGTCATGCGGAAGAAGAAGTTGAGGACTCCCAAACTACGCGGAAACCGTCCCTGCGAGTTGCAGCATAATACAGTTACAGCCCTTTTGCTCCGCCCATCAACTGAGCAGCTCTAGGGACGCTTATCAGCGCTCCACCTGCATCGTCGCTTAAGGCAGGCTGATCAAAACACACTGCCGCTTTGTGTGGGTGTGTGTGTACCACTGCGAGTCGATTGATCGCTGAATCCGACAGTCTGCGCCTTATAACCTCCATCTGCCTCTCCGCCTGACCTCGGTGCGGTTGAACAACTCTCAATTCGTGTGCGTGTTCTGACCTATTCGTGCGTCAGCCCTAGAGCAAAGTACACTCATCAAGGTGAGCGCTTAGATAGGCTGTGCTGTAAACAATAAGAGGACGATTAGGATTCCAATGGTTCAACGTCACCTATGTTGCGCAGACAACTGCAGTAAAGTACTTAAGATCAGTATTGTCTGTTCTAGCTGCATTAGGTCGTACTGTCCGCAATGTGCAGGTAAATCCGTCCAAGAAGTGTGACAGACAAACCAAGTCGCTGACATAATTTGGTTTTGTCCAACATGTCAAGTCATTCCAGTGGTCAACTGCTTATCTTTGCTAATGAAGAAATGCGATAGGATGACTGAAATAATCGCGCATTTTGTAAATACTAAGATCGCCCCCTGGGAGGTAAATATGGCCACGATATTACCTCACCCGGCCAAAGTAAGCTCTGCGTCTAAACCTAAGAAAAGAGCTAGACGCTCTAACCGCACTGCAGCGTCTGTGACTCTAAATCCACTGGGTCACCTCACTCCTATAAGTGGGCAAGCAGCAAACATGCCTGCTTCAACTTCTCCAACCATAGAGGCTTCACTTGGAGATTCAGTCATGACACCGACAGCTCAGAGCCGTAGGAAATCCGGTGCAGATAACAAGCAGGTACCGTACGCATCGATTGCCTCGACAAACACACCGAGAGGGACACACATAGGTCCATCTTCAGTACCGAGCACAAGTGGCGCAAAGCAGCTTTCACCGTCAACTCCAATGGTGCCCTCTAAACAACCCGAGTTACCGGCAAAAGTATAAAGCCAACACTCGCTAGACAAAACCACGCTGAGTTAGCTCTCGTGTGCACCAATATTTCCGAATACAAATCTGGCACAATAAAAGGCAAGTTGCAAGACGATCGCAACCAGTGGAGTTCCATCTGCGAGGCGATTGGCATTCGGGTAGAGCCTGCAATGCGGCAACGCATAGCGCGTCACCCAACCTCAGTGCACTCTGGTGAACCTCGAATTCTTCGAGTAACACTAAACTCAGCAGATGAGGCAGAGGCTGTCCTGCTCTCAGCTGTTCGTCTTCGCAACTCACCGGGCGGAGTGCGCAAATTACCTGCTCTACCTTGGAAAGATCGCCCAAAAGAAGCAGTTGAGCAACGCTGGATTGCTAATAGGGAGAGCAAGAAAACAATATTTGTTCATGGTGTTCCTGGGCTTCTGCATTCTTCTGATCACGATGCACAAACACATGACTGCGAGCAGTGGTGCTACATCTGCGAAGCATTCTCTGTTGACAATGATATTGCAAAATCCCTGACAAGAGTTCCGTCATCACCCAACTAAAAGGGCTGCGGTCCAAGGGAATGAAGCAAGTTCTGTTGGATAGCTGGTTAAAGTTTCGAGCTAGGCTGCTAATAGAAATCCAGCTAAAAGCAGCAGGCGAACGACCAAAGGTCGGAAGCGATTCAATGGAACTTGCACAAGCAACAAATTCCTTACCTGCACAGTCCTGCGGAGAGACTGACATAACAGCACCCACGGCACGCAGGAGGATCGAGCACAGCACGAGTGAAACGGCTGTTCAGGAACGCTCAATAATGCCATGCAACACGACTGAAATACATAAACCAAAAAGCGATTAATGGTCGGCCACCTAACGGCCGGCTTGAAAACTAACACAAACTTGACGTCTACTAAAGAAATCCTAACAACAAAAGCCCTATCTTGCATGTACACAAACGCCCAAGGCCTTCTAAGCAAGTTGGCAGAACATAGAGAACTCCATACCTCACAACCGCGGGACCTCGTCATGATTACAGAGACATGGTTAAACCCTGAGAAAACCGATTCTGAGATCAATTTACCCGGTGTGTCGCTGCTTCCGACCGATAGAACCGGAAGGGGTGGCGGTGTGATTCTTTATTATAATACAAACCGCTGATATGAAATTATCGACCACACGGAAATCCGAGCTCCCGATTCGCTTTGGTGCCTCCTATGGTTGCGAAACAAGAACACATGCCTACTAGCCGTAATTTATCGCCCACCAAACTCAACTTCAGAAATGGACTCCAAACTGAACCATGTTTTCCAGTTTATTTTGAACAAGTCCTACACCCCCATTCTTACTGCAGGAGACTTTAACGGGCACGACATAGAAACGCCGACAACCGACGGTATGCAGTTTAAAGTCTGCTTGCAAGAGTTTATTGCTAGCCGCCCTCTTTACAACCACGTAACCTCTCCCACCAGATTTCGAACTGCTAACAAGCCATCGAGCCTGGATCTTGTGCTCATCAACGAAGAACTCATGGTTGGCGGGATAGTTACAAGCACACCCCTGGGTCGTAGTGATCATGTCACTCTACTCTTTGACTATATATACTATGCGGAGTACCCTGAAAATCAGGAGGTTAAAGTGCATACTGTCACACACTACAATGTGTTGTCTAAGCTTGCTAAGGATACATCTTGGACTTTCTTAAACGAATGCCCCCAGATGTTGCCTGGGAAACATTTACAAGGATGTTTAGTACACCGGTAGCGCACGCATCAGAGCAGAAGTCCTTCCAGCCCAAAAACAAGCGTTAGTCAATTCTGAGGAGCAGAACACGTAAATGTATTTCCCGGAGGGATTTGGCATGGCGAGATCACCAGAACTGCCAAAATGCCGAAACCTGGACTGCATACGTGACACATCGTAACTTCTGTGTGAAACTGATCCGCGAAGATAAGGTCACTCATCAGCGTAAGTTAATGAAGCGATTCTGCAAGAACCGCAAACTCCTGTACAGGCACGTTAACGGCCTTCGAAAGGTAAAGCGAGGGGTTCCAGCACTAGTCACGGCTGATGGGTCCACGCGATCAGCAATTGAAATAGCTGATCTCTTAAGGCTTCATTACTCCTAAACATTCCAGCAGATAACGAGCACAAACATTCTCCTCATTTCTAATACTCTCCCATCTGGTTTAGAAAACATCACCTTCACTGCGGAAGCTGTGTTAAAGAAGTTTCTATCCTTGCGTATCCACAGTTCTCCAGGAGCTGACAACATCCGACCAAAGGCTCTACAGGCAGTAGCTAGTGATCTAGCAGCGCCACTGGCTGTTTTCTATCAGCGATGTCTAGAGGAGAACCGTATTCCACCAGTGCGGAAGCGAGGGGTCATCCCTCTTATCCATAAAGGCGGTAGCCCCACTGATCTTGCCAACTACCGTCCAATAACACTACTTCCCGTACTATCCACAGTGATGGAATCTATCATCGCAGATGCAATGATGCAATACTTCGAAAGCCACAATTTAATAGCCCCAGAGCAACATGCCTTTCGTCAGAAGCGTTCATGTAATACTAACCTATTAATTGCACGAAATAGCTGGACTGAAGCTGTTGATGATTGAGTAGGAGTTGATGTCATCTACCTGGACATTTCAAAAGCGTTTGATCACTTAAACCAACGCATTCTCCAACAGAAGCGTTATTGGCCTCCAACTCTTTGGATTTATTCTCACAGAGACCTACGTGCCATCATTCGATTTGGCTCCGCGAGCTCCTCGTACCACCGTTCATCTATTGGATCAATCATTCACGGATCACCAAAAAACTGTGCTCTTGGAACTTCGAAGTCAACCGTATTTGAACCTTATCGGATGTTTTATTTTTCCTCACTTCGCATAATAACTCTTGTGGTCTTATTTTAAAGATCTTTTTGAGAATCACCCGATCAGCTCACTAGCATTCCTTTAAGTCGCTCTACAAAGCGATAGTCGTCAATTCGATCCGCCCTTGGAACTGCAACTGTCGTCATTAGACAGTATTTTCCAAGTCACCTTGTTTTACCTCAGTCGCTTGGTCTCGCATCGCTGTCTACCCTCTACCGTCTGGATCGATAGCACGCACACAGCCTATCCTATGGATGACGTGACTCATCTGGCCTCGACACACCTGGACCTGCTAACCTCAAACCAGCGCCGATCGCCACGCAACGGTGCGTCAGTATCTTCATCCTCTCCCTACCCCTACTGAGAACATGTCTCGTATGAAAAGCAAATGCGAATCATCTGTCAAAGTAGTAAAAAGTGGGCTGGTGTGTACCATGTTTTTGAAAACATATCACACTACCTGCCTTGGGAAGGGGTCGACGGAAGCAATCACCGTAGAGGCGTCTTGGTTCTGCCAAGTATGAAAGTCTATTCCATTTGTTAGTTGTCTATCTGTGCTACTGAAGAGGTGTGAATGATTAAGCGAAGCGGTCGAGCAACTGGTGAGCGCCCGAGTTACACCCACAGGAAGAAACGGTCTTGCGCTTGTGCGTGAAAATAACACACCGAATTCCCTAGTCAGGCCGAAGAAGCGAGCCAGACGTCCCAACCTAACCTCAACGACTCAGCCTCCAGCGGTATCAACTCCATTCTCTCTCCCTCCTATAAGTAAAAACAGTGCCTGCAGCGCGTCTACCTCAACTTCTCTACCGTGTGCTACACCTAGTAGTCTGTTTGCTACACTCGAGACTGTATGCTACAGTGAATCAGCAATAGTGAACAACCCGGCAACGTACGCATCGGTTGCCGCCAAGCAAACACCGGAAAGAGCACCGGTAACCATTGCGCCCGGACTAGAGAAAACAAAATTGCCGCAGCACGGATGGCACACACTAATGCCGTTCCTATATTAAACAAAAACACCGTATCCTCAGCCTCCAAATCCAAAAGCAGTAGCTACCAAGCGCAACCATGTTGCCCTAAACATTGTATGCATCCATTGTATGAGTACATTGAATTTGAATTTGAATATGAATACATTGTATGAATCCAAATCCAATACAACTAAGGGTTAGTTGACGGACGATCGAAATCAGTGGGGTTCCATCTGTACGTCGATAGGTGTCCATGCTAATCCCTCGACATTAAGAAGAATCTCGCGCCACCCAAACGCGTTGCACTACGGCGAACCCGGGTTACTTAAGATAACACCAAACCCGGCGGACGAGACTGTGGTCGTTCTGCTGTCTGCGATTCGTCTCTGCAACGACTCAAGTGGAGTGCGCATACTACCCGAAATCACGTGGAAAGAACGTTCAGGGGATCCCGTTAAAAAAGATAGGTACAGAACAAGTCAAGATAAGAAAACGGTGATTGCGCACGGTGTTCCTGAGCTTACTGGTTCCTCTTCCGACGATGCTCAGATGCACGACAGCGAGCAATGGCACTACATCCGGGAGGCTCTTTCTCTCGAAAATGTCGTGGTCACCTCGTTGACAAGAATCCCCATGTCACCAAACTATAGGGGGTGCGCTCCCAGGCTGTTAAAACTTGTGTCACGGTCAGAACTAATGGCAAAACGCTACTAAAGAACTGGACTAAATTCCGTTGCAGATTGCCAACAGCAATTCGTCTGAAAGCAGAAAAAGAACACCAACACCTTTTAATGACAATTCAGTAGAGCCACAACTCTTAGTGACAACGCCAGCTGCAGGACCCGACTCGGGGACGGTTTTAAGAGTAGCCATACTATCCGGAGGGGCACAGAAGAGCACGAGCAAACACCGGGATTCGGAGCATCTGATACCTGCTTATATATCAAATAATTCTCGAGAGTATGCAACCCATCCAAAAAGCGATTAGTAAACGACCATTTAATGGTCAGCTTAAACTCATTTGCTTCATCCATCCATCCAATCGCCGGCCACTCACTGGTCGGCGAAACTTCACTTATGAGTTGTACAACTTCTGAAGCATTGATTAGATCTGAGAAACTTTCATGTATGTACACCAACGCCAAAGAGCTCCTTAGTAAAATTAACGAACTTCGACTACGTCAGGTTGCGAATGCTTGGAACCTAATTTCTATTACGGAAACTTGGTGACATCAAGAGGTGACTGATGCTGAGGTTGAGATAACCGGAATGTCACTCATCCGGAACGACCGCCCCAGCAGAGGAGGTGGGGTCCTACTCTACTATCGCAGCGATCTACAATGTACAATAATTGAGGACCTGGGAACACACGTTACCGACTCACTCTGGTGCCGTCTCCGACTGAGACACAACGACGTATGTCTCGTAGCTGTCGTTTACCGCCCCCAACGTCCACTCTGGAAATGGATTCCTGCTTGATCCGTGGCCTAAACAGAGTAACACGCACTAGGTACAGCCACATTCTCATCACGGAAGACTTCAATCTACACAATCTGGAGGTTTCGGCATCGCCCAGTGAGCAGTTCAAAGCAGACTTGCAGAAACTGATCACTAATATTCCCTTGTACAATCATGTCACCACGCCCACTAGATTCAGGACAGCAAACAAACCGTCCATATTGGACCTTGTGCTCACAAATGAAGAGCTCATGAATGACATAGATAGTCCATTAGGTCTCAGGGACCATGTGGTAATAACTTTTGAATATGTGTGTTATGCAGAGTATCCATCTGAACACTCGGAACTAACTCGTACAATCACATGCTGCCACGTATTGAACGAACTCGCCGACGCAGCTGCTTGGGAATTCTCTAACAAAAGTCCCCTTGACAACGTTTGGGTAGAGTTCGTTAATAAACTCAGCGACATCGTCAACAAAGCATCAGAGACCAAACCACTTCGTCCCGCAAAAATGCCTTCAATTCTAAGGAGCAGGACTCGCAAATGCCTGGCGATAAGGGATGCAGCGTGGCGTGCCTGCAAGATTAACCCCGACTCAGAGACTTGGGGCAATTTCCTGACCTATCGCAACCATTGCACTGCACTTGTCCTTGAGGACAAAGTAACTTATCAACAGTGCCTAGATAAAATGGTCATGGCAAACGACAAACTGCTATATAATCATGTCAATAAGTTTCGGAACGTGAAGCATGGAATACCCCTACTAGTGACTACAGGTGGTAGATTACACATCTCCGAAGAAGCAACTAATGCCCTGCGGCCACCATGCACCCCATTATTGAATTCGCAACATCTACCTGTCCCATAATATCAAGTACATTACCGACACCATTGTTTACAAATGTTATTTTCAACCCATCAATTGTGCTAAGGAAGTTACTCTCACTGCGTGAACAAAGTTCTCCAGGCGCAGACAACATCCTCCCGAAGGCACTGAAGGCTACGACCACCAAGTTAGCTGAACTACTGTCACAGTTCTTCCAAAGGTGCTTTGATGAACAACAAGTCCCTACTATGTGGAAGCATGGCATTATCACCCCAATTTTTAAAAGCGGTATTCTTTCTGAGCCTGCAAACTATCGTCCAGTGACTCTCCTCCCTGTGCTGGCGAAGGTGATGGAAGCAGTCTTCGCTGATCCTTTAATGCACTACCTGGAAAAATGCAGTATTTAATACCGGAACAGCATGGCTTCCGTCAACACCGGTCATGCACCACCAACCTACTCATTGCACGAGGTAGTTGGACGGAAGTGGCCGATGATGGGGTCGGAGTCGACGTCATCTATCTGGACTTCTCCAAAGCTTTCGACCGCCTTGATCACCGCATCCTACTTCAAAGACTACAAAGTTACGGAATCGGAGATCCTGTACTTGGTTGGATTGGCAACTTCCTTTACCAACGGAAACTTCAAGTACGTGTTAGGGGATCACTTTCTAACCCAATTGAGGTGGAATGTGGTGTCCCACAAGTCTCAGTGCTGGGACCGCGTTTATTCCTTTAGTTTATCAACGACCTGGCAAGAGTCATCTCCTCAAACTTCTTGCTTTTCGTCGATGATGTTAAGATATGGCGGGCGATTAGTAACAAGGCAGATCAGGATCTGCTCCAACATGACCTAGGTTGCATTTACGAATGGTCAAGAAGGAATAAGCTTCAATTGAACATGACTAAGTGCAAAGTGATGCATCTGCGTCACCAGCCGATGAGCGCTTACAAGATTGGAGACCACACCTTGGCGAAGGTTTATCAGGAGCTTGACCTGGGTGTATTGGTACAGGAAGATCTCGGGTGTTCAAAATAAGCAGAGAAGGCGACGAGAACCGGAAATCAACACTTCGACCTTCTTCGCAGAGCCTTCGGTCGGTTTGAACCCTCAATCTTTCCCCAAATGCTTAACGCCTACGTGCGACCTCACGTGGAATATGCAATTCAGGCGTGGCAGCCGTGGCAGCAACAGGATCCCGTTGCTCTTGAGACTCCTCAACGACGGGCAACAAAGAATGTCAGGGGGCCTCTTCCATCTGCCCTATCAGCATAGACTGAAATCTCTAAGATTGTACAGCAGTCGATTTCGGCTTTTGCGGCGGGATCTCATAATGGTTTACCAGATTCTGAAGAACTCAAACCACATTTGCCGTCCGCTGCTGGAATTGAACCACAACGCTTAACTAAGAGGTCACCCTCTGAAACTGACTATCCATTATAGCCGGCTTGAATGCCATAGAAATTTCTTTCCTCTCCGCGTGCGCCAGCCTTGGAACGCCCTCCCTAATTATGTCGTCTCTGCTCCCAATCTAGCGATATTTAAAAAAGGTGTTGACGATGCATTGTCTTACTTACATTTCATTTTTTATGACTTGTTAGCCAGGGGCTACAAAACGCAATCAAACTATGTCTTGCCAAACGCCTAACAAATGGATTGATGGATTTAAAAGTTTAATACGCGAACATCTCCGCTATTCCATATAAGTCTATGGTGAGTCCACCACAAAGCTTTTCACTTTATTAGGCAATTGATTTTCGCAATAATTTCCATCCCTCGGGACTTGTTAAGCGATGCTTTTTTACCCGTAATAAACCATCGTTCCATTGTTCCAATTACGGCATTGGCGACCCAATCCTGAGTTGGATTAGCAATTTTCTACCAGAACGACAGCCAGTGGTGAGAGCCCGAGAATCATTTTCTCATGCAATCGATGTGACGTGTGGAGTACCACAAGGCTCGGTTGTTGGACCTGGTCTATTCTTGGTGTTCATTAACGATTTGGCGAGATCAATTACTTCTTATTTCCTATTTTTCGCTGATGATATCAAGATATGGCGAAGGATCAGAGGACCGGGCGACCATGAACGGCTCCAGTGAGATCTTAACACCGTGTCGAACTGATCAGTTGAAAAAGCCCTACCGTTCAACGTAGACAAATGTCGCGTTGTACAATTACGCCATAGACATAACTACACCTATTCACTTGGGACAAACATATCGCAGAATAGCTCCCAGGAACGTGACCTTGGTGTGATCGTACAGAGCGACCATAACTGTTCTAAACAGGCTGAGGTAGCTGCGAATAGAGGCAACCAGCACGTCAGCATACTGCGAAGTACATTCGAGACAAGTGACCCATCGATTTTCCCAATGATGCACAATTCCTACGTGCGCCCGCATGTTGAATACGCTACCCAAGCTTGGCAACCTTGGTTGAAGCGTGACCTAGAAGCGATAGAGGCACCACAACGGAGAGCAACAAATAATGTGAAGGGCCCGCGTCATCACCCTTACCACCGAAGGCTGAAATTGCTGGGAATTTGCACCGGGCGCTATCGAAGGCTGCGCGGCGATCTCATATTAGCGTATCAGATATTGAGTGACCCCAACCACGTATGCCGCCATTTGCTGCAACTTAGCCACAACACGCAGCTCAGAGTTAACTGCTTAAAGTTGAAGGAACACTATAACCGTCTAGATTGTCGACGTAATTACTTTTCCCTTCGGGTTTGCAAACCTTGGAACGCACTCCCAGAATCAGTTGTATCATCTCCCACCTTGGATGTTTTCAAAAACGATTAGATGTTGCTCTTAACTCCCAGAATTTTGTCACCTAAACTCCTCTATTGTGGATTACGCCAAGCATGTTTCAACAGGATTTATGTATCAAATGGACGTAAGTGAGCGATCATATTTTACTTTTCTCACTTCTTACCTCAACGACCACTGCACCCCAGTGTCTTTCTGAACGTTTACGCTCGCTAATTTATTTTAATTTTGCACTGATGTTAAGTATCAAACTATTCATCTCGGCAGACGTTCGATAGATGACCCAGATATATTTTGATTTCATCATATTCACCGCAGCCATCCCACGGGACGTGTCAAGCACATGCTATTATCCAGTGATAAATCATTGTTCATTGTTCACAAAGATTCGCACACTACGGCTAACTTCTGGTTGCTTCCTGCCACAGCAGATAAAATCTATCATAGTGCCAAACCACAAAACGTCGGTGAAATGAAAAGTCACACTACCGCCCGCTAAATTACTCCTCTGGTGCTTTTAAATCTCTCACAATAATGGTCATGAACGGTGCCGTCTTATTTCTTAAACAACTGGACCTTATCATTCACAACATGGCTTTCTCCCAAGAATCTCCAGTTTTGCCTGCCAGTGGCAAACCGGCCATAATATTAGGAATATGAGTTAGAGAGCAGTAATTGTCATCATAATTCTCTTAAGCAAGCAGAAAACGTTAGACCTTGTCCCCCACAACTCAATGTTTTATGTGTATCAGATATATACAGTGTGGGATACTCGCTTTCAAGCTAGTTCAAATTCAGTCCTGAAAGAACTCACCCAAATGAGTAAAGTAAAACGGTAACTTGGTGTTTCAAAGGACTTGACCAAAGTAATCCACACACAGAAATGGTCGGCAGACAGCTTTCTGGATCTATAAGATTTATGTGGTGAACATGTAGCAATAAGAAAGAAAACGGTTACCTTAGAGGTGGTCAACTTCGGACATTTTGCTGTAGAATGAACTAGCTGTATTTTCCGCCAAAATGAATTAGCAGCAGTATTCTCCATTAAAGTATAAGTTTACCGCTATATTTTCTACTATAGGTGAACGTAGAACTTAATCCTGTTCGCAGAATAACTTAGACAGCTAGACTGATTTCTACCAAACAAATTACAGCTGTACTAAGGAGCATACGTGAAGGCTTATCTGCAATAAATGAGTCCAGTCAATGCTTGTCAATGAAATTATGCACTGAAATGCAGATGCCACGGATCGGAAGACTCTGTCACTGATGTCATCACAGTGATCCAAACCAATAACTCAGATCGGGATTTGTGAATTAATTAATCTAACCACTTCAATTTTTCTGAACATATCGTCTACCAAGTCGAAAACGCTAAAGAGCTATCCAGTCACATCACTGATACCTCCTGTCTACCCAAAGTATGAGTTCAATCTATCATTAAACCTACCTTAAATTATCCTATTATCCTTTCCAGTCAAATAATTAAGAAGGGCAGATTAGCTCTGGAAATATCCCACGAAAAATAATTAAGCCAGTCATGAGTTGCTGCTTAACACGGAGTTAGTGGGATCGCTGTCGCCATCCGCAGTGGGAGCATCTTTCGTTGAGACGATTGAGAAACAATTTTCCTTTTGACATTACAAATGGACTGGTCTCCACCGACGGCCCCTCACTTGAATAGAGAAAGAATCACATATAATCAAACCATAATGCCGGGTACCTGTTTCATTCACAATTTACACGTCACAAAATCCCATTGAACTTCTAAGATATAGCCGTATGTGTAACCAACTGCTACTGGGAGTACGCAACATGGCATTCGTCGTTATGTACCGGACAACTATGGAGAATTTCTCATTATAGTGGATGTGAAGAGGACACTTGGAAACCTTAACGAAACCTTACTTAAACGGCATTCGAAGAGTTTAAAGCATATAGTAAAATTATTCTACACCTATCATTACCCGAAACATGAAATTGGTGTTCGTACCCTCTATTCTCCCCCAATCTACCTAGTGGCTACGTCTGAATCTCGCTAGGACGTGAATTTACAGACAGCGGTATAAACATGCGTTCTGAACTACATTCCCTCGCGAACGATTGGGTCGCTGAACTGTGGGCATGTTCACGATCTTAAAATTGTACTTAATGCACTGTAAAGTCCCACAGCTCTATACTACTTAAACAATACATTTGGTGTAACCAAGGTGTGGTGGGATGCCGGCACGCAATCTCTACTGAGACTTCGGTTAAGTTTGAAGAAGACATCGGTCATTCTGAACACTCGGACCGTATCCGAGATGGAGATGTTCCGGTGTTGCCCCTCCCAACACTGACAACTCATGACCGGTCTTGTCCGGGTAGAGATATCCTGTGTTGGGTTGGAACTCGAAGCTTAATTCTCAAGGGCTGACGTCTTGTTACCTATGCCTTTGAGATCCGGAAGCATCGCTTGGAATATCGTTAAGGAATTGAAACGGTGTGTGACCCGCTGGCTATTGAGATCGCGGTTCACAAAGAAGTAGACCTCGGTGATTCGGACCACAAGGATCGAATCCGAAATGTGTGTTTCTCACATTACTTCGTGTAAAAATATTTCCGTTACCTTGGATTAGTGTATCGTTTGCCGTTAAATATGAACATTTGTTATTTATCAGGATATTCCTCCAAGCATTCCAGAACGGCTAGGTGTCCATTTTCCTATGCATTCACTCTCTACGAACATTTTCACTAAAAGGAACCATAAATTTGTGCCTTGAAGTGTGCGCGCCGTACTATGTCGTATTATAAATTTAAGCGTATCTAGACACTTGTGGATCTGTTATAGTCTTAGATTTTTAATTCAACCGCAGTAAGTGTGTTTGCTTCAAATGCGCTTTCTACGGCACTTGACATTGTATATGCTCAATTATGTAACCCAAAAACTGCAACGTAGCTCATCATCTTCGAAGAACTCCTGTGTTGACTCGAAACAAAAGTTGCTCCACTCCATATCCATTGAATTTTTCACAAATAGCAACCCTAGGTTATTCAGACATTAATAACTTTATCAAACAAACTCAGCTTATCAGAATGCTTTTATCCACGCACATTCGCTGAGGAAGAAAATGCATACACTTCGTTCCATCGTGTAAAAATTATTCACCACAATACTCTTCCATGCATTTCTACTACAACGCTAAATGTTTCGTCTCATTTCCTAAAGGAAACAGCGCTGAAACAACCAACAATGTTCAGTGCTCAACGATATCGAAACCTCTACTTTTCTAATGCATGTAACTGATAGAGGAATATAAATATTATTTTTAGAACCGATTTGGTAAGGAAGAGTACAGACAGTTTGCTGTTTTTCGCCATCCCTCTGTATACATTGACTGGATAACCCGCGGCATTTCCTACGCTGAAATCGTAATTTCGATTATTTATTATCACCAGTATTGTTAGTATTATAATGCCAATAGTTTAGCTCCCTTGTTGTTTCATTACTGGCTACGATTGCACCTATTTTTTGAGGTAACAGATTAAGACTTCTAAACTAAGCAGTATACACATACCATTCTGGAGAGTATTAGATGGACAGGCTCGAAATTTCTGATTGCCGGAACCAGCTGGATGGCTTAATTGCCTCTAGATTTTACAGATAAGAAAAAGCATGAGCATGATTTTGATGAATGACGTGCTGCTTGCGCTTGAGTCACACCGGAATGCGGCCAGATGGGTATAGGATTGGTAGCAAAACATTCCAATAAACCCTGTATGGAAGAATGTCACCTAGCGCCGGTTCTATGGATGACAATAATATCATACTTCAACACTTAGCTACAACTACTGTTGAAACGCTGCACTCGCCTCTGCCCTCTGCGCTGTCAACCTAGCCCGGAAAGAAACAGAAACTTAAGCTTGTCATACCGAAGTGTATTAGACACAGATCACGGCTCATTTTATAGGTCACATTCTGTCATCTCCGGTTGTACGTTGCTGTGCTGACTCACGCCACTTGCTGGACAGATTCCCTACCTGCTAGCAGTCAGTTGTAGTCACGCTCTTTCACGCCTTTCGCGTAGCAACCTG
Organism: Dicrocoelium dendriticum; assembly: GCA_944474145.2. Taxonomy (NCBI): domain Eukaryota; kingdom Metazoa; phylum Platyhelminthes; class Trematoda; order Plagiorchiida; family Dicrocoeliidae; genus Dicrocoelium; species Dicrocoelium dendriticum. The sequence continues at coordinate 101,875,784 of OX104068.1, read as the reverse complement.
TATCATGCTAACGGACTGATTCCATCAGATTCCTGTCTGAATTAGCGGTGCTACCAACGGCCGGGTAGCAACCCGTGTCATGACGGACTTCTCGAAACCGTGTCACGTTCTTCGGTTTCGGCGTCCGATCAACTGCATTCATTATTCCTTTGACTTCTCCTTCTTTCTAACAGGTTCAGCATATCAGTTGACCCAAACAATTGATTTTGAATAGCATGGAAAGTTATAACAGCAAATTCTGATGCGATGGGGCTGCACAGACTGAGCAAAACAATCAGTTGGTCCGTACCTCGCACTATCATACAAAATATCGTTTAGCGTAAAGTTTCCTTTGTGGCACATGAACACAAAAGGCTTCTTCTGAAGTGACACCTGTTTGACGATCCCTAATTAAGTCAGTTTAATAACTATAAAGAGTGTCAAATTCAGGAACCGGCTGAACAATAATATTCCAATGATTAATAGAGAATATTGATGCAAATGGGTCAATGAAACGATGGTGTATAATGTGTTACAAATACCAGTGCTTTACAAGACTCGTGGATGGTCGTAATTTAGGAAATAAAAATCAGGGGTCAATGAAAAGCGTTTCGGGGGACTGACTTTCGAAATACCTAAAAGCTTTGAGACAAAAGCTTTGTGACAAAAGAAGATACCCATTAGTTGTAATTTATGAAACATACCGTTGTGTTGCGTTTCGTGGTTCCCTAACTAACAAGTTAAAAACAAGAACTTTCAACTCGTCAACTCGTTAGATTTAGAGCAAAGATGATAAAGGTTGGAAGAGCGTTCCACAGCTGAGATACATGGAGGAAGAAACCTTGGCGGGATTTGGGACGGCTATACTGCATTTTTAGTTTCAGGGGATGACATCTTAGATTGTTGTTCCCATTGAATTCCGGAACTCGGTGGCAAAAGTGGGTTGACTAATTCAGGATCCCGTAAGCATTATGCTGTCAGCGAGTAAACGCCGACGTAGACTGCTGTTCGAGCCTGCTTACTTTAATCAAAGCTGGTAAAGCAGAATAAGGGGGATTTAACGTATTATTGCTCTCCGTTGGGAAGTCTTTAGAGCATGGGCCACCAAACTAAGGACAACGGCCAGGATCTGGAAGCCAACTGTACCCGAATTAGCATGACACATCGTAAAGAACACGAGCGGCTGTGTTGGAATGTAGATTTGACAATGCAAGTCACATCTTCAGTGAATTTACGCTGTTGGTCAGTAGCATGAACTATCTCCAGGTTACTAAATGTGAGAGCGTAATTTCATACAATAAGTGACCGCATATCGCTGATACCCTGCTTTCAGTGATCGAGCATGACAACCATTCATCAGCATAATCTACCGTGTTCCTGTTCGCCTCACAAGTTTGTACGTCAATATTTAGACTGGTTCGATCCCTTCACGCGCGCTTCATATAAATGTCAATAGTTTATGCATGTGTCAGTTTAGAGCCAATTAGACTCAATTGCAATTTGATCGTACGGAATTGCGCTGGAAGCGAAAATTTTTGAAGTCTGTACCTTTCGATAATCCTATTAATAGGTTGCTAAATGGCTCCTGCTTTACATTTCCGACGTTTCAACTAAATGTTTATTGTGTTTGTAACTCAACATTTTGTTCAAGTCCATTTATTTCAGCCTTAACTTAGGCGACTGACAAAAGAAAAGCATACACCCAGTATCGCGTTCCGTTGTTCTTTCTCTGAGTTTTCGATCTGTCTCCCGACTAACTTGTAGATTGATTCTGTGGCCCACGCTAATCGTTTCCTTAGTTATCCAGCACTCGTTAGTCATGTTCCCAGTTAACCGGTTGGCGCCCCTCAATTTCCTAGTTATCCGACTCGTCGTGAAAGAATGAAACGAGATTTGGTTCTGCCACGGCTGCCAGACTTGAATAGCGTGTTCCACGTGCGTTCGCACGTAGGCGTTAGGTATTTTTAGGAAGACTGAGAGTCAAACCGACCAAACACACTACGAAGACGGTCAAGTTGTTGAGGGTCAGTTCTTGACGTCTTCGCCGCTGGTTTCGAGCAACCCTGGTCGTTCTGTACCAAAACACGTAGGTCACGATTCTGACAGGCCTCCGAGGATCGATCTTCAAGCCCAGAGGCCGGTGATGCAGGTAGATCGCCTTGCACTTGACCGTGTGTAATCAGAGTGGATATCTCGTAAACAATTTATAAATACAATCCAAGTCAATTTGGATTAAATGGTGAACATTCTTGTTCTTATCGCTCACGATATTGCAACGTCATCGGTGAAAAAGACGAAAACGGAAGTGACAAGTTTTGCCATGTCTTTGCTAAACACCAGGAATAAGCAAAGTCCTAGCATCGATTTTGGGGAACGCCACTTTTTCTATCAATCGGGTTAGAGAGTGATGATATGACACGCAGCTTAATCCACTGTTAGTGTGAAACTTTGCAATCCAACGAAGAACGGAATCTCTGATTCCGTAGCTCTGTAGCCTGTATAATGGATACAATGATTCATGCGGTCGAAATCCCAGGTGAAGTCCAGGTAACGAAAGTCTACTTTTACCCGGCCATCAGCCAATTCCTTCGAACTGTATTGTACCATCAGCAGGCCGACTGTGCAAGACCGGTGTTGATGGAGGCCATATTGCTCGGGTGCCAAGAAGTTGCATTTTCCCAAGTGGTATATCAAAGCTTCTGCGACGACCGCTTCCATTATCTTCACGGGCACAGGGCAGCGAGTCTCAAGGCGGTAATGTGCAGGGTCTGAATGGTTACCGCATTTGAAAATTGAGATAATATGTTCCTGCTTCCAGGAAGTGGAGACACATGGTTCATCGAATCATATCTGACCGAACTGTCACAGTGGCACCGCTAGCGTAGTGTCCGCAGTTTTTGGTGATTTACGACGATGTTGTTGACTCTCGGTGATTTCTGATCGTGTAGTGACGGCAACATTCTTGGCAGAATTATGAGGTTAAAAATTAAAGGTATAAACCCTAGTGTCAGTAAAGTTGATGAAGATATGAGACAAAGACAAACCCGTTAGAGGTTTGTGGTAAAATACAGGTATCCGTTGGATCATAACACGAATTTGTGCTGCAATTTGGTGGTCCAACCATGATGGTCATGTACTTTTTCGGTAATATTTCCAGAGAAACAACGTAAGTGCGTTTGAATATGGCTCTGTGGCACTTAGGACTTTGTGGAGAAGACCTATTCGTGCCTATAGAGTTCATGGTTGCCAAAACAGGAGTTGGTAAGTGAACAGATTGATAAATTCGAAATCCGCTAAAAGTTGCTAGGTCAAGATTAAAGTTCTGCCCTAGCTTTAAAGAAGAAAAATAAGGACGCGTGTTGCTCATAAACCGATATTAGGTCAGCCATTTGTCCTTGGTGCATTGAGTATTCGTCAAGTAAGAGCTCATTTGCAAGGACTTGCTAGTCTGGCTTCTGTAAGTCACATGACTGTATGGGTAATTAAGAGCGTTGCTTTAAAATGGGGCTTCGAATTTTGGCTTCTTTACGACTCCTACATAAGTTTTGTTGCTGTTTAAAGGTAATTTCTCAATTTGGCATGTTAACTTAATCTGTCTTGTTATGTTGCTAGTAATTTCAAACAGGTATGTGTCATCAGCGTTCTAGAAGATATTTCCTTGTTTCCTGCAGTCACTAGGACGTTATAGATGACTAGGCGAGTAACGTCGTCTACTGAATGGTTGGAATGTTTAGTTTTCAGTAATATAACATTGGAAGATAACATTACAAGTTTACTCCAAGGCAAAGATTAACCTGGAAGCCATATTGCAATCAGAACTGAAAAGTTTGCATGCATACCAATCTTGGGATAAGTCCAGATACACATTAGGTTGGATTAAGGTTCCACCTATGGTTGGAGTCTAATAACCCTAGGACAGGTGGATTTATAAACTGAGTGCGCATTCCTTACGTTTATTTCCCCCAAAGAGTCACTTGTTCAAGTTTGACCAAGCATTACAAATGTCATTCACGTTTTTCAAAGATGACAACAGTTCCAGACCGATTAATCACATCATGAATTTCTGGCGTAAGCGATGAAACAATCGACAGTGCCTCTTTAATTGGTTTGTGTTACATTTACCAGCACACGGATTATATATGATACTGATGTCAATTTCGAAAACACCTAACTGATTTCATTAGTATTAGGTTCAATACAGCTGTCTTAATCCAAGCTGGGAAAATTTCATGCCAAACCAGGTGTACGTTTTGGCAACAGAGCAGTATTTTATATTTTCATGACTCGTTAGCCGGATCCTGCCTTTTAGTTGTGATTCATTGCAACTAAAGTTACATTTTGAATTAGGAGGATATAAAGGTTTTCCAATAACCATCTTTGCAATACTTGGTTTACGGATATCAACTCGATTCATTTTGCTATTTCTGTTCAAGTGGTATAAATAGTTGCTAAGGCTCTTAAAAGTAAACATCAGGTTGCGCAACCTATCTATCACAGCGTAACTATCATAACTCGGCAAAATGTGAAAAGTAAATGCTGTGGTTACAAGTTTTGAATGCAATAAAAGGTGGAATATTAGACGAAGAATTACTAGAGTGGCTACATGACACAAGCGACAACATTCAATTACTTAAATCTCGATTCGGCGGAGAGAAAAATAGAAAACACAAGCGCTAAATTTCGCTGCTTTAAGTTTTGCTCCGTTCTAGTTCCACGCCAAAAGAAACTTTCTACCTTGCATGTATTTTACATAGCTAGCAATAAAGTGGCACGTTTTCGCTTTGATGTAGATTAGTGCCGAATAGTGTAAAGTATATTCTTAAGCGTCCTAGCCATATTGTGCAAGCTCAGACAGTTCACATCGCTTACAGTTCAACAACATTGAGACCAGCGAGGAACTTAGTGACCACAGGCTGAAAAATATTCCAATAGCAGTGGGGTCACTTTTTCCTAAATTTCGCATGCTATTGTTCAGCATACAAATTGATGTATGCAAATTTGATTTGTTACTATTGACTGCTACTCTTGTTTTGATAAAAAATCAAAGGACGTCCTGTTAACTTTAGCTTGTTATTCATTTGATCTTACTAACCTTCAAATTCCTGACGTGCTCCGTGTTGCGGATGCTAGTTGATCTTTGTAAGAGATGAAACAGAGAGTTGGGTTCGAATCGGTCTCGATAGGTGACCGAGTGTCAGCATACTCTAAATTGTCTCGCTATGGATTACTGTACGGAAAATATATGAGATTTTTCCTTTGATTCCGCTAGATGACATCGCTGTAATGACAACAAGTAAGAATGCGTATGCAGATCCGCTAAGAAGGTTTGGAAACATAATGTTACTAGCTGCTTCAAATTGCAAAAGGTATACTACCCAACTGAATCATTGCGTCTACCTAGCACGTGATAATATACAGTGGTGTCAAGATTATCTATCTGGGAAATCCTGTTTGAACCCCAAATTCTTTTACCGTCTCGTTAACCAAAGCTGTGAAATGCCGCACTGGTTCCTTGCCTTACAAACGTCAAGCGGACTGGTAAAAACTGCACAAGAAGTGATCAAAGAACAAAGTCGACAATTCTCTGCAAGTTTCTAGAGCAAGATCCCCGCACATATGCTTTTCATACAATGAACCTCATGACCAACACGACTTAGCCATATCTTGTTAACAACCCTAAATGGTGGGTTTAATTTCCTTGCACTAGAATGCCTTTTCTGCTGTTGATGATATCTTCCCAAAAGCTCCGAGCTGGGTCATAGTTTATTTGGCCGAACCGCTTTTAAAGTAATTTCCAACGATATCGGAAAAGATATGGGTTTCCCAAGGGGAAAACAATGTAGATGCGACAAACGACCGCTCAATAGCGTCTTTCCTGAGATCATAAAGGTCAATAAGGACGAAGCGTTCATGTTATTCGAAAACATGCAAAATTCCCACACGGAATGAGCTTGGATTCCGACAGCTCTCATCTTATTCCATAAAACTGCTTCTTTCTAGCTACATTTCTACTGAAACCATAGGCAGCGTTGTAAGATTTGACGCATTTGTTGTGGACTTCTCAAAAGCGTTCGACTGCCTGAGAAACCACCGCTTCCTTCACCGGATTCGGATCCGTGGATTCCTGATCTGGCCCTCGGTTTAACAGTCAACTCCCTGCTTCAAAGGAATTTAAATTTGTTTTTCATCGTGGAACGTCGCAAGGCCAAGTACCTGATCCAAGCCTATCACACGAAAGCAAAGACCTTAAATATCTAATCCTTTCTGATGATCTCACGATATGGTGAACCATCAGGTAGACGTTTGACAAGGTAGCACTGCAGATTGATCGCGACAGGGCATATGAGAGGAAGATTCAAAAGTTGTTTCATTCCAACTCGGTCGAGTGTTAAACATTGTGCATCCCCCGTTAATGCACTTGCGAATAGTGGCTGGAGAAGCAAGTTTTGGAAAGCACATCTATGGAATACGACATAAAATATCTGTTCCAAAGCGATGTTGGTTGCTTGCGCCAGCATTAAAAAGCGTGAAAAACCAACTGGCACCTTAGCTTATTATGGAAAGTACTGGGGCAAATCATTTTTCCAATCCTCTCACGTATTCAACAACTGGATTATACCCAATTTGCAGCCTTTAATCGACAAATCAAAATACTTAACTTTGTCGGAACTCTTGCCGCGTTCGCAATACCACAGCAGAGGGGGACCAAGAATAGGACGATGTGGTTCCATTTGACTTAAGATCTGAGACTTAGATGCTTCATGGAAAATAGTTGGCCGTATCCTCGCGTCCTTGCTCATTCGATGAGGATATATTAGAATTTCAGGTATCACATATACGTTTCTCCTTACCTTCTGAAAGTGTCATTGCCCTACAATGAAAGGTCATCACTTGAATCTGATCCAACCGCATGGCTGGCTGGAATGATGCGAAAATTTCTGTTCATTCTTATGTAATACTCGCGGAACGCTCACTCTACGGACGTCCTTTTCCCATCAACATTACTGGGGATCAAAACAGTCTAGACGCTGCAGGCAACCCTTCCCACTGCTTAGTAATATTATTCAACACCTGATCAATAAACCATTGGCAATGCCACAACACTTAGTTAACAACAACAACAACAGCCGCAACAAGGACAACAACACAATAGGGAAAACAGGTCGACAGTGGAAAATTTTGGTAAGTCTACAAGGTTAATGTGTTGTGTGGGTAGAGGTCTTCCCGGTTGCCAAGGCCGAGGAAGTGGGTTGACTTAATGGATTCCATTCCGACCCTTGGGTCAAAATGACTTGACCCGCAAGTCAGTGAGGCGATTACTGGAGACCTTTGACATCCGGGTAGCACATTCGCCTTCATTATGTTTGGTAGCAGTCCAAAGAGAAGCCGGTGGCCAACAAGGTTGTTCATCCACCCTCCGTTAGGTACTCGCTTCTGGCTCCAGAAATGCGTGGTCAGTGATCCTATAGCCGGTCAGTAGGTCTTTGACACAACGCAGTACTAGCTCTTGTGGTATTTGGTGCAAAACCAGGGGATCAGCCCAGAACTTCCCACGCTCAGAGACTCCGCCTAGCACAGCACGTTCTGACTGGAAAGCAGCGTAAGACAAACAACATATATGCCTGGTTTAATTTCCCGTGGAATCCTTCAGCACTTAATTTATTTCAGTGGATCGACTTTGTTTCAAGAGCTACTTCGAAACGCCACTACGGATAGATCCCAGTGATACAAAAGGTGAAGGCTGACTTCAAATTCAACCGAAGCTCAAAATAGGACACATGGCGAGTGCGCCAAACCCAACAGTCATTTTCTACTCTCATTTGTTATAGCAGATGTTAACACTGGTACTTTCCTTGATAAAACCTTACTTCCAAGGGTTCTTCCCCATTGTTTCTACAACCATAAGTGATGAACTGTTTGGCTATAGATCCGATAAACAGGGCTGTAAACAGCTCATCATTTAGGGGCCGCTATTGTTCACTGTAAAGCAAGTATTGTACATTTCTGCCATTTGGCTAATATTCCTGCGTTAGGAGCAGCATGCCAAAAATGTATCTCATAAATGCTCCTGAGTAATGATGACTGGAAGTAAGCAACAGCATTCAAATTCCTTTTATCAATTAGTCAAATCTTGTCTATCTACTTGCTTAACTTGAAACTTGGTGTTTGTAAGAAGCGGGCAGGTATTTCACTCGGTTTCGGTGAGAGCAAAAATTTGTGCAAAGCTCTCCGTTTTCCAATAAGGATAAAAACCACATCTGGGTTCGCTAATCATTAATATTTGAGTAATTGTTTTTGCTAGACTGTATCAAATGTGAACATGATCTGACCGCTATCACTGTCTGACATAGCATGTTTTCTTTAGGTAAAAATCGACAGAAATTATTCAGTTGGTCATATTTCAATATACAACTCGAGTGTGACACCCGCCTTCAAAATGAAATAGATTCGGACTGCCCGAGACGCATGTGCAAATTCCGCATTTGCCATCGAGAAATTAGTGAACTTTTCTTTCGGGAACTAGGCTTCCACTTAATTTCTGTATGTTAAGAATGGCAGACAAAGTGACTGAGTTGCCTGCAACCAGCAAGTTGTGGCTCACACTGTTTTTCACAGATACAATCAGTATATTCTATAAATAAAGGATTATTTATATTTACTTTGACAATTTTGATCTAAATAAAGATGCAGTTGCTATCCAATAGGAGATGATAAGCCTTCGGTAATTTACATACTTCTCAATATTATATGTTGACTTTCTCTGGTTGGAGAAGGATAATTAGTAAATCCACAAAATTTCGACGTGAAGCACGCGCTTGGATTGCTATGTGAACTCAAGAATTATTCGTTAGTCACTGAATATTAATTTCAGCAATAGAAGAAAGTTGTAGCCCATAGCATATTGGCAAAGTTTTGGCATCATCGCTATTAGTTGCGAGTGGTTCATTACGTGTTCAATGTGAGTGACTTTCGCAAAGATGTCACAAATGTATAATAACTGGTTTACATCGATGGCCTTGTTTCCGTGGACAAATGACAGGGTATTAAGATTAGTTACCAAGAAGAAGAAGTACGCTCACACTCAAGAAAAGGACCAATAGATAGCAAAACGTCTATTTCCATAGCAGTTTTCTTATAACGGCCTCCTTACTTGTATGTAGAACAAAGACCAGGAAATCCGCTTGAATTTGTAGCCATCTTCTTCCAGGACGTTGATGTAGATTAGCAGTTCGAAAGATATGGCGACAACAACTTCAACCAAATGAATTGTGGCAAGATAACGCAATTACTTCCCTACTGAATGGAACAATGGAACAGTGGTATATGACGGGTAAAAAAGCATACACTTAACGAGTCCAGCAGGTTGGCAATAGAAATACTAACAAATTGGCAAACCACATAAGTGGTTGAAGTAAGGAGCGTCAATGAGATAAAAGGTAGAAGTTTAACAGTTTTAGGGGGATAAAGTGGTACGACGCAAAACTGGCTAAGAAATTGTTATCGTTGGTGATGGTAGCAAATAAAAATGGAGTACTCACCGGTTCGCACAGATTTACGACCGTGAATTTGGGGTATAAATCCAAAGAGGCTGGTCAGCCCAAATATATACAAGCGTTTTCGTTCATAAAACAAAGCTCAGGGCGCTCAGTGCGACGTTCAATCGTTTTTTAAACGTATCTAATGTGGGGGCACAAACAACTGAGTTTGGAAGGGCGTTCCAGGGCCCGCAGACCCGGAGGGAGAAATAGGTTCTCCGACAGTCTAGACGACTGTACTGTTGGCTCAGCTTTAAACTGTTACCGCGAAGGTTAGTGTTCGGGCTGAGCTTCAAGAGGTGGCGGCATACGTGACTGGGATCGCTCAAAATCTGGTACACTAGTATGAGGTCTCCACGAAGTCGCCGGTACCGTCCGCTGAACACTCCGAGTATCTCCAGTCGTTCCTGGTAAGGAGTATGGCGCAAGCCCTTGACGATTTTCGTTGCTCGACGCTGTGGGGTCTCAAGCGCTGCAAGGTCACGTTTTAGCCAGGGTTGCCAGGCCTGGATTGCATATTCGACGTGAGGACGCACGTAGGCATTCAGCATCAAAGAGAAGATGGATGGATCCAAAATTCCGAATGCTCTTCGCAGGAGTCCAACGTGCTGGTTGCCCCTTTTAGAAGCGGAATCTGCCTGTTTGGAACACCCGAGGTCTTCCTGTACCAGCACACCCAAGTCGCGTTCCTGAGTGGTGGTCTTCAGATCGTGTGCCCCAAGCTTGTAGACGTGGACTTGTCGATGGCGGATATGAACAACGCGACATTTGTCCACATTAAACGGCAGGGCGTTTCTCACCGACCAATTCCAGGCCTCATTCAAGTCACGCTGTAGGACTTCATGGTCGTCCGATCGTTTTATCGCCCGCCAAACCTTGAGGTCGTCCGCGAAGAGTAAGAATTTCGACGTAATAACTCTTACTAGATCGTTAATGAAAAGCAGGAACAAACGAGGCCCAAGTACCGAACCCTGCGGTACGCCGCATCCCACTCGAATCGGATCGGAAAAGGATGATCGAACTCTAACTTCTAACTGCCGTTCAGAGAGAAAGTTACCGATCCATCCTAACAACGGGTCTCCGATACCGTACTGTTGGAGTTTAATGAGCAGGATTCGATGATCCAGGCGACCGAAAGCTTTCGAAAAGTAAAAGAATGCAACATCGACTCCTGTTCCCTCATCGACAGTCTCGGTCCAGTTGTCACGAGCTATCAGCAGATTCGTCGTACATGAACGACGATGACGAAACCCATGCTGTTCTGGCGCAATTATGCCGTAGTTTTCCAAGTATCCCATTAACGCATCCGCTATCACCGCTTCCATGACTTTGGCGATCACAGGCAGAAGCGTTACGGGGCGGTAATTGGCAGGATCCGATCGACTTCCTGCTTTGTATATGGGCGTTATTACACCTTGTTTCCACCTCGAAGGTACGATGTTCTCATCAAAACAGCGCTGAAAAATGCAGCCAGTGGTTCGGCCAAGTGTATGGCAGCTACCTGTAATGTTTTCGGGTGAATGTTATCGGCCCCGAGAGAGCTGTGTGGACGCAAGGATAGCAGCTTTTGCAGCACCATTTCTGCAGTGAAAGTGACGTTGGATAAAACGGACGATGGGGTAACTAGTGGCGGAATATACGTCGAGGCTTGTGCACCTTGGAAGATTGGGGAGTACTGGGCCCGTAATGCGTTGGCCGCCTCTTTCGCAGTATGTGTATACCCATTGGTCGTATTAAGTGGTGGGATTCCCCGTTGCACCTTGCGAAGTCCATTCACATGTTTGTAAAGAAGCTTTTTGTTCGAACAGAATCCTTTGGCTAGCTCCTGCTGATGCGTTCTCTTGTCTTCGCGAACCAAAAGCACACAGTAGTTGCGATGCGAAACGTATTCCGCCCAGTTTTCTGCGCTGGGGTTGCTTTTATACATGCGCCATGCCCGATCCCTTAGAGTCATGCATTTTCGTTTTCATAGGGTGGTAAACATCACTAAGCCGAAGCATAGGAATCCTTGGTCCAGACACAATGTAAGCGATGAAACAAACTAAAATTTGGTCTTGTTAAAGAACCTGTTTCTGTCGCAATCAAAACTTTCCCATTATTTGTAAACTTTCAGATGGTGTAGGTTGATGTATGAACAAGCCAGAAATATGCAGTCTCCGGAGTTCCGTCAAGTGGGTTGCTAGTTGAAAACGGACGGCGTAATACAGGGTCATTTCGAAATACACCTCATAGGAATAGATTGCGACGCACAACCTGCATGTGTTCTACGGTTCCAACTGAAGTGAATTTTGGTCAAAATGACCATCCAATCAGTCGATTTCTGGTACGCCAAGCGTTGCCCGTGGTGACCCGGTGACTTAGGGGTAGCGGTCAAAAGTAATATCCGTATGTGCCCGTGTTCCATACCTGCTATCTATCTGATGAGATAAACAAGAGTGAAATCCTTTTGTAGTGCAGAAATTTCGTGCGCGCAACAACCAGGTTCCATCTTCGGCAAATGTCATTGTGACTTATATCTTAAACTTTAGTACAGCTAGTTGCCTTTCAATTAAGGGGATGTCTTGTCTCGATGTTCGTTGGTGTTAATCATCAAGTTGAACTAGCAGTTTAATCGGTCAGAGCTACACACAAATTAGACAGGGTTCGCGTAAACAAAGCGCCGTCGCTCCGAAATCATCCTTTTGAAGTAACAAATTTCAAAAAACTGCTTTCAAGCTGCATGCTTTTGAGTATTACAAAAATATATGTCTTCTTTACTTCGGTTCGCAAAATTCATACGTATCACGAACTGGTATTTTATAAAATGTGTTTATTTTGAGGATATATTTGGCATTGTTGTTATTATAACTACTTCATTGTGGACCTTCATGCATCAGTTATATGGGATGTTTGGTCGAGGCCCAATTCTCACTCAGCAGAGATAGCACTTTCAAAGGAGACATCGACAGCATCATGCACATTTACGACTTAATGTTAACCAAAGAAAAATAAATTGTGACTGGTGATAAATTAACTGGCTAGGATGCATCTTATAATGGAAACGAATGCCATAAAAAACGGCACACTTGTTAACAGTTTTCACTGGGGATTCACAGAGTAGGTTCCTCTGTTCGAATGTAAAAAGGATTGCGTTTGCGTTACTACAAAAGCCAGTTAGACGTAGTAAAGATACGAAAATTAGTCTATAGATATATACCTATATATCACAGTATGTGGTACAGGTCTCATGCCATCAGAATCGTGGTGGAATAGGAAAACCTGAGTAAGAAGAGAAATACAACAAGCCGCCTTTTCGTCCGGTTTGCCATGCATAGTTTTTGAGCATTTTTGGGTTTATTTTATTATTGCAGGAAAAGGGAAGCACCAAAGCATGCAGAGATACATTTCGGTCTTGATCCATAAATTTTAGATTTCACAAGCTGCGACACATTAAGTCTCTTAAATCCTAACCAAGCAGTCGAGTACAACCTACCGAGTCAAACAGTTTTGTCAGCATTTTTATGTCGTCTCCTCTAGCCTTGTCGAGCAACCGATACCGCGTGCGGAACCCGTACCACGTTGCAGCTCTAAGGGCCCGTTTAGTAAAAGTGAAACGCTTTGAATTCCAGGTGTCATGGATATGCAAATGGTGCGAGGTAGAAAAGATTAAGGTTTGCTACTAATGTGATTTAAAGCACAAATACGGAACCTCATGTATGGAAATGGAGAAAAGTTCGGGAGGAAGATTGCTATGACCTTAACCACGCAACCCAATTCAAGAAATTGGGTACCGACTAGGTCCCGGAATGGCAATTTATCAGGGCCAACTAAAGCTGCCTTTTAAGTTTCAAAAATATGTAGGTAGAAATAACACGCTGTGAGGTCGGTGCACCGATAGGACAATCAGACTGAGGAAGAGTTCCATCTAGATTGTGGTGGTTTGTAATGTGTGACCAATTTAAACTGTTAACAATTCAAGTGAATGCTTTGACTAAGTTTTATAAATGTATGTCAAGTGTGGTTGTGGGTTGCATGTTTGGATGCTTTATTACGAGATTATCCGTAACTGCTAATAACGGTCGCAGCATACCAAGTGATGTTGGTCTGAGATGCTAGGGACGTTGAAGGTAACCGGAACAATTATTTGTTGACCTGCACTGTACAGTCTCAGGGGGGTATAGGAGCTGGTTTTGACAAAGCTTCATGTGAGGGCGTTAGTTTCGTGTTAAGCAATTTAGGGAAATCTGTAGGGTCACGCATCTGAACGTCCTTCACAAAACTCAAGGGCGGAGACTTGCCTTATTTGTGGTTCTTGCAGTCTGTCTCAGACAGCGAAGTTCATTTTGCACGAGCAAATTAGGCTCTGTCAAGGGATGGGACTGCAGAAATTGTGATCCATATCAGCGCTATTAACTACCTTGATTGTAGGCGATCAGAATTTTTCCTTTGGGCGCCTTAAACTGTAGCACATGCTGGGTTGGTCAAATCCAGACTCTACCCAGTTAACTTGCAGTACTGTGAGGTCATCCATCTTTTTGCTGAAGTTATTAACTTCTATAAGAGAGCAGCTTGAAAAAGGAGATTGCTAATCCAAAGCATTAATATAAACGGTTCTACGTTTTTGATGCTTGTGAAATGGAATGCGATTCGCCGGTTGAACGGATACTCTCCGGTTAATTGCTAAACTTTTCATTGACCGCCTGCAAATGATCGAAAATTGTCGATCTTCCAAACAACACATACATGGCAGAGAATTTACCCAGAGAAATATGGCGATGTTACAGGAATGATGGTTACATTCCACATTGATGATAGATCCATTATATAAAACGTTTCGGCAATTTAGATCCAATCACCCAGAAAAGCTCAAGCAACGGAAAGGAGGTGTGATCACCTAGCTAGGTACAGACTGGCGTAAGTCGGTTTGATAACTGTCTACTTGCTCAGCGGTTTCATTAAGCTACAACCTATTGGAATGTAAAACAAGGTTTCTTAGTGCTTTGCTACTTATCACAATTATGAATATTAATTTAGTGCATGATGCAACGCATCCAGGAATGCGAAAGCTTGCTGATCGCCTTGTCTCGGAGTTACGGCCGAAACTAGGATGTTCCAACCGCATCATTCCTGGTAACTACAATATGAGTGACAGTGTCTTAACTAACATGCTGGGTCTTGTCAACTTGGTGAAATTCCCTACCAGAATTGTTGCACAGTTGGATTCCGTTTTACCACAATGTACAACCCGTTTTAAAATATTGACTACCCTGTGTCAGTTTCAAGAACCTATTGAACAAATCTGTGTCATCTGATCAAAGCGAAATGACAACACATATAAAACACATGAGGGGAGAAAAGTACTTGGTCAGAACGGAAAATAAAGACCTAAAACAACAGGAGGTTGAACTCCGGCACTGGTTATAAATGCCAGGGAAGATTGACGGCTATTTCCAGTTGCTCCTCTACACAGACATCAGGACGGCGCCGATTTAAGTTCCCGGCCTACACACTTCAGCCACCCGACGTCTATGTTTCGGTAGACAGTCGTGAACATCGACCGGGTCAGTGTCTACTTGATGACCTCTACCGATTAGGTTTCTAGCGATGGATGGCGTCAGCATTTTGACTGCTGCTCTTTGTTCCGTTGCGCATCTTAGCAATCCGTTCGAGAACTAGCTCTCCACGCAAATATATTCCCAGCTTGTATGTTGGGACCGCATCATCTTGAAGATACGTTCAGTATGCTTCGCGATGACTAAAAGACCATTCAGAACCGCCAAAGGCAATACTAAATTTAAACCATTAAAGACACTAAATCGACACTTTATTCAACGAATTTCTTGGTTTTCACAGTTGAGCACTTGTCAGTTTAATACTAGAGCCTTACAGATTATAGTAAACACTGACGGGCAGTAGTGAGGATTTTGGTATAATGCAGCTAATTCATCCTTATCACTCCAAATCAGCACGCTTAGGCTAGTCTGGAAAAGCACCAGACGCCGGCGTTTCTATCTCTTGGGTCTCGTCAGTTGTGCGGCTCCCAGCAGAACCTTGCCAGGTCCCGTCCCCATGACTTAAGGATGCCAGCAGTTAGTGCCGCTTGGCCATGGGTGACAACCGCGGACCTTCGTAATTGCCAGTTGATCATAATATAACGCGGCTCCTCTTCCACTGCCATACCAGTTACGAACTGTGCAGAGGATTATGGCTAGCCTCATGAGCTAGAACTTTCCGCATAGCGCGTATGTACAACATAGGACTTAGAAGCTGTAGGGACATATTTTATAGTACTGATCATCATCAGGTATCCCGCATGTCCAGCTAACTGTAAAGAATTGTAAGGGTATATTTTATTCCACATTTGTTTCTTATCTGCGTGGAATATTTGGCATACGATCCAGGTCCAATGTATACAAGTGCGCCGATGACTTCATTCTGCAGAGCGTTATATATACATATATATATATATATGTGACGATTCCAATCAAAAAGAATGTTACCAAACATGAAGTGGTATTTAAACATAAATTTCAACATGAGTGGTGGATGCTGTAGCAATGAGCTATAGAGTTCACGTACATAAAATTTTCGTGATTGGACTGGTTCTTTGTAAGGTTTGACACATTTCTGTTGACTGATCAAATGGAAGTATTTCCACAACTACATTACAAATCTTTGTTAGAAACGACGCTTGTGATCAGTAGGCGTGGCATACATTAAGCAGGACCAATGAGTTGCACGATAAGACGACGAAGGCATAACATCAGGTTGATAATCTGACAGTGCTTGGAAATTTGGTTACGCAGTTAATCGAGCTAGTAGAAGTTCAAAGCAATCTTTGAACTATGATGTATTGAACCTGCTTGGTATGAATCTGTCGGTTTTTTGATTAATGACTAATTAAAACAATTAAAGCCAAAGCAATGTATTGATGCAAATTTGTATAGAAGGCATTATGAGAGAGCCTCAAAGTCAAACCTATCAATTCGCCAGTGGTCCCACAAGTGAATGGAAAATGTGCAAGCAGGTAAGACAGAATTTTACTTAGTAATGAAAATACACTTGAATAGTTTTGGTACTTCAGCCAACCAATTTTCCAATGGGGCAACTAACACATCAACATATAAATGGTGATATATTTCGCAAAATTTTAGAACACAAAGCGGGTTCCTATAGGCGTGCAACAACCTTTCGCCATTGAAGCAAGGGCTTCTTCAGGTCAGATGAAATAGTGCAGATTCGGCTTCGCATTTTAGAGCGATTAGAATAATTATGCGTTAGATAAACCAGGCCAGTAGAAAAATGCAGTTACAATTTCGAAGGGTCCAGAGGTCAACCTGGTGGAACACTGAACATGGAAGTATCCCAGTTGATCCGTGTAATGGCTCATTCACATGTGAGGACGTGATAGTGCTGCTCCCGTCTTCTGTGATGATAATTCGGCATTTTTACTCCAACCTGAGTCCGTCCGTCAAAGACGCACAGAGGGGCCGGGTTAAGACAGCCCACCACACATTTAATGGTTCCACGACGTCTATTCAGTATATTTCTTGATCGAAACACAGATTTAGTTCATGGCCTGATCGGTTATTGCAACATAACCGAATAATGGAGGAATTTGTTCCAGTTTTACATTGATACCTATATAGGGTTAAGGGTGTTTTTTTCACTTATAGTGCTAAAAGATGGAGAATTACGGAGTAATGATAAGTGTAGATATACCAGGCAGTTCAAATAAAGTAATAAGATCATCCGTGGGATCTTCTCCTGGGGATCGGCTTTTATTCTGTTCCATCCGCACTTCTACCTCTTACCTGACATGTGCGAACGTAGTATACAACAAGTAAGTCGTCGTCATTTCGAGTAGATTTTTGGCTGTTGTTATATGCAAGTGAGGCCGTCATCAGGTTGAATTTATTTGTCACCGTTATAAGCAACTGGGCAGTCATCACATTGGCGAGTTTGTTGGACTTTCTTATATACATTTCTTTTGTTATCAATTTGACTATTATTTTTGGGCCCTGATACATGCTAGACATTCCCACCACACAGCACATTCCACAATTCAACTGTTTCTAGTCACGCACTTTTATGTTATTGATTGGGTATGTGATAATTCGCCTTACTTGTGTATACAAGAAAGCTTGGATGCTTCAATCCATCACTTCAAGCGTGGCCAACAATGGTAACAGAGCAATAAGAATAGAAAAGGAATGAAAAAACGGTAAGTGAATTACTCGTGTCTGACTGTTGTCCGATTCGTGGTAAATAAGGATCACCAAATAGAAGGGACACATCCGTCTAAAACTGCCACCAAATGATTGTTGTCGTGAAAAAAGTAGAACATTTATTTTAACTGCAAAGATGGATATGAAGATTTGACAAATACTTTGCATGATCTTATTTAAATGTTTTCTGATCCATATAAGTTGTCTGTCGTTCAGACTATTTATCTGCATTCGGTAAGAGGAGAAATTGTTTTAGCCCCCTTTTGACTGACCGATAGATTAACTTACTCACACTGACTGTGGCAGTCGGTTCCATACAAAAAGGTCAGCGCGACTTTCGATTTAGACTGTTGTTGAGGAAGAATACCTTCTCCGTTCCTTAAGTTATGGTACTAATCCTCCTTAAACTTCAACAGGATATTGGACCTAAGCTGAGCTAATGTATCAATTTGTATAAGAAAATGGAATTCTTCTTCAGTCTTCGTAACACAAGACCATCGATGATCAATAGATAACTAAAGAACCATAGAAACTCCAACTGTGTTTAGACAAACTATTAACTTGGTTAAGTTCCAGTCCCCTCCCATTGGCACTAATTACTGTGATGGCATCATTATTTATTCGCTTAGAAAACTGCATGCTCTTGCAAGCATCTCCCATACTTTGATTTTGGGTGCCCAGAACGTTCATTATTCGCCTACCTTAAAGTATCTCAGTGGTATTCCTGTCTTTTATTTTATCCTGGCCCACTCATTTTCGACACTTTACAGAGTCAGGCGCAAACTGCTCCATGTAACCCGTGCCGTCTAGAATCAACACAAAAATGAATTTTTCCTCTTTTCTGTCATCTAAACCAATCGTTTTATAATCTTCACTCCAGTAATCATGTGGACCTGTCAAGCAAGGCTTTCCGCTATTTATCACGCATTGTTCATTGTTCATTCTACAATGTATGCATTGATACATGCTTCACATTTGTCAGCGCGTTCCACTGCAATTTGTCTACCTTCTCCTGAAAAGGATTTTACTTTTGGCTACTTTTTAGTAAACATCTTTCCTGATGATTTGGTTCGATGAAAGAACTCCTCATTGACGCTAATCACTGCAGGACTTTTGAAGCATGCTACTACTTTTCATGCGCAATACCAACAGGCTGCATTACCAGATATACACTAAGTTGGTCTATAAGCTGTCTTTTTCCTACACGCGGACGAAATTTAAGATATTATTTTCTTTCACCTGTTAGTGTAGCAGCGCCAAATTGCTTATTCTGTCACGCTCGATATTTAAACTGAAAGTACTGGCTCACCTGTTGCGAGACGGTTAGCTTGAGTAAACCTTCAATCGTTTTCGAGGTTTAAATCGATATTTGCGTTGATGTCACTTTGCAGCTACCCGCAGTGCGGGAAATGCTCCCCCATACTTAATCTAATCTGACTTGATAAATCCACATAGATGACGTCTCATACTTCCTAAGCAACGGCGTCAAGCGTACTGCGTACACGGACAATCTGGTGATTCGCGGTGCATCATCGATTCTGGCTAAATCCATGCAGTTTCGGAGCAATTACTTCGCCACCCACCAAGTACCCTATGAGTCCCTCGACGATAATGAACCTCATGAGTATGGGACTACTAGAAGTGTGTTATTGGTGTGTAATTTGCTGGTTCTGCACAACTGCAACTTTCACAAATCAAGTAGATTCCCTCACTTACGCGCGATGATAACCAGTTTTCCACTAAGGGATCGCTGAAGAAACTACTTGGAACAATGGAACAATGCAACAATGGTTTATTACGGGTAAAAAAGCGTTGCTTAACAAGTCCCGTAGGATGGAAAATTATTGTGAAAATCAATTGCATGATAAAGGGAAAAGCGTTGTGGTGGACTCACCATAGACTTATGCGGAATAGCGGAGAAGTTCGCGTATGAAACATATGAAACTATAAATCCATTGGTTAGGCGTTTGGCAAGAAACCGTTTGATTGCGTTTTGTAGCTCCTGGCTAACAAGTCATAAAATGAAATGTAAGTAAGACAATGCATCGTCAACACCTTTTTTAAATATCGCTAGATTGGGAGCAGAGACGACATAATTAGGGAGGGCGTTCCAAGGCTGGCACACGCGGAGAGAAAAGAAATTTTTGCGGCATTCAAGCCGACTATACTGAATTGTCAGTTTCAGAGGGTGACCTCTTAGTTTAGTGTTGTGGTTCAATTCCAGAAGCGGACGGCAAATGTGGTTTGGGTTCTTCAGAATCTGGTAAACCATTATGAGATCCCGCCGCAAAAGCCGAAATCGACTGCTGTACAATCTTAGAGATTTCAGTCTACGCTGATAGGGGAGATGAAAGACGCCCCTGACATTCTTGGTTGCCCGTCGTTGAGGAGTCTCGAGAGCAACGAGATCCTGTTTCTGCCACGGCTGCCACACCTGAATAGCATATTCCACGTGAGGTCGCACGTAGGCGTTAAGCATTTGGGGAAAGATTGAGGGTTCAAACCGACCGAAGGCTCTGCGAAGAAGGCCGAAGTGTTGATTGCCGGTTCTCCTCGCCTTCTCTGCTTGTTTTGAACACCCGAGATCTTCCTGCACCAATACACCCAGGTCACGCTCCTGAGAAACGTTTGCCAAGGTGTGGTCTCCAATCTTGTAAGCGCTCACCAGCTGGTGACGCAGATGCATCACTTTGCACTTAGCTATGTTCAATTGAAGCTTGTTCCTCTTTGACCATTCGTAAATGCGATCTAAGTCATGTTGGAGCAGATCCTGATCAGACTTGTTACCAATCGCCCGCCATATTTTGACATCATCGGCGAAAAGCAGGAAATTTGAGGAGATGACCCTTGCCAGGTCGTTGATAAACACAAGGAATAAACGCGGTCCCAGCACTGAGCCTTGCGGGACACAACGTTTAGCCAAAATCAAGACAGCTACTTTCAAGGAATATGCGTGAACTTTGCTTCATTAGTAGAACTGTGCGCATTTAATGACATCTGCCTCCTAAACACATTCCTGACGGCAAAGTATAGGATGCCGGACCCACAATATGTTATTATCTGTGTCGAGAAGCGTTTCAATGATGTCACAATTGGGAAAGTACGAGTGAAGTTTTTGTTAAAGAAAGCTAATCACTTCCTGTGCATATAGAGCGTGGGTGGAACATGTTTTCTTTGGTAACATTTCGTTGCAGTCCAATTCACTGGCCCACGGCCATAAGTAGTGAAGGAATCTAGAGCTCAACTCATCAGGAACCGTTTTGTTAATCTGTAAATTAACTTAGAACCCCGTTATAAACCTAACATAAACTCCTAGTTATGATTCAGTTTATTTAAAATGTCCAGTAGGCCAACATTTATCCTGTGTTATCTAGTCACCCCAATTTTCTTTGATACGAAGTGTGAGTGCACCAAGCTGGGTTTCTCAAGGCAATATATTTCTTCATTTTGTTTCATACGAAAGTTTTTATGCATTTCCTGTGATATATTTTCATTTCCGACGCGCCTTCCACAACGTTGTAGAGTTCTTTCCAAAAACGTCCCCACATGCACTCGGCGACCATCTAACCAGGAAGAACCAGCTGGTAACGATAACTTATTGGCAATTATGTATACGGAAAAATGACAGTCTTTTGCATTCCATCGAAGCATCCCCCAAATCCCTACCTATATTCCATTCTTTTGCACTCACATCAGCTGATATTTTTACGGTTCGCTTTAAATCGTATCTTACCAAATTGTTTTGCTTGGTAGTGTAACTGCTTGGACTTCAGTTAACTGCGATCCGCATTTGGTCTTGTTTGGACGTCAGTTTTTAATTGGAGAGCAGAAATATTGTATATTTTTGCTGGACATTGGCAAGATCAATATATAACTTGTTGCCCTAACTCTATGTAAAAAATAGCGTCGTAGCGGATTTCCCGCTTTGAGTTTCGAATTAACCCGGGGACTTACGTGTTGCTTATATCCAACGCGGATTTGATGGTAACATTAGTGAGACAGATGCATCGGAGCAGGAGTACTACAAGATAGGAAGATGACGTGCTGTCAGTGCTGGGAGGAGCAATATCGGAACTCAACCACTTCGGATACAATACTTGAGATCAGAATTACCGGGGTTTACTTCAAAGTAAAGCGAGATTCAGAAGAGATTGTGTATCGCAATCCAAACACGCAAAATAAGTACTCCAAACCCAATTCCGAATGAGGACAATGTTCATCACCAAACATTTGCCATAAGGAAACCCCATTAAACTGTTTTTTATTGCATTCCTTCTAAAATAAAATTATTTCAGTCTTAGTCCCACCACTTTTCGAAAATCAACAGCATCTGATTTTCTGATATTATGCTCCGCATGCCTACGTGATTCCATGGCAATCCCCAAAGTAATCACATAGATCAGATACGGAATGTACGCCGGAAACATTGGCCGGGTTTAAAGAGTAGACATCCGAGCCTAAAACACAGAACGTGCCATTTTACACGTATGGGCGCACCCCAGGTACGTGCTGAACACAATCAGTTAAACTCTTCAAGTCTGTTTACAAATGGTGGACATCTGGTAACGCCCTATGTTCACGTTCAAGCATTGTGATTCTAACTGTGTCTGATATACTGTAAGTGCCAAGTAAGTTATTCATACCAAAATCACAATGGTATCCAGACCCCAGTTAACAGTGCCGGCGAGCACTGTCGGCATGATCTAAGTGGCACCCGTTCCGTCTTGCACGTAGGCAACTACCCTGGCTGCAGGTCAATAGTTCAGTAGTGTACTATGAACCAATAAGCAACGCATTCACAAGACAATTACAAGGTCGTATCACGATTTTCTGCTGTTAGAGGTAAACTAGTGTTCATGGATAGACTCTTTAGCATGCTATTGTGCAACAGATATCTCATGAATAACCGTTTGGTAATTTTTCGAATGCAACTACCTCGGATTGATTAACAACATGCTTGTAATGTGTTCCTATCTGGCAAAAACATTACAGAGGAAATGCACGTGCCGCAGTTCAAGTTTAAGTGTTGGACTGATATTTTTAGGTGGTGGCTTCGGCATTGAGTTAGGGAGGTAAGACTAATAATGAATTAAGTAACTGATCAATTTCCGTCAGTATCTTGTCTGTGACAGTAACATCCCTGCGTTGTCGCCGGTATTCTGAGGAAAACGCATCCATCGAAGTTTCAGCTAGTAGTCGAGACGACACAAGCCACGTATTGCTTTAGCAGCTATTTTTGATACCATCACGAAAGTATACCGCCTACTCATCGTGTGGACGAATATACGGGTTACACAATAGAGGTAGTAGCCGTCGAGCAAGGGTAGCAAGAGTCCGCAACAGATGACAAACGTTCGCATTAGGTGCAGTTTCTTCTCTTGAACATTGAGACAAGTTTCATAGATTTACTTGTGATGATACGCAAACCCCTTCAGTAGATATAAATAAATATAAATAACTAAATGGTATATTCTCGGTGAAACGAGACACACCTGTAAAGGCGTGATCAAATATGCATATAAGCATAGCTTCTTTGGAATGTTAAAACATTTCGTTTTAATGAAAGGAATAAGCGAAAAGATGTAGTCCACAAGAGTGAGCATATTGTCAGGTAATAGTCAGACCAAGGAACATGATGGCGCTGTGGCGCGCAAAATTCAGTCATAACTTTTGCGTCAAGATACAAGTTGGGGTAATTTCGCCATGTAGTGATCCATGAGCACAGGAGCCCAAGCAAGGTTTTAGTGCAATCAATGACCATTACGAAGTCTGGATGATCTGTGCTCCATCAAAGCATTCTTCATAGTAAAATCAGTTGTACAGGTTGGGTGTAGAAGGCTGAGGACTGCGTCAGTGTGAAATGATTAGCTGTGACTTTATTTTGTGGCGCGTCACATCCGCCACGTTGCAGTGTTGTTAAGCGGACATTTATGGTTTTTATAGTGAGTTCGCTTGCCAGGCGAAAACCCACCACGTCTTGGAACACTGCCGTAGCTTCCGTTGAACAGTAGTGCTAGCCGGCTATGCATCGTACAGACCAATTTTGCACTCTATTATTCGCAGTCGGTTGACAGCCAAAGTTCTTCCTTGGTTGGCCGAATGGCTTAGTAATGATCCGGCAGTAGTCGTTGAAGCCGGACAATGAGGTAAAAGAGTAGCAGAGTCGAATGATAATGATGCAGGTGAGTAAACACATTGTTAATAGAGGCCGGCTTTTTCTGTTATATTCTTGTCCGGCTCGCGAACCGTGTCCAGCTATCCACGCTGGACTTGTCATGGGGACGGTGAGTGCAGTTGTTTTTTGTGGCTGAATTTGTCCATAACAGGGAAAAACGCCATTCTCCGCAAAGTGGATTCGGAATTTCTTCGAATGTAAGTGTAATTGTCTCCATGGCCAAGTGAAAATTCCATGAAAGGCCATCAGAAAAGGCGCTCATACGAGCGCACCTCTGTCTGTGAAATAACATCAGAAAAGCACCAGGTGACTGGAGCGTCGGAATGTTCGAGGCAGTGAAGTTAATCACGCCAGAATTGTCTTCGGTTGTGGAACAGGGATCCTTGTAAATATATTATTCCAGGTGAGTAAATTGTTCTACTGTGAGTACGAGGCGAGCTAAATCCATTTGTTTAGACCCCGTGAAGGTAGCGTCTCCAGAATGGCGGAAAGAGCTCCAAAATTTTATGCCCCTTTACGGTATGCTTAAGTCAAGTTGTTGCTCAGCCTTCGCAGACAGTATCTACAGGGTTTCTCAGGGTGTTGGATCATTCCTGCCCATTCATAAAACCAGTTTATACCTTACTGGAAAATTGGTGAATCAGATGTTGCAGGAATAGCTCTCCATATCTTGGCATTATCCACCAATCTTTGTATTTGGGACAAATATTTACTTGGGGGAGAGGGTTAAATGATGCAGATTAAAAACGATGGTATGCCGAAGGCAGAACCTCGGGGGGCCACCATTGAAGACTTACGGGCTGTCATAATGAGCGCCGATAATTATTACTGTTGTTGTTCTGTCGTGTAGGTAACTTCCGACCAGGTGAGCAGGGATCAGATGATTTCATGGTCAATGAGTAATTGACTTTGTGGAATGCTTTGGAGTTGTCTAAGTAGGCCACACGTAGAAGGAATTTTGTTGGTCGCCTGCGTCCAGGAGTCAAGAGTTGAAATCAGTCTAGCACGATAAGACTGTCTACGTCTGAAACCGTATTAGGGATTTGTAATGAATTCTATATACCTTCAAAAATATCTCGTCAGTTAATCTGCGGTTTTCAACGCCATAACGTTTGGTATCACATGGAGAGGAGTAATCGGTCGATGGTTGGTAGGATCCGGCCAATCGCTGATTCCATTTTGTTTACTCAGATTGGAGTGCACGATATATAAGTAGAAGTTGGAAAAAACCTTGGAAGAAGGCCGCAAGTGGTGCTGCTATAGTGAAGCCAAGGATTTTGACAACTTTCTGACAAATTTTGTGGATGCCAGGGACACTTTATCCTCAGACGATTTCCAAGGCGTCCTCCAGTTAATTAGACCTCAACAAGCATTTCGGAGAGGCAAGACTTCTGCGCGTTGTGCTGAACTCTATCACTGAAGTAGAATCAGTACTACAATCGACAGGTGGTCTCAGAAATGTACACTGATCCATTCGTACCTTTCCAGACATCCCATGGGGCGAGCGTTATCGAGTTGACCGCACCTTAGAGGACTACTGGAAGGAAACTTCAACCAGAACCATACTTCTTCACTGGGTTCCTGAAACTAAAGCATGTGATAGCATAAAACAATAACCTATGATGAAGAACAGTGGTGTTATAATCGTGAAACACTCTGCTTGGATGATGTGTTAGCGAAATCTGTGTCACGACTGCGTAACTCACAGAACTACAAAGGAAGTGGTCGGAGAGTGTTGTAAGTGATCATTCAGTCAAAATATATGGTAAAACGGCTGCTAAAAATCTGGCACGTGTTCCGTTGCGGGCTACCACTTGAGATTCTGCTGAAGACAGTTAACGATATGCCTTCTAGAGAGGATATGTCACTCAAAGAACCAAACGCGATAGGATCTATGTAAGAAAAATGCACTAGTAG
>OX104068.1:101723033-101849616 GCA_944474145.2 Dicrocoelium dendriticum | reverse complement strand
GCAAGAGCACAGTTTACTGGTGATCCGTGAATGATAGATCCAATAGATGAACAGTGGTAGGAGGAGCTCGCGTAGCCAAATCGAATGATGGCACACAGGTCTCTGTGAGAATAAATCCAAAGATTTGGAGGCGGATAACGCAGGAGGACAGTTTTTTTGCGACCGCACAGGAGTACACTCCTGTACATGTAAGCAGTTATGGCATAGCATGGGTTAACTCTATAGCTCTTGCCTTACTAGTATGTAGAGCACATGGAGTTACAAATGGGCCTGTCAGCGATTTATGTCAGGGTATATCAAGGGTAAAAGTCATGCTAAAGCGCATAGAACAGATAGTGCTAATGGTGTAATATTGTTCCGCAAATATGCGGTTAATGTGTCCATCCTTCTCTGTTACAGGTCACCTCATTTCAAAGCGAAACACTTGAAGGCTGTTCCTGGCAACGATGAAGACGTATGATGCGGACGATCTGCACGTAGGCTTTACCTGTACACCAACCGTACGCCAGCAGCTCAAGAGCAGGATAGATCAGTCGTAGATTTTCAATTGTATTTGTAGTTTTGCTTGCTTTCGCCGGGCAACCTAGATTCAGAAAACGACTAAATGCTGTGGATAAGAGCTTGTAAGCATTACGCAGTTGGCTCTACAGCGGTTTGCGGAAGAGTGGTACGACTGAATCATTTTACCATTTAGTAGACGCTAAGCGCAAACGATTCATATGATTCCTTGCCTTATACTCCAGACCCGGACGCCAAATAAATGTGGCCAGTTCCGTTCATTTATCCATAACCAAGTTGATCACAATCCACAAATAAAACCCGGAATTTTGTGGACAGATGTCTGTTTAATCCCTCTCTCTATATAGACCACGGACCAGAAAGACGAGCAGGGACCATCACGTCACTATTCCTGGCCCAACACTGACCAGATAAAGCACCTGCCTTAATCATTCCAATCAGAGACCTACTGTGCGCAGACCTCACAGGTCCATTCTTGTGTCCTTAACTGCTGTTCTAATAAACTGATAACGCAGCGTCGATAACAAGCTTGTTCTCTACCGCTTATTTCTGATGTCGTTACTGGAATTAATTCAAAACATAACCAACTGTCACACTGTCCGTAACTTTCTGAACCGGCACGTCCTCGACACCGCCGTATTAAGCCTCCCTACATGCTCAGCTTACTTAGCCTCTCCACAAACCTCGCCAAGTGACCTTACAGCCCGTGCAGCTGAGATTATCATTAAATCTAAACGTCTCCCGCTGCTTCGAGGAAACTGTGTACTACTTGCTGAATAACACAAATAGATTGCCGTCGCTTAGCACTAGTTCAATATGGCGACTAAGCAGCATCATCATTTTTAATGTCCTTTGCATAAGCCGTGCAGTTTTGCGCCATCGATTGTACACGTCAGTCTGTGTCTTTGGATGATGATTCTTGAACCGAAATGCATACATTTTGGCTACTTTGCGTCTACAGTGCAAATACATTGTATAACAATATAAATGTTTCTGTACAGTGAAGTTATCCAGATCCCATCTTGTTATTGATTTAAACCCTGTCGATAGTTATAGACACATCTCGTCGTTTTCACAGTGTATTATCCCCTCCACACAACGGCTTCTGAAATGTAGGCTACCTCTTATCCCGTAGCCTTCTAAGGGGTCGAGTTAAAACGCATGCTACGAGACATTAGCACAGGGATCTACAAAGCGGAAAGTTCCGCATAGGCACAAATCACAGCTTAGCATCGGGCCAAGGCAATAAGCTGCTCTAAAGCCTCTTGAACCAGTCAGCAATTTTCACAGCGCCTTCCCGAATGTAGGATACCTGCCTGAATATGTCTAAATCAATGTGTTGAACGCATGCAATATATATCCTGCAATTCCCCTGTATCCACTGTTCTTGCCATAAATCTTAAGTCGCTATCGTTGGATGAATGAAATTTAAGGAGCCGTCATTCCAGACATTTTGTTTACGGTCTCCTTCAAGAGACAGAAATGTGCAAGTCATCGAGGATTCAAAGTTGAATTTGCAGCGTCAGCTATGCGTTTGGATTTCGACAAGCAATCTCTGTTGAGACCTCGGTCATTCCGATCACAAAGACCATATCTGAAATGTAGGTGTTTCGACGTTCTTTCTCTTAACACTGACACCCAAAGATCGCTTCCGTCCTCATTTCGACTCACCAAGTGGAGATAGCCTGAACTGGAGTGGAACTCCAAGGTTGCAGCTTAACGCCTGACACCCTGATCAGTATGCACTGACGTCCTTGTACGCCGCTTGAAACAGCGGTGAGTTAACTGAGCCATAACACGTAGTAATCTAGTACTATTGTCTACCGCCTTGCTACCAGATTTTTTGGCCCCAAGCACTAACAAGTACGAATACGAACACACGTTTTGACCGGATATTTCGTATTCTCAGCGCTGTCTACTCAAACTTACCGCTCACGAATTCCGTAACTATGCCAAGCGATTTGCCACGCAGCGCAGCAATATAAGTAAAAACCAAACCGCCATATTAAACACATGGGAGTAAGGTTAACCCTGCGTACGAGGCCGGGTGACCGTCCCGGTATCCTTAGCCCAAGTGCGACTGGGTGATAGTTACGCGTCAGCAAGGCTTCGGCACTGTTTACCGGTAGATACCTTTTTATGAGAAAACAAAAGTCGGCAGATGTTCACTTTTCATATTGTCCCGTCTGTGCCAATAGCGTATCAGAAAACATATACTAGACTGCAGCTAGGTTGGGGCCGAATAAGTTGGAGACAGCGTCGAGGAGAGATGTGAAGCCTTTACCTCCTTTAATGCGTTAGGCTTACGAACAGCTGTTGTTGAACAAATAGTCCCGAACTGGTCTGGCTGATCGCGACAACCTCTGCAAAACGCCGGAATCAGTTATTAGCTTGCTTCAACAAGGTTTTACATATTGTGGTAAGGTCAAATGCATGACACGTGGCCAAAATATGTCTACCTATGGATGAGGCAGTCGTCTTTTATGAACAGGTGGTAGGGGAAGAAGTATTATGAAACACACTACACACCTATATGTAAATTGCATCTGTTCGCAGCCGGCTGCCACAATTGAGTCATGGTCACAAATGCGCCCTACTGCGCACACGGATTTGAATCAAATGTTTCCACATCTAAATCCCAGGATGACAATCACGGATGAGGGTCGAGCAGCACATACTGCAGTGGGTTAGTAAAAACGTTTCGCTGATGATTGCCTCCGCAGCTTCGAATGCGCTGCCAATAAAGCGAATTGGATTTCTATACAAAACCGGCTTCAACAATTGTTGACAAACGGTGTGTACGTCATTCGCGTTTTCCGTGGTATCTATCAGTGAAACCCCGGTATTCAAAGTAGACCAAAGCTATGACCATCAAACAAATTAACCCAAATCTGCGTGTGCAGAGAGAGGACACATTTGTGATCCTCGTCTTTTCTTGGTAGCGAGCCAGGAACAAAGCACAAGATTACATGAATACGCAAGTATGAAGTTCGGTCAGTTTGCATTTCAACTTCCCTCATTTCATGACGCCATAAATCCACACAACCTAAAGTATCCATACGAAAACATGAAGAAAAATATTTCCGCAGCAATACCATGCGAAACGTTAGTGATAAGTCTTCGGATATATACTTGGTTGGCTGTATCCTAACCCGGATTTGCGTGTCACTACAGCCTATATAGGACAGCCATAGGATACCGCCTACGTAGGGATCATGAGTGGCTTGCGCTGCACCACCCACAGGTCTATCCAGTGTGAACCCAAAGGAGTACGAACGGAAGGAATGCAGATACGAACCACAATTCATCAAAGAAGACGGTACCACAACTTCATCATGAGAACTACTCTAATCATATTGGTGAATTATGCATACCAGACGTACAGAAGTCGGTGGCTGTGCCATAGTCCGCTCCACCAAGGATGTAACCAATCTTTGAGCCTAGCACCGTCAAGAGGACCGTGCATGTCATCTCTCTCAACAACTACCAACTATCGCCTGGAGCCAGCATATTCGATATGGTTATTTTTCGAAAAGTGTGCATCTTGATAACATTCACAACAAACGCAGCCACACCTTGGATGTCAATCAAAGGCGAACACCTGAAAATCACAAGAATCACACATGCGCTCGTACAGACTGCATGCAGCATACGTGCCAAGTCGACGATATTATTGACCTTGGTTAGTAAATCTAATGGATGCAGAAGCAGCATACTCACCAGGCGCTTTGTTTATGATGCTTGCCTATCCAGTTTACCCAGCGACTGTTCGATAATGGAAAATCTGGTCACGATGGCGGCATACCAGATCGACTTGGCTTAGACACTTGCGACCACAAGTGATGCAGCA
Organism: Dicrocoelium dendriticum; assembly: GCA_944474145.2. Lineage (NCBI taxonomy): Eukaryota > Metazoa > Platyhelminthes > Trematoda > Plagiorchiida > Dicrocoeliidae > Dicrocoelium > Dicrocoelium dendriticum. The sequence goes on along the minus strand of OX104068.1, from coordinate 101,845,247 downwards.
CCTTGCGCTTGATGTCCACGGGCTAGACTTCGTCGGCGTCTGCTGCTTCCGTAGCCGGTAGTTCTCATCCTTTTGGAGCAACATTTTCTTGTGCAACCTCATTCTTGAGGTGGAAACTCCATTGACGACTGGAGGTTGTCCTTGCTTTCCAACACTAACAATCAATAGTAGTTCATGAGAAACGTGATCATGTCGTGGTAGCGAAGATCCGGGTTACCCACGTTTCGCTTCCAGGTGCACAGTTAAGCACAAATCAAATTGTTTAGTGTCATGGTTAAATGCATATGGCGGACATGTCCGACCCACATCACGTGCCACAGCATTAGGTGCAGCACTACCTTGTCTGCAGCACTGTCACATCACCCGATGAGCCGAATCCGAGGCAGACACAGTTGGTGAACTCACTGCAACTATTGGAGGTCCCTACGGTAAAGCACCAATATTTTACAGTCGCAAAGGAGAACCAACAGCATCATCGACCGGTGCACAGTTAACTTAGTCCAAACGTTTGTGTGGTGTTCCTTCCACATCCTTTGTTTCAACCCGGCAAATACAGCAACTGTCTTCGATACGCGGATAGGCATTTCGCTCGTCATTTGTAGGTCGATAGAAGTTGACTCTCAAAGTGGCAAAATTTCGCTGTGATTTCAAAGACTTCATAACCAAACTGGATTCGTGACAAGTCCACGGATTCCGCTTCTGTGAGTTCGAAAAGGACACCGTTCGAAACGAGAGTCGAGTGTTGCAACCCATCGTGCTATGCGCGAACAAATCGTCATCGTCGGCAAATAGTATCATACAGATGATTGTCTCTCACACGAGAGTTCTCGCCCCGGAATGACGGATGTTCGACAACCAACCACAAATACCGTGTTATACATGGACACCATAATCACAAGCAGCATCAAAAGCACAAAACTTCATTGCATGAAGGTACATTTTAGTAGGGCGGTAACTAAGCAGTCTTGCTTCACACCAGAGGCAACAGCAAAGTCGCCGGAGGTTTGAAAGTTGCATTTAGCTAACACGCTGTGTGGTTAGTTTGCGACTCGCAACCTCTATCGTGACCTTGGTTCACTTTAAGGTAAACCTCGGTCATTCCGATCGCGAGGACCACCAATGCCGGTGTTGGGAGGAGCAACACCCAAATATTTTCATTCGTCCGAGGTTTGTTCACAGGGCTGCACTCTCACCCGCACACTATTGTGTAGATATTTTATTTGTTTTACGCATTTACTCTGGCCTATGTAGTTGCCCAAAACTAGCCTTAGTTCCTCGCGGGTCATAGTGTCAAATGCCTTGCTAAAGTCTACAAACAGAGTACGGTGACTGGTCTGTGTCTTGGCAATTCACTTGCAGTTGACACACCGCGAACCCCATGTACATAAAGCTACGACCTGAACTGTGCTTACTAAAGCACCACAGCGTTGTGATGTTTTCAGACAATTTGTTCATGAGACCTCATAGATTTTCTTTAGTGAAGGAATGTTGGAGTTATGTAAATAGGGCGAATGCATAGTCAGAGACTGAATTAAACTATGTGTTGCAAGTACGGTTGATAACTAAGCTAGGGTGAAGACGCATTATGCCGACACTAGGTCAATTTGTCCGTCTCTCACCACTCCGTTTCTACTTATCTACATTGAAAATTGAAGAATCCTTTTTATAAACTGAACTGATAGAATTATAATATATATATATATATATATTTCTATATTCACAGACATTGTACCATCAGAACCATGGCAGAAGAAAAAGTAAAGAAGATGGGAACACGAACTGCGATTTAAAAATGCGGGAAAGGATTTTTCAGTTTTACACACACCATTTTGTATTCTTTTGTTTTGTTTTGTGAGTTTCGTGTACATCAAAGGGATGGCAAAATGGCAGAGCAACGTTGACGCCACTGATGTCTGTTGCAAGCCATGACGTCTAATGTTTCCGACCACTGCGATTCAGCATCTCGTGGTCCCCAACCTGGAACACGAACTGGTCCGACTGCCGCCACACTTGAGGTTGCCTTCTTCATGCTCCTTCTCCACCTCATTGGCTGTCCACAGCGGCACTTTTCCCAATCGCTCCCTGGGACTGCAAATAGCGCTCGACGTGGAAGGCGATGGGCTAGCATGCGCAGAACGTGCCCGAGCCAATGCATGCCATGTCGGAGAATAACGTCCAGAAGACTGGCACTATTCGCCCCAAGCACGCGGTCTCGCACCTCTGCTTTGCTTACATGGTGTTGTCATCATACCACTGACAAAATTAGCTCCACATGCGTTCATGATAAGGTGCATGTGCGGGATGTAGGATTAGTACAATAAATTAAGATGGGTCGTATACTAAGTGGATAATAAACAGTGACTTACCATGGTTAGAAAACAAATGTTTAATGACTTCCATATTTTGCTTAGAGCAAACGCGAAATCAAGCGAAGCAAAATTTTAACAGCTTCCAACAAACACTAAATGCCCATCAGCAACGGTGGTATAAATTGGAAGTGAATAGAAGTTCATAAATTAATGTAGAAATCAGGTAACCAAAATCTTTTGTAAGAATAATGAACATCAAATCGCTTAGGGACACTGTTTCCTACTATACACGTGATATAACAATCCAGTACTAGTACATGCATTTTAAGCCAAGTTCAACGGTTATGAAACGTAAGCTTTGCTTTCTCATCTTAATCGTACTCCAAACTATTTGTCAGACACGTGCTTCACATAAACCTTCCTTCCAGTTTGATACCAATACCAGACTGTGCTTGATATCAATGGTGACAAGGTGTATACCCTTCACGAAACCGCCAAAGCGAATAAACTCGATCCAGGATATGGCTAGTCATTACTGGGTGAGATCTGGTGCGCGGTCCTCGTGACCATGCTGCGCTCAATGATGGTCCCATATCTCTAATGTGGAAGAGGCTACAGCCCAACTACCGCCTTTCGCATGTTGGATACGTAACGTTCCCCAATACAATTGACAGGAGTGCTGCTGCTCTGCATGTTGAAGGTGCATGCGCTGGCTCTGTTGAAAATTCATGGCTCCCATCCACATGCCTCCCGGTCTTATTCTTTGGACTTTACACTGGATACGAGGGGCGTGGATGGAGCTGTGTATGGTGAAGCGCAAGCTATCGCCGACTCCTCAATAGGCGCAGGGGTCCTGTGGCTGTTCTTCGGAGGCCGCGGTGACAAGTAAATCCGGAACCGGATGCCGCCGAATATGAACACTTTTTGAAAAGTTCACACAACACAGTTCATGTGGCGAAGTGGCGCAACATAAGATCAACATTTAACCCTATTTAAAACATATCCTAAGTAGAATTGAAAACGGATGAGTTTTGGAGAGTTTCAGTTAGAAAACTCAGAAGAATCATTAGGGCCTTCGGCATTCTAGATGAACCTATATTTCATTCACTTTCAGATGGTTACTCCTAAGTTTGGTTTGATGCCTATATTTTAGTAAAACCCCCAGCTGTGTGCAGTACCTTCGGCCGATGGTTACTGACTCCATGAGAACTGTGTGCACTTGACATCTTCAATATGGCTTCCTCGGGGAATGTTATGTCGCCTAAAATTGATGGTTACAAAATAGAAAAGTTGAAAAGATCTCAAATGTTTCAAAATAATAAAAGGGCATGATATGGCTGATTCAACTGCTGATCGTAAGGCTGGAAATCCACACTGCACATTACCCATTTCATTTACATGCCTGTACGAGTTTGCGGTTCGTGCAGACTCGTTTTATTAACTCCCTTTGGTGAGTCACCTATTTCCAGCGGATCGAATTTATACTAATGTACACTGTGGCACGCATGCAAGCCAGGTTACTACATTCGAAGTTCCTTGGGAATTTACCATGCCGGATATCCCATAAACCTAAAGTTAAATGGGCTGAGATCATGGAAAGCCACTGGATTTTGGTTTGATGGAAAAATTTCTGCTCTGATGCACAACTAGTGCACCAATACGCGGACTGCATGGTGTGCAGGTGATTCTTGGGGAAAACTAAGCTGAAGATCACCAAGTTGTCTCTCTAACAAATACGGATAATATAGGGCCAGGGAAGAGAAAGAATCTGAACGAAGTGTTTTATGCACATGGGTCTGTGTTCTGGAGGCGGATAGCGATCGCTTCGGCTGTTGCTAATAAGCGACATCTAACCGTTCGTGTGTCACTTCCACGTACGCGGTAAATTGGCTGGAAACATTAGTACGTAGCAATCTGGTGGTTAGCATCAACTAGATATGCCAACAAGGCATTCCTCACCGTTTTTGTTCCGCCTGCACAGAGCCAAGTCGGGTAACGCTCACGGATTCTCTCAGACAGTCTCCTGACTGTACGTCCGATTTAACTTCCTCGGCAGGAACAAGTAAAGGAGTATACACTAAAAGAAATACTTGGCTGAAGAAGACTGTCCTTGAGTTAAAGCCTTACGATTGATTTTGAAGCTAATCTTAGCCACAAGCTTGCAGCGTAGTAGGTACGGTCTCTGCTACTGGATAGCCTCTTAGACGTTGCCTGCGCTATTCCATCCCCTTTGAACGGCAACGAGAGATAAAGTAATTTCTTTTCAACAATATCGGTTTTAGCCCTCCATTTTCGGCAATAGGCATTTCTCGGAACAAACTTTTCGGGGTGGCCGTTTCTCTCAAAAAGCCCAGTTAAGAACTTCAGCTGGTTCGGAACTGTGTCCTCAGTGCATACTCTTCCAGTCTTTTCGGTTAAACATCTAATCGAGTTCCGCTTCTGGCTTAGTAAGCCAAAGCTGTCAAAATGTATGTATTGTTCATTCCACGTTACTTTTCTGTGCACCCTGCGTTGGATATGCCCACCAGGTCTTCTGCCAATTTGGACGTCCAGGAAAGACATGGTACCATGACGTTCAGATTCCAGGGTAAACTTAGCGTTGTCGTGCGCTGAGTCAAAAATACAGAAATGCGAATATATTGAGGTGCGTGTCCGCATAAAACTTATCATCCTATCCTTCGGGGTATCCCACACATTACGTGTAGCCGTGACAATCAGACTGGACCTTAACGTAATGTGAAGAGTTGTGTGCCTCGTCGACCAATTGAGCCATACTGGGTTGGGTCCTTGGGCCACTTCAGAGCTAGTCCTATCAGATTGGTCATTGGTTAGATGTCAGACGATCTCAACCCCTTGGTCCTCCAGGTTGTGGCCGGAAATAGGATGTCGACCATTTCTGAACAACTAAATCACTTCTACCTCCCCTCTGCCTTGCGGACAGCTTTTAGTGCCAAAGGCTTTGGTTGAGAACCCTAATCATCCTGCTGTCTAGCTCTGGGCGCCATGGCAGTAACTCGGCCCACCTGCAACCATGACTAGTATTTAAACTTTGACTACATACTGTTCCGGCCAGCGCACACCATAGCCAGGGTCAACTTATCTGCTGCATACAGCAGGGCGGATAAGCAAAACGTATAACTACTGGTGCCTCCGTTCTTTCCTTGCCTACTCTTTCTCTTACTCTCTTCGCAGTCCGAATTACTAGCCTTACTCCTATAATTTCCAGTTTAATTGACAGCAACCCCAATATCACTGGAGTCACTGCATCTACAGCTATCTTCAAGCACCACTCACTGGACATTAACCGCCAACAGCTTCTTATAAAGTCACACTGTCCCGTTTCCCTGGCGACGTTCAACGTTCGCCCTCTAAGACAAACACATCATCAGGCAGCACTTGCACGCACTTTAGACACGCTGATTATTGACTTGTGTTGCGTGTCCGGAACTAGGATTTTTGACGCTCACAGGGTTGCTAAAGTAACTGCACCCGGTTTGTCTTCTCGTTATTGGTTGCGAGCATACGGTGACGCTAACGCGCAAACCACTGGTCAAGCTGCAGCGGATAATGGTCTCAGGTCCATGACTGAGTCATCGCTAGTTGATTGGCTTCTAGTAAGAATGCTTTTGTGGGCAGTCCGTTTGACTATATCAACTAAGATTGATTCAGGAAGTAGCACTAGACACTGTTTACTTATTGTTTCCGCTTGCGCGTCCACCGATTGAAGCTCTAATGCTGTGAAGGACGCATGCTACCACCAACTGAGCACGCTACTGCGCTGTGTTATCACTTCATAAATCGCAGTTCGTGCAGGACATACGGATGCGCACGAAGGTCGTTTGAGCTCTTCAGATGATTTACTAGGCGGTAAGTAGGCACATAACTTCTAACGGAGGAAAGCGGATAGCGTCTGGTAGAGCTGCCTGCAGAGCACCAGCTGTTTCTTAGTAGTACCACTTTTCATTCTTATTCATTATAAACGTTAGCTAAAGAAGTAAAACGCCTCAGCTACTGTGTCACAATATATAAAAGAAAAAGTGAATACTATTTAGACCGTTGCATGCTAGATGAGCTACCAGCAACGGATGGGCATCGTTCCGGAAAGCATCTAGGAAGCTAAACACATTATAACGTACAATTGTATTATGCTACGAAGTGAGATCATGGTTGGAGGGGGGCGGTAAAGTTTGATAGGGAGAAACAAAGAAACTCAAAGCGCAAACGCCACTGAGATCGACTGCTAGCCATGTTAACAAGTGTACCAAGCCAAACTTATTCATCGTCTTTTTACTCACAACCAGGGAGCCGTGGTGCTCCAACTGAGGCCAGCTTCGATGTGAAGGCCTTCATTCCTTTCGGTCAAGTCATCGCTTTGCCACCTCTCGTTTCATCCGCCATCCGGAGGGAAAACAAAGCGCCTCGCGGGTGCAGTGGGATGTCATACGAACAATAAACAATGATTTATCACGGGATAAAAGCAAGTGCTTGACACGTCCCGTAGGATGGTAGCGGTGAATATGATGCAATTAAAATCTGTCTGGGTCATCTATCGAACGTCTGCCGAGATGAATACTTTGATAAATAACATCAGTGTAAAATGAAAAAGAAATATCGCGCGTAAACATTCAGAAAGACACTGGGGTGCAGTGATAGTTGAGGTAAGGAGTGAGAAAATAAAATATGGTCGCTCACTTAGGTTCATTTGATATATTAGTCCTGTTGAAAACATGCTTGGCGTAATCCACAACAGAGGAGCTTAGGTAACAAAATGTTGGGAGCTGAGAGCAACATCTAATCGTTATTTGAAAACATCCAGGGTAGGAGAGAATACTACTGAGTCTGGGAGTGCGTTCCATGGTTTGCAAACCCGAAGGGAAAAGTAATTCCGTCGACACTCTAGACGGCTATATTGTTCTTTCAAATTTAAGGAGTTACCCCTGAGCTGCGAATTGTGGCTAAGTTTCAGCAAATGGCGGCATACGTGGTTGGGGTCACTCAATATCTGATACGCTAATATGAGATCGCCGCGCAGCCTTCGATAACGTCCGCTGAAAATTCCCAGCAACTTCAGCCTTCGGTGGTAAGAGTGATAGCGCAGGCCCTTCACGTTCTTTGTTGCTCTCCGTTGTGGTGTCTCTATCGCTTCTGGGTCGCGTTTCAACCAAGGTTGCCAAGCTTGGATTGCGTACTCAACATGCGGGCGCACGTAGGAATTGAGCATCATTGGAAAGATTGATGGGTCAAATCTCCCGAATGCCCTTCGCAGCATGCCAACGTGCTGGTTGCCTCTTTTCGCAGCTACCTCAGCCTGTTTTGAACAGTTGAGGTCGCTCTGTACGATCACACCAAGATCACGTTCCTGGGAGCTATTCTGCAAATCCTTTGTCCCAAGTATGTAGGTGTAGTTATGTCCATGGCGTAATTGTACTACGCGACATTTGTCTACGTTGAACGGTAGAGCGTTTTGAACTGACCAGTTCGACACTGTATTAAGATCGTGCTGGAGCCGTTCATGGTCATCCGGTCCTCTGATCCTTCGCCATATCTTGATATCATCAGCGAAAATAGGAAATCGGAAGTAATTGATCTCGCCAAATCGTTAATGAACACAAAGAATAGACGAGGTCCAAGAACCGAGCCTTGTGGTACTCCACACGTCGCATCGATTGCATGAGAAAATGATTCTCGGACTCTCACTACTAGCCGTCGTTCTTGTAGAAAATTGCTAATCCAACTCAGGATTGGATCGCCAATGCCGTAGTTCCGAAGCTTCTGAAGGAGAACTCGATGGTCTAAACGATCAAACGCTTTTGAAATGTCCAGGTAGATGACATCGACTCCAACCCCGTCATCAACAGCTTCAGTCCAGCTATTACGTGCAATTAATAGGTTAGTATTACACGAAGGCTTTTGACGAAAGCCATGTTGCTCTGGGGCTATTAAATTGTGGCTTTCCAAATATTGCATCAGCGCTTCTGCAACGATTGATTCCATCACTTTGGATAGTACAGGAAGTAGTGTTATTGGACGGTAGTTTGCAGGATCAGTGCGGCTACCTCCTTTATGGATAGGTGTGATGACCCCTTGCTTCCATACTGGTGGAATAAGGTATTCCTCTAAACATCGCTGATAGAAAACAGCCAGTGGTTCTGCTAGATCACTAGCTACCGTCTGCAGAGCCTTTGGTCGGATGTTATCAGCTCCCGGAGAACTGTGGATACGCAAGCATAACAACTTCTTCAGCACTGCCTCCGTAGTGAAGGTGATGTTTTCTAAACCAGATGGTGGAGTATTAGAAATGAGGTGAATGTTAGGGCTCGACACTTGTTGGAACGTTTGGGAGTAATGAAGCCGTAGGAGATCAGCTGTTCCATTGCTGACCGCGTGTATCCATCAGCCGTGACTAGCGCCGGAACCCCTCGCTTTACCTTTCGAAGGCCGTTAATGTGCCTGTACAGGAGTTTGTGGTTAGCGCAGAATCGCTTCATTAACTCCTGCTGATGCGTGACCTTGTCTTCGCGGATCAGTTTCACACAGAAGTTACGATGTGTCACGTATGCAGTCCATGTTTCGGCATTCGGGCAACCCTGGTGATTTCGCCATGCCAAATCCCTCCTGGACATACATTTACGTGTTCTGCTCCTCAGAAATGACTTACTATGAATTTTGGGTTGGAAGGACTTCTGTTCCGATGCTTGCGCTACCAGTGTGCTCAAAGTCCTTGTAAACATATCCCAGGCCAGATCTGGGGGGCATTCGATTAAGAAAGTCCAAGATGTATTCTTAACAAGCTTGGACAACACATTGTAGTGCGTGACAGTGTGCACTTTATCCTCCTTCTTTTCCGGGTACTCGGCATATCATATATAATCAAAGAGTAGAGTGACATGATCACTACGACCCAGTGGTGTGCTTGTAGCTATCCCGCCAACCATGAGTTCTTCGTTAGTTAGCACAAGATCCAGTATCGACGGCTTGTTAGAATTTCGAAATCTGGTGGGAGAGGTTACGTGGTTGTACAGAGGGTGGCTAGCAATAAGTTCTTGCAAACAGGCTTTAAACTGCGTACCGTCAGTTGCCGGCGTTTCTATGTCGTGCACGTTAAAGTCTCCCGCGATAAGAATGTGGGTGTAGGACTTGTTCAAAGCAAACTGAAAAACGTGGTACAGTTTGGAGTCCATTTCCGACCTTGAGTTTGGCGGGCGATGAACCACGGCTAGTAGACATGTGTCCTTGTTTCGCATCCAAAGGCGGCACCAAAGCGAATCGGGAGCTCGGATTTCCGGGTGATCCATAACTTCACATCGGAGGCTTGTTTTATAGTAAAGAATCACACCGCCACCCATTCCGGTTCTATCGGTCCGAAGCAGCGACATACCGGGTAACTTGATCTCACAGTCGGTTATCACAGGGTTTAACCATGTCTCTGTAATCATGACGAGGTCCCGCGGTTGTGAGGCATGGAGTTCTCTAAGTTCGGCTAACTTGCTTTGAAGGCCTTGAGCGTTTGTGTACATACAAGATAGGCCTTTTGTGGTTAGGAGTTCATTGGTGGATGTCAAGTTTGTGTTCGCTTTTAAGCCGGCCGTTAGCTGGCCGGCAATTAATCGTTGTTTGGTTTGTGTATTTCAGTCGTGTTACATGATATTATTGAGCGTTCCTGAACTAATGGTTCACTCGTGCTGTGCTCGGTCCTCCTGTGTGACGTGGGCGCTGTTGTGTCGGTCTCTCCGAAGGACTGTGCAAATAAAGCATTTGCAGGGTTTGCAAGTTCCATCGAATTTCTTCCGACGTTTGGTCGTTCGCCTGCTGCCTTTAGCCGTATTTCTGTTGGCAACCTAGCTCGAAACTTTAACCAGCTATCCAACAGAACTTGCATCATTCCCTCGGAGTGTAGTATTACCTTTATTAGCCTTGGACCGCAGCCCTTTTAGTTAGGTGATGACGGAACTCTTGTCAAGGATTTGGCAATAACATTGTCAACAGAGAGTGCTTCGCGGATGTAGCACCACTGCTCTCGGTCATGAGTTTGTGCATCGTGATCGCAAGAATGCAGGAGCTCGGGAACACCATGAACAAATATTGTTTTCTTGCTATCCCTAGTAGCAATACCGCGTTGCTCCACTGCTTCTTTTGCGCGGTCTTTCCAAGGTAGATCAGGTAATATGCGCACTCCACTCGGTGAGTTGCGAAGACGAACTGCTGAGAGCAGGACAGCCTCTGTCTCATCTGCTGAGTTTAGTGTTACTCGAAGAATTCGAGGTTCACCAGAGTGCACTGAGGTCGGGTGACGTGCTACGCGTTGCAGCATTGCAGGCTCAACCCGAATACCAATCGCCTCGCAGATGGAACTCCACTGGTTGCGATCGTCTTGCAACTTGCCTTTTATTGTGCCAGATATGGATTCGGGAACATTGGTGCACACGAGAGTTAGCGCAGCGTGGTTTTGTCTATCGAGTGTTGGCTTTATACTTTTTACCGGCAATTCAGGTTGTTTAGAGGGCACCACTGGAGTTGACAGTGAAAGCTGCTTTGCGCCACGCGTACTCGGTGCGGAAGATGGACCTGTGTGTGTCGCTCCCGGTGTGTTTGTCGATGCAATAGATGCGTACGTTACCTGCTTGTTATCTGCACTGGATTTCCTTCGGCTGTGAGCTATCGGTGTCATGGCTGAATCTCCAAGTGAAGCGTCTGTGTTTGGAGAAGTGGACGCAGGCATGTTTGATGCTCGCCCACTGATGGGAGTAAGGTGACCCAGTGGGTTTAGAGTCACAAACGCTGCAGTGCGGTTGGATCGTCTAGCTCTTTTCTTCGGTTTAGACGCAGGGCTTACTTTGGCCGGGTGAGGTAATATCGTAGCCATATTTACCTCCCAGGGGGCGATCTTAGTATTTACAAAATGCGCGATTATTTTAGTCATCCTATTGCATTTTTTCATTAGCAATGATAAACAGTTGACAACTGGAATCACTTGACATGATGGGCAAAACCAAATTATGTCAGCAACTTGGTTTGTCTGTCTCACTTCTTGGACAGATTTGCCTGCACATTGCGGGCAGTACGATTTAATGCAGCTGGAACAGGTAATACTGATCTTAAGCACTTTACTGCAGTTGTCTGCACAACATAGGCGACGCTGAACCATAGGAATGCTAGTTGTCCTCTTGTTTACAACAAAGCCTTGGTGAGTGTATTTTGCGCTAGGGGTGACACACGAATAGGTCAGAACACGCACACGAATTGGGAGTTATTCTACCGCACCAAGGTCAGGCGTAGAGGCAGATGGGGGTCGTAACGCGCAGACTGTCGGATTCAGCGATCAATAGACTTGCAGTGGTACACACACAAACAAAGCGGCAGCGTGTGTTAATCGGCGTGTCTTAAGCGACGATGCGGGTGGAGCGCTGATAAGCTTCCTGAGAGCTGCTCAGTTGATGAGCGGAGCAAAAAGGCTCTAACTTTGTTATGCTGCAACTTGCAGGGCTGGTTGCCGCGTAGTTTGGGAGCCCTCAGCTTCTTCTTCCGAATGAGACCAAAATCTTTTCCGAAAGACCGGTCTGATGTAGTTACACAAGTGAAATTCGGCAAAGAATATGCCGAAAACTGGGAACTGGAGAAAGAATATAATCCACACCGGTTAGATCCAAGAGTTGGGATGCGCTGAGTAGAGCTCGTCTAACTGGTTCGAACGAGCGCACGCACAATATTTTGTGAGGAGAATTGGAGTGGTCACAAAGGGCAAAGCGAGAGACGAGTTACAGTGCGGCCGCACGGTAGGGTGTCAGTGTGTGATCAAGCCAGCAGAGCCTGGTGCGTGGAATGACAGTGCTGAGCGGTACAGTTGCTTTTCCTGTGCCTTAAACAACGCGTCGAACACGCCAGTTGCTCACTCGGTGTTTCCACCAGATGTTAGCGAAACTGCGATGGCACCGACGGCGGAACGTAACTAGCCTCTTTATGTCGGCTGATCTAAGGGGCCAGGTTTCATAACCGTACAGTAGGGTCGAACGTACCACTGCATTGTACACTGTACAGGGCAAGAGTGATGTCACACAGGTGCCATAGGTGGCGAAGTTTAGCAAAAGCGCCTCCAGCTTTTACTATATGGTTCATGATCTCATCTTCGATCCCAAGGGTGCTGATACAACTTCCCAGGTAGTTGATCTTTGGAAGGACTTGTAGCTGATCCCTACCAAGGGTCAGTGCAGGACGCGATCCCTGCCAATCTTGGGCGAAAGCTTTGCACTTCCAGGTCGCAAAACAAAGCCCGAAGCGGTTGATAACCAGTGCGGATCTGTACATTTCAGCTTGGTACCTCTGGGAGCTGTCACAAATGAGTGTAATATCGCATGCGTACTCAAAGTCAAGAAGCCTCCTCCTGGGACCTGCTCCACATCCTCTAAATCGTGCTTTGTGAATGGAATCTCAAACACTTCATCAATAGCGAAACTGAAGAGGAAAGGTGACATCGGGATTCCTTGTCTCACACAGCCCGAGATATTGAAGTGCAGCGACAGCTTGTCGTAATCCTTCACTCTGCCTGTACTACGAGCGTATGGTGAGCGGATAATATTTACTTATTTCTTGGGCACACCTTTCCTGAATTGACAGTCTCCAAAAGCCCATCGATCAACCGAATCGAAGGTAACTTTGATGTCGTGGAACACGACTACCGCGGGCCGCCAATATAGGTGATGGCGCTCGAACAACTGACTCAAAGTGAAGATGTGGTGCACGCAACCACGACCCCGAGGAAACCTGGCTTGCTCCTCAAGAATCAGGCTTTCACTAGCGCCGGTGCAGCTGTGAAACATTTTAGAGGAAGGTAAGTTGGGGCGACAGGGATCATACAGATCTCTCCATGGTTGCCGCATTCCGAACGAGAGCGTCTTTTGAAGGCCGGAACAATAACCTAGCAGCTCCACTCAGTTGGGTCCGCTTCCGGCTGCAACATTTTGAATAGTAATTCGTGTACATCATAAACAATAACAGGGCCCCCGAATTTGAAGAGGGCTGGATGAACTTCACCTGAACTTCACCTGCTTTATTCAACTTCAACAGTTAGACCGCAGGTTTGACTTCTTAGCAAGTGGGTGGATCCAAAGGGATAGCTCACGGAGCACGACGATCACCGGTCGCCGATGAATCTAACAATTCCGGCCGATTACATTGCTTTTCAATATTCTAAGCTCAAAGCTCCTAGCGTTTTGAAAAGTTTTGGGTAGGCTGTCCACTCTCATTACGTAGAGTTTCACTAACACCATGTCGCCTGCTGCCCGTTTCCCGTGTCAGACGGAAGAACTTACCATGGTAACCAAGGGCAGCGGCCACTTCCATTTCGGATGCACGAACAGACCATCAGCATTCGCGATCCCTATTTAGGCTAGCCCGGATCTTTGCCCGGAGCGCTTTGCGAGTTTCATTGCGTTCGCTTCCAGCCGGATTATGCCGGCGAGCATCCAAAAGCTCCAGCAACCATGAGGAGACCCAATGTCCATTTTGCCTATTAGACTAAACACATGAGGATTTGCCTGTTGCTAGTAACCTCTGGTGAACATGCGACAAATGACCTTCAATTGTCTCCAGTGAGCGCTCACCTAACCTGTATGTCAAACTACTTCGCTACGCATTCAGAACAGCTTGCTTCGCCATTTTGCTAGTGTTAATGTGCTCACAGCGTCCTCGAGGGCGTCCATCAGAATGCATCCGCAGGTTAGTACGTACAAATGTATGGTCATTGTCCACGCCTGTGCTCCAAATCGAGCGACAGTTCTGGGCACCGCCTCTCGATCGGTAACTGATTGCAATCGATCGATTTATGTTCGATCGATTTATGTCCAAGGCTGGTTAGAGGCTGATGGGCCCTAAGTCACCGTCAGGCTGGTGCTATGTCGGAAGTTAGTGCTCGCAAGAAATCAGCGGGCATCTTCACATAATGAAGCAACCGCACAATTTTTCATTTCGTGTGCCTACACCATGTTGATTGCCCAGATGCAGTTCATTAATGGGCAACTTTCCAAGTTGTGCTATCAGATCCCCGCCTGCACAACAGTGTCCGTGCTTCTTCTGTGACGAAGGAGCACGTTTAGTTGGCGGTAGCAGTCGTTTTTTACCGAATAATCACCATAGTTTGTGGGTGCTTAAGCAGCTATGAGGAATAGACAACTATTAATTTCGCGCGACTTCGAAACTTTGCACGAGCGAGCCAGTAGGACGGCACACATCCGGCTACTGATTGGGATACAATCAACCACAGCAGCTATAGCCTGGGGACTCGGGGCAATGCCAACACCAGCTTGGCCGGTGCACGAACCTGTACCGTCAGCGGATAAGCGCAATGAGAAAACACTGCTGCTGTCACCTGATGGGAATCGCAAAGTGAGCAGAGAGCCCGAGCCTTGCAGGCGGGTCTCCGATAAGCATCAGTTATCGATGGTGAAGATCTCTAAATTTCGGGCAAATGCTGTCTGTTGACCGATCTGTAGCAATGTGCGTATCTTGAGGCATGCCAATCTGACGGAGAATCGAGGGCTCCAAATGGAAGCCCATGAAGTAGGGTTGACTGCTTTATTGGACATGGGCTTGCGACAGAACAGCAGTGAAGCTCCGCGTTGGCATGTGAGTTGAAACTGGCAGATAAACGCCTCACAAAGCATTTTAGGAGAGGGTTAAGAACCGGTGGGTTGAAAACCGGAAGTATGAAAGGTCGATTGGAACGGGACAATAAAGGTGATTGAGCGTAAGAGGGTGAACAAGAAGTCGGGAAAAATTTAGCAGTAACAACCAAACCCCTATCCATCCAGTTCGATGCAGTAGATAGGGTGCCGTTTATTGTCCACTGCGACGGCCAGAGCATCAAGAAATTGTTCCAAGAGAAATTCACTTTTAGCCACAGTATTACCGTACTGCTAATTGGCTTCCTCCTGTAGCTGACTAGCAGTGGACCTAATTAGACTAGATTGCCATAATTTACAGGTAGCGTGGTTCCATGCCGGATTGTCGCTCTTTCTGGAATACCTACGTCAACTCTGATTATGCCTTGGTACGCTGTTGTTTTTATATAACATTTACCGGGTGGTGTACCAAGCGCCTCCCTCGATTGAGAACGGAGAAATTATCTCAGGTATCGGTCAGGCAAATCTACCAGGATGCACTGCGCACCAAAATTTCTCTCTAGTCCTACTGACCCTGATCTTCAATGGAAAATGTTCTCCGCCGCCATGCAACGTGCAGGAGACTCCATTTGCGGCACTATCAGTCGTTCACGAATCAGTCACTGGAAACCCATGAGGTTGATGAAGTTGTTGTAATCCAGAAGAAATACCCCAGTTGACTCTGAGCACAATGCGGTCAGACGATCTTTTAGAAGCTAATTAATGTGGAGCTAAAGTGCTGACAAGGAAACGTGGTGAATCAGTCGGGCTCACGAAATGGAGGGCGCAGGAGTAGTAGGCAATTATTGCAAAACCCTTCAGCTGCTCCGAACCACTCGTCCACGAAAACCGGGTGTTAATGAAACAATCAGAGCCATTGCAAGTACTCTGATTAACAATAAACAGTGTTGTATAGCTTCTTTGAACGGATCACTTTCAAGCTCAGTTCCGTTGTACTCCTGCTTCTGGATCTCTCCCTACTCAGCTGTTCCAAACTGCAGGGTGCGCACTTAGTTTCGAGATTCCATCGGAGGTTGGGACCCAAGACGTGATCGCGGCCCTTAATCATTTGTGCGCTGCTCGGTTGGATTCGCTGCCTCCTGCAGTACTCAAAGATGGTGGTGTGGTCCTCGGAAAAGCACTGACCTCCCTGTTCGAACAGCTCGATAAGGCAGAGAGCATCCAAAGTAACTAGAGTGAAACAATTATAGTGGCGACATACAAGAAGAGCAATCGCACCGACTGTGCTAACCGCAACGGAATATGCCTAATACCGGCAGTGACAAAATTACTGGACTCGATTCTCGTTTGTCTCCTCACTGCGGAGCGTGTATCACAGATTAGGGATGAGTAGGCAGGTTTCGGCCTGGGGCGTGGTTGTTTAGATCATATATTTACTCTGCGCCAAGTGCTAGAGTAGCGCCACGCATACCGCAGGCCTATAATAGCTGTGTTCCTCGACTTCGACAGTGCATTTGACTCAGTCGACTAAGGCATTATGTTCGAAATACTTGCGCGCAAATACGATCTCTTGAAATATATGAACATTGCTTACGAACAGCAATGTGTTAGTTATCACGCCGACTGGCTATCTCGCTGACTGTTGACATCGATAATTCGCTAGTATGGGCAGTGTACTGTATCAGTCGCGCATAATAAAATCACACGATGGATTTCAACTAAGGCTGAACAGGTATTGTGATTGCCCAGCTTCGTTTGGCAGTAATTGGATGGCATGCGGTAACGAAAGTTACACAGTAGAGAACTGGAAGGAATGGAATCATTTCCGAAAGCCGCTGCTCCATAGAATAAAGTCAACAATCAAAGTTAGTGGCTGGAACAGAGCAAGGTTGTGTACTTTTGGATGTCGGCAAAACTGGCTTCGAAAATCTGTAGTTCCGGTTACTTCATGGCGATGTTATTGACGAATCCACGTAGAGCGGTCAAGTCACGGTATTATTGCTACAAAGTATTTAATGTTCACCAGTTCCAACGACTTCATAAAATGTTATCTACTGCCCGCAAGACACGGATGATTAGTATAACCCCGGTTAATTGGCCTTTCCGTGAAAAAATGCAAATTCGGTCTTGCTAAGGTACTGGCTTCGGAATGCACGTTCATGCGCATGCCTTTCGCGTACAAAAGTTTCGTAATTAACCGGTAATCACAGTGGTTGTAGCTAATATCGGTTATTGGGTTGCTTTAGAAGGACATTTAGCATCATGTATATCTTTTCCGATGAACAGCTGCGCGTGTTTAGTGTTCCCCAACTTATCGTTGACACCAAGCGCGTCCAACATGCACCCATAGTCAATCAAGCCCATTACCACCAGTACAAGGTTCATGTTGCTGGTCGAATCACGTGTCTTCCTTTCTGCTGCGTACTCGTTCAGGACAACGTGGAACACGAAAACGATAGGACGTAAGTAGTTCCTCTGTTACAGCAACTAACTGAGACACTGGGTGATGTTTACAGTTTCAAATATTTGCTTTTAATCCTAATAATCTCCAATGTGTTTTATTTAAATACATCTAAAGCCAATTGGAATGGCTTCCACCAACTTTAAGGTAATCGTTTTCTTCATTGCTACTACAAACGAATAGAACTCCTTTTTGGCATGACTGTGCGAATATCTTAAGCATTTTGATTGTATAGTTAAGGTGAACATAACATACACAATGAATTCATTGAGAAAAACACATGGAGTGTTTTGACATCGCGAATGAACTTTCCATGTGTCAAATACAGACGGAAGTTACTTGCTCATAAGCCAACACTCATCTTATCCCTAGTAGGACACAGAGATTAGGTTGGAATATTTTTCTAGAGTGGAAACGGCGTACGGCCATTTTGGGTGGATTTCCAAGATGGAATGGCCTCCTATCTATAGTAAATAATTGGATCCGGTCCTAAGATGGCATTAATTAAAAGGAATCGAAAAACAACTTTCAACATACCCAACATTCATTGTCAAATCCACTTAATCTTACCCTTTGGCTTTCAAGGTCAAACCTTAGAAATGTCATTCATCCACGCGATTCATAAAGTACACTACGGTAAACACAGTATTAACCGGGGAAATTCCACTGGGCCATATGTCCCAGGCGTGCACATTTGGTATGACAGCTTATTTCAGCCATACTAATGGCAGATAGCAGTTGGTGATGGAAAGTACAAATAGTGCGTTAGAACAGCCCCCAAGAAATCTACATCAGGGCACTTGCATCGTTGATATGAATGCCACTCTAATCAGTCAAATAGCCACGATAGGTGTCCATAAAAACCGGATCCTTCGAACATATGCACTCTCTCAGTACCAGTTATAAACATGTGTCCGATTGAAAAACACACTGTTTGCAGTTTGATTTACAAAAGAAACCACCAAATTTGTTTGCCTTCTTTGGCTATGTGTGTGCAGAAATCCTATTCCAGAGTTACTTATTGTATGTAAAAGTGTGTGTTTGAATGCCAACAAATAGGTTTGCACTTTTAGCATAAATTTCATGGAGTCCGATCCGTCTATGATATTGTCAGAAGCCTCGAATATTCTGGTATAGCTCGAACACATACGTAGATCTTTTCAAGCCGGATCAATTTCATTCCCCTTTATTTGGTTTGTTTTGCCTACTTGAATAATCTTCTATTAACTGGCCACCTTGCTTACGCTAATTGTGCTTATCTTTATTAACTTTAGTATTTGTTGAGTAACTTTGGCACATTTTGTACTCATCGCGGATTCCTTGATAACTAACTTAATTCATGTCCTAATTTATCGAAGAGTTATGTCGTCATAGCCTCATTCTTTAACAGACATATTTTATTCGAGTATGTCATTTCAAGTGGTTGGCTGTTGTTTAACAACCCCGGTGTGGCTGCGCTTCATCTGCATGTTGACAAGGTGCCTACCTGTTTGTTACCCATTAGCTCGTCCTTACTGGCTCCAGGAGACAGTTGGTCGTTGTTGGAGGGACGGGGTGCACGGTCCTTGTGGTCGTGCTAGGCTCGAAGAGTGGTTCCATGCACTCAGTGTGGAGCGGACTACGGTCCAGCCACCGCCTTATGTGCGCTTGATTCCAAAATACAGCGTGCTTGTGTTTGCCTGTGAAGGAGTGTGGGCCGGCTCCGTTGATGAAACGTGGCTCCCATCCACATGCCTCCCGGTCTTATTCCTTCGGGTTTACACTGGATATGGGGTGTGTGGTTGGAGCTGTGTGTGGTGCAGCGCAAGCCACCCATGGTCCCTCTGTAGGCGCAGGCGTCCTGTGGCTGTCCCCATGGAGGTCCCAGTGACAGGCAAATCCGAAACCGGATGCCGCCAACCATATATGTAGATAACTGGGCCACCTGCTGAAGTATCACTATGGTAGTTATAATAACCCGCTTTAGCACTGTTAACTTTAGTTTTCCAGCAGCCAGCATGTACTTACGCAATGAGTGTACCTACAAAACGGTTTCACTTACAATGGGTACTGTGGAGTAGCAAACATAATACTGAGCATCTAATAGCAGCGACAGCCGGTAGTTCGGATATTGTTGGTCTGAACATGCCCATTTTGGATTGCAGTACACTGATGTTGGAACGTGCGCAAACATCACACACCTCTATGGCACCAAGTAAAGCAGTCCATAACAAATCCTTCTAAAAGAAAACATGGTCGCATTGGCCCTAATATAATAAAGTAGTAAGCTTAAGTTGCTAACCTCCTCAAACCTCCCAATAACATTTTAATGACCCACGTTTGTTGCTATGGCACTTTATATACTTGATTTTATGGAACTATATTTAACCTAGTCGTTCCTTCTTATTTTCTGAACAGAGGCTTCGGTTGACCATAGCAGACCGTTCCACAGCCATTTTATATTGCTAAATATTGTAGAACATTTTAGCACGAATCGCGAGCCTAAAACAAAAATACAGGGTAGTTTCTACAACATGATGAATTGGCGCAATTTAATGTTTACATAAATTTCGATTGTGAGTGCTTCCTCGAAGATCCGGTTGCTTTTACCGTGGATACGTTGTCAGCATACTGGGCTGTGGATTTCTCAGCGTATTGGAATTAGTTGGTAAAAATTGCAGAACTAATCAGTTTCATTTATCACTCTGTAATTTGGGGACATTATTTTTTTGATAGATTTCCGTAGATTCAGGAGTTACTGTTTCAAAATACTGCATTACAATGGTACGTCACATTTACGCTATTCAAACTGAAATATCGAAGAAACCAAATTGTAAATATTCTTGTTCAATATGTATTGGACACATGGCTTATGCCCTTAAGTGCTCCCACTGCTGTGTACTATAGTACCTGCCGATTCCTATCGTCTTCTGCGTTTCAACCAACATAACTTCTCTAAATTGTGTACGACGATTGTAGCAATCTAAGACAGCCAGATAAACGTAACATGCCTACCCATGCAAATCGCGACCGAAAACGTTTGAATGTGAACAATTCGAATATATATATATATATATATATAAATATATATATATATAATCCCGTGCAAATTGTCCTAGATTCCATCCAATGTTCCACCCAGACTTCCATCTATTTCTTTCCATCCAAGCAGTTCTGGTGTTCGATCCACCTCGTTCGCAGAAAACTACTCGTTGATACGTTTTATCGCAGCCCACTGAATTGTTGTTTGGCTTGGTTTCCGCATCTCCTGGACCACATGAGTCACCCAAAATTTCAACTCATAGATGATTTCAGTTGTCTTCGAATGTGCTGGCCTGATTTTAATGGTATCCCGAAAAAAATTTGAAGCGGCAGCAAAGTTGGCTGGTATCGTATTTTAAACCAAGAAAGCACAAAGCATTTGCCAACCGAGGCGCATTACACTTTGCCTAAATGCATCATACTTAACAGGTTGTGTCCAACAGGTGTATGACCTTCAAATCCTGGAGCCACCAGCAGTAAACGGCCACCCAGTTATTAGTGCTAAAATTAAACTGCCGCCACTGCAACTCCACGCAATGAATCCAGCTTAAAAATGTTGGAAAACGGATTTCGACTACCTAATTCGAGCCGCATACCAAGTAGATTGGCCTCTGCCGTCATTATCATCTGTTAAAGCTAACTGCTTAGCGATGAAGAATTGAGCAAACCCATTTCGCATCCGGTTTGAGCGTCTGCAAGTTGGACCGGTCAAACCATATCGATTCGAAAAGGCATATGGTAAGCTGCGTTGGAGGCGACGCAGACTGCAACATATTCCCTATCCTTGGCTCGGTGAATAATTACGAGTGTATAAAAAAACAGCGAACATTTGATGCATGACACAAAGCGTAAGCACCGGATCTTCGAGGAGCATCTTGAAACCGCCGCGAATACCACTCCGAAGAGAAACTTCGGTCAATGGCCAATGGTCAATGGTATACTGCGGATAAAAAAAACCGAAGCTTAGTATGTCCCGCCGGATGATCGGTTAGGGGTGAGCAAAATATAGGCCAAAATGGCTAGAAAATATTGAACAAGTGCGAAGGGCGAACTTGTCGAGTACAACGTTTCCGTTCGTTTTATGTACTATACAATATTTTCATCTGTGGTTTCCGGGCAAATATGGAAGTCGGTTGGCTTGTTTTAGTTTTCTGCTGTTTGTATGGGTCGGTTGGATTACGTGATATGGTGTAGTATGGCCAGTGCACTGTCGGCAAGGACTTTGAACCCGGAAAACTTTGGGGCTGCAATAATAGCTTCTGAGAGGGTATTCCAAGTGTAGCAAACACGCAGCAAGAAGAAGTTTCTTCGACACTCCAACCGACTGTATTGTTCTGCTAAGTTGCGATGAGGACCTCTCAGTTGGTTGCTGTGACTCAGCTTCAACAGGTGATGGCAGCGGTGTTAAGTGTTGTTCAATATTTGGTCACCACGCAAACGGCGAAACCGTCCATTGAAAGGGCCAAGCACTCTGAGGCGCTGTTCGTAAGTGGCGCAGCCCCTTGACATATTTGGTCGCTCGAAGTTGTGGAATATCCAAGACCATGAGATCCCGCTTTAGGCATCTGTGCCATGCTTGAATTGCATATTCAATCTGAGCGAGTAAATAAGCGGGAAGTATTTTGCGGAACATCGACTGCACGCATTGTCTGAATGCTCTCCAGAAAAGCCCCACGATTTGGATCCCCTTCTTCGATGCCTTTTTGGACTGATCCGAGCAGCCGAGATCTACGTGGACCAACACACCTAGATCTTTTCCTAGAGAACGGTGTTGCAGATCCTCGTCCCCCAGCTTATACTTGAGAACCACTCCACGTCTTAAATGGAGTACTCTACATCTAACCGCATTGAATAATAAGCGAGTTTGGACTGACCATCCATAAATCTTGTCATGCTCGACTTGAAGCTGGATGCGGTCATCTGGAGCTCTGCTCACTCGCCAAACATTGATATCAGCGGCGTCGAGTAAACAGTTTGACACACTTTGACTCACTATATGGTTTATGAAAACCAAGAACAGAAGGGGCTCCAGTACCATACCCTGTGGCACTCCGCATTCGACGCGAATTGCGTCTGAGATGGATTCAAGTACTCTCATCTCCAGACGCCTGTGCGAAAGAAAATTGCAGAGACACCCTAGGAGAGGGTCCTCAGTGCCACATCCTTAAAGTTTGGCGAGAATGATACGATGGTCCAACTGATCGGATGCCTTAGAGAAATCAAGGCAAGCCACATCAACTCCTGCACCAGCGTCCACAGTTTTGGTTTAGCCGTCTGGTGCTAACAATAGATTGGTTGTGCACGACGGCTTATGGCGGAAGCCATGTTGCTGCTGAGAAATGTAACCAAAGCCGTGTACAAAAGACATGAGTGCGTCAGTATTGATGGTCACCATAACTTTTGAAAGAACTGGAAGAAAACTCACCGGTCGATAATTGGCTGAGTCGGAACGACTACTCCTTTTGTAAATGGGACCTTTTATGCCACGCTTGCACATTGCAGGAACGTTCCGCTCGGAGTGCTGGAACAGCCGCGCCAAACTTTCATTCAAAATAGTAGCCGCCGGATTTTTTTAATTCCCAGAGAGGATGCATGCACATGGACAGCACCTTACTCATAAGAATGTCTGCCATTAAACTTATATGTGTGAGTCCTGGTGTAAGCATCATAGATTCCAAAAATCCTAGAGACCACGGAATGCAATGTAACCTAGTTGCATATTGTTGTTGCAGAATATTCAACGCTTTTGTAACAGTCCGAGTTAAACAATCCGCTGTTTGAAGAGGGGGAAATCCACTTTTCACCTTGCGCAGGTGATTCACATGATTGTACAGTAGCTTAGGATTTGAAATGAATCGCTCTGCTAAAGCAAGTTGATGAGCTGCTTTGTCCTCGCGCACTAATTGGGTACAGTGGTTACGGTGCACAACATATGCCTTCCAGGTACTCGCACTCGGAGCCATTTTGGGGGTATGCCACGCCGTGTTGCGTATCACCATGCATTTGCGTGTACTACTCCGTATAAAGTACGTCAGGTTTCTCGAACTGATAGTCTTGGTTTCTGTTATAAACCTGTATCCGCAACCCGATATGTTTGTTAACGCCTGCTGGTAAATCTGCGCCCTCAGGCCTGCTCTGCTTGACGCCTAGGCCAACTCGACAGGAAGGAAAACAGGAGATGTCTCAGCCGACCAGAGTTTTATTGGAACCTAGACCGCTCATGTCTTAGGTCGGTCTCAGAAATCCTCTAAACAACGCCTGGCGGATTTGGCTACCTATCTCCCTCAAACGCCCACGCCCCACATTTGACTGTCCGCTCGGTCTGACCAGTTCACCGTCTGGCTCGGGCAAGCCAGTCTTTATTCGCCTACCCGGGACATGCCAACGTACAGGATGTCTGACGCGCGATTTCATCAGCTTCTGGGCAAATCTTGGAAACACACATGATGTCTGATTCGTGATTTTATCAGCTTTCGGTTGGGCCGTGGCAACAAGCTTGCCGGGTCTGTCTCAAGCATGGTTGGTGACAAATACTTGCGCGTTGGCAATCAGCCTTCTCACTCACCGGCCAGTTTTCGTTGCTTCACAAACTAAGTGTCAATCTTACTGACGAAACCTTCGCAGGCAATATCGGGTGCGTCTCGGTTAGGAAACTACAATCCGTCGCCCCAACAAGTCGGGTTAAGGAGTCGTGATTGGTTAAGCTTCGTGTTATTTGAGTTCTAACCTTGGAGTATTCAGCGCAGCAAGTGTACATGAAATGCAGACTCGCGTGATCACTGAGACCCAGAGGAGTACCGATTAGCACTCTCTGTATCATCATCATCATCATCATCATCAGCAGCAGCAGCAGCAGCAATAGCAGCATCATAATCATCGTCATCATCATCATCAGCACCATCATCATCATCATCGTCATCGTCATCATACACGTTAGCTAGAGTTGGGGAACACCTCAGCTACTGTGCCGCAATACACAGAAAATAGGAGAAAAAATGCAACTGGTGCAAGCCGGCTGAGCTACCGGTAACGGATAGGCATTGTTCCGGTAAGCTAACAGGCGGCTACTGTGCATCAAAAATGATTACTATGCAAAATTATATAAGGCGAACTAATGAGATCGTGGTTGAAGGGGGAGGCTAAGAGGGGTGGGGGGACAAAACACTCACAGCACCAACGCCACTGAGGGGGCTCCTAGCCATACCAGCAAGTGTGTCCAACCAAACGTGTTCATCGTCTTTCGGACCCCAACCAGGGAGCCGAGACGCTCTACCGAGGCCAGTTCAGAAGTAAAGGCCTTCATTCATCTCGACCAAGTCATCGTTTGGCCATCTCTCCTTTTCTTCCACCCACATAGCCAGCACGCAAACAACGCACGTCGCGGGAGTCGGTAGGCTGGCATGTGTCACACGTGGCCGAGCCATCGGAGCCTGGTGCGCGAAATAACGCTGCTGAGCGGTTCAGTTCCTTTTCTGTGCCGTAAACAAGGCGTCGAACACACTGGTTGCTCACGCGGTGTTCCCACCAGATGTGAGCTAAATTACGAAGGCATCGGTGGTCGAATGTAACTAGCCTCTTCAGATCCGCTGCTATAAGCGGCCAGGTTTGACAACCGTACAGTAGGGTCGAACGTACCGCTGCATTGTACACTCCACCCTTCAGAGCAAGAGTGGTGTCGCGCCGGCGTCATAAGTGGCGAAGGTTAGCAAAAGCACTTCGACCTTTCGCTATACGGTTCGTGATCTCGTCTTCGATCCCAAGGGCGCTGATAAAGCTTCCCAGGTAGTTGAATTTTTGAACGACTTCTAGCTGATCCCCACCAACGGTCAGCGTTGGAAGCGGTCCAGACCAATCTTGGAGGAACGCTTTACACTTCGATGGTGCGAAGCAAAGCCCGAAGTGACGGACAGCTAGTGTTAATCTGTCCTGTGCCGCTTGACACGTTTTTGAGCTGTCACAGATGAGTGCAATATCATCAGCATACTCGAAGTCAAGAAGTCGTTCTCCTGGGATCAGATCCACACCTTCTATGTCGTGTCCTGTGAACGTGATTTCCATGACTTCGACAACAGCGAAGTTGAAGAGGAAAGGTGACAGCGGGCATCCTTGTTTCCCTCCGCTGGAGATATAAAGAGCGACGACAACTTGCCGTAAGCCCTCACTCTGCCCGAGCTACGCGCATATAATGCTCGGATAATATTCACATCTTTCTCAGGTACACCTTTCCTGAGTGGACAGTCCCAAAGTATATATCGATCCACCAAATCGAATGCACCTATGATATCGAGGAACACGACAATGGTGGGCGGCTAATATATGTGACGGTGCTCAAACAACTGACGCAAGGTGAAGATAAAGTCGATGCAGCTACGATCTCGACGAAACCCAGCTTACTCTTCATGAATCTGGAATTCACGAGTGCCAGTCAGTCTGTGAAGCATGATTCCTCTATGGCTACCGCATTCCGATCGTGAGCCTCCCTTGAAAATTGGGACTATGATTGAGCGGCTCCAATCGGTTGGGATAGTTTCCTGCTCCCACAGTTTGACTAATAACTCTTGTAAATCATCCACAAGAGCAGGTCCCCAGAATTTGAAGAGGGCTGGAGGAAGATAATCAGGTCCCGCGGCTGTATTTAATTTCAACCCTTCGATCTCATGTTCGAGTTCTGAGCGAGAGGGTGGATCCAAAGGGACAGCCCAGGGAGCAGGACGATCAGTGACTGGCGCGAAATCTAATAATTCCGACCGATTAAATTGCCTTTTAAAGTGCTTAGCTCAACGCTCTAAGCGTTTTGATAAAGTATGGATAGGCTGTCCACTCTCGTCACGCATAGTTTCACTAACACCAGGTCTCCTGCTGCCCGTTCCCCTTATCAGACGGAATAACTTGCGATGTTTACCAAGGGCAGCGACCATTTCCATCTCTGATGCACGAAGAGACTACCAGGATTCGCGGTCTCTCTTCAACCTAGCACGACATTTTGCCCGGAGCTCTTTGCGAGTTTTATTGTGTTCGCTTCCAGCCGGAATATGCCGGCGGGCATCGATAAGTTCCAGAGACTTCGAAGAGACCCAATGTCCTTGTTGGTGATTAGATATACCACATGAGGATTTTCCCGCTGCTAGTAAGGTCTGGTGAATATGAGACCAGTGATCTTCAGTTGCATCCAGTGGGCGCTTACTCAACTCGCTTGACAGCGTACTTTGATAGGCATCCAGAACAGCTAGCTTTGTCAGTTAGCTGTTGTCAATGCGCTCACAGCGTCGTCGTGGGCGTCCGCTAAAACGCATCCGCAGGTCAGCACATACAAGTGCATGGTTGGTGTCCACACCTGTGCTCTAAATCGACGGACAGTTCTGGACGCAGCCTCTCCATCGGTAACTTATCGCAATGTGATCGATTTGCGTCCATAGCTGTTTCAAGGCTGGTTGGCGCCAAGTCACCCTCCGGCGTGTGCAGTGTCTGAAATTAGTGCTTGCAAGAAATAAGCAAGCATCCGCAAACTAATGAAGTAAACGCTCACCGTTATCATGACGGCAGCCTATACCATGTTGGCCGCCCAGATGCAGCTCATCTGTGGATAATTTTCCAACTTGAGCGTTCAGATCCCCAGCCGGCACTACAGTGTCCGTGCTTCTTCTGTGACGAAGGAGCTGGGTCAGTTGGCGGTAGAAGTCGTTCTTTACCGAATCATCGCTACAGTTTGTGGGCGCATAGGCAGAGATAACGAATAGACACCTGTTAGCCCCACGCGACTTCGAAGTTTTGAACGAGCCAGCCAATCGGACCGCACACATCCGGCTACTGATTGGAATCCAATCAATCAGTGCAGCTTCAGCCCGGGGACTCAGGGCAATACCAACACCGGCTTGGCCGGTGCTCGAAGCTGCATCGTCAGCGGATAGGCGCAATGAGAAAATACTGCTTGCGTCCCCTGAAGGGGATCGCAGAGTGAGTACAGAATTCTTCATTAGTAAATATTCGGTCCAATATGGATGGCTTGTTAGTTCCACTGAATCTGGTGGGCGAAATGATGTGGCCGTAAAGCGAAAAAGCCTAGACAAGGGGCTGCAGGTATGATTTGGATTGCTTGTCTGGTTGGGTCCGGGATTTCAGCGCATTTAATTTGAAATCGCAGGCGACTAGCACGTGACTGTACTTCCTGTGTATCATCTGCCTCAATGCAACCACCAGGCTGCTGTCCATCTCAGGTGTAGACGATGGTGGGTGGTAAACAAAAGCCACTAGGCCAAGATCGTTCCATTTCTTCCAGGAGTTACATCAAATGGCGATAGGTACCTCGGTTTTCGAGCAGTGTATTGGTTCGCACTGCAGTTTTTTTACGAACGTATTGTGCTACACTACCATATTGCCGGCCCGATTAAACCGGACAAATGAGAAACTTGTTAGCGCGATTTCCGCATTTGTTTTTTCACAGCGTAATCATGTTTCCGTGATAGTGATGTCACAAGCTGCTGACGCGTGTCGAAGTCCTAATTCAGCACTGGTGTATATGCAAGCGAGCCTGTCGAAGACCAAATTGTGTGGGGTGGAATGGATGCAGAAAATGAGTTTGCGCCGATCCAATGTATGGTCATTGACTATTCGTTTTTTGGATCGACTGCAAACTCTCAAGGATAAGTTGGTATATATACAAGCATCGGACGCCACGGATCCCGGTGTTCACTCGCGTTCTGCTGTGTCCCACCAGATATTATGGTTACTGTTAAAACCGTCGCCAAGTCAAGTCCTACGGTTGGTGTTTTCATTGAGAGTTGTCAATAGAATGTG
This sequence comes from Dicrocoelium dendriticum, assembly GCA_944474145.2. Lineage (NCBI taxonomy): Eukaryota > Metazoa > Platyhelminthes > Trematoda > Plagiorchiida > Dicrocoeliidae > Dicrocoelium > Dicrocoelium dendriticum. Next base: position 101,817,048 of record OX104068.1, on the reverse strand, counting down.
AGTTTGCTCCTGCTGCTTTCAGACAAATTTCTGTTGGCAATCTGCTACGAAATTAGTCCAGTTCTCTAGAATATTTTGTGTCGTCAGTTCCGATGGCAACACCAGTTTCCATAGCCTGGGACTGCATCCCTTATATTTTGCTGATACTGGGATTCTTGTCAACGTGGTGGCCACGACATTAAGGCAAAAAGAGCCGCACGGATGTGGTGTCATTTCTCTGGGTCGTGTACCTGAGCATCGTCGGAAGAGGAACCAATGAGATCATGAACACTGTGAATAATCACAGCTTCTTATCTTGAATTGTTCTGTTCCTCACTTTGTTAGTTGGATCCGCCGCATGTTCTTCCTACTGGATTTCAAGTAGTATGAGCCGACCACTTAAGGCGTTGCGAAGTCGACTCGCTGACTGCAGAAATGCCTCTGTCTCATCCACCGAGTTTAGTGTTACCCGAAGTAACCGGGTTCACCGTAGTGCAATGCGTTTGGGTAACGCTAGATGCGTTTAATTATCATTTCTTCAGCATTGACACAAATTGCCGTAAAGATGGAACTGCATTGATTTCGATCAGCTGTCAACCCACCTTTACTTTTATTGCATTTGGATTCAATGACATGAGTGCACAAAGTTTTAATGCACCATGGCTACTGGTTTTGGAGCCTTAGTTTCCGGTGCTTTTGTTGACTAGGTGAACGGCACTGATGGGGCCTACCCATGCTGTGACAGTTTAGTTTTTTCTAGTCCGGCTACCAAGGTTACCGGTACTATTTCCGGTGTTTGCTTGGCGGCAACCGATGCGGATATTACCTGGTTCTTCACTATGGCTGGTTGACTGCAGTTTAGGGTCTTCTGTATAGTGAACGAACTAATATGTGTTATACGCTGTATAGTAGTTAGAACAAGCACGCTGCAGACTATGTTTTTAATTATGGAAGAGAGAAGTGAGTTAGTAGTGATTGAGAATGAGACTTGGGGGTAAGTTTGGGATACCTACCTCTCTTCTTCGGCCTGAATGGGAATTTGGGGTGCTTTTTTACATACAATTGCAGGTCTCAACGATAAACTTATGTAGGCCCAATAGGAAGGCTTCCACAAGTGCTATATGCTAAAGCTGCCTTCTGGTACACTTAAAATATAACGCTGAAACGTAAGGCTTATCGTGACTTCTTTGTCATGCGACAAGGTATTTGACCAGTTGCAGTAGATTTGTGTCACAATGCTGTTCGCAGAATAAATGTGATTAGTGACTCCTAACAAATAATCTGGAGCTTTGTTCAGACTGATGAACGCTAAAACAACATTCAAGTCAAATCTGTGTTATTAATCATAGTACGTGACAAATGTAAGACCAGAGAGAGAAGGGAGTTGGTACTAATTGAGACTGAGTCGTCGGGGTCAGTTTGAAACGTCTGACTCTCTTCTTCGGCCTGAGTGGGGCATTCGGGTTGTTATTTTCACATACAATGCAGGCCCTTGTCCTCGTATAGGTGTAACCCTGGCGCCCGCCAGTTGCGTGATTGTTTCTGTTAGTCTTTCGCACATCTTCAGTAACACATTTAGACAGCTAACAACTGGGGTAGCACTGCACACTTGGCAGAACCAAAGCGCCTCTCTCTTGTTATTCTACCGTCTTGTTTTTATCGGCTCCGTCCCAAGGCATTTTGTGTGATAGGTTTTCAAGCAACTGCTGCAAACTAACCCACTCTTCACCAATTTAACATACACACTTGCTCTTAACTTTAGACATGTTCGCCGAGGGTGTGCAGTTTTAAAGTCACGCGTTTGTCGGGGGATAAGTTAGTGCAATTTCCCGCGTCAACACTTAGCGTGAGTCAGCTTGGAGCGCCGCTGCCATTGGCGAACTTTTGTAAGCACACGTTGCCGTGTTGGTCGGTTGATCGATCGATGTTAGGCCCGGCTGATTTGAGACTTACTAAACGAAGCTAAGCACAATGCTACACACAGATTGAGAGATCACAAATTCCTTCACAGATGCTTTGAGAAACACACGATTGGAATTAGCCTAGGGTTTTCGGACCGCCTCGAGAATTCTACACCGAATGGAGTTACACCGAAGGATAATGCGCTTGGTGAATGAGTTATCCGTTTGTGTTCAATCACGGATGACAATCATATCCGTTAACGATGGTTAGGACGTTAGTAATAAAAGATAATTTCACGTATGATGGTTCAGCATGTAAAGCCGGTAATTCCCGTTCGAATGAGCGTACGGTGACTATGTTACGAAAAGATAGAGCAGAGGTAAAGAGGTGCAATTTGTTCCGTGGAACCAGTTCGTGGTACCGACAAGAATTCCGGACTGTAAGCGAATAGGAGGCGGAGCTCAACAACCGAATTGTGAACGCACATACGACGACGATGCACCGGTGAGCCGAATACCAGAACGAACGAACGGAGCAGAAACACTGTATTCGGAAACAAGACAGGAGCAAGTATTATCCGGTACAAGCGTACATAAACAATTAGCTTTTTAAAGGTAGACACAGCAATGGTGTTACCGTTTGCTTCGTCATGAATACGATACACAGCAATATAGGAAAGGGAATAAAACGGGCATTAAAAATAACGTATAGTTTAAGCTAACCAGTGTGGTTTCATTTGCGTTACAGATAAGTGTTCCAAATCACTCTGGAGCATGGGTGTCAAGCATGTATGTGTTCATGGAAAGTGGGACGCTTGAAGCCGACAGGTGACCTACCACTGACAGACGACACAGACAAACCGCCCCTAAATTCTAGGACTGAGCGTGCGCTTGCATTGGAAGCGCATCTTTCTTTCGCGTTTCCAAATGACAAGGTTTCGGTTCCGAGTTCGGCGTCCCTACCCTTAATGAACTCAACAACCCGGGTTATGATGTAGAATAGATGCGGCAAATACTTAGCCTTGAAGGTACAAAGCCTGCTGGATCTGACAGCCTCCACCCTTGAATCTCAAGTCTTTATCGGCTATTATCTCGACTGCTGTAAGCGATCTGTTTAACAGGTCGTTGTCCGAGGGATCGTCGTTGATTGTTCGGAAATGCTCGAGGGTTAAGCAGATACTGAAATGCGGTGACCCCAGCAAAGTAGTCAACTACAAGCCAACTTGTTTGACATATATTTTTGTCACGTTCGCAGAGAAGATTTTGAAGAGGAATTTACTATAGCTTTTCTGGTAGAGAGGGCTACTGACGCCAGCACGGTACGGTTTCATGCCAAGTCGTTTGTGCCTCACTAACCTGCTAGTGAAGTAACATAACTGGTTGTGAGCATTGAATCAGGGGAAGCATGTCAGTGTGCTCTACATACATTTCAGCAAAGCGTTCGACTAGGCGAACCATGATATCTTCCTTCACAATCACAAAGTAGGGTGCTTGCGGTTCTCGACACTGGCAGTTCCTCGAGTTTCTCGTTGGTCGAAAGTAGAGGGGACGAGTAACTGTACATGTGACCGACTGGTATTCTTCGATTGACAGCTTACTCCAAGACACTATATTGGGACCTAAATTGTTCCTAATTTACATCAATGATCTACCTCAGATCCTTCGATCGTTGTATGCCCTGCTTGAAGACGACCTGAAGACGTAGAGAGTAATAAGCATTTCTGACGACTAAGGCGCAGTTCAGCAGGAAGTCGACCGCCATTCCCGGTTGTCTGCGGAGTTCCGCCTCCTTGCTAACTCATCCAAGTTGATAGTCATGAGTTTGTGGAGGCTAGCGACGGCCGAAATCACACGCTTGATGGCCAACTGTTGCATCCAACACATTCTGTGAACGACTTAGTCACACTCTTAGGTTGCGATTTGAACGCCGTGGACAACACGAACAGCCTTTACCGAAATGGACAGCGCATGATCTAAGCGCTCAAAGGCAAGTTCTGCATATGGTCTAGGGAGATCTCCACTCACTTTTTCTCTATTATCATAATAATGCTAGTGTACAGTTCGCACGCCTACTGACCGACCACTCGACGCGGAACGCAGAAGATGGGATGGGCCCAACACGTCGTCATTAGACTTATTCCCAGGTTGGGGGCACACCATACGAGGGCAGATGCGAGCGACTAGAACGATACATACTAGACTATCGCCGCTTCCTATGCGACGTTATCATGACCTAACTCATTCTAGAGCTGCATGATTTCCTCATGCGGAAGTCACTGTTTCACCTGCGAACACCTTGTAACACACGCAGGTCTAAAGCGAGTTTCCAATCCCATGTGCTTTGAATAACTAGTGCCCAATGCTTGCAACAGTCTGCTGAAGCATAACATAGAAGCAAAATCAGTGCAGCAATTCAAAAGGTTGATGGACGTGCATTTTTCAAAGGTTAATTTCTGGGATCGATTACCCACTGATATCTCACTTTTTGAGTCTCAATTTACTGGGTGTTACGCGTTTATTTTACGATATTACGTAATAGCTTGAAAAACGATCATGGTATTAAACATTTACAGAAGAGTAGTAAGGGGAGTTGAATGGTATAAATAGAAATTCATCACATCTAGACTCACTCAGACAGCCGCCACACGCCCGCAAAGCACTGTACGCGCGTTTCATCCTTCCGGGAATCATCAACAGGGCGCATTCCATCGGACCACTGGTAGGGCTCGAACCTGCAACTAGACTGTTGCCAGTCGGTGGTTGAGACCACTGAGCTACGGGGGACGGCAACGATCATCGTGAATAACTTACTAGATGTGATATAGCGCCGCTCACTATCCACTGACTTACACGTTACTGCCGTGCAGAGGAGAGGGTAGCCCCCTCACAGATGTGACGAATTTCTACCTATACCATTCAACTCCCCCTACTACCCTTCTGTAATCAGTACGCAGAACAAACTGCTTATAATGCCACAAGTCAATTGGCGGCTTAAGTTTGTTAAGCTCGTCGCTTGGTGAGGGGGCTACCCTGTCCTCTGCACGGCAGTAACGTGTAAGTCAGTGGATAGTGAGCGGCGCTATATCACATCTAGTAACTTATTCACGATGATCGTTGCCGTCCCCCGTAGCTCAGTAGTCGCAACCACCGACTGGCAACAGTCTAGTTGCAGGTTCGAGCCCTACCAGTGGTCCGATGGAATGCGTACTGTTGATGATTCCCGAAAGGATGAAACGCGCATACAGTGCTTTTCAGGCGTGGGGTGGTTATCTGAGTGAATCTAGATATGACGAATTTTTACCTATTAAACATTTGTAGATCTATTTTTTTTATCTTTTTGAATATCTATCTATAGAGTCGTACAGATACAAATTTCTACATGCACTTACGATAAGTAGGCGGTAGAAGATTCAGTATTAAGAAGGACTGATGCAACTTCTCGGGCTTTCACTTTATTCCATGCACATGTCGTGTTCCTTTCCGTGAGTTTTACATCGGATATCGGCTATACGCTTGCATCGAACACTGTTTGCAAAGTGACAAATAGCTGAGCAGTGGACAATGCAATGAATTACTGGAGATAAATCCTGAACCGCTGGCCTTGGGATGTAGCAAATGTGTGAAGTCAAGTCCATTCCAGTCGAAATAGACTTTACACACTTAAGTAAGTGCATTCTCAGCGCTAATACCATTACTGTGTATATATTGAACATGTAAATACAGATTGAATGACCAAATAGACAAAGGTATGTAAATCTTATTCGTGCAGCCGCATGCGCAAAGCATTTATGACTTTTCAGAAAACTTGGTAGACGACCGGTTAATGTATTTATGGTAGTAGACCATAAATACATTTACCGGTCGTCTACCAAGTTTTCTGAAACCATGACTTCCCGATCGGTTCCAAATATGTTCCAAGATATTGAACATTTATGACTTTCTTAAGATGGAGAGAAAGGCGTGCCAAATAAGATAAGATTGTGTTACGATAGGAAGAATTGCGAGAGATTAACATCCTAGTTTTTGAGCGTGTGTGAGACAGATAAGTTTGGTGAGAGAGCATTATGTAGCAGATGAAAGCGGTCATTTAGAACATTCGAAAAATTCATCCAAGCGTCGAAATGTTGATGGGCACTAAAGTCAACTATGGAGCCTTTAGGCAAGTCACCGCATCTGCAAAATTGTTACATCGATCGCACAATCAAAACATAGTCCTTTTGCATTAATCCAGGGAAGATTGGTTTGGAACAGTACAGCCAGTTGGGTAGCATACATGCAGTTATAAATCTCAACAGTAAAATTCGCGTCATGGAGAACCTTATAAGTCGGAAAGCATAAAAAGACGAAATTCTGATCTTGTTATATTTTCCTGAAATTTCCTTGGACCAAGAGAGGTTTTCCGAAAATTCGACATCGTGATATCTGGCTGGGGATGAAATAGAGAGGGATTGCATCTAAAATTAATCGTACATTATCAGGGCGGAGAAATGTAAGTTTTACGTCAGCACACTTCAAAGCATTAAGATTAACGGATCTGGTTGATGACCAACTCACAAGTTAGTCCAAACCATATTGAAGCGTAGACGTCACAATGGACAGAGTTCGGCACCATAATTGCATTCACTAGATGTTGATGGGGAAACTTTTGACAAATAAAGGACTTTAAACAGCTGAAAGAATCATGCCGTACAAGAATGAGGAACTGATTTTATCTTTTATACAGGACACTATTCGTGATGAAGACCAGCTGAAATTTTATCTCTGGAATGTATGTGTGCCATTTGCTGGTGCACAGCTTAATTGTAGTATCGATTCACTTCAATGAATTATCTGCTGAAGGGACCGTACTGGGACACTTGACTTACTCAGCCCTTTAAAACATGGTGTCTTCTGTGTAACTATAGCCAAGCATCTTACAAGAAATAAGCTGTTAGTTGACTTTCTCAATTTGTGCCTTCTGCTCAATCACAGAGATGCAGCTGAACAGGTTTTAGTTTGTATGCGACATGTGATCGATTGGTGATCGAGTGGTGGTCAATTAATAGGCGTCACTCTAAAACTTTAGGTTTAATGTCAGTGCCAGTTGCCCTTGAGCGTAGTGCAACGGCACCAGTCTATCCAAAACCGTAGCCTCAAGTCGCTGAGGCTTGCGAAAGGTTGGATTTCACAGGGGGCTTGTCAGTGGCGTAGGCATGTGGCCACTGTTCCGCAATCATTTAGTATTTTTCTAAATCAGGCACTAAGATTTCGATCCGTATACCTTAATAAACTGTTGTAATACTTTTATGGATGTCTGTCTGGACAATATGACGTGTAATGTTAAGATGTCTCTCATTAACTAAACATATTAAAATGATCAAACATAGCTCGGCTGCAACGTATGCCGGTTTCGTCAAAACTAGCTTATATCTTCTGATAACTTTAGTTTGAACTGAAAAAGAATTTCCTTACTAACACCTTGAATTCAGCTTTTTTCCGCGTCTCAGAATGAAATCGTGGCATTAAGGTCCAAAGATCCTACAAATTGGCACAGTCTGCACTCCACATTTTGTCTAAACAAGTAATAACAGCGCTGGGATCATCGAGAAAAGCGGCACCAAATCTATGCGGGCAATTTAAGCTAACCTTAAGTCGTGTACTTTGAGAAGTACCGTGCAAATACTCTAAAATACCGTGAAAGGCATCTGGCTTTATTAATATCATGTAATATTTTCTTCGATTGCGTTGATGTAATGCTCCAGCTTTTATTCCCATTAAATACAATGACGTATGATTTTCATATACTTCTCAGGCGTCACTCGTACCACTGAAAACTAGGTATGTCGAGTAGGACAGCTGACAGCATAGCAGTCTAGCAAACTGATATTTGTTGCAACTTGAACACTGCAAGGTGTTGTCCCATACCACTATCCCCTACCTATGTTAATTGCTTAGTGACATGATTTAGAATATAGTACGTCATGCTTGTGAATCCCAAACCAAAATGGCGATGGCTGTATTAGTTTTGGAGACATCCACGAGCATGAAGGGTAAATGTGCGCTACAAATATTTAAAATGAAAGCAAGGTATCGGTGTATTAATAGTGGGGGAACTGCAACTGTGGGACGGCGCGACACGTTTTTGTAACCATTCAGAGCAGTGGACGGAGCCAGTTCATCATCCCGCCACAGATTGATATGGTGCGGACGTGATGGTAATTACAGCCAGATAGTGAAGGTTGCTGCCAAAGTTGAATCTGTGAAGTGAATCACCTCAGTGACGAAAAGTCCAAGTAAGTGCGTGCGATCGAGAAAGTAACCATGCTCTATCTCCAACGCACATCGGTCTAGATGGCGTCGGTCTTTGGTTTTTTCTCCGGCTGGACTGGCAGCGCACAGAGCAGGGGCGACGACAGCGTTATAACACCTAATAGAAATCCTAACTCAACACTAGGTATAACGGGTGTCTGGAGATAAAGATAAACTAGCGACCCCAGGGCCATTTTAACTAATTTTGGCACCAATTGAAATTCCAGCAGTTTTCTTGTCTCATCCATTTCCGATTTGGAGAAATAGTTTGTTTCCTACATATATCACTTTCTTGGTTTCTTCTATATGGCCCTTGCGTTAGGTCTACTTGTTCTTGGATTCATATGCGACTTCATATGAGTAAACACAATACGCATGGTGTTTTAAACCTTCCTAGCCTATTCGCTTACCGTAGTAATTCTGGTTAACTGTGCGAAATTTCGAACAACGTGATGAATCTCTCAGCCTTTGTCCAAAGTTTAACTAAGCAAACACAACTGAAATAATCAATTGCTAAATGCTATATCGTACATAGCTACTGTTAGTGGACGTCGTGTCTTTCGGCGCCAACCCTGTCCTCTGCAACCTTCGTAACTTGCATGGCACTGGAGGATAAGTCGTGCTATATAGCAGTTAGCTTATAAATCATTACGGTCCGAAGCTGTCCCCCGTGGCCCAGTGGCATAAGCTGCTGACTGGCGGTTCAAGCCGCTAGTGGTCTTGGGTTCGAATCCTGATGGATCCGATGGATGCGCACTACTGACGATGCCCAACAGGCTGAAACTGCAGTCTAGTGCGGGCATGTGGACGACTATCTGGTTTGGATACTGGCTACGATGAACCTCCCAAAATTACATCGAAATCCCCAAGTCATGAGTAAATCAATTGAAATATATTTAAGGTAGCCAGGTCACCGTGTCTTTGTGGACTAGAGCAAAAATATACGCGCTTATTAGGCGCATTAGTAGGGATCGTGCCGGTATCCGCTACAATATCACTTCAAACTGGTCACTTACTTCATCAGTGACAACTTGCTTGTCTCCCTTGGTTACAACTTTAGCCGCAGGGTTGTTCGTTTAGTGGTCTAGCGCAGATACCAGACTGTGAACAGCGGTGCCACCCAATGCACACCGCACGCGCGTGTTGTAGGCCGGAAGTAAAATGGTCAACTTAGAGACGAACGGCATGTCGCTTGATTACATTATTCTTAAGGTTTACGCTTAACATGGTAAAACCATTAGCTAATGAATTAGTCTTTCGTGTGTCAAGGGGGTTAACTATGAAGGCACACACCGGCTTTCTACCCACATTAAGGCATCGCATAACTATGCATATCAAAGATGAGCTTTTTATATCCTGCAACTCATTCTACGCGTTTGCAAGTATAACAACGAATTCAAACTGAAGGCGTTTGCTGCACTTCAGGGATGCAAAACCTTCCTAAGTACTAGTTGTTTGACCTACTGCGAAAAACATTATTGTTTACCTTCATCGTACAATGATGGTAAACATCGTCAATGTCGTGAACCAGCAGCAGCCAACCTTGCAGGATTTACCGAGTAGGATTAGCTACTTATCTCGAGGATTGAAAAGTTCTGTTGATTGTAACCAGTTGATAGGTGGATTGTGAATACTGCCAAAACCTTGCATCATGAATTACGAAACTTCTTAGAAGTGTTGTGTGTCCTGAATGCATGTTGTTTAAATGGTGCGCTTTAATGAGCTTTCGTAAACTTCGGCAACTGATCTCTTACAATTGATGTGTTGATTCTCCAAATGGCTGCCAGACAAACACACTACCAAGTAAACGGTTGTTTAGCAGCATTCATCAATACTCCTGAGGGAGATTGAACAAGCGATTGGTTTAGCCTAAATTTGGTGTTAAATGAATAAATATTAATTTACTCCTTTCAACAAGTTGCTACGCCCATGAATGCTTCATGTCAGGAATTACACTATGTACATCCGGATGTTTGCAGATATTTCCTATAAGAGAACAATGAAACATTGGTTTATGCGCAATGAACGATGATTTATCAAGGATAAAAATCAGGTGCTTGACATGTCCTGTAGGGTGGTTAGAGTGAGAAAGGATAGATCAAGCGATAATAGAATCGTCGGTTCGGACGGTTACATATTTAAATGCACCGCCGTGTAAAGAGAGTCCGAAATTAGAATTTGCCCACCCAAAGCAATAAGGGGGTTACTGATCACGTAATAAGCGAGAAATAAGTAAAAATTAGCAAGGACAACGTTTACTTGTGTACAGCTATCTCGGGTCGACAGCATACAGAAATCCAGTTTCTACAGTAGTAGCGTATATCAGATTGTGTGCGAGGGGTTTGGAGTGACTCATTCTCGAGTAGGGTTATGGCACTGTCCACTGTCTGATGTGCAATAACGTCAGCATCTGGTGTTCACGAGCTATAGCACCTAGTGGAAATATGACAGAGTGTCGTCAAGGCGATTTTTGAAAAGAGATAGGGTAGGAGCATTAATTACATGTTCCTAGAGGGCGTTCCAAACCTGTGACACTCGAAGGGAGAAAAATTTCGCCGACATTCCAGTCGGCTGTACTGAGTGACCAGCTTAAACTGATGATCTATTAGCGAGATGTTTCGGCTGAGTATTATAAGGGAATGGCATGCGTGGTTGGGGTTTCTCAGGATCTGGTACACCGTTATGAGATCGCCCCTTAGACGCCGATAACGTCCACTGTATATTTTGAGAGTTTTCAGCTTGTGTGGGTAGAGGAGGCTGATCAAACTTCTGACGCTCTTCTTTGCCCTAAGTTGTGCAGGATCGAGCGCGGTGAGATGGTACTTGAGCCAGGAATGCCACGCTTATAATAGCCTTTTCCGCATGCGGCCTGACGTAGGCACTAAGTATTTTTGGAAAGACTGAAGTGTCAAACTTCCCGAAAGCTCTGCAAAGTAGGCCGAGGTACTGGTTTGCTATCTTAGATGCCTTTTCAGTCTACCTCAAACAACCAAGGTCATCTTGAACTAGCACGCCGAGATCGCACTCGTGAGAGACTCGCTGTACAATTTGTGATCCCAGGCGGTACTTGTGCATACTCTTGTGCCATATGCTGAGAAAGCGCTTGGTGACGTTGAAATGCAGCATGTTCTCGATGGACCATGTGTACGCTTTGTACAGGTCCTCCTGTAACACAGTGTGATCCTTCGCTGCAGCTATAGTATGCCATAACTTTAGATCATCAGTAAATAGCAAAATGTTAGAAGATAGCACCTCGCGAGTTCATTTATGAAAACCAGGAACAGACGGGGTCTCAGTACCGAGCCCTGAGGTGCGCCGCACTGGACTCCGATGGATTCTGATAGGTTGCTTCGAACACTCACATTCAGGTGACGTTGCACCAGAAAGTCTCTTATCCAGCCCAGAACAGGATCGTCGATTACATATTTCTGGAGTTGGTGGAGTAGAATGCGGTAGTCTAGACGGTCGAATGCCTTTGAGAAATCCAAGTAGGCCGCGTCGACTCCTACACAAGCGTCCACAGATTCCGTCCAGCTTGCACGAGCAATCAACAGAATAGTGGCACAGGACAGGTTTTGGCGTAATCCGGGCTGCTCCAGAAGGAAAATTTTGTTGTTCTCCAGGTATCACATCAAAGCATCAGTTCCAATGGACATCATAACATTGGAGAGCAAAGGAAGTAGTCGTAGCGGGCGATAATTTGTTGGTTCAGCAGGGCTGCTACTCTGTTAGATTGGCATGATGTTTTCGTGCTTTCACATCATGGGGACGTGCATCTCGTTCAGACTTCGTTGAAATAAAGTTGCTAGTGGCGCCGCCAAACTCATAGCGGCATCTTTCAACGTCTTCGGGCGAATGTCGTCCTCACCCGACTCAGAGACTGAACTAAGACTGAACTGAACGCAGAGACATCAGCCACTTCAGTACAGCTGCGAAGTTGAATGATTTGTGATTAAGCCTTGATGGCGGCATCATCTATTTAGGCAGGATGTATGATGACTGCACGCTTTGGAAGGTACAGCCAAATTGTTGTCCAAGAACGTTGGCCGCCTTTTTGCGGTTTGGACTCAGCCCCATGCTATGTGCAGAGCAGGAATACCGCGCTTGACACGGCGCAAATTGTTTACGTGTCTGTATAGCAGTTTGGGATTGGAGCAAAACTTTTCCACTAGACCTTGTTGGTTCTTCAGTTTGTCCTCCCGGACGAATTTGACACAGTGGTTCCTTATGTCGGATGAATAAATATAGGCTTAAAATATCCGGTTGATTCGCTATGAACAGAATTGCAACCTCGAATAATTCACATTTGGGTTAAATACAGTGCGCATCTAGGAAACGGTGACGTAGAGGCCGGTCTGTGGGAGTGAGATGGTACCATGTGAAACGAGATAACACTTATTTATTTTAATACTTATGGCAATTAACAACCAGCTGGCTTATGCATCTGCACATATTAGTTTGCGTCAATGCAAGTGAAAATTCCAAAAAATCCAAGTATCTTTTATGTCTTCCGGAATGTCCATTCAAGCTCATTGCGATATCCAAGCCTTTTTCTAAGCATCACTGAGCTTTGGATACAAAATAAGTGAGCATAGGAGGGAGTTCCATTATTGACAGAGCCAGAGATATTCGTTCGCCGGCAATCTGGACTACTGCATTTTTGAATTTATTTCAAGCGACTACCTTGCAGGCCGGTGTTCCGACTGTTTTTCAAATGGTGGCAGCTTGCGTATTCAGTATACTCATACGCTTTCACCATGTAGCTGCCGGTAGCGTCTAGTGAACACTGCATTTTCAGTCGTTCTTGGTGCGGAAGGAGACACGTACGCTTGACGTGTTTTTGCTCGAGTTTGTGAGGCATCGAGCGCTGCAAGGTTACGCTATAGCTAAGGTTGCTATGCATGGATATCATATTCGATGTGTGGACGCAAGCAGGCAATAAGCATGAGGGCAAATATGGATGAATTCAAACTCTCGATTGCCCTCCGCAAGACAGCAACATTTTGGTTGCCTCTTTTTGTTGAGAAAGCTATCTGCCCAAAAAACTTTTGATCGTCCTGCACCAACACACCTAGGTCAGGTATCTGGAAGTCTGTCTACACATCCTGTGCCCCAAGCTTGTAGGTCTAGGCATGTCGGTGATGTAGGTGAAAAATGTGGTAATTATTTACATTGAATATCATTGTCTTCTTCATCAACCAATTCGAAACCTCTTTCAGTTCATGTTATAGGATCGCCTGGTAGTCCAATCATTATATAGCACGCAAAATATTTTCGTTGTCCACTAAAAGTAAATATTTTGACAAGTTAACTCCCCTAGCTCATTAATGAATAATATGAAAATGCAAGGCCCAAGTACTGAACCCTGCGGTACGCTGCATTCCATTTAAAGTTGATCGGATAATAATGTTCTGACTCCAGCCTCCAAGAGCCCTACGCCGATAAAGTTACTCATCCATCTTAATACTGAATCTTCGATGCCACAGTTACAGTTGCTGATTTAGTGATCCATGATCCAAGCCTTCGAACTCTTATGATGATACAAGTGGATAAACTTGTTCCCTGTTCATTCGTCGAGTGCTACGGTTTAATCGTCACGTGCTATCAGCAAGTTCGTGGCACATGAGCGATGTTTATAAAATCAGAGCCGCTCCGGCGCAATGATATTATAGTCCATCACGTAGTCTTTCAGCGTATAAGCGATAATCTCCTCCATGACCTTGGGGAGCACATGCTGTATTCTTACAGTGCCCTTGTTGGCAGTAGGTGATAGACTTCCTCTTTTGTTAATGGAGGGAAAAATGCTCCGTTTCCACTTTGACGGAACTATGTCCTCGATTAGACAACTTCTAGAGATTTACAGCGAGTGGTTCAGTTAGGTGTCTGGCTGGTAGGTGCAGCGTTTCGGGTGAATTTTACTGCTCCAAGTGAGCTGTGTGCTCAAGGATAACTGATTTATCAGAACTGTCCACTGCGGTGAATGTGACGCTGATTATAACTGACGGAGGAACAGCTTTCATACCCCGTATTCCTTTGAATGTTGGTAAGTACTGTCCCCTTAACGCGGTGACCGTATTTCTTGGACCAAGTTTATACCCACTGATCGTGTTGAGCAGCGAGACTCCGCGCTGCAATTATGAGGTGTCCAAACAATTGATGGTCCGAACAGGATCGTGTTACCAGTTTCTCTGATTGTGTAACCTTGTCTTCATTAACAGATTTCACACAGTAATTGCCTTGAGCTACATAATTTGTTCAGTTTTATGAGCTGGCATTATTTTTAAAGCGCTAGGTCCGATCTCTCAGTGCCAAATGTTTCCGCATTCCACTTCTCAAATAGGACTGCGGTTTGAGATGTCGCTCGAAAACATTTGGCTATGATATTTTAATGAATGATAGCAAAGTCATTTAAAATGTATCCGAAGTTATCTCTCGCGTGCACTCAGGCATAAAGGTGCAACTTTCGCCTCCAGCAAATGCGGAGAGTAGGTGGAAATGCGCACTAAAGTGTATGTCAAGGAATTTGCATCGGGATGTTCGGCGTAGGAAATGTAATCGAACAGTAAACTCACTTGTTTGCTTCGACTCAACGGACTGCATACAATTAGACCATCAACTATGAGTTGCTCGCTGACAAACACTACCTCTAAAATCGACCGATTATTCGCTGTTCTGAACCTGGTGGTCGCAGTGAGGGGATTGTACAGTGCTAGTGCTTAGCTCTTGTTCATAGCCTTTGAACTGTTCACTCACTGTTGTTCCAGCTTCCAGACAATGGATGTTAGAATCTCCTGTAACTAGCATATGGTTGCCTTTCTGATTCTTTACAATACCTCGAACTGATATCAGTTTGTGGTCTATTCCTGGAAGGAATTTGGGTGGTCGGTACTATGTCCACACAGGCATATTTTTCGTCTTGCAACCATAGTATGCATCAGTAACCAGCTTTGTGAATGGTTTATGAATACCCAGCGAAGAATTTTTTTTGTAAGAATTAATAACTTACGTCCTATACCAGTTCTGCCACTACGGAGCATGGTTCCACCGAGTGGAGCGAATTCAATGTTGCTTATCTCACAACTATTTTGGGGGATCATTATGTCTTCTCGGGACTCCGACTGTGGACGATTTTTGAGTTCAAACAACTCACCAACAATGCCTCGTGCTTTGGTGTACAGGCAGAACAATACTTCAGTAACCAAAATAGGGCTATTGGAATTGAAGCAAGACTGGCGAAGGTGTCGATGGCTGAGTGATCGGAAATTAGCCGTATTTTGAGGAGATTTTGCTCTTGAGATTCGGTCGTTGTATATGGCTGCTCACAGTAGTTCGTGCTCTGATGATCTCCAGTATTTATATGCATTCTGTCAGACGCTCAGTTGCATTCGGTCAAACCCTTCACATAACTGCCTGAGGACAAGGTTTACTCATAGCTAGATGAACTTGGAAGGCTTGTCAACTGCTCCTTCCCGATATTGTCGAGAGATACTTTTTCTGGCGGATATAATTTCAATACTGCTGGTCGTGTGCTTTCGCTACCTCAGAGGAGGATGCTTGTACCCATGCAACACCGTAAACACTAATCGTCCGCTGTCCTTCAGTATTACGACTTACTTCATGATTGTAAATCTCCTTCGGACGTTCGTTTTAAGGGATTTCCGGGTGTACAGGCGTCTCACGCGACGAGTTACGGAGCCGGATAGATGACACTAGAACCGCCTCTGTGTAATTAGCAGAAATGTGTAACTCGGAGAAGTCGGTGTTCAAGGTAATACGCTGAAGGTGAGTGATGCTTGACCAATATCAGTGTCACGGACTCAACTGAAATGCCAGTCGCATCACAAATGAACTTCCAGTGATTTTAGTTGTTTATAAGCCTCCTGGAACACTTGTGCACACAACAATTAATGCGCCATAATTCCCACTTTTGGCTGAATAATATGGGGTATTAATCGCTACCTTTTTTACGGTTTGATAGGCTGTGTAAGCTGCCCCACCTTAATGTCGCAAATGAGAACTCTGTAGTCAGGGACGTTCGTCCCGGCTTTCGCATGGAGGCAATCGATGAGCATGATTCCCGCGTTTTCTCTGTGGTGGATGAACTCGGGTTTGGAGCTGCCATCATTGCCACGGACTTAATGTGACATACACCGCTGAGTAGGTGTGGCATGTATGCTCAATCTTGTCCGGTTAGGCGAGGGAAGTGAGCCAGCGGGTTTGGAGAAATGTTACAATGTGGTTAGAGCGTCTGATTCTGCTCTACGGCTCGAGTTGTTCGGTTGTTGTACGAGCGGGGCCATATTCAAAGGCGTAGGCGTGATCATAGTTTTCATCAAATGCGCGACTGTTTGAGTCAACCTATATCACTAAGTTATGAGTACGCAGACACTTGATAACTGACATAACTGAACCTTCATCACTTACTGGGTCTGACTCCGTATGCATTTAGGATCGAACAACTTAGTGGATAAACAATTAATCCACATCTTATGGTCCTTACCACTCTTCTCTGAAAGGTGCGTACCGCGTTGCATCAACTCCTTTCGTATAACTTGTCGGCCGATGGCCGAGTGGGTCTGCCCGCCTGGTTTACTACCATAAGGTCACCGGTCCGAATCCGCGTAGGGGTGGGCGTCCTGGCGGCATACTCAGTCCGCGCACTAATGGTGGTGGTAGCGTGGCAGCGAAGTATAACAACTTCCCCGTCCTCTTAGAAATAAACAGTAAATATCGACCATATTTCATTGAAAATATCCGCCTCTGTTTTACCAGCCATGTGAGTAATTACATAGATTTTTGGCAGTATTCACTATACAATCCATTTCACGTACGCCTGTTTCTGCCATTAAACCGGTATTAGTTTATTAGACCATATAGGCAGGTTTGCTTAATGAGACCGACACCGTTTGACCGTCAATACTAATCCCGAACATATTGATTATAAGGGCCCTGCTTAAGTTTGTGATCAATCTGTATATAGATTAATGTGTATGGATAGCGAGATTGGATACAGCATTCGATATTCATAGTGGGCAATGAATTAAAATCCTTACTTAATATAGCGCTTCGTTGGTCTCTATATATTTTCCGCACAAAAGTCTTACCCCTTTTAGGTATCAGGTAATTTCAGGAAGGTTTGGTACACTTGCGTCTGATTGACCTTTTGCACTGTTCCGAGCATTTTTAAGTGGTTTATCCCCCTCTAAGTTATATCTGTCCATTATCGATCCCCAACTTTTATTATGCGTATTTGTTAAAGTAGCTGCTTTGAACAATTATTTAGCACCAAACTACCGCTACAAGTTTGCTTGTTAAATGTGGGTTTG
The DNA here is from genome assembly GCA_944474145.2 of Dicrocoelium dendriticum. Lineage (NCBI taxonomy): Eukaryota > Metazoa > Platyhelminthes > Trematoda > Plagiorchiida > Dicrocoeliidae > Dicrocoelium > Dicrocoelium dendriticum. The sequence goes on along the minus strand of OX104068.1, from coordinate 101,799,554 downwards.
TCTATCCGATATCACTCGGGTAAAGTATTCCCTAAATAATAAAGAGAAATAAACCTAGCTCCCTGACAGATACCTTTGCGACGAATGTCTGGGCTCTTGTTACCCTAGTGTACTTAATACTTAGCATCATCATCATCATCATCATCATCAACAACAATACACGTTTGCTGAGGGTGAGAAACACCTCAGCTAATATGCCGGGATACAGAAAGATACCAAATATTACGGACTATGAGAACTTTAAAAAGCAAGTAATATAACTCTAGCGTATTATGCAACTGGCATGAAATCTAAATGGGGGGATGGGCAAAGTAACTCACAACACAAAAGTCATTGAAGTTGGTTCTTCGCAATGTCAATTAGTGTATCCAAGCAAACTCGTTCATCGTCACATAAACCGAACCTGGATGCTAGGTTCGAAGTGAAGGATTTAATTGCTCTTGACCAAGTAATCGCTTGTTCTGCCTTCCTCCTCTTCCATATGGACCACGGTTGCAAAAACAATGAACGACGCAGGCAACAGTTTGCTGTCATGCGCAACACGTTGTCCAGCCATCGGAGAATTGACGTGAACTAATGCTGTTGGGCGCTTCACTCACTCTTCCCTCGCCAAATATACCACAGCGAACACGTTAATTACTCATGCGGTGTTCCCACCAGACAAGAACGGAGTTGGGAAGACTACGATGGTCGAACGTAGATAGCCTCTTTTTGTCTGCCGAGCAGGTTTCACATCCGTATAGGAGAAATGATAGGACGGTTGCATTGTAAACTCTGCCCTACTGGGCGAGACGGATGTCGTGTAGGCGCCAGAGGTAACGCAGTTTGACAAAATCTCTCTTCGTGACCACAACATCTATCCCACGGGGGCTAATACAACTGCTCAGATACTTGGATTCCTGAACGAATTCTAGCTGATCGCCACCAAGTATCAGCTTAGGGGTGGGTTCCTACCAATCTCGGAGAAGTAGTTTACATTCCGAGGGAGCAAAGCATAGCCCGCAATGATTTATCCAGTGGAGCTTCGCACGTTTGGGAGCTGTCACAGATGCAAACAATGTCGTCGGTATACTCCAAGTCAATAGATAGTTCCCCAGGAAGCATTCCCAACGTTTGTTGGTCGTGACCAGCGAAGGCTGTTTCCATGACTTCGTTAATGGCTGAATTAAAGTGGAAAGGTGACAGCGAGCAGCCTAGTCTCACACCGTTGGAGATATTGAAGGGTGGCAACAAGTTTCCATAAACACTAAGGTTGCCCGAATTAAGCGCGTACAGCTTTCTGATAACATTTTAAAGTATTCTACTGGCATACTTTCCTGAACAGATGGTCCTAAAGTACACATCGATCCACCGAATCAAGGGCACCTTTGGTTTCTAGGACCACAACGGTGCGTCGCCAGGAAATATGTACTCCCCTTAATACCTGATGTGTTATGCGTGTCGACGTGTAGACTAATGTGTTGGTGCCAGTTTACTTCAAGACTGCCTAACAATCACGCGAAACCGGGGCACACACGAATAGGTATTAACACTTGGTTCACGTTTAATTCCATTAGCAACTTGCTGTTCGCTGCTTGGAGGCGTACTTTCAATAAACGAACTATCACTGCTGTCAGAAACCTGGTGGCATGCTAGACGAGTGTGCAAATAAATATCAGATGATAAGCCGCTCCTTTTCATCTCGCAATATCAACCAAGAGAAGGTAGCGTTCACGTGACATCTAAGTTTATCTGTTGTACCAGGAATCAAACAGTGGTCAACGGTCACGTGACTCTGCCACAGAGTGTAGTCAAAGGTGTCATGACTTTACCAAAAATTTCAGCATGCTTGTCTGGTTAAAGATGTCACTTGATTTTAGTGCTGTAGTTTAAGCGGCTCTCATTTATTTCATTAGCGTTTTCTGTGAGACTAACTTGTCACTGTTTCAGTTTCCAAATAATTTGATAGTGTCTCAACGGCTTTAAATTTGGAAATCTCAAATAATATGTATATGCGTACCGCCGTCGCTTTGGTAATAAAATAATAGACATGTATACTAGCTCTTTCAAGCTCACAAAATTGCATACCTATTGATATCCTTAAAACTAAACTATAGCAATTTATCACGTTTAATTACCTAGTGTCGTATGTTGCGCTCCATGGAAGACAGTCATGCTTCATGCTTCACATAAAACCTCAATGTCTCAGTTCTTTCTCGGGCCATGTTTGGTTTTTCATTCGGACACACTTTTTGTACAAAGTTCTCATATTCGCGATGGTGCGCTGCATGGCATATACTGAGCTGACACTAACTCAATGTCAGACTTCTTGCTGATAGCGTGATTTGAAAACTGAATGCCTTTACTTAATTCGTAACTACGAACTCCTTGAAATTCTACATTTACTTCTAACAACATGGTTAGTATTCGCGCGGTCCATTCGAAGCTGAGGTTTGCATCATATTTGAGCTCAACCCGAGGGCAGGATGGGTATCTAATGAATGATAATGGCACCATTAAAAAGAGATTGCAAAGATGTCATTGAAGAACCTCCTGTGTGGTTGGTTTGCGATACGCAGTCTCCATTCAGACCTCGGTTCACTTTAAAGTAGACTTCGGTCATTACGATCGCAAGAACCGTATTCGAATTGCTGAGGTTCAAGATTGCTTTTGTGTGGCGCGTTACTTCTATGAACCTTTCCGACGTCAGCTTAAAGGCGGATAGATACCCGAATGCGACACTATCCTTGTGAATTATTACAATGGATCAAAGAATCCGTGTACGGGGAGCACATGATTTTAATACATCTGAAGATGCGTAGTTCCTTTGATTTAACCGTATTATCCCTGACGTGAAATGTGACGCTTTCGTTTACTTCGTTATCAGACACGTGATGTATCCTTATGAACTGACTGATATCTAAATGAGTTTAAGGACAAATGTAGTAAATGCTAGTTAGGTAGAAAGCAAAAATCTCCTAGTTCAAGCCTATTAGCACAAAATATAACCGCTTGATACTTGAGGGTTATTATTTACTATTTCAATGAAGATAGTTCAAGCATTCTACAGATAACTTGGACATTTAGGCATCAGTTATTTATCTAAGATTTAAGCTTGATGTAAACCAACGTGTGGTGCATCGAAGTAAGAAGTTAAAAGAGCACTCAGCTCTGAGATACGTAACAATCTTGCTAGGTAACTGGAGATGTAAGATCTGCTTTCACCCTCGCAAACTATTCGAGTGCGATGACGGTTTACCTTGCGTTTGCAATGCTTCCGTCTTTGTAATTCGTCAAGATTTGCCCTACAGATTCGCACTGCATATACGTATCCCGTCACTTGTTCCTGTCGACTAGAAGAACGCTATTTAGTACACTCCATCTTCTGACCATTTCAATTTTCATTTCGCTCTTTCTGCACCATACTTTCCGAAACATGCACGCAGAATTTTCCGACCCATGGGACATAATAACATTGCAGTCTCAAGTGTAATCCAATCCTGAATACACCCCAAAAGAAGCAACACTTGTCAGTGGCTAAATGAAGCAGCTCTCAGACATTTTATGGCTCTTCTTGCTTCACAATTTTGTTTAACTCTAGCAGACCTTTAGACATCCAACTGCTCCGTTTCGTCTGTCCGCTATGTCAAGTGACGCAATGCATCATAATACAGTCGCGTGGATCTCAAAGCGGGCAATTTAAGTTTGCGATGGAGAGAAGACGGCCATGCACACTAAATAGTAACCGAAACCAGGCCGTTAAAACCCGGATGCACGCATGAATAAAGAAACGATTAAGCATGGTCCACAGAAACACATTAAACGAGAGCGTGCCTAACCTAGTCCAAACGCAGGGTGTCTGTATCACAATTTCTCACAAAGGAATTGCGATTTCATTTTCTAATCGCTTTACCTGCTTCCATGCTTAATGTAGAAACTTCAAAAAGCAAGAGAAAGTGGTGCAATTGGGAACAGACCGTCTGGTTTTTGCGTACTATATAAGACCATCCAACGAGTCTCGGTCGTTATTCGGCTCCCGCAGGAGTTCGAAGAATGCTGGTAATTGCGGAGAAACGGTCAACTACATAAGCGTTGCACAAGTAGAGTTTGGAGTTTGAGCCTGTTCTACTCATTCTGTCGCGTGTCAAACCCGAAGAGGAAGGCTATGCATCATGTTAGGCAGTGGGCACCTGAAACTTGCAAATACAACCAATATGTCAATGCCACCAATGACCAAGGTAAAGCTGAAAAAGCAGAATCCACTCTGACCGGAACAATAAAATCTCGAGCTTTGTCTATCCTGCACACAGCCTCGATGCCGCCAGATCACATTGAAATGACTGGTGGGTGTACCGTGGTTGCTGCCAAGGACGAACAAATTTAGACCTTCAAATCTTCCCACCGGATCCCAGACAAATAAGTAGGCAGAGCGCAACTTAGGCATGCACAATTGCTTTCATGTGTACCATCGCGACATTAGACGACAACTCATGCTCCCCCACTTATCACTAAGCGACCAACTAGTATGTCGTCGGAAATCTACATGGATAGTAACGAATTGGTGTCACATTTCAAAAAAGAGAAGCAACTGGATGACGTAAGTTAGTGAAAGCTCGCTAGTAACATCCGATGTACTCCTGGGTCATCTGTCAGCCGAAGTCAAGGCACTAGAATGGATCAAGAATTCTCCGAGTTGTGCTGTAGGATGCTAATGAAACGGAAGTAGTCCGGGTGTCTATTGTTCGTTTTCGGTATAGGTCCATTTCAGTCCACGTGTTTTTGAATATTCCGTGTAGTGATGGTAAACTGATAAGGAAATGTTTTCGAAAATACCGAACTGCAGTCATATCTTGAAACTTCTTTATTCACGGTGTCCCCAAGGCTTTAGTATATGGTTGGCGAGGAAGGATAAACAAAGACCTAGAATAATGGCTGTTCACTCTTGACACCCTGTTCTTGAAGAAAAGCCGGAGCTTAATCGAAATCGAGACAAACTACTTCATCTGGCTAATAAATAGGCGACAAACAGATAGGGAGATTCTTGTTTCCTTCCAGATTGCTCTCAGCAATTCTAATGGATTGCTGGTATGTGTTTCGCTTCAGAATAACCTCTGAGCGCCGGTTCGAAGTGGCGTCATCCAAGTGAAGATACGAAATGGGCAACACATACGAACCACTTTCCTGCCGCTGGTCAGGCAATGCTATCCAGCCCGTCTACGAAATTTCCGACTACACGCCACACCTTGCATAAAAGGAATTAGTAAAGATACCGCTGGAGAGGCCGCAAATCAATCAGGTAAACATTCATCCAAAAAACGATTGGCAGCCGACATTTCACTCATTGGCGCATCCCAAATAGAACGCGTACCCTTTGACTTACTGGTGAGATCAGAGAACGTTCTGTGCATACGCTTCAATACACAAGTCTTCCCAAACCAATTTGCAGGACCTCTGAAGTGCATGTTTCATGATACATTAACAAAATGGAAAACACCCTTACATTTGCACACCTATGACAAAAGATTCGTAGTACACCTCTCGAGCTTCGACTACATCAGATTTCCAAATGTATGGGACCTTATTTCCGTAACAAAAACCTGGTTGCATTCAGAAAATACCGATGCCGAACTCGAGAAATAGACTGTTACTCATCTGGAACCACGGATCTAACAGGAGAGTTGGAGTGTACTTTCCTTACCGCCGTGACCTGCAATGTGATAAAGTGGGCGATTTCGAAGCTTATGTTAGCCGATCACTAGTAACGTCCCCAGCCAAGAAACAGCAATTTAGGCCTGTCAGCTGTCGTTTATCGTTCCCCAGCATCCACTTTGGGGACGCCATTGGCGCAGTCATATCGAAAGCATACACGATTCAACTACACACTGTACGCATGCATCAGCATCTCTAGTGAACAGACCAAAACCAATCCGCACGAATTTAGCAATTTTCAATCATATCGCATGGTTCATTAGATTCAGCGCAGCAAACGAATCATCCATACCTTTTGCTCAAAAACGAAGAGTTTATGACCGACAAGCTTTTACTGAAAAGTCCGAAAGGGCTCTGCGATCATGTACTTGTAAGGTTTGACCATTCTTATTGGGCACAATTTCCAAATGAATACACGAACTTACCTCATACACTGATCCAATACCATGTCCAAAAGGAAAACCATGACTCATCTATTTGAGAATTCTTGAATGGCGCTTCCGTTTAGGGGTGTCTGGATAGCTTTCGTAGAAAGAATCAGTAACTTGATCCCAAGCGCGTCCGAAATCAGTCCACTTAAGTGCCGAAGGACGTTGTTACTTTCCAGAAGTCGGACTCAAAATCGCACGGTAAGAAGAGACGCAGCGAGGCATGCCCTTAACATTAACCCTGATCACGCAACCAGTAGAAACTACTTAACACACAGCAACCATTTTACTATACTTGTCCCTGAGGACAAATTTATCTAGCAGCACTGCACGGAATAGGTTTTAGGCCGAAAAAACCCTCGTAAAATAAATTGTGGCATCTGAAATTTGAACTTGGGGTACCTGCCGTGTGGTTGGATTGCGACACTCAATCTCTATCTATACCTCGCTTCACTTTGAAGTAGACCTCTGTCATTATGAGCACGAAGACCATATCCGAAGTGGATGTGTTGCTTCTCTCAACCCTGACACCTCCAGCATTCACAACAAACACCATGACACAAAGGGCCGACGAATCGACCAACACTGCGATCACGATACAGCCCAACCCCCGAGAGCGCAATCTGTCCCTCTACCATACCGGCTCCAGAAGTTGCACATGTCATTTTCACTACAGTACTTCTGAGAAACAAGTCGCTGCCATAGCGCGCTGTTAGCTTTCCTGGAGCCGAGAATAATAGCGCGAAGGCACTGGAGGTTAAGGTTATCTAGATAACCGAGCCTTCAACTCAATTCCCCCAAATGTGCTTGGCTAAAGAGGCCCCAATTTTGTAAAAGCGTGGTATAGTTGCCACGGCTTATAAAGGCTGCAGTCGTTCAGACCTTTTAAACCGTGGCCCACGAAACCTGTTTTTGTGCTGTGGATGGCGATAGAAATGGTTGTCCTCAAGGCCATAATTATCTACCTGGAGAATGCAGCCTTAGGCCAGGAGATCCACTGCTTCCATAACAACTGGTTTTGCACCGCCAGCCTACTGGTGACAAAGAGAAGTTGGACGGAAGCGGTAAATGTTGGTTCCAAGGTTGATGTCATCTCTCTGGACTTTTCGAAGCTATCGTTCCCCTTTATCACCGTATTCTAGTTCAGCAGCTGCAGAGCCATGGAAGCTGAAATCAAGTGCTTTACTAAACTACTAATATTCTTCAGCACCGAAGATTTCATGTGCGTGTTAGGGAATCACTGTCTAACCCGCTTGATGTGGAATACAATGTTCCACAGTGGTCAGTGCTAGGACCGCTCTTAATCCTAGTGCATGGCGACAACCTTGCAAGGTTTAGCACCTCCAATATTTTCTCGTTCACTGATGCAGTCAAAGGATGAGTGACTATTGACAACGACGACCACATTTTTTCAGCTTTACCTGAACGCTGTGTATAAATGTTCGACGTGAAAATACCCCAGTTTACCACGGTTAAGAGCAAGGTTATTTATGTATGTGATCAGCCGGTGGGTATGTACCAACTTGGACGATACGTCTTGCATAAAGTCTGCCAAGAAAATCTCGGTTGCTCGAAACAATTTATGAAGACATCAAGAAACGCTCATCAATACTTGGACCTTAGATGCAAATTTTAGAAGGGTTAGACCCCTTAACTATCCCATAAAAGATTAACGTGTGCATGTGGCCAGACAGAACATTCCTGGCAGAAGCATGATATCGCTACTCTCCGGAAGCTGTAGATAAAACTACCTAAGCATATTAAGGACGTTTTACTACTGTTTTGCCTACTCAGAAATGGGGTCCCGCAGTATGTCTGGCGGTTAGTATTGGCACCTTCAGAGTGACCGCATGATGGCATACCAAATCCTCATGAACCGTAACTATTGTTGACGCCCCTCCTGTAATTAGTACCTACACCAATCTGAGAGGCTATTTTCTAAACTTGGCAACGTACCATATCCGGCAAAATTAAGCTGTAACGTTTCCTTCTTCGAAAATGCCAGCTGTGGAATACTCTCTACGTACGTTATTTCTGCACCCAACTCAACAATACTTAGATAAAACTATGATGTCCTTCTTCCTTTTTCTGTTTCCTATGGACGTGAGAGCGACTCATGAACTCGAAGGCTGGCCAATGTCATCTGTGTCCGTAGAAGACAGATCAGGCCATCTTTCAGTTAGATTGCAAATTATGTAGCCCAGATTCCGTCTCCTATGGCTAAGTGGCTTAAGCTGTTGGCTAGTTGACATCAGGTTCCAGCGGTGGTGGGTTCGATCCCCAGTAAGGTACCGAAGGAATGCGCACACCTGACGAGTCCCGATTAGGGCGAAACACGTCAGATGCCTTTTCCCGGACTGGAGTTGTGCTAAGTAGCTGGTGAGCTGTTGGGACGAATACATTAGTAAATACTTGTGCTTGTCAGATGGCTACATAACACAATCTCTTGTATTTCCAATGTCTAGATAGTTGAACCGTCTATTATCATTAATACTTCCCTGTGAGTTCACTATGAAGAAGTAAACATTACTGACCCGCATTCCGTTTCCTTTTGCTATATTAATTTTCTACCATCCTAGGGAACCTGGTGAGTATTGGCCAGTTTATTCATACTATGCAACTGCTTATCGTTTATCATACTGGTCGCAAAACAAAAGATGTCTGATATCATAACTCGTACTTCTTGACTGAAGAAAGTGTATTCTTCCTTTTACCATCTGATTGCATTTTACTTGTGGGCAGGTTTAGACAACAAAGTAACTGTAATTATGTGCACTGTGAAGGTTGGGTATGGCAGATATGTGAGCGTACTTGACTGGTAAAGAGGATAAAATATTCCAAGCGTTTATCTTCTAGCTATCTTTGTGTCTCTTTACCATTTGCGCGTTACTTATTATTTAATCTTCCTTATGCGCAATTTGTATCGGACAGCCGTCAGAGTTGAGCACTGTCGTAGCAGCAACTTTTGCCAGCAACTTTTGACGTAAAATTTTCATCCCCTGGAAGTTCCGATTGCGAAGAGAAGTTGCGTAATTTGATTCGTCTGACAACGAAGATCAAATTTAGAATACCGTTTTAAATGCAAGGCCTTGTATTGTTACAATATTCGTGAGTCAATTTTTCTGATACTATTTTCGCGCATTACTTGCGGAAATAGTATTGATAACACCAATGAAATTCAGGTTTTTAACTAATTCGCTCTCTATGGGGAGAATTGGCAATCTGTGGGCCTTGTCTGGTTCACTGACGATTGAAGACAGTTCGCTATAAGCTCGTTTTGAAAATGCGCTCTCACAGCTGGCTGTGCTAATACTTCTAGTAAGAAAGATGCACAGCAGATTCTAAAAGTGACATTTCTGTTTGAAGTTAAAGATTTCAGATCCATTCACTTTGTCGTTTCCTTAAATTATAAGAAAACATTGCAATCACTTTCCGGCAAGCAATTATCCATTTTCTCTAACTTCCTCAACTTTGCTAAGTGAACAACCATAGTTATTATCACGCAGAGTTAACAGTGTAAGAAAAGCAAATTTATTTTCAAGGTCATGAATTTCCTGAAATTTATGTCCTTTTATCAGTGAAACTGTTCATGACGGACAACATTTCTTGTTTTAACTCAATGATATATCATCGATGTACCAAACAAACCTTCTTCTGCCATTCGTTTCTCTCGGCGGATTCGACACCTCCAACCCAGCATAGTGTTTCATTGATTCATCCATTTCAATGTCAACCATTCTGTCTATTCTGAAGTAGGAAAAATGTTAACATTGTAAACTTGACAGAAGCGCATTTTCAGCCCCTTTTGTTTAAACATTTCTATTCATCATTGGTTTCAATGAGAACTGATCGCCAAAGGCTCAGAGGCAAAATAAACGGCAACAGCAATACCGAGGTAAGGATGAAAGATGCATCTGACCTTGTGTGCTGCATTTTCGCATTAATCTGTGAAGTGTTTCAGAGATAACGATTTCCGAGTATTTCTTCATCACACCGTTTGCAGCACCAGCTCGACTAGTTCATCTAGATTTTACAGGCACTTGATGCCTATGCTGGTGACTTGAATCAAAATATCCCAGCAGTATTTAGAAATAAAAAGGATGACGATAGCCAGTCTATCTTGTCGAAACTGTAAAAGAATGAACCGTATCAGGATATTCCTGAACACAAGCCAGATTCAGGGAATGGTTTATGCATGATACAAATGTAGGTTTGAATTGATTTCGCAGTCCCTTCGCCCCTGATTTGTGGTTCACCGTAACAGCAGCACTGTTTGATGTCTGGCTACGGCGGTCATCAATTTGAGTTTCGCGATTCTCCGCTTCTCGCAATACCAATCTAGAAATTTCCTCTGCTCTTTTACTGTGATCCTCAATGAAGTTGAGAAACGACTCTACCACCGTCATTTCTTTTCCTCTAACCTGATTTTTGTATGACACATCGAAAGTGCTATCAAAAATTAAGCAGAAGGCCTTGCTTTCCTTGATTTGATCCACTATTTTCTTTCTCATTAGTTTTACCAAACTGCTCACTAATTCATCTTGAACGCGTGTCGACAAAGAAAAAGTGCTGATTTTCCTTTCCAGCCGAACTGTCACCAAATGTTCACGAATAACAGGTCTATGCTTGGACAACAAATGTATATATTCTGAAAAACCTTCTTTTACCGACCTTCGTCATCTTGCACGAGTCTGCACGCGGAACATGACGATATCAATATTCCAGCCCAAATCGCACGCCACATCTTTTCTACAATTGTCTTCCTTCAAGTAGCCAGATTTCTGGCTCCTTGCTGTTGGGGAATGGCTGAGCACACGATTTACCGGATTATTGTTAACATGCTTTTGGATTTATTTCCCACCGGTTTTTGATACCCTCATCGGACGAAAAACTAGACTACGCTGAAAGCATCCTGCATTTGAAACAAAATAGAGCCTATTTAAAAAAGGAATACATCATCCGTGTTCGCAATATTTGCAGTTAACCGATATTGCTGGGGAAAGCTTTTCCTCACTCATCATAAATTCCAGTGTTTTTCAGAGAGCTATCTTGTCCTCATTCCTATTTTCCCCCTACGTTAACTCTATTGTCGCTTCCAACGAAGCCATCCTGATGAAGTATGCTGATGATGTGATCCTTGGTGTACACAATCACACCACAGATTCATTGGCAAACATGAAATGCTTTATGTAAAACCCTCACCTCCTGGTCCGAACCCTGCTGTCTTTCATTCAACACAGTGTAGATGCTGTTTTCTCTCTGTCCTAGGAAAATTATTCTTAACAACTTCTGACACACACACACACCCATGTTAATATTAACAATGTCGGTATGAACTCCTGTACATTGATGAAATATCTCAGTTATACTAAGTCAGAATCTCACGTGGTCATCTCACGTGGTCAACTCACGTGAATAGGACAGTCACTAAAGACAGGAGACTAAGTTTCTGCGTCCCCTGGCTTAGGTATTCATCTGTGCCTTGCTACTCGATTGTGAGGTTTGTCACCGCTTGTGCAATCCGGCACTGCATGCATTGCTCACCTTTGTTATTTCCTGGATTCTTAAACGGACAAAGTAAAGTGATCAACAGGTAGCTGAAGCAACGTGCTCAATGCAGCGGAATTTCTATGTTGGTGTTTACTGACACCATTATATTCAATCATGTTCGCTCCTGCAAACAACTAGCTTCCATGATACTCGCTGATGCCAGTCACCCACTGCTTTGTGTGTTCTCGGAATGTAACTCAAGTTATTCGACCAGACATAGGCACAAAGCCATTTGTGGCCGCACACGGGCTTACGTTACTTTGTTGGTTTCCTATTTATCACGTTTTCTGAGTGATCTAGATGTAGTCGAACAAACCCTTATTACCAGACAAAATCGGTGATATCACCACTGCCCCCATTTCAGATTACTGGCACACCATACACCTTTGTTATCTTTTTATTTTATTTTGTTTGTGCCCGTAGCTGAATATCCACCCTTCTTGAGTGCATAACGCGCATTGTTGGCTTGACTTGACTTGCGACTCATGAGAAAGCAAGTCCGTTTTTAACTTCTTATGTCTTGTATTCGTTCCAGATAGCTCCAGTTATTAAGTTTAAGATCGACGTGCTTCACGACATTAAATCAGAGCCGGACAAGTATGGTGAGAATTTCATGATCAAGTGTAACAGGACACTGATAACCATCCATAAAATCGATTGATATGCGTATTACCATGCGAAAGTGTGGTCTCACTTTCAACTCTACAACTTCGCGCGCAACTTATGCATCCGTATTACAAACATTTCTCACTATATGTATACAGTTAATATCATTTATTGTTTCCCAGAGATCAGTGTTTGTAGTACCAATTTCATCTCCTGTCTCAATATGATTATCATTCTTCGTTTTTATCACTTCATTCATAGAGGTAATTTTGAGGAATTTACATTTGGTATTGAAGGATCATCTGTACTAAAATTACCACCTCCATCACATGCGGCCCGTAGTGGACCGCCCCCCCTATGCTACGCCTCTGGACAAAAGCCATTCACTTGCCGATACTGAGCCTTCTTCCCATCTCTATTCCATTTTCTCTTTTAAAGAAGAGTACTAGGATGAGTTGAATGGCATAGGTAAAAATTCGTCACATTTAGACTCATTCATACGGCCGTCACAAGCCCGGAGAAGCACTGTACGCGCGTTTCATCCTTTCGGGAATCGTCAGCAGCGCCCATTCCATCGGACCGTGGTAAGGTTCGAATCCGCAACTCGACTGTTGTCAGTCCGTGGTTGAGACCACTGAGCTACGGGAGACAGCAACGATCATCGTAAATAAGTTACTAGATGTGATAAAATCACGCTCACTATCCACTGACTTACACGTTACTTCCGTGCAAAGGACAGGGTAGCCCCCTCACCAAGCGATGCGTAGATCACACTGAAAATACCTGTAGGGTCAACACAGTGTTTGTCTGTCAAGAGACTGCGGGCGATTAATGGCATAGGCGTAGTGACCCAAACTTGAAATAGCGCCGCTCTCTTTTACCATTGTTGACGACGATTAGGCCAATCGCGTTAGGTAACGGATTGAACATTGCAAGCTATCTAGTATACCCACGCAATGTGCATTACCACATACTCACTAGTGAATCTAAATTGCATGACTCTGAAAAGCTGAATTGTGAGATGGGCCACATGGCTTGAGTGCCGATCACGAAATAGCGCTCAAAATAACCAGTCAACGGATGAGGACATTAATGCTTTTGACAGACTAAAAAGCGCAACAATGTGATGACGGTCCAACTGCTTACAACAGCGGCTAAAAATGAATGTCAACATGGTGACGGCCAAAGTGTATACGAAAACAGCAAAAAGGAGTTAAAATAATGACGACTTACTTGTTATAAGCCACATCCGCAGATGGCCAGATAAGACGTGGAATGGTGGATAACACCTTTCAAGGACTTACTCCGCATGGAAGCATGTCCCCAAGTGATGGTTCCACGGATGGCCGTATTACTTTACTTGAAATAACGAGGTTAACTACACTTATTCATGCTTTCAAATCCTCAATCTTACATTAAATAGTATGATAGAACGATCCTAACACTCCATGGGGACGACTAAAAAAACTCGGACAACGCTCCTATATTGAATTACGTTGCACAAATTGATCAGGCCACGTAATCGGTCTGTCTCTTAAGAGCAAAGAATACAATATTTATTTAAGTTTTCGTAATACTAGGCATATTTAGAGTATTGGTGGTTTTGTGAGTATGTAATTTTGGTAGAAAGTAGAAGTCACGATTAAACTGCACAATAATCTGCCTCGACGGGGAATCGAACCCCGGAAATACGGATTATCGGTCCGTATATATTGCTTAGTTTATGGCAAAAGGCTTGTTGCTCAATCTACGGTTATTGTGGTGAAATAATGCAGAGCAATAAAAGCCACAAATCCAGGCACCAAAATGAGTTCGAGCAAATCCGACATTTAACGTACTCGACGGAGGAGATTGGTGTAATCTCTCCGCTCGCAACGGCACGATAGTCTGGGCCAACCCAAAGGCATCTGTGGGAAAACGATCAGTTATGATTAAAAGATATTGAATGAATTTGACTATTGTGGCAAAACCTGATATGTCAAAGTGTTCAGACGACAGTTAAAGTAGTCGCATAACTAGACAATTTTGTTGCAAACTTTTCACCGCGAATCGAAGTGACATTTGCAGTGCATTGATGTGTACATTGTAGAAGCGAATTGTAACGTGCGAAAGCCTCGGTGAGAGTGCACCGAGCATGGTGTGCTTGCGTGTTTAGGTCATCGTGATTGGCAGTGTCGACAAGCGATCCTCTTGGTCAGCACTTCCATCCGTCTTCTGCTTGTCCGGTGGGCAGATGAACTGTGAACTTCACCCCTCCGATTTGTGCTTCGTGACCCTTGTCTGTTTACACCTTTGATTAAGTTTGTCGCCAGATCTCGTCATGTAGTGCCATGTTCCTCCGTTCAATCGACAGAGCTGGCAATCCCTCGCCACTGGTGTGGCATCCAGTTCCTTGTCAAGTGATTGAATTTGTTGTGAAGTGCCATTCTTCCAAAACTTCATTTGCTTGCTTTTCACCACCAAGCGTTAGTTTTATTGCATTTTCCAGAGCGAAATAGCTGCCTTCCTGATCTTAATGCGCGCAAGCCAATTAGTGCGCATCATGTCTATCTACGACCACCCTCTTTTCGGGGATTTGTGTATATAGCTTTCTTCCAATATGTACCAATACTTTTTGTCACAGTTGCAGAAATTTATATCTTAGGTGATATTATTTTGGTCGGTTTGATTGACTTTTTCCTTAGATCTTGAGGATAGTTTCCTTAGTGGGGCAGTCAGTTTATGAATCATAAGTATTGCATCTAACTGTAGCCGTCTTCCACTTAGTTCGGGGACTTTCTTGGTGTTTGTTTGCTTGCTCACTTGACTGCTGCTGTCTTTGAACTTTTCGTTTCGTTAAGCTTCTTGGGACAAACGTTCCTGGAGTACCGTTATATCCAAACACCCAATGCAGATGATTATCTTCCGGTTTTCGCTATTCTGTAGTGCTGCAGTGTGTTTCTGCTCCTATGAACAGGATTTGCATGCAGCTGCTTTATGATTCATTGGGTGGTTGTGTGTTAGTTTACTATCTGGTATGTATGCGTTTTCTTTCAATAAACGCATTTTTGCATTGTTCCGTCAATAGCTCTAGTGACCAGGAAAATCACAAATAGTGAATAGCTGTCCTTCTCTATTTCAGTGGTGAATTTGACATCCCCTAATATGCTCTTGAGCAATTCCAGCTGGGTCTGTACACTTTTCATTTTGCCATGACAAATATGTCGCTTACGTATCGTATCAACATTCGGTCTAATAGATGGCCGTGCACTGTGCTCCAGTTCATGCATAAGGGTGTTACGGAAAGCAGGCGCACTAGCCGAAAAGTGTGGACAAGATTGGATTGATCTACAATAGGAGATCGAATTCGAGTGAACATCAAAATACGAATCTATACTTAATCACCGGAAAGTTGGACTATGAACTTGAGCCTTTTGATTTGTGTTAATTACTATTACTTGGCCTCACTAATTTTGTTATGTCAATGGTTTGCTACAACCTATTTATTGTGCTGTACTCGCATACAATAGAATTCGGATCCGAATTCCTTGGTCCGGATGGTGTTGACGTTCTCATTTCGTGGGTGGTTAAACTGGTTAGGGGCGACTGGTTATGCATAAAGTCAGGGAACCCAAAAGAGTTTATCTGGCAACGGTCTGCTTCGCATTAGCAGCAGGTTAACTGTACATTCGGCGGCAAATACAACATATTCTGGGGGCGTCAAAAATGTGGCTTCCGACATGACCCCAATTTTTGGGGATCCCATGGTCGTTCCTATTATTTGCTGGTACACATGCCTTTTCAAAGTGAAACTAAGTGATCATGTAGAGGCGCAAAAGTTTCCAAATTATTCCGATCGCCTGGTTGTCGTTAGACCTGGTTGATTGTGAAATATTTCCATCACGGTTTCTTTGGCTAGTTCGTGAACCACTGAGATGAAAGGGGGTGACATCAAGGAAGCGCAAAATTTCATCAGCTTCTATCTTGACTCCCCGCATTTTGTTGCGGAATGGTTCAGCATTGGCCATACTTTGTTCATATTCAGTAGCCAAATTTTGCAACCTCCACCACGGATCTTTACTTAATTTGTAAGATGGGGTTCCGTGAAGCGACATACTTGGTCATAGGAAGACTCCTTATGTAACTTGGGTGGTTCATAGAGCAGCGCAATGTTAGTATCACTCGACTTCACTCTTCATCTCTCGGTATAGGTGGTCTCGTTCGTTGTTTGTACCTTCTTCAGCGTTGCATTTATCTGATTGACCAGTTTTGAAAGTGGGTCTTGCTCGATCGGGCGATATGTAGTTGTGTCGGATAACAATTCTATGGTCTCGCTAATGTACTACGGTTTACCTTTCCTTTGTTCGCTGGTAGGATTACAACCTTTTCGTCTTTCTGCACACGTCTGAATGTATGGTACTCTAAGGCGAATTCGATCAATCGAGACGTTGCACTAGACACAGTATACGCCAGCTCAATCGATTGAACGGAGGAACATGGCACTACATGACGAGATCTGGCGACAAACTTAATCACAAGTGCAAACAGACAAGGGTCACGAAGCACAAATCGAAGGGGTCAAGTTCACAGTTCATCTGCCCATCGGACAAGCAGAAGACGGATAGAAGTGCTGACCAAGAGCATCACTTGTCGACACTGCCAATCACGATGACCTAAAACGCAAGCACACCATGCTCGGTGCACTCTCACCGAGGCTTTCGCACGTTACAATTCGCTTCTACAATGTACACATCAATGCACTGCAAATGTCACTTCGATTCGTGAGGAAACGTTTGCAACCAAATTGCTCTGCGAACAGTTCAAGTGACAACTAAATTTCATCAAACCAAGACATTGGTTATACACGAAATAGTTATCTTTAATGGGGTAGTTAAACGTCATTCTTAGTAAGGTTCATTAACCTGTTTTGATAAATATGTTGTTTTTGATCAATGTTATCGGCTAGTCTATATTATTTTTTGTCAATTTCCTGCTGCTTTCAGTCTCAAGCCAACTATGTTACATTCAGTTTCATGGTAATTTATTTCTGGACTTCGGCTATGAAATTTAGGAGCCTAGGTCGATGTAGTAACATTGAATCACCCCTGGGGCGCAGTAATCAATCAACACTGATTTTTTCTAAGTCTGCTCCGCAGAACAATTGAACGGGGACATCCCAGAGGTTCGTATGGCGACACATCATAATATTTTATCCGACCTCATCTGGTTCACCGATTTGTTATTTCTAGTGTATTAATCCCTGATATCTCTTGGGGTTTCGTTAATAGCGTAACCGTTCTAGTAATAAAGGCATCAGATATGAAGCTCATTCGTAAGAAAGTGACGTCCCTTCTGAACACCAGGACACACAGACCAATGATCCTGAGAGATTTACAATAGAAACCACAAATGCCACTCCTACCGCCGAAACCCTGAATGCTCGCATAAGCGAAAGAAAAAACTGCGTCAAACTTGTCAGTGAACAGAAATCAAAGCTCCAACAACACTTAGCAAAGCAAGTCTTTTGCAATCCGAATTCACTTTACAGGCATGTGAACAAGCACTGTTGGGTACATCGAGGCATCCCTCCAATAAACACCGCAAGTTGGTACGTGTAATTTGAACCAAAAGCAGCTGGCGCTCTTAGACATTAATTCCCTCGTAATTTTCGGAACGCACGGTTGTCTCATAGCATTCTCACACAGATCACATCATTACCATTAGTTAGCCACTTCCGATTCAATGTCACGGGGTGCTGAAACGTCTGATGCAACTGGTCTGGAGAAGATACGCCCCAAATCATTGAAGATAGCTGACACGTGATCTACCGAACCGATGGCTGCGCCAGTTGTTGCGTATGCCAGCCCACATACTCCAGCGTCGTGTGTTGTTTGTGCACCAGGTGTGTGGATGGATTAATAGGTGAAGAGGCCAAGCAAGGTTCTGGTCAAGAGGAATGAAAACCCTTACTTCGAAGTTACTTTCAGTTGATGCATCCCGATTGCCGGGCTGGGTCCCGAAGGAAGATGAGCACGTTTGGTTGGACACACTTGCTGATATAGCGTTCGTGTTGAGGTGCGTTGTCCACCTCCACTCCTTTAGATTCCTCTTCCAATCACGATCTTATATCTAATATGAGATATAATATTTGACATTATATTGCACCCTTTTTCGATTTTTTGTAATGCGCTCTTTTTGCCTTGCGGCACACTAGCTGTGGTGTGATCCTCACCGTCAGAAAGGTGCATTGGTTAATAGTGAATAGGGAAAACAGTACACTGTGTTAATTGCAAGTCCAAATAAATTCTGTGCAACTCTTTCGAAATATGGCGAAAAACCTTATAAAAATCGTCAGCCGTGAATATCGTTATCGTTCTCATGTAACATCTAACATATCTGACGATATTGCAGGACCCACGAATGTGACATGTCATCTTAAGTGTGCACTCACTCTCTAAATCGAATAGTGCTAAAATATAAATCTACCCACAATTTGAACTGTTGCACAGATGTTGCCTGCATCACATATTCAGGCAAACTGTTCCAAATATTTACCACTCTCCGTTCGAAGCACAGTGGATGAGGATCACGTTTCACATCCGGCACGACAAGTTTCTATCTGTGTCCGCGTATGCTGCATGGCCCACGGAAGTGCAGCATTGGCCTCAGTATGGGGAAGTCACCGAAAAGTAAAACATCGTAGGTCATAATGAGGTCGACCCGCACCCGACGGTAAGACAAGATGTAGCGTCCTAGTTTCTCGCACCGGTCTTCATAGCCCAAGCAACGTAAACTGGGGGTGAGCCTGATAGCAACGAGTTGGACCCGTTCGATCTTTGATCACGATGATGATGAGGATGACAAAGCACTGCCACATCTCCGTTTGAGACAAATCGACTATTAAAAGCACCGCACACGTAATTAATTTTTTGCACTCACTAAATAACCAACAAATGACGCAGTTGCCACCACCACTTCCCTGATCTGTTTATGTTTTCCTGGCTGGATTAGAATTAACGCAAACTCTTTTACTGGCCTATTTTCGAGTTTCTTGCAAACGACTATGTTGCAACGTAAGTGTTGGATCACGCGTCTTTGTTTTACAATCATACACCAGCACTAAAAATCAAGTGCGCGGAAAACTCGTCCCTTGATGTAACAAGCCATTCGTGCCCCACTAAGAGACCTATATTAATAATTCGGTCTACAGAGAATAACAACAACAGTTCTATCAGATTTGTGCTTTGTAACATGAGATGAGCAATCAATTGTAATCCATGTGGTTCAGAATAAGTTGGCAGTCCCTTTATAACCCATGACATTTGCCCACGCAGTTGTTCCCAAGCTTGCTTGTACCATTCGCTCTGACATCTACTTCCTTTTTGTCCAATAATACCAGCATGTTCGCTGTTGCCAACTCTTTATTCGGCTGGTGTAGGAATTGGATAATGGGCTTCGTGAAATTTGCTTGCTGTTAGAGTTATCAGAGATCCAAATGCTTTCTGAGCTTAAAAAGATTGACTAACTTTTTCGGTGCGTTCGAATAGAAACTGCAGGCATACATTTGAGTTTAACAATATGTTAAAGCGCATATTTCAGACTCCATAGAAGGAAAATTGGGAGCGAATTAATGGTTAATTGCGGCTTAAGAAACATGTGCCTTGCAACTCTTCTTGAGTTACCAGACAGAAGCTTACATAGACGTATTTATGTTGCTTAGCAAGAAATTGTTTACTTCATTGGGAATCACCAATTTTTTTCTCCGCTTTACAGCACCAGTTAATGTTGCTTCCTTAGTCGGGGGATTATATCTAGTAAATAAACGAAAGAATAATATAGGAAGCAGACCGCACATATGCTACAGGTATTTTTCTCACATGCATTTGCTTTCTCGGTATTTCCAATGGCCACGCAAACAACGCATTTTCATCAAACATAAACCCTCGCATTACTTCACAATTTATGTCACTATTTTTCGCGAGTATTTCAGTAAAACTTGTGTATATGCAAGCTGGTCCAGTTGAAACGTCCAGATATACACCCATATGTAACAGGCAGGAAAAAATTAATACTGGGTTTTGGAATATTGCAATAACTACACTTTTCCTTCAAACTAACGTCCAGTAGTGGGACTTAGCTACGGACCAAAGGCTGGTTTATGAGGCTCAAGTCAGTCGTTCGCACCAAATCATAATGCTTTTGGCTTATAATGAATAGGTTATCAGAAGTTTGGCAATCCGACGTTTCAAGTAATGTAACAAATTTCAACGGAACAAACAAATCATTATGTTACAGACGAGAAAAGAACAACTGTGCTTATTAGCGTTACAGTACACTGTACTGTTGAGGTCACACCAAGTGGTATATGCCGCCAAATCTCGGTGAATTTGGTCACTATGCGCAAAAATGACGAATGACGAACGGACTGACTGGTTGAATGGTCATTATACGGAAAAGCTAGTCCAAGTAATAAAAAGGTACGGTAGTGATTAGCCCGCTTCTAAGCCATCTTGACACACGACTAGATGCGGTGTGAATGTGCAGGTGAAACCTATCCAGGAACTAAATCGCATGGAAGCAAATCCTCGGAGACTGTTCTAGGGATTATCGTGTTACTCCTTTTGATCTTTCTTCTTATACTTGCCTTGAATCTCTTTGGCTGTTGCTCCTGTTTACTTCAATTGTCCACTCTCATTGTCTCATCGACATCAACCAGTAATTTATTCCTTAGACTACGTTCTTTTCCCTTTCAGCACTTCTCCTTTCTCTCACATATCTATGTCAGAAACCTGTTAAATATCTGCAAGCTTTCCTAATCACCCTGTTTTCAAAATGCTGTACAAGACTGTAATTTGTTAACCATAGCTTGATGAGCGTGTCCAGCATTGCAATGAAGAAACATTTATGCAATAAGTTCTCAAGGTATCTACTTATCCCAACTCAACGTCAACTCTTCGGATGGATTGTTGAGCAAGCCATTAGTCTCCACCTCCAACTAAAGGCTGAAATGAAAGCAACTGAACTCAGTTAGACTCACAACGACTCCGTACCACACCTTACCTCTTGTTTGATCAGGTCAATTTGATATCCAGGTCTAGGAACATCCAGACATTTCACTCTACTTTTCCTTGCTCCTACCTGCCTACTAGGTTACATTAATTGGCCAAAAAAGCTGTAGCATTGAAAATTCATAAGCCACTACACTGCTGCAGTAATCTTATCTTTCTCTCCTCTTTCGTATAGGACCAAAACTGCACCAATCAAAGATAACTTGATCTCCATTAATTTAGAATATTATGCACGACCATATGTTACTCGTCTGATTATGGTTGATGACCCCTATGGCTTTATTCCTTTCACGTTCCTTTGCTTTTTAATGAACCTGACGCCTACATGTTATCCCCAATCTGCACCGGAAAAAAATGAAATTTTTCGTGTTCCGATAGAAAACGGCAGTAAATCTTCGAAAAATATTCTCAAACCTTTTCATTGTATCCCTGTATAACCCACAGAACATTGAATACCTTTCATGCGTGACCATGTTGCACATGTAAATACGATTCTTCCGTTGTGGACACGGTTTCTCGATAAATATAGAAATATATATTATTATTATTGGGGTTGAGAGGTGGGCAGTGATAATTCAATTATGAGCCAACTTCATTTCTATGAAAACACACAGAATAGCAACATTTGCGGCACGTATGTACAACATTCTTTGTTTTACCAATTAGATGGTTAATTGTATGAAGATAAACTACAATGGCTCCAAGTAAATCATTTCTATTGACTTTGCAAATGCATGAGTTGCGTATGAACTAGAATCTACATTAAAAAATTCGCTAGATATGCACCAAAATCTAGTTGTTAAAACCAAATGGTGGGGGTTTATTTTTTAATTCAGAAAGACCATCGCACTTGAGAACAAATGTACAGTTTGAAGGGGTTCATTCTATCCATAACAAAAGATAGTTGATGCGTGCTCTTCGTATTGTTTCCTTCGAGTTATTAAGCGAAATCCGTATACCTCTATCTATCTATGAGGGGATACTGACAAAATAGCTTTTGTGCTGAATAGTGAGAGAAATGCGTTCAATTGTCCGGTCCGCGGCTGCCCACAATTGACGATTAATTCTTGATGTGCACTGAGAGTTTGTTTGATCGATGTCATTAAGGCAGCCTCGGTAAAACTAAGCCAGCGAAAGTTAACGTGGCACAACGCAGCTTCGAGAGCTGATCTGAGCAACATCTGGTTAACTGCAGCCATAATATATTTTTCCATTAGAAAGCAGGCGACTTTCACGAACACTAAAGTTGAGAAGGGTTTTACCTAATTAAAAGAACATGTACCGTTTCGCGAACTCTATACGGCCTTTCCGATGTGCAGATACCTACTGACTTAAGGTCGTCGGATGGAGCTCGTCTCAGTGTTTAAAGTTTTGTTGTACCTCGCTAGATACCGCTGGCAAGGCTCTACCGAGGCAGTCGCTACCATTTTTATGAAGCATTTCTGTACCTTCAGGAGCCATCGTCTCTCGGATGAGTATTAGGTACGTGTAGCCGACAACAATGCACCCTACGACCTAAATATCAGCTCGTTTGACGTCTTCAAGTGCTGCTACAGTGAAACAAATTGAAAGCTGCATACTGAAATCAAGAAGATCCATTTGTTCATAGTCCAGCAAGACAAAAGTCAATGTTCTTCACCAAGGTGTACCTAATATACTAGGTCATTTTAGAACACCACTTGTTTGAAAAGTCTGCAGAATGCAAGTTGATTTTTTGGCACGGATCACTCTAAATGGATTGCAGTTAATTTTGTCATGGGTTTCATCCGAAACATAAGTGCTAGGTTTTGCTCTCCCGGAACGCCGCAACAAACAAACGAATTCTCATTGGGTTCAAGTGTCAGATAATGATAGAATCGTTGCTACTTGGGTGCTTTAAAGTAATCCACATTCAGGCACTTGTAGTGGAAAGGCCACTACATATAATAATTCAGTCTATAAATAAGAATGATGTAGCTCACCTTAAGTAAAGCACGATCTTCGCTAGGCCGTCAGTTAGTCGCACAATCTGGTCGGAGGACAGAAGTTGGTCGGCACAATAAATCGACGCGTTAGGCCCGATGATCGATGGACGAGGCCAGCAGACAGACGACGACAAACAGCACAACACGCGGAGCCGAAACCAGATGGTGAATCGAAAACCGAAAAAGTGTTTATCGGTTGTTGGTTAGTTAAAACAAAACTGTACAATAATAATGGAAGTGAGAATAGGAAAGTACAATTGGGAAGAAAGATATGTACAAGCGCTACAGAACTCCCCCCCCTAGAGCGTGAGTCACTGACACGAATGCTCGATACTTGGGTGTCATTTACCGTAGTCTGGAAGGGAGAACAACTGTACGTCCGAAGCGCATTCGATGATGCGATTTCGAGTTTGTGTCGTGAGATGCTTGGGGTGCAGAAGAGGGAAAAGAGGTGTCAGACATGGGCTGAGTAGGAGGCGTACCGGGGAAAGTGGGCTGGTCGGCGACAGGAATGTCTGTGGGTTTCAGTATAGGTCGCAACTCGATGTACGCCGGCTTCAGGCGGTCAATAGACACAGTATCCTGATAACCATTTCTATCCAGCACGAAGTACTTCTCTTTCCGGGCAACAACCTTGAAGGGGCCCTCGTAAGGCGGTGTCAGAGGTTTACGGACGGAATCAACGCGCACGAGAACGAAGGGGCAAGTGCGCAAATCCGCGTGTACCTGTTGACTCTGAGGACTTATTCGAGGTGGCGTTGGACGAATTGAACTGATGTGCTGTCTCAGGCGTGTGACGTACGAGGTCGGATCAACTTCTCCAGTAACCCTTGAGTCTAGCACCATTTCTCCAGGAAGCCTGAGAGTACTGCCAAAGACCAACTCAGCGGGACAACAGCCAATGTCGTCTTTAATGGTGTTACGGATACCAAGCAAGATAATCGGTAGACGTTCTGACCATTGTGAGTTCGACTGTAAAGCAGTAAGTGCAGCTTTAAGTTGACGATGGAAACGCTCAACAATGCTATTAGCAGCTGGGTGATAGGCGGTTGTCCGTAGGTGGGAACAACCGAGCAAGCGGTTCATGTCACGAAACAAGGCCGAATTGAATTGGGACCCTCTATCGGTAGTAATAGTGGCTGGCGTGCCAAAGACGGAAATCCAATTCTCAATGAATGTTCTCGCCACCGTTTCTGTAGAAGCATCACGTAAAGGCACGGCAAGTGGCCAACGCGTATAACGATCAACACATGTCAATAAGTAGACAAAACCGTTGGATGGAGGCAAGGGTCCAACGATGTCAAGTTGAACATGTTTGAAATGAGCTTCGGGAAGAGCAAACGTGCCGGGGACGGTAATCGTGTGACGGTGGATCTTGCTGGTTTGGCAAGTGATACAATGTTTGGCCCACTGCTGGATCTCGGAGCGCATGTTGTGCCAAATGAAGCGATCAATAATTAGCTTGACGGTGGCTCGGATGCTCGGGTGTGAGATTCCATGCAGGTGGTCAAAGACGATTCGGCGGTACTGCTGAGGGACAAAAGGCCGGGGCTTGCCAGTAGAAATATCACAGTAAATTTTGGAGTCTAAGTTAAGGATTGCCAACTATGATATTTTGATCGACGGATTTGATCTCCGTTGAACAAACTCAGGATCTCCTTCCTGATGAGCTGCTATGTCTTCTAAGTTAATCTTCTGCCGTGAAACTTCGTGAAGACATATACGTGACATGGAATCGGCGACAACGTTATTGGCAGCATCGACATGGCGAATGTCGGTAGAAAACTGTGAAATATAATCCAAATGACGAATTTCTCTGGGGGACAAACGGTCGGATGAACCACGGAAAGCAAAAGCAAGTGGTTTATGGTCTGTAAGAATGGTAAAAGTGCGACCTTCAAGCAGGTGCCGAAAATTGTTGATAGCGAGGTAGATAGCTAAAAGTTCTCGACCGAATGTGCTGTATCGCGTCTGTGCTGGCTGGAGTTGACGAGAGAAAAAGGATAGCGGCTCAGGTTGACCGTTGATTACCTGCTGGAGAACAGCCCCAACGGCGGTCTGAGATGCATCAGTCTTGAGGATCAGAGTGGCGTCAACATCAGTCCACAAATGACTAAACGCGGTAGCGTTGCACAACGCGTGCTTGATCTTGTCGAATGCATCGATAGCTTCCTGAGTTGGCTCGAATTTTCGTGACCTGCCTTTAAGTAAATCGGTCAATGACTGGAGTATCCCAGAGCAATCTGGTATGAAACGGCTGCAGTAATTCAACATGCCGAGAAAACGACGGAGACTTTTGAAAGATTGAGGCATAGGGTAGTCTACAATCGCTTGTGCTTTCTCGGGGAGTGGACTAATACCGTTGCAATCAATTCGGTGGCCCAAAAAATCAACAGAACTTTGGCCAAAAACACATTTGTCAACATTGATCGTAACGCCGTACTGAGCAAAGCGTTCGAAAATCGATCGGAGATGTGACAGATGCTCATCATGATTGGAACTGGCCACAAGAATATCGTCAATGTAGGCGTAGACGAAGTCGAGCCCTCTAAGGACTTGATAGATAAACCTTTGGAAAGTCTGTGCGGCATTTCGTAGACCAAATGGCATGCGAACGAATTCATAAAGACCAAATGGCGTGGTTGTAGCGGTCTTCGGAATATCGTCGGGAGCAACCGGAATTTGGTGGTATGCACGCACCAAGTCAATCTTAGAGAAAACTGTTCTTCCATGTAAATCAGTTGAAAAATCATAGATGTGCGGAACCGGATATCTAACCGTTTCGGAAAGCGATGTCCGTCACTGGATGGATTACGGGTAAAGACCTGCAGTAAAGATGGAACATTTAGTTTTTCAGTAGTTTGCAGCATTGGATATTATTAATCCCTGGACACTTGGTTTGTTTTACTGGTTGCAAATCCCCTTTAGCTGATGCTGTCCAATGAGTTGACTGCCATGATGCTTCCTTTCCGTCTTTCATTCTTCGTTGCAATTTGATGAGTTGAGTATCGCAAACTCCGGTTGCATATAATTACATATTTGGTCAGCATTGTACAAAATATGTGTGCGCCCAAAACTCTTTGAACGCAAATTATGCAAATTATGTCAATTAGCTTATGTGATAGATTTTACTAAGTCAGATATTACTCGAACATTTTTATTGCACTGTTCGTCTTCACAGGTATACATAGAGATAAACCTGCGGTGTGAAGTTGCGGCCTAAATAGAACCTGCAATACTTATAGGATTAAACTGATGCACACAGGTAATGATGAGGAGTTGGTTTGTAGCGATCAAAATTCATGAAATTCAAATGGATGTATACTGGTTTTCTATCGCGATTGTTCGCTTTCCTTTTTTCCCCTAAAAGCGCTGTCATATTTTCCCTCGTCAATAGCTAACCTTGCGTTGACAGCCATCTAGTGATTGACTTCTTAACCTAGACTGGTTATTTCAACAAGTTAGCTAAAAATTACGTCGAAGAATGGCCTTGGAATTTTCTACGTACATTCATATGTCTGCTTATGCACATGGGGGGGGGAATATAGAACAGGCGAGGAGTAATTCGCAAACGTAAGTATCAGCGCTTTGCAAATACGGTGCTTCCAGTTTTGTTAACCAACTTAGGGACATAAAGAAGCAGATGCGACACGTTTGTTACATCATTGCTGATAGTGTTTACATACGTGTGTTTTTGATTTCTGGCATTTTAGGAGTTACCGTATGGCATCCCTTACCATGCTTCGCTTGACCCGAATGTTGACATGGTTCATGCCTCTCTAAAACCATCGTGAGTGTCGGCTACTCTTATCATGATTGCTATGTCGTGTAAGCAGTCTTCTAACCAGGTGAGCAGGGAACCGTTGACACTGTAGGGAGCATGCTTTTGGAGGAGAAAGAGGTGACTGACCCTGTCGAATGCCTTAGAAAAATTCAAGTAAACCACATCTATAGAGACTCCTTCATCAGCCAACCTGGTCCATGCGTACCGAGTAAGCAGCAAATTGGTGAGTCAAGATCGTCTGCGTCTGAAACCATGTTGGGCATTAGAAATTATTTGTTGACTTTTAAAGTAACGCGTCATTTCATCTGCGATTACCGATTCAATCACTTTTAATAAAACAGGAAGCAGAGTAATAGGTCGGTAGTTGGCAGGATCCCATCGCTTACATAGTATCGTTTCCTGGTATTGGCCTATAACAGATGAATACCGACGAGCATCTGCTTCCCAGCGACTTATACACAGTACGTCATTTATCACTGCAAAATTTATTGGAATTCAAATTTAGTAAACGCAAGGTATCACCAAAGCATATCAGAATATTGACTCAGACATTCCGAGAAATGAAATACTACGAGGATTTTCCGCTGAACTAGACGCGTGTGCTGGTTCAGGATTACTTTGCCTGTAGCACGCAATCAGCAAAGGCATCGAACTGTGTTAACCAACATGTTGGGCTGTTTCAACGGACTTTCGGACAAACTGACTTTATTAGTTTCTGGCAGTTGCACATTGCATATATTAGCCACCATATCGAATACCAATTCAAGCCTGGTATCCATGTTTGGGACACGATTCCACCGTACTGGCCCACTCACAAATTCGAGCTTCCAAGTATTTTCATTGAAATGCGCAACCTCCGATAGATGTATTGGTTGAATATTTTTGGGAGTATTGTGTGGACCGTATTGCTGATTACGAGGTGACCTGATAATGATTCATATACGGGATGGTACAATCATATAAGGTTAAACTACAAAGTGATGGGTAGGGATTGGGTGGTTTGCTCGGTAGTTTGTTCCGAAATGACTCGGTCAATTTTGTGAGGCAACATAGATTGGTCGGCCCGCTCACCAACTTTCACGTCGCATTAAGGAACATGATCTTAAATAGTTGTTAAACGGGGGCACCAGAGTTCTTACAAGCAGTATTTTGTCTCATTTGTACGAATCGGGTCACCAGATTAACATTCCGAATGCCTTTACTGTGATTTCTCAGGTTCCAATGAGCAAATCGGAAGGTACGCTGTTAAGGATGTTCGACACTGCAGAAGCCATTGCGATCCGCATATTTCAACCCCGCTGTGCTCGCAGAAGAAGTTTGTTCAAGTTCTACACCTGCCCTGGCCGAACAGACATCAGCCTAGCCGTCACGCTGACATAGGCTTAGGCATTGTGATTAGGTTAAATTCAATCGATCTGTGTGAATGAGACAGCGGCGAACTATTCGCTGTCTAATTATTAACCGATCACTATCCATCCTTTTGTAGTTAAAACTTATATGATTGTACCGGCCCGTAGATGAATCATTGAAAACAAGTGTTTGTGGCATACTGGTTTTTTTTGGAAAGACAGATTGGCTGCGGAACACCTGCGGAAGTCCTATAATAAACATATAATTACTGAGCATCCTGCAATGAGTTATCTGGAGCATTTGGAAAAAAACGTCAACTGGAATACCAGTAGTTGTAACCGTTGATACTGCTTTGCAAACGGTTACACAGAAAGGCCTATTCCGGTCCGCTTGCACAAGAATTGCAGCGTAGCCCGATTTGAGAGCCGCGCGCTGAGGACTATGCACTGTCATACAAAAATGCTAGAAAAAACGTGCGTTCCGTTTTCTTTCTTTAGATTTATCTACTTGCGGAGCCAATTGCTACCCACCCATACCATGTAAGAGGGTTGCAACGTTTATTAACAAAATCCTAGTTTGAGTTCTTTATGATAAGGTATATATTCTCATGGAAAAAAGCACCAGATAAACTAGCTAAAAATGGGCCCAAAACTTCTAGGTAACGATGATTAAAGACTGGTTTTAGCTTCCATTGACCACTAAATCGCCATAATACGAATCGCATGCTGCAATATTGCACATATGCTTATCTCCCACGGAACTGTATGATTCGTACATCTTGATCTGTAATCCTAAAGACAGTTTCTCTGATCATGTGTGTTACTGACTAACGGGTTACGCAACTCAGATTAGTAGTGGAAATGTAGTTCCGAATATTCGTCTAAATGTGGGGCAAACGATGATAATTTGACTTTGCGAGTAGTTTAATGCAAGCGTACAAGTTATCTTCACTTTTTTATCGTCAAACGGCGAAACCGGAAAGTTATAGGTTTCAGACACCGTCTCGTACTTTCCTGGCTAAGCCAGAAGAAAACCGTGTCATCTTATTTCGTATACTTGTTCGACCTCAGTTTCGTAAGTTATTTTCTATCAGTAGAACAGGCCAATCGAATTAACGAGCTCATGTACCGGTAGACATTCTTAGGTCCCGTAGGTTTAAAAGCGGTTCAAATTCACGGAATCACGCAGACGTATTTAAAGCCGTTTCATTTTGAAACAGTCTAGCCATGCGTGCCCCATACATGGTCCCTGGACGATCGCACCCAGACATGCGAGGGACCATGTCTGTCTTGACAGCGGAAGTGACCCCAATTCTTGTTGGTTGACGGCGCATATGTGAATTTTGTTACAGATAAATGGACCAATCATAATTCTATAAGAGCGTGTCCTTTTAGTAGCGTAACGCCATGGAATTGACCAGCGCCTGTGCGCGATATATGGACGACACATCACTGTTTGCTGAACTGGCAATTGGGTGTGGCAAGTATGTGCCTGTGGGTGGTGCACTCTTAAAATGTTCAACACTCTGGTTGCCTGTGAGCGACTAAACTGCTCTTGTCGGCCAAGATACTTCCAGAGCTGTGCAACCTGTTCATCACCATGGGGGCAGCAGTGGGTTTCCGAAGTGGATTGTCAAGAAATTGGACTGGATCCCTCTCGGAACTGAATCACTGCAGACCGCATCTTGGTCGAGGTACGGAAGAACAGTTTGGTCATTATTCCCCACCAGGCTTTTTGAGCTGGCATGACGGAGAATCAAATTTGTCGGAACCTGATGACATGAAGATATTTAGAGGAAATGTGGTAGATTATGTTAGGTCCTCGAGTTCTGTTGGCACTTCATTGTTAAAATTTCGTCATCTCTTACGAACTATTCACAAGAGCCTTAGCGATGAGAACGTGCCTCATGGAATTGCACACGAAGAACAAAATTCACCATCCTTATCCCCAGCGAGAAACAACCATGTGCAAAACACGGATTACCTGACTTCCGCTGACAGTTTAATTGAATCCTTATTTGATGATCATTTGGAACGTATGCTTCTCCATTCTCGAAGGCTTTATTTCCACCAACGATCCAAGCGACGGAACTGCGCTAGCGAAAGCGATTTAAGGTGGTCTTCATTGGACGACTTAAATGCATTTCCACTGGAATCCAATTCATCTCAGCCTCGCGAATTTAAAGATGAAAAAGCCAGTTCTCAAGACACTAAATCAACTTCAGACCAGTACGTAGACAAAAAACAGTGCGCAACGGAGAAAAGTGCTCCACTCGTTACTCACTTCCCTAGTTCCATACCAGTGGACATCTACGGTACAGATACGAAAAACGAGAGCGAGCTAACCGCAAGTGATTACAGAATAGAAGAGCAAACAAACAAACTTGAAGAAGTAAGCCCAGATGTTGCACAACCGCCGTCATCAGAAATGGCTGAAAGGTCTTTGTCGGAAAATTATCTTTGTGTTTGTGCTAGCCTGCAAAAAGTTGCTGAATATGGGAAAGAGGAGCCGGTGATTATGTTGGAAGTTGCCAAAGCCACCGATTCCCTGAATAGTCTAGAAATTGGATTAAAGGACCGGAGTGCCTCCATAGAGTTCGAAGTCACGCAACCGACAACCAAGTTGCAAAAATCAGTCATTTTTGCCGACGAGGTTGGACAATCTCTCACGGAAACTTTTGTCTTTCACAGAGAAGAGTCGTTCAAATCATATGGTATGTCTTTAAAAATTCTCCAGCTATTTCTTTTGTAAAGTGTTGATTGCAGGTACAGGTTTACCAAGAATCCAAGTCGCCACAAATTTCCAATGTTGCACCAATTACATTGATTATATTGATTCCCATAAACGCTTTAATCTCTCTTCAAGCATTTAGATAAAATGACAAACCACGTGCATTTATATATACATAGTTAAAATTGTGACTAAATCGGTAATTTCCAGAGGATCTGCTTCTTGACTCCCAGCTGACAATTTTCTTTAATGGCTATCTTGCAGACTTCGAATGTAAATATCGCCAGGGTGTTGTTTGGGAATGCAATCTGTCTTTTAACATCACTCCAGAATATCCGAAATTTGATAAAATAAACTTATAATTTTATGGAAACGTTATCAGATTTAGTCAAATAAGTGCATATATGAACGAAAACAGGTCCGTGTAGAAACAATGGCACAACCTTTACAGCGTATGCTACTGGTGAAATTGGTTTGTGGGTGAAATCTATTAGTATGTATGTAGTACGTGCATTAATGACATCCGAAATCGCACAGACTATCACCGGTGCGCTGGCAATCCGATATCTGACGACACAAGCTTGAGATTTCATGATAGAAATCTTCGACCACATAATTCTTTCATCATGACAAATGCTGTAAGTAAATATACGTGCGGTAATTTAACATAAACACTACAGGTTTCCTTCCATTTCTCCCACCATTGTGCAGAATAGATAAACAGTGCTCACGTATTCTCTCAGACAGCCTCCTAGTAGTTCTTCCGATGTATCTTGCTCGACATGAACAAGAGAAGCAATATACACAGTAAGAAGCACACGCTCAATGAAGTCTGTCTTTGAGTTGAGGCCTCAAGATTGGTGTCGAAGTAAAGCTTAGCCACAAGCTCGCTGCGTAGTAGGTATGGTTCATGGCGTCGGATAACGTTCTAGATGTTGCCTGCGCTATACCATCCCCCTTGAATGGCAACGACAGATAAACTGGTTTCTTTTATACCGAAGCTGGTTTAGCTCTCATTTCTCTGCACTCCATATATTTCCGAACAAATTTCTCTGGAGAGCCATTTCTCTCGAAAACGCCACTTAAGAAACTGAGCTCGTCCGCAAGTGTGTCCTCACTACCAATCCTTCTGGCCTTTTCGGTTGGACATCTAAGTAATTTGAGTTTCTGATTTATTGGGACAAAACTGGCAAAATGTATATTGTCTGTTTCACGTTGCTTTTCTATGCACCCTCCGTTGGACCGATCCATCTGCTCTTCTACTAAGCTGAACGTTTAGGAAAAATATCGTGTCATTGCTTTCAGTTTCTAAGGTGAACTTGGCATTAGGGTGCGCTGGGTTAAAATGGGATAAAATTGTCGCTGGGCAACAGTGTCTATCTGTCATGTAAAATATATCATCCACATATCGTCCGTAATATGGTAAACCAGTAATGACTCCGCTCAGATAGGTATTCTCTAATTTGCTCATGAACACATCAGCTAGTAGCGGTCCAAGCGGTGAACCCATTGCTACTCCATCTTTTTATCTCTGTGCATAGCCCCGTTAAACTGAAATTATATGTTACTAGTGCACAGCATGAGTAGCTGTTTCGATCGATCAGTTGAAAGGCCGACACCTAATTGGTGGTCTCTAACGGTGTCACATATATAGTCTATTGTCTCTTCTAACGGAATATTGGTGAAGAGCAACACCACATCCAACGAAAACATCTTTCTTCCGGTTGGCTGAAGCTGTCTTATGGAGTCTAAGAAACTGAATGTGTCTCCTAGGCTGTACCTGGACATGATATTTCTCACCCGCTCTAGAATCTTAGGTAACCACTTGGTTGTTGCGTGATACGGTGAACTGGACATGTCTAGTGTGAGCCTTAGTGGAAGTTCTTCTTTATGCACCTTCGGTAAGCCGTAGAGTCTCGGGATCACCGTCCCTGTGGGACGAATGCATTAGAACGTGGCGGAGTCTATCATGTTTTCTTGTTTCCAGAACCGTAGTAGCTTAGAAACTGTCTTTTCTATTGCGGCAGTTTTGTCCTTCTCATTCTCCATTTTCCGGAAATTCGAGCAATCGCTAACGATGGCTTTCATCTAGTCGATGTAACCAGCTTTCTCATTCAACACCATCCCTGCTCCCTTATCTGGCCTTGAAAGAAACACATGTTCATTTTGTTTGAGGGCTTTGAGAGCATCTATGTGGTTCTTTTTCAGCAAATGCCTGAGTTTAGGTATTTGCTGAAAAAGAACCACATAGATGCTCTCAAAGCCCTCAAACAAAATGAACATGTGTTTCTTTCAAGGCCAGATAAGGGAGCAGGGATGGTGTTGAAAGAGAAAGCTGGTTACATCGACTAGATGAAAGCCATCGTTAGCGATTGCTCGAATTTCCGGAAAATGGAGAATAAGAAGGACAAAACTGCCGCAATAGAAAAGACAGTTTCTAAGCTACTACGGTTCTGGAAACAGGAAAACATGATAGACTCCGCCACGTTCTAATACATTCGTCCCACAGGGACGGTGATCCCGAGACTCTACGGCTTACCGAAGGTGCATAAAGAAGAACCTCCACTAAGGCTCACATTAGACATGCCCAGTTCACCGTATCACGCAACAGCCAAGTGGTTACCTAAGATTCTAGAGCGGGTGAGAAATATCATGTCCAGGTACAGCCTAGGAGACACATTCAGTTTCTTAGACTCCATAAGACAGCTTCAGCTAACCGGAAGAAAGATGTTTTCGTTGGATGTGGCGTTGCTCTTCACCAAAATTCCGTTAGAAGAGACAATAGACTATATATGTGACACCGTTAGAGACCACCAATTAGGTGTCGGCCTTTCAACTGATCGATTGAAACAGCTACTCATGCTGCGCACTAGTAATATACAATTTCAGTTTAACGGGGCTATGCACAGAGACAAAAAGATGGAGTAGCAATGGGTTCACCGCATGGACCGCTACTAGCTGATGTGTTCATGAGCAAACTAGAGAATACCTATCTGAGCGGAGTCATTACTGGTTTACCATATTACGGACGATATGTGGATGATATATTTTGCATGACAGATAGGCACTGTTGCCCGGCGACAATTTTATCCCATTTTAACCCAGCGCACCCTAATGCCAAGTTCACCTTAGAAACTGAAAGCAACGACACGATATTTTTCCTAGACGTTCAGCTTAGTAGAAGAGCAGATGGATCGGTGCAACGGAGGGTGCATAGAAAAGCAACGTGAAACAGACAATCTACATTTTGCCAGTTTTGTCCCAATAAATCAGAAACTCAAATTACTTAGATGTCCAACCGAAAAGGCCAGAAGGATTGGTAGTGAGGACACACTTGCGGACGAGCTCAGTTTCTTAAGTGGCGTTTTCGAGAGAAATGGCTCTCCAGAGAAATTTGTTCGGAAATATATGGAGTGCAGAGAAATGAGAGCTAAACCAGCTTCGGTATAAAAGAAACCAGTTTATCTGTCGTTGCCATTCAAGGGGGATGGTATAGCGCAGACAACATCTAGAACGTTATCCGACGCCATGAACCATACCTACTACGCAGCGAGCTTGTGGCTAAGCTTTACTTCGACACCAATCTTGAGACCTCAACTCAAAGACAGACTTCATTGAGCGTGTGCTTCTTACTGTGTATATTGCTTCTCTTGTTCATGTCGAGCAAGATACATCGGAAGAACTACTAGGAGGCTGTCTGAGAGAATACGTGAGCACTGTCCAGCTAATCTACGGAATGGTGGGAGCAAAACTGTGATGAGCGCCTTGTTTGCACACTTTTGGTTTATTCTAAGCACCAAATCGACACCTGCGAATCTTTCCAACTGATTTCCCTTATTTTTGTTCTACAAAGAGTGCGCTAACGAATTTGACTGCCACTATTGTGCTACTAGTCTGTTAGCAACTTAAACGATGAACAATGAATTTATGCTGGTTAAAAAGCATCTGCGAGCATGTTTGGGTAGTTTTTTGGTGTTATCTAAAAAGTAATAAAACGGTTACTACTTTAGGTACGAAAAGATAGTTTTATCGTTTGTTCCGCTGCGGTCCTGTAACCCGCTTATTTTCACAGCACCAAAGGTAAGAGCAATCAATTCTAAAGTATGTTCCAGGGTTAGCATGGATACGTAGTGCTAAGTAACAAAGTGCAAGTGGATGAATGCGTCATTCAACCTTCGTTAAATGTTGTTACTTCGGTGTAGGGACCACCGGTTCAGATACAGCATTCCACGGTGACATACATGAATGAAAAAGAAATTATTGCGGCACTCCAGACGGCTATACTGTTCTGCTAATTTCAGTGATTGGTCCATCAGGTTTGTTTTGCTGCCGTTGCAATAAATAGTGGCACATATGATATGGGTCATGAAGAATCAAGTATGCCGATATAAGATCTCATAATCTGTGATATCGTGCGCTGAATACCCAAATCGTTTCAGCCTCTGCTCGCATGGGCATTGCGCATTCCGTTGAAATATGTGGATGCCCTAGATTAAGGCTGTTACATTGCATTATGATTGTGTTTCGGCCATGGATACCTAGCTTGAACGGCTTAATCGACTTTGGGGCGAACATACGCACTGAGCATCCGTTGAAAAGCAGTGATGCCGATTTGTCCCAACGATCATTGCAACAGCCCGACGTGTTGGTTTCCAACCTCCAAGACTTTTACAGATTGCCTGGAGCAACCTAGGTCATCTTTAACCAGCACAACCGGATAAAGTTCGACGGACGATTGGTGCAGCAAATGCGTTCCGAGACTGTATGCGTTGAGCTGGTGTTGTATGAGAATTTCCTCGATCGTACCCAAATAGAATGTAGAAAATTTTTGACTGATCACCTATTTACCTTGTCTAAGTCAACCTGAAGCAGGGGGGTCGCCGGCATTCACCTGGATTCTGCGCCAAGCTTTGATCTCATCCGCAAACAGTGGAAAGCGTGAAGCGGCTGACTGTGCGCGATCACTAGGAAAAAGCAAAACAATCGTGACTCCAGCTCAGAGTCCTGCTTCACACCACACCCAAATTGTGTGAGTTCAGAAAAGAGCTCCAAATCCTGACAACTAATGGTCGTTGAAAGCGAAAGTTGACGATCCA
Organism: Dicrocoelium dendriticum; assembly: GCA_944474145.2. NCBI lineage: Eukaryota > Metazoa > Platyhelminthes > Trematoda > Plagiorchiida > Dicrocoeliidae > Dicrocoelium > Dicrocoelium dendriticum. Next base: position 101,763,311 of record OX104068.1, on the reverse strand, counting down.
GCTTAAGAGGATCATCGACCCCGTAATATTTGAGCTTGGAAAGAAGTATCCGGTAGTCTAGATGATCGAATGCTTTCGAAAAACCTAGGTAGATCACATTAACATCTTCTGCATTACCATCTGAATCCGTCCAACTACTCCGTGCAATGAGTAAAGTCGTTGCGCACGATCGCTGTCGACGGAAGCCGTGCTGCTCGAAAGTAACCATGTAGCTGTTTTCCAGGTAACACTTCAGCGTACAGCGACGATGGATTCTATGGATTCGGGCAGTAAAGGGAGAAAAGCTATTGAGCGGTAATTCGAACACTCAGTTCTGCGTCCGATTATGTGAATCGGAATTATTTTTCCAAGCTTCTATATATGGCTAGAACCGGGCTGTGGTCTGAGCAGCGCTGAAAGAATTGAGTTAATTGTTCTGCCAGTTGGCTTACTGCTGTTGCTAATGCCTCTGGGCAAATGCCATTAACACTCGAGGAGCTGTGGTTAAGCAGGGATGTCAGCTTCTGCAATAAACCATTAGAAGTATAAATGGCATGATTGGTTCCGTGTGGTGTGACGACAATGCCGGAGGATTCTTTGATGGAATGACCCTCTGAATGATGAGGGTCTACTGCGTCCACAGCGCGTTTGCTGATCACTTATCCTTCCTGGTTGGTTCAACCGCCGTTAAGAGTGAATTAAGTCCTTGCCTTACCTTTTGTAGGCCATTGACCTGCATCTACGGCAGTTTGTGTTCAGCGCTGAAGGTTTCGATATACTCTACTGCTATGCGGCTTTTTCTTCTTTGAACGGTTGTGTGCATTGGTTGCCTTGTTCTACTTAGTCGTCCAAGTTTCGGTCGTTAGAGATATTAGATTCGCCCGACATGCTTCGCTGCGTACTGACATCGATTTTCGAGTTCGATTCCTAACTTAAAAAAATCTGATTTAGACCCACTGCATAACATTGTCTCCAAAGCATTTGCAACCATCCGATTGATGTTTGTGACGAACTATTGCCACGCGACGTCCGTGGTTTCTTCGGCAAGGCACGACCAACTTGTGGCGGTGACTAGCCGGATAAGCAATCATAACCTGTGATGGTTTTTCCAGTGTCATATTTGACGTTCCGCTTATCCGCTTAACAAACGGTTGAAATTAATGACTACGCGATCACTGAGACTCAACAAACAGTCTAAAACCAACACATCAATTGCGCGTTCCTCCTGGTTGCTAAACACCGATGGTCTGCTGTTTGTTCTGACGTAATTGAAAGCGAAACACCCGTAACCAGCTCCTGCAAATAGCCTTTGAATTGTTCTCCTATCTTAGCACGGGTTTCTAAACAATGCACCTTTAAGTCACCTTGATAAAGATGTGCGTGTATCTTACTTTTAGCGTGCCTCAAAGCAGCCGCAAGGTGACAGTCCGTTTCGAGTCTAGACTTAGGTAGTGGTACACCAAAGCAAAATGAGAAGTGTCTCCGCCTTTAAACTGCGGGCATCATTAAAGAGAACCAGGAAGCTGCGTGTCTGAATCCTCAATGGCATAGCACTTTAAGTCGCATTGGTAATACAGGATCCCCCTTCTATTTTGTGTCGATCGCTCCGAATGAGCCACACGCCCGGGTAGGAACGTTCATCGTCCGTCATCACAGTATGCAACCACGTCTTAGTGATGCCGATAATATCATATGACTCGTAAACTTAGCAACCGTTCCGTTCGGCTTGCCTATTGAAAAGACCTTGAGCATTCGTATAAAAGCAGGCTTGTTTCTTTATCTCTAGGAGGTCACAGGAGGCTAAATTTGTCAGATGTGCGCGAATTCTGACCGAAGTGAAGTCGATCTTAATCGTTATTTTGATGGGTTACTGACTCTTCATCTCTTACTTAATCGGCAAAAGTGCGTCTCAATCATCTTTTAGAACTGCGTCAGACTCGAGAGAACGAGCATTCAAGTAGAGTTATTTATCATTTCCTCAACGGTTACTGTTTCAGGTGCTTTGATTCCTGGATTTCGCAAAGCATCTGCATTCTTTAACCGAATTTTAGAAGGAAGATTTCTCCGATTTCTATTCCACCGGTCCAAGATATCCGATGTGATTTGCTCTGACCGGACCAAAAGTTTTAGGAATCTTAGGCTGCATCCTCTATACTTTAGTGACAGGGTTAATCTTTATAGCGATAGCACCACAACATTAACCAAGGAAACCTTCGCGGGTGAATCGCCACTGTTCTAGATCGTGATTTTCGGTCACTTAAAGATCGTTTGTAGGACGCTATGGCACGCCATGGATGAAAAGTGTGTTAAAACGATTTGATGCTGTGTCCATTTTCGATGTTTGTTATTAGATTATCATCCGGTCAAACGGAATAAAGGACGGATGCTTATCCCACAGTAGCAGTGTTGTAGCGCATTCGCAGAGAGTAAAAGGTTTTCTAGATTAGTGGAAATTTCAAGTGTGATTCGAATTAGTCTAAGTTCTCCATTGTGTGCGCAGTCTGGATGACGAGTAATCCGTAAAATTTTTACGGGTTTGGCTTTGAAACTACAGTTCACACAATGGGTTTCACTGGTGTTGGTCGTCCGATAATTTACTACACAATGTGACGATGGTAGATTCGGGGACATCTGAACACACAACAACCAGGGCACTATTGTTGGCTCCCTTTTTCATTGATATGTAAAGTAGACAATCCGTTTATACTGACCAGTTGGCAAGTGTTTATTGTTTACTGTTTGTCTCTCTAAATGCGTCAGTAATGTTTACAACGCCACAGACTGCAAACTTGACCTCCCGGTTGACATTTACAGCAATGTCTGCATACGCAACAGATGTCCTGGTGGTTATTCTCGAGAAGAGACATTTGAGCTACAGGCACCAAGGGTTGGGTTCGGCTTCTTCATCCCTGTTAATGATAGTCAAGTCTAATGGAATTAACTTAACCGGACTTTTTGTGTGGTGTATAATATTTCATCGCCATGAATACTGTCTAATCTCGTAGCCGGTCAGTTTTCGCCAGGCATTCTGTCAATATTGGAGGAGATCATAGCAATTGGAACCTGTCTACTTCGTTTCATTGGGAAACGAATTGTGCATTATTCCTTAGCTGAATATTCACTTGACTAACTTTATAATACAGTTTTTGCTTTCACTTGATTTGTTTAGAGGCCACTACACTTCCTTTGTGCACATCGGCTATCAGTGCTGCTCGGCTTCTGTTGCTAACCCGTCGCACTTCTGGGCTGGGCTAAGCATACGCTTAACAAGTAGACTGGTTAAACACGCAGTACAAAACCAAAGAACATTTTAGGAGCTAATTCGCTCCCCTACCGGTTGTTGGAATAAATGTGCACACGTCGGGTGGCACCAGTGCATAGACTGTGAGCAGGCTAAGTCTAATTTAACTACTCGATGATAATCTGCCAAGTCGCAGCTACCCTTCTCCTGGAGCCCTGTTGGATTCCCATTTGCTTGATTTCTGCTATTCAGCTTGATGCCGTTACCTGACCCATTAAGTCGGTTGATGCTCAGCACTTTACCGACTTCGAAAGCAGCACAGGTCGGTCAGGCGAGCGTTATAATTGCATAGGTCATGTGAAAGGTCGATGTGGCTGCGCGGTCCGTGTGACGGTTCTGCAGGCGCTCTGGCTGAACAACAACAAACAACAGCGGAAGTACATCAGCCATTTGAACTAATGTTTTACTGCCATACAATCACGATTACCTACGAAATAAAGAGTAATAAGGGAGAGAGAAGGAGGAATTACCTGAAAACCTTAATGCCCTAATCCAACATTCAGGGCTAAGGCACCTACATCTTGTGTATACAGCACACCGTCGCAACAGCTGGCAATCGTGCAAAGATAAGGCGGCATCGGTGAGACACCTTCCTTGCGGCTTTCACTGCCACACGTCATACTCAGCCATTACGCCGCAGATAACTCAGCACCAAACACGCTTTAAACAGGCAATCCAATTAGGAGACGACAGTAGTGCGCCACTGGTGTCGGTTGCGAGCCATGTCCTGTAAAGTCTCGAGCCAAGCACAAGGCAAGTCACGTGGACTCCAGCCCGGAGGACGAGACGGACCAACGGCACCCAGTTTGGTCGTCAGTAACTTCATTTCCCGTTGGCAAGTAAACTTCTGTCCACCACCTCCTAGGTAAGCGCTGACCGGGCATATGTAGCACGTGCCTGAGCCAACGTAACTTATTCAGTGCGATCAGTTTTTCTAACGAGCTAGCATGATTATCACCACCCAGTACTCGCCTACACACATCATCGTTATGGACACGCTGGTGCCATCCGACACCAGCAAAGCTTCGCAGACAACGCTGAGCAAAAAACTTGAAAGCGCCTCAGATCTTCAGACCGAAGGAGCCAAGTCTCACTGTCCGATCAGAACGGCCTTCAAAGTGGCCTTGTACACACGGCCTTTCATACGGAGGGAAATTTCCGTTGTCGCCAAAGATTCCGCAGGTTTAGAAGACAGCTCTGGCTTTTGCAACGCGTGAGTTGACGTCAGTTTCCATGTGCCCATCATTGCTGATGCAGCTGCCAAGATAAGTGAATTGATGAACCACCTCGAGTCACAAAGTGGCCAGTGGTCCTGCATCAACACTTTGCAGTTTGAAGGTGCAAAGCGCATACCACATAACGGGAACAGTCTGGACAGGCTATTCAGGATTGATTGTACCACCGCAACATCGTCGAAATTCACGACGATATCGTCCGCATAACCAAGATCAACTAATCTTTTACCAGGCAGCACTTCAACGTTTACATCGCGAGATTTCGCAAGAGAACACACCATGATAGAATCCACGACTAAATTGAACAAAAACGGGGAAATCGGACAATCCTGACGAACGATATTTGTGGTCAGAAAGCCATCCGGCAAGTCACCGTAGTCCCTGACGCGGCCTGTAGTGTTCGAGTATAGAGCACGTAGGATGTTCATATATCTCTTGTGAACACGTTTCCTCGCAAGTATTTAGAATATGATGGGTCGATCGGCTGCATCGAAAGCACTCTTAAACTCGAAGAACACAGCTATTGTCGGTCTGTGGCATATGTGGTGCTGCACTAGCACCTGCCGCATAGTGATTATAGGCCCTATTCAGCCATGTCTGGGGAGGAAACCTGCCTGCTCTCCCATAATCCGAGATTCTAGTTCCATAGTGAGGTGACGAACGACAATCGAAGCCAGTAATTTTGCCACAATTGGCGTTAGGCTAATACCTCTGTGGTTAGAACGGTCTGTGCAACTACCCTTCTTGTATATTGCCACTATAATCGATTCATTCCAATCAGGCGAGACACTCTCTTCCTTCCAGATATGTTTGAATAGGGAGGTCAGTGCTTTGCAGAGGACCTCACCTCCATCCTTAAATAAGGCAGGTTGGAGGGAATCTAGGCCAGCGGTACGAAAACGATTGAGGGTTGTGATCGCGTTTCGGACCTCGGCATCCAACGGAGACTCTCAACTAACCGTCCATGGCTCGTCCGTCTTCACCTGAGTAGGAAGAGGTCCGGAAACAGGGGGCCAGCCGAACTGATCTCGAAAGTGTTCCGCTCCTTATTGTATATTAGTGCACCCACGCTGTCTCTGATTGTCTCCCTAACGCCTGGTTTCCTGGGACCAGTAGTACGGATTAGCTGGAAGAACTTGCGTTAATTACCTACTGCTCTTGCCTCCTCCATTTCTTGAGCCTTACTGATCCACCAGACTTCCTTGTCAGCACGTAGGCTCCGCTTTAGTTCGCGCCTAATGGCCTGTCTGATCACATTGTGCTCAGGGTCAGATGGGCAGTTTCTTCTATCTGCAACATCAGGACAGATCCGGTGAGCTCATTGGCAATACATCTCCCACCAAGCGGAAGTCATGTATTAAATTTCGCACCTGATTGTCACCCTTCGTTAGCTCAGTGGTAGAGCAGCGGACCGGTAATTCGTGGAACTGGAGTTCGATTCCCCGTCAAAGCAGCTTATTATGTGCAGTTTAATCGTGCCTTCTACTTTCTACGAACATTACACTACGCACACAAAATGCACAAGTAATTCTTCTGGATTACAACAGATTCACCGACCTCTCGGATATCCAGCGCCTGGTGCAGTGACCATTGAAGGTGCCACAATCAGATGCTCCTGCGTCGCGCATAGCGGCCGAGATCCTATTCCACTGAACCTCAGTGTCATTAAAAGAAGACAGTGAAACTTCGGTACGCAGTGCGTCTTGATAGGCTTGCCTGACCGAGGGCTGAGACAATTTCTCAGTTGCCAATCAGAGGGGATGCTTGGTGCGCCTTCCGGTAAAGTTTATGGAGAAACGACAGCATACCAAGGCATGATCAGAGTCGACTCAGGTACTCCAGTATGAGCGGCAATCCAGCATGGAAACACGCCACCTGTAACCTATGACTATGTGGTCAGTGTGGGTCCATTACTGGCCAGCTACAGGCGGACACCAAGTGGCACTTCGGCGCCCACTGTGTCTAAAATCAGTGCTACTAAGAAACAACTGATGCTCGGCACACAGTTGTAGCCGACGCTCGTCGTTGTCAGTCCGTTCGGAGTTAATCCCATAATTACCACCCAACTGAGCTTCTGAAGAGCTCAGACGCCCTACTTGTGCGTTCATATTCCCTACAAGTACTGTAATATCTGAACTAGTGGCGCTGGGTAGTAGCGCATTCAGTTGTTGGTAGAATGTATCCTTGACAGCATTTGAACTGCAGTCGGTGGGGGCATAAACAGCAAGGTCACAAATAATAGCAAGTGATTTGGCTGCCTATCAAAGCCTATTGAATGCGGGGCGAGTGGAAACACATCGCAAAATGTAAGGCAGCGACAACACGATTTCCAATTAACTCACTCTCATTCAAAAAGTGCTTTCGGGCAGTTCACACCCCACATGTACTTGAAAACCAAGGAGTTTCTCTCGTAGATATTAGGGACAAATCCGTCATAAACCCAGACGTAAATCAGACGTTAAAGCGTAATCGAAAAGCACTGCTCCCATTTTAGAGCCAATAAATGTGGATCGAATCATTGCAAGCACAAGGATATGTAATTTGGTGGATGATCCACAAAATCAAGAGCAACGGATTTGAATGTCCGTATTTGTTATCTGACTTTCAGGCTTGACAGTTGAGGCCAAAATAGCTAACCATAAAATAATGGGTTGAGGGAAAGCGAAAGCGGAATAAGGGAAGCATGGCGGTAATTTCTACTCAAAGTCCATTGTCAGTCCAAAGCATTTAGTTTTTGGATATTTTCGAAAACTCAGTGCCGGCCAGCAGGCTGTCACCGGAATGCAGCTAACCTCCGTGCCGCTAGGTCTTCCGTTGAAAGGATATACAATTCACAGCTGAGAAATTACTAAATACCATAGACCTTTGAGAGTCTCATTAGCTCGGGAGCTTTCTGGCAACAAATTCATAGACTATTTGATGGCGTTTCCGTACCACAGGTTTAAATAGTATTTCCTTACCAGTTTTTAACCACTGTGTTCTATCAAAAACTAATGTCCGCCGAGCTACGTACGGAGCCCTGTATATAACTGCAGTGTCTCCATGTTTTCCTTAAATTATTTCTTCTGTTATCTAGTTGAAACGCAGTAGGCATTAAATGTTTGGGTGTATAACTGAGCGTGTTGGTGCACCATTAGAATAGGAATATATATATATATATATATATATATATTATTTGAGACTGTAACAGTGAAATAATAGTGTATTTCGTGTAAAGTAATGCATAACAAATATTCTGGATTGTACAGTACTAGAATCACGTTAAAGTGAAAGGAAACATTATGATAAAAATGAAAGGCTTTTTTTCGACTCCCCATACTGTCTACACTAAGGCATACATTACGAGTCTGTCTCTAATGTTTAAGGAACGAAGTGCACACAATGATAGTCGCATTATCTCCTTTCATGGTATATACGGGACTGCACTTTTGTGATACAGATGGAGTAGAGCAAAAATAAAACGTCATTTAAAAAAGATTGATGCCGGGGGGGACACTAAATAATTAGCTTTGGTCCTATGGTGAGCACACACGAAAAGGGTCAGTGTTCCGGTGACATTCCAGTCGGCTGTTGCTTGGCCACATTATGCTGTTAGAACCTCATGCGAATGTAGCAGATGGCTGCAGCCTTAACTGGAGTTTCCTAAGATTTAGTGTATTGTTATAAGGCCTCTCCATATGTTCCGTTAATTTTGCTTACGGTTGATGTAAAGAATGGAACAACCTCATAACGCGCTTGGTTGTTCTTCGTACAGACGTCTGGAGCTCGGAGAGACCCTGCGTTCTGTCAGGGTAGTCAAGTTCCGATCGCGTGATATAAATGAAGTCTCACACATTTGTCAAACGTTTGCAGGCAGACCGTTAGATCAAACTTCCGAATGCCATCTGAAGAAGACTTCTCGGTTTATTTGCTGTATTCAAAACCTCAAATGTCCTCGCATACTTGAAGTTCTTAAAGAAGACCGGATGCAATCCGGAGTCTTCAAGTTCTGTTATTTTGTTCGACTATCGAATGTGACCAAACTATTATTTGAGTTAATTAAACTGAGGTATATTCATGTATAGCCATTCATCCGCGATGTGCATGTCAAGCTGCTGTGTCTTGTGATCTCTTTGGTCTTCAATCGCCTTCATTAGTCAGTAAGAAATCCACGATGTTGGCACACGTGAAATTGAAAATGACTGCAGGAGATAGGCGCAGCCTCGGCATTGGTCCTTGTGAAACAATGTACTCTGTAAGATTCGGATGAAACAAGGTATTTCGAGTATTAGTCCGCAGTTGTTGCTGTCACAGGTATTTTCCGATGCACCTAAAATTGGATCTGGTTCCGCAGCTTTGAAGTCTGCGGAAGACTGCGGTGATCCAGATGCTCGGAGATTCCTTAAACGTCGAGGTAAATGACATGCATCTGTTCCCTTATGTTCACCTTTTCATTTCAATAAAGCTGCCTACAGCTAATAATTCGTACTCATTGTTATTGAAACCGTGCAGCTTCGGTACTACCATGTGACGACTTTACCGGTGGCCTCCTTAGGAATCATGGATGATCGATTCCACAGCTTATAAGATAGACGCAGGAGGTCGACTGGCTCGCGGTTTCAGGTTCTGGACGACCAACTTTTAAAACTTAGATGTACGATGCTATCACTTTGTAGATGTGACGAATTTCTACCCATACCATTCAACTCCCCCTACTGCTTCTCTGCAGACCATCGAATAACTATGATAACGGTTCAGTCTGTTTTGTTGCTGTGACGTCCAACACCGTCGACTGAGTGGCGTTGATTCCAGAACTGAAGTTACTTATGGAAGTCTATTGCTTCAGCACAGGGACAGCGATGAGCGTGATTAGCATCAGTGCTGTAGCTGGTCTTCCATTGGGTGTATGCATGTGTAAATTGCACAGGTGGACACGACGTTAGAAGGTCTGAATAAACTGCACTCGCTGCTTCCTTACGCTGGTCGCCACTCCGATTGTTTTGTCGAGTGGAGGAATAGCACACATCACTTTGCAAATTCAGTCAATGCATTGTGCAATCCATCTGTGTTTAAGAAATATTCGCATACTAATCATTGTCACTGATTAGCTGTGTACTCTAAGACAAAAAAGTTACAGTGCTGTAGCTGGGCCACGCTTTCTCACGCAGTTCACCTCAACATCGTAAAGTAGCCACATCGAATTCAGTACCACGCGCATGCTGAAGCGTTTGAGGTAACTATGCGAATACAGTCCACCTGGTCTAGAGAACCTGCGTCCCAAGTTATTGGAAGTAGCTGCCGCGGGCTTAGCTGAACCGATGTCTTGGCTTTCCCAGCTCTGTATTGAGGAGATGCAGGTCCCCACTGTGTGGAAGTGTGTAATCGCTGCCCCTATTTACAAGGAAGACAATCATGTTGTGCCTACAAGCTACCGCCAGATTACTCTTCGTCAGATGTGTGTGTAACTTCATAAAATCTTTCATTGCAGAAGCACTCATTGGGTAGTTGCAGAGGTAAAATATCACCTTACAGGAGCTGTGTAGCTTACGCCGAAACCGCTCATGAACCACAAGCCTTTTGGTAGCGCATGCCAACCGGACGGAATCCATCGATGAAGTTTAAGTATTGAGGCTGCTTACCTTGATTTACCGAACGATTCGATCGTCTGGATCACTGCATTCCTCTTTACAAGCTCAGAGCTATGGAACCATTGAGCATGTCATGAGTTGGATACTTTCGTTCTTAATCCACCTGACCCGATAGATATTCATTCATACTTCCGTCAAGGCTCGGTGCTAGGACCGTGGCTATTCTTATTGTTTATAAGGTACTTCGTAAATCTTCGGACAGTGAACTACTACAGTATGTGGATAATCTCGAGTTCGCGGCCAATCAAGAGAGTGGATGATCATATAACTATGTAATGGTAATTCCACAAGGATTAGTACCTGTAATTTCGGGAGTTTCCTGACTGATACTCTATTCGATTTTCAATTATGGGCATACGCCATCAGAGCGCCTGATTATATCGGCCGAAACAACAAGTTTTATAGTGCGCATGTCACGAAAATTATCTTGGGTTCCACGAACAGAATGACACAGTTGGTAAAAAATGTAACCAACATTTAGACTTCTTGCGGATGGAGTTTGACCTGTCCGAATCTGCCTTGATCCCTAACGCTCAACGCTTACGTTAAACCAATTGTAAACTAGGCCATCCATGTGTGGCACTTTGGAAAAACATAAACTTGCTGATCACAAGAAACCACAATGAATAGCGACAAACTGTTAAGTGTTTTGGAGGGTCAAGTTTGGACTACGCGTTGTGTGATTGGATTGCGACACACAACCTCAATGTAATGGACTGTGATTCACATTGAAATGAACCTTAGTCACTGCGATCACTGGGACCGTATTCAAAGCAGATGGAAATTGGTTGTTGCCCACCCGAAAACACTGCACAACCACGACGCGTTTCGATGTAATTTCATATCATCAGGTGGAGACAGCAGGCCTCGATCCCGCGATCATTGGAATAGTAGCCCACACCACTACCCCTTTGGCTACCGGGTCACGGTGGGCAACGCTTTTGTCGTGGTTGTGCAGTGTTTTCCGGTGGGCATCAACCAATTTCCATCTACTTTGAATACGGTCCCAGTGATTGCAGTGACTAAGGTTCATTTCAATGTGAATCACAGTCCATTACATTGAGATTGCGTGTTGCAATCCAATCACACCACGCGTAGTCCAAACTTGACCCTCCAATTAGTCATTTACCATTGTGACAAAAGCGTTGCCCATCGTGACCCGGTAGCCAAAGGGATGGTGGTGTGGGCTACTATTCCAGTGGTCGTGGGATCGAGGCCCGCTGTCTCCACCTGATGAGATAAAATTACATCGAAACGCGTCGTGGTTGTGCAGTGTTTTCGGGTGGGCAACACCCAATTTCCATCTAGTGTTAAGTGTTTGTTCCAAATTGATTACCAATTTAGACTAAAGATCAAATACCTTTTCAAGTAACAATATCGTCACCTGTGAGATGATCTCATATTGGTGTATCAGATCTCCAAGTAACCTAACCACTCATATCGATCCTGATATTAACAGCAACGGGATTCCAACCGGCAGAACTGTGTGACTAACTTCGAATGGTGGCCTCCCACGGATAGCTCTATTGTTCCATTGGTTTCTGGAGAAGGGCGGGTTTTCTCAGCAAGTCACGCTGCGTCGCATACTGATGTACATATTTTCTAATTCTGCTTCGCATAAACTTCCTTTTCTGGGTCTAACGAGCCGCCTTGCTTGTTAATTAGTTGCGATTTGTTTGTTGAAAATTTCAACACACTTTACCCGGACACTTTTACCTGCTGAACTGCTTATTTACAAGTTACAGTTGCTCTCCTCTTCCACATCTATCAAGATTTTGTAGCGCGTGATGATGTCCATAGATTCATTGTGTTCCTCAGTGTAGCAATCGTAGCATACGTAATTGGAATAGCTATTTTCATGATCACTAAGATCCAAGATAATCTTCAGGGGCTGGTCGAACTATCGTTCGCATTGGCAAGTATAAACTTCGGTACGGACGGTTTGTTGTAAGCTCTGTATTTGGTATGAAATGTAGCGTACAGTATAATGGTTGCGATGAGTACTTATGGCTGTACATTATAATTTTTACTGCGGAATGTTGTAACCTTCCGGTCTAGTGCGTTAACGATTTCGGAAGTATGAAAGTTATTAGTGTTTAAAATTGAGCCCATAACATGCAGTATCAGAAGAGAGTTCTCTGTGGATTAGACAATGGTAGCGACAAATGACCGCATAAATGCAGTCGCACCGTAACATAGAGGTAAACGACATCACTTTGTGTCGGTGATCCGCGTCCCCGAATCATCCTTGGGTTGTCATTGTATGTTGCTGGTATAATGCGGAATTACACAACCTCGCTGCTCAGACGCTCGTTTATGAAGAGCCAAATTCTTTGCATCAGTATCTCAGCATCCGTAACTTCTGAGCTCCAAGAAACTGCAAGAAGAGGAATGACTTCCTAAATGTTTGCTGCCTAACGTAACCGCAATTCAACAAGCTTACTGAGGAGCTTTGCCATAATTACGCATACAAGAAGCTTTTTCGGATATCAGTTGTGAATCAGAGGAAATATGGTACGTATAAGTACTTGTTTAGCCGAGGCCTAGTTTGCGGTTTCATAAGGTAGATGGGTATGGAAAGCTGTTCATATTGCACAGTCGAAAGTTTGCTGTTGTTCCATCCGTAAAAGTGGCACGGATATACCTAGTGAGCTAGGAGCAAGAAAAATGCGGTCGCGCGGTGAAGACTAGTCGAGGCGCAGTGCAAAGGTGCCGCGAGATTCAAAGTAGAAAACCCAGTGTGCAGTTCAGTATTCATTACGCTTCACGTAGTTGTACAATGAAATGGTAACATTAGTTAGCGTTATTCACAAACAGCTTAGGAAAACCAGCGAAATCTCCGGACTGCTACATCAAACTCCCCAAGAATAGACGAGGTACGCAGTTCTTCGATTTACATGACAACTATCCGTTGTCAACCAGCGTTCTGCGAAAGCAGCGGTGTGATGTGCACCCAGTGCAGGTGCTGAGGAGTAGTGTTACGGACGGATCCTGGATGGTTCCGACTAGTATGCCACCTGTGGTGTCGAAAGGAAAATAAACGACTCAGGTCGGAAGTTCGTAGTGGTCTGAGCAGTTCGTTGAGCGTCTCGTTGTGATGTGGGGTACTTACAATCAAGCGGAAGAAGCCCATGAAAGCAGAAACAAAAAAGAAACGTGAAAGCACGGCTGTGCACAAAATGATACACTCAGATACCTACTGCTCTGTTTTGTGGTTTCAAAAAATTTGGTCTTTTGTGGACAGTTTCGATACGCTTTAGCTATTTGTGATGCGTCTTGGAGGATTTTTGTAGAAGCAAGTATGAAAACGTGATATTAAAGTGGGAAATCCATGCTCTGGCGGAAACGACAAATGCTAACGAAGTTTGTAAAAACACAAGGATGTTTCGATGTTCCTACCACGTTGGTTGCACACGAGAAAGTTCTGCAAATCAGGCTGTCTAATTTGAGGTTGTGGAGCTGGTCATGATCGAGAGGGCTGAGAAGGTGATTGTTGCAGTAGAGTTAGAGTCGTCCAGAAATGCGGATTTACATCGGTCGATATTAACGTTCTCAATTTTACCATTATTGTCAATGGTAAATGTTTTGTCAGGTCAGTGTGCAATACGGTACGAGCCACGATAACGACGTTGGTGTGACCGATCTACAACATCTGTGCAAGCGCACGTAGGTGTGAGGATAGGGAGAACTCTATGAAACATCAGAATGAATGGTTACTGAGGTGAAGTTAGAGAAACTTCGCGTAGGTTTAGCGACGCATTACGCTAGAGCCAGACACACATCATGTGTGCCGCCCTTTACTGCAACTTAGCAGCAGTACAAACCTGAGGGTCCAATCATTAAAACTCGCAGAACAATACAGTCGTTTGGAGCGTCGCAGAAATTTCTTTTCCATTTGCGTCTATCACCCGTGGAATGCTCTCCCAGAATCGGTCGTCTCTACAACGACACTAACTATTTGAAACACGGTTGGCTGATGCACTCATCCACTTACACTTTGGTACTTAACACTACGTCTCCATCCTACACCTGGAGTTTACCATGGAATTATTTGACTTTAATTGCGGGTTCTGTGAATTTAAACGCATTGCAAGACTACGGCGGAGGAAACGATGTCCTTATTTTCATATTTGGAGTACTAACTGGTTTACTATTCTTATTGTCATTATTACTATTGCGACGGCCCCACCAACTATCCAACGGGAGTTGTAAAGCAACGCTTCTTAACCCGTATAAGTTCATTGTTCATAGTTCATAGGCCTAGACCAGACTACTGGGCTGTGTCCATTGCAGCCAGACCGATGTTGATTTCCTAAGCTGTGGTACTCTAGAAATGCGTGAAAGAGTATCTGCGACAGGATTAACAGTGCTTCAGACATGCAAGTCCGTCATGAAATGAGAAACGTATTCTATGTGCTGATATTTTCGCAGGGAATATTCATTTGTCTCGCCGTTGAATGCACAGATTAATAGCTTGTTATTAGCATAGATTATGACATCTCGGTCTAGGTAAATCTTGTACTTCTCAACCGAAGTTACTGTACCTCGACTTGACAGGCTGAAAGCGTTTTGAAAAGAACCCTTGTGGCATCCGTTGCTTGTCAGTGAGCTAATAGAGAACCGCATCGACAGCGGTTTCTGGTGCGTCGTTCGTCAGTGATATCGTTTGGTTTGGATGAGAGAGCAAATTTGAAGATAGCTTCTTTGAGATTTTCAAAAGCCAAATGAGAACCGTGTGATATGTGCAAAGTACGTTTTTCACCGTGGAGCACTTCAGCCGTTGGTTGCGCAAAACTCGGGTAGTTAGGAGTGAAGCATAGATACTAGTTGACCATGCCTCAGAAAAAGTGAAGCCGTTTAAATAACTAGGAATAGGGTAATTCTTCAGTGCCTGGAATTTTTCTGGATTTGCCTCAATAACAGCAGCCGATATTCTGCACTTAGGGGACTAGACAGTTGGCCAAGTTAACATTTGTCAAATTTAAAGGTAACCTCATAAGGCGTCAATGGTTAAAAATGCGTCAACCTGCCGTGGGTGATAATCGTCAGAGGAATATAACAACTACGTACGGATAAACGCCTTCAATTCTGCGTGTTATCTCATGAATGGAGCGCTAGAATGTCTGGGAATTTTCGCTGTGGCAGGAAGGCATTCCGGGGTATTTGGAATGACTTAACAGTTTATTGACTACTGCTTGAGGAATATCATCTGGTGCCAGCGGTAGTTAATGGTAGGTGCACCCTAGGTCTATCTTTCTGAAGGCCGAATTGACAGCCAGGGCTGAGGTTAAGATATGCACATGAGGGATCAGGTATTTATCCACGACGTTAACATATTTGAGCGTTCAGTAGTCACCACACGGATACCTGTTACCGGACTTTTTTGATACCATGTACACTAGACTCTCGAGCTGCCGGATTTTTCTATGTTCATACACTCGCTCGATTTTAGATTCGGAAGCTTTGAGCTTGTCCATTCCTAGTCTGCGTGTGTCTGCAGTAACTGATGGACAATCAGTAGAGAAAAAGAGCGTGCATTTGGACTTCACGTGGGTAGGTCGCCATGAATGCGAACGAGCTTATGATTCTGGTAGAAAAGGTCTATGAAAGATTGGGGTAATTGAGGCAGGACATGAATGAAAGTATTCGCTGCCACATGGGTGTTAGTTCCGACAACATTGATATGTCTATTTTTTGTTTAGTGTTTTGAATAGTGAGAAGATAAAGATCTGTATTGCTCCATGTTAGGTGGATCGAGCACATGCGCGAAATCATCTCACTGATTCCTACGCTATGGTAACATATTGCAGCTGCACTACATCTTATCCAAATGTGATACGTTCCCTATACCTGTAGTCCGCAAAGTGTGCGTCAAGGAACCTCTTAAATGTCGACATCGATTTCTCTTCGACTATTGCTTTAGGCAACTTGTTCCAATATTTCACCACTCAATGCTCAAAGCATAGAGGGTGAGCGATGCGCTTTAAATCCGGTACCACTATTTGTACTGGTGTCTGCATCTACTGTTTTGTGCGCGAACCTACAGCAGCGGGTTCAACTTAGGGAAGTGGCTCAGGTACAGTATCCGGTGCAGCAAAAGAGACCAACTCGAATCCGATGATATGACAGGATATACAGCCATAGTCTCCTACATCAGTCTTTGTACAACATACCCTTAAACTGGGGATGAGCCGGTTAGCCACATGCTGGACCCGTTCCAGTCTCCGCACCTCACCTACTATGATCGGACAAGAGGCGGGGGAGCTGTCCTCAAGCAACCAGCTTATCATGGAAGAGAACAGACTGGTAACGATCTCATCAGACCATGTGCAGAAGCTGCGTCTAAGTGCCCAAAGCAGGCGTAGTCCGTTTGCGTGCAGTCTGTTCGCGTTGTCGATAGACTTCAGACCACAGCGTGTGAGTACGCCTAGATCCTTTACGGAATTGGTACGATGCAGCTAGTGACCCATTACTATCTCTCCCAAGGATCATAACGTGGAATTGGCCGTGTTGACCGGTAGCTCAACTTTGCATACCACCGGTATAGGCAGTCGAGGTGCATCTGATGGACATCACGGCCATCGGTAGAGTCAGTAGCCCTCCAAATCTTCAAGTCGTCTGCAAACAATATATACGGCGACCGAAGAAGCTGAGGCACTTCGTTTATTTGGGTCAGGAATACTGAGCCTCGGGGTTCACCGCTTATTGAGGGGTAGCAGTTGGTTTAGTGGTCATCCACCTGTACCCGCCGTTTTCTCCAAATGAGTAAGTCGTTGATCCACTGGTGTGGTGCGCCAGCAACACCACACATCCGCAGCTTGTGGAGGAGGATAACATGATTCACTTTATCGAATGCTTTACAGAAATCAATGTATATAACATCCACTGACTTTCCCTGATTCAACGCTTTCAACCATACCTGCCGCAAAAACAACAGGTTGGTGGTGCACCAGCGGCCCTTCATGAAACCTTGCTGTGCCTGCGTTAGAAGATGACAAAAACTAATATACTAATTCTATTTTATCACTATATAAAACTATTAATCCTTAACAACCCTACAACTTACTAAGAAACAAACATCACCTCAACAAAATACACACAAACAATAACAATAATAAATAAACAAAAATACACCCCAAACAATCCCCAACCAAAACAATCCACAAACCACCCCCACACCCCCCCCCCCCCCCCCCAACAACCCCATATAAAAAAAATTTAATTCACACATACCCAACCAAAACAACTCCACACCACAACACCTAAACAATCCATTACATAAAGTTATTATATACCCCATTCCCCCCCCCCCCCCCCCCCCCACAATTATTTTTATTTAACCACCTCCAATCACCCCCCCCCCCCCCCCCCCAAAAACTTAACCACAAATGAATTGTTTTTATTGTGGTTATTGGATAAATCAAACCATCATAATTTGTTTATGAACAACACATATTAATCTATATGGTTTAGTTCCATATATCCCCCTAAGATAGATTATCATATGGTTAGTTTAACCTGAATTTATTTTCCCCCCTTATATTTTATCCCCCCACACCCCCCCCCCACCCCATTTCTTAATCCCTGACTATGAGTTTAGTTCCGGTGTTATTTATCCCTAGTCCTGAACTTTGGGGTGTTGTGGGTGGTTCACTGTTATTATAGGTTCCCCCCCCCCCCCCCCCCACCCCCCTGGGGGGTCCAGGGAGCTGCCAACCGGACTAGGTTTGGGTGTGCCTCTGGGTCGGGACCTCTTCTTCGGATCGTGAGTGGGGGCCAGCCCGGTTTTGGCCTCCATAGGAAACGTGGAATATCAGTAATTATCCCGGTGCCCCACTCTGCCACAACGTTGGTAAAGCTGCTGGCAGTGAAGCTGCAGTCCCAGTGAAAATGCCAGGCACCACAGAGTTGGCACGCGTAGGGTGGGGATTTCGCTCTGTCGGCTTGGGTGGGGCGCGCGGACGGTTGCACCCTCGGTGCTGTGATTGCCTAGACTATGCCAGGTGCGGCGGCATTCTGGATCATGGCAGCATCGTGCTTCAGTTTAAGCAACATTTCACACTCTTTGGCCAGGTTCTGGAGTGTGGCTGAGCTATCCTGTTGTCTCTTGGACAGGAAGTGCGTCCGGATGTCGGCATCGTGTAGATACTAGAGGCCAGAGACGAAACTCAGGCATTTGAATTGGTCCTTGGTGGGTGAGCCAAGTTAAAACGTTGGCAGCCACGGTTGACCACGCCCGCGTAAGTGATGAAGTTTTCGACATCACACTTAGCCAGCTGCAGACATTGAGAACGAGCACTGAACAGAGACCGCTTTTCACCAAAATTCTGGGACAACGTTCGGAATGTCTGGTCAAAGGTAACGTTGCGCGGGTTCCTCGGCAAGTTGAAGTTGGTGTAGCGTTAGTGTTCGAGCATACCAAGTTTGCGCTGAAGCAACCAGTCCTTCCACGCATCGTGCTGGCAAGCCAAGTCAACGGTGAACAGGCCCTGGTACCGCTTAAACCAAGATTCGAACGTTACCCCGGTTTTACCGTCGTACAGAAATTCGCTGAAGACACTATCCACATGGTCCACTGACTGAGAATCAGTACCTGGACTTGCATGAAGGGAAGAACTGGAGAGATTGTTGGTTAGCATAGACCTCGATTTAATTTATTGTTGCAGCATACGTCGCAAATCCGCGTACTCGTCAGTCATGGTTCGTAAATTCTGTTGCCACTGTTAACATTGGGAGAAGCCTCCGCTAAGAATTTGTGCCTTGTTACGGATAGAGCACGCCTAAGATAACGGCTTGCAACGCTGGCCGATCGAACAGATCCGCGCTGAGGTAACGGCGTTAGCTTAGCCCATGTTACGCGCTGGTGCGACGAAAAATCACGCTAGCGTGAGAACGATCCAAGTTACACGTATTCGGGTAGACGCTGAGCCTTCGTAACGGACAAGTCTACGCACGCGAGAGGGGTGACAGTGGACGCTCGCTGGTGGCTTGGACGCCAACACTGCCCAGCTTTCGACGCACACAAAGGTCCCGTGACCGAACCGACCCCCAACTAACGGTGAAGAGAAGGCAAGACAAGTGGTCCCCTGAAGATGCTTTTAAGATCAACAAAGGACGGATCACAGTCAATGCCATGGGTCGTAAATGTAGTGAAAATAGCTCCGGCGACGGGGCGGTAGTTTATAAAAGAACATTGTCAACATGTGCGCAGTTGTGTCGCGTCTCGAAGTGGCTAAAATCTGCTACGTTGATTGGGGGAGTTGAACGCCACTTTCCACAGCCGTTACGCCGGAGTTTTTGGCGCCCTTTTGCAGGGATATCTGACGGACCTGCAACAACAGATACTTTCCGAGGCGTTTACAAATCAATCCTGCTCAATCAGCTGCTTGCGAATGCCGTTTCAACATGTTTTTGCAGCATGATTAAAGTTCGCTTCACAAAGCGCACCTACTTCACCCAGATTAATGGAGCATTTCTTTCTAACCATGACGTTTTACTGGTAGACATCCTCTAGCCTGCTCTGATTTCTTTATACATCGGAGGGCTTCTACGCCATTTAACTCTATCGTCTTCAAATTTATTGACGATATCGTTTTGGAATGCAATATTTCAACCGTTTGGACATCTAATCTTCAAAATTATCTAGATGGGCTTGTGATTTGTTTATCGACCCGATTCCTGAGTTTGATCACTACTAAAAGTTCGTGACGTAACATTCGCGTTTCTCCGAGCTGATGCGTTTTTTTGTTTGGACACCACTTCTTCATTCTCAGGGTGTAGGCAGTTCTTACCCAACCCGTCAAGTATTAAACAACTAGGGGACATTTTGTTCAGAATATTGTCTTGCTCTATTCAAGCTGCCGAATGGTTTTGTGAGGTTAGTCGGTTGTTATTTTACGCCCTTCGGAATGAAATATTTTCAATCCCCCGTGATTTGATTCTTAGCTTTGCGACCGCATGCATCCTGCTGCATTTACTCAGCTGTTCCCCTCTAATCTTCTCTGGTGTACTCAATAAAAGACTAAACATTGATTGTGTGGTCCATAAAGCATATTTCCAGATGCTGCGGGTTGTCTAAGGTCCCTAGTGGATTTTATTGTTAACA
The DNA here is from genome assembly GCA_944474145.2 of Dicrocoelium dendriticum. NCBI lineage: Eukaryota > Metazoa > Platyhelminthes > Trematoda > Plagiorchiida > Dicrocoeliidae > Dicrocoelium > Dicrocoelium dendriticum. Next base: position 101,743,064 of record OX104068.1, on the reverse strand, counting down.
AGCAACTGGAGGCTTGTATCATTTGCTTCCTCAAAATGCTAAACAACCCCCTTCATTCGTTACATTAGGGCCTATTAGACCACTGTAGATTTCCTCTACTCGTTTCAAATTAAAGGGCGAATTCTGTCGCACTGCATGTCTCCGCAATTCTGTCCTACCGTACCTGTCCCACTTACTTATCAACCCAACCAAAGCTATCACTATGGTGCGAAATTATTTGTTGGAGTGATGTGTGTAGACATTTGTAGAATTTCATTTTCTCTCCCTAATAATAGTCACATATAGTTCAACACTAGCATGATAGTGTAAGATGCTGAAATTATACTTACACGGGTGCATATCGTCAACTTTGACTTGACATGACATATCGAAGTTGTTGTCCACCATCCATCATCCGCTTCCTAACAAAGTATTTAAATAGTTTCATGAACTTCCAATAGGTAGCAGGATCTCGGCCAAAAGGTTCAAGCTACATTTTGAGCGGATCCAGTCGACAAGGGTAACCAAAAACTGATCAACGAGAATAGACAAGATTTTCTGCTCATTTGAGACGTCCAAAATCCATCAACAGCATTGCTCTGTCGTTCATACTTTTCCTGAAGCTATCGTGCAACTCTGGCAATTTGTTTACAGGCCATTTATTTCAAGATAACAAGCGTCTGAGACGCACGAAGTTCAGCTCAGCCATTACCTGTTCCTTCCTCAATTCCTCCACTTTCGACGTTATATGTGAAGCACTAGAATCAAGTCTAACTCAACTACTAGCCTTGCACTACAATTAACCAGTGAACCGGAGCAAGGTGCGACATCAACAGCAGCAACGTCAAAAGGTTCAACTTGTCGGATTTTATAGATCGGTACAGTGTCCGTTCTTGCTGACTTTCTTAATAGCATCAAGGAGAGTCCGAAGATTGCTCGAATAATCCTACATTTTGAGCACTGTAACCGTCAGCTTCAGCTACAGGTAGGAACACCTAGTCAATTCAGTTGTCAAAGCCTGTGATGAACTACGGTTCTATTTTACAAAGCATTAGAGTACCAATTTGAATGTTGATCACAACAACGTTCAGACCACCAAATGTACCGCAGTTCGGTTCTCGAACGGTAAACGGCAATGCCAAATTGTAGGGACAATAAAATGATGCGCAAGCAATCAACAGTAGGGGTTGCGTTCAAATAAGGTTTAGAGCAAAACAATCGATCGTCCACAAAACCGGTCTGTAAGACACGGGGTTATGCACCAAGGCGGTAATTTACACGAACGCCTAAGTGTCGGTCAACGCTCATTTGTAAGCTCTGTGAATGCCTGTGAATGAATCTAGGGTATTTGTAGATGTAAGCATGCACTGAAGATGATGTATCGGTCTGAGGTCAAAAGAAACTACCTATATGTGGTGGAGCTGGCTCAAATACAGGGTTTGGCAGTGGGGAAGGAAGCAACCATATGACTGCGTAGTCAAATGGTCCGTCACACAGGCTTTCTTTTACAATAAAAACCGTCACGTGACTTAAGTAGTTCTCATGTAAAATGCCCATTTGTTATGTCAAGTTTCGAAAGATAAACAAAACACGAAGCTTTGAGCAAACAATTGTTTTCGATTACTTCTTCATCAGGCTCATACAGTAATATACATTATGTTAACGTCTGCTGTAATCGTTAGTGTAACAAAGAAACAATTGATCAGACAATTTAACTTGTGATCGTGATGGCCTTCATCTGATCACGTGACTGAGGTCAGGTGAATTTGCGGAGTACCATTACTTCCTTCACGGCTGGTGGTCGGCCAGGGAAGTTGTAGTGTTTGTATAAGTTTCTTCTGAACACACAACTTCGGATTTGTGAGACGTACGCATATTGCCTCAGCGGTGGCGAGTATGCTTGCTCTTAGACGATGATTTTGTCTTGATGGTATTTTGTAGAGAATTTGAAAGGCTGTTCGTTTGTCTATCTGGTGACCTGTGTTTATTAGATGGTTTGTAATCGCACTGTAGTTTGTTCTATTCTCGCGCGTGTAGAGCCAACCTGGTAGGTGTTCCTTAATTCTCTTACCTAGATGCCTGGTCGTCCGTCCAACGTACCTGGCCCCGCACGGGCAGGTGAACCGGTAGATTAACATCGATTGGAGATGATCAGGCACTCGGTCTTTGAATCTCGGAACTAGTAAAGGTTTGCTCGTGTAAATCACATTCAGTTGAGCCGCATTAAAGGTTTTTTTGCAAATTTGCTGTAGTCGGCGTGTGCATGTTTCAGCCGCACTATTTCCCTGTCGCGATCTTTAATTTTGAGATTTGTAACTTCATCTATAATACGACAATGTTTGTGCTGTTCCCTGGTAATCTTACCTGGACTAACGAAAAAGGACTTCGTTTTGATTGTGCGGGCAAATATAATACTTCCAGATGTAGCGCTTTGTCTATGTAGACACTACTTTCTCTGCTTATTCGTTAAAATTTTGAATATTATATGCATTTTTATTCGAAAGTTCTAAGCAACCGCCTTCATCCACTGTACAATGCTGTCACACAGATCTTGGCTGTCTCTTACACGGACTTAAAATCTATCTTATTCCTTCGTACCACTTTGTGTCGTAACGCAATGTTGCCCTGTTTATCACCTTTTCTCAGTGACCCAAATTAAGTCATAAATGATTAAGCATGCGGTTCCTCGGATGATTGCTATGCACTTTTGTCTGTTTAATTCGTCAATTTGTATACAAATATTATTACTGGTTCAATCATTCAGTTTATCTGCAGTGACTGTGTAAACGCTGAGAAAACATTCATTTGGATGCATAAACCTTATTTTGACTTGACTTGACTTGGTTCAGTAAAGTTTTGTCAACTCAGGACTGTACTGTCGTAGTTCTGCTAGGTCTTCCGCCGAAATTCTGTAAGTATAAATCAATTTCCTCACACGTTATCACTACAAATTTTGACCATAAAATTGCGAAGTGTACGCTTTTTAGCTGTTATTTTAAGGCATTTATAATTACAAGCCTAAGAAGAACGTGTCATGTCAAATAAGGCTGGGGATGCAGTTGACTTCGTCAACAACAGCTGTAACAACACAGCGGGTTCACCAAATTCCACTTTGAATTGTTCTCCGCTGTGCCAAATGTTGCTCGCGCCTCTCAGTAGCATAGTGTTTGGGGCGTCAGCCATGAACTCCTAGGCTCTGAGTTGCACCCCAGCTCAGGCAATCGCCACGTGATGAGTCCAAACCAGGACGAAACAGCGGTCGTGGTGTGCCATTGTTGGGAGGAGCAACACCCAAATACACCCAACTCGATTACTTGTTCCATTGATACAGTCAGGCTTTGGTGGTGATGAGATGTGCGAGCACACATTACGCGGGCGCATTAGTCGGTTGGTCGTTCGTGGTCACTTTAAGCTACAGTCACTGTTCGACATTACGACCGTTGCAAAATAATACCTTGTATCAGTTTTCTGTGCTTACACAAAAGGTTGATTGTAATAACCTGAGCAGTGGCTAACATACGCCTTGGAGTCATCTAGGGTTGCTCGTCGGCGGAGTGTAGACAATTTCGTACTCATCATTGGTCGATACTAAACGGACCTTAAAGGATGGAGCTGCGAACATTCTTATTCGTTCCATGCTGCAAACCAGAGGCGCCAGAAAGCGGCATATCCGATATGGTTTTTCTTGGTATCAATGTTCATGTTATATACTTATAGTCCATGGGTAATCTTAAATGTCCAATACGAATTTTGATGGTAAGAAAATGCAATAAACCGAGTAAAATATAGAGCGGATGATTAGTCTTCAGGTTACACCTATGGAGTAGAACAAAACAAACATTTTGCCTTAGCAACCCTATATGAGATCTGTCCCAAATCGATGGCGTAGCCATGGTTAACTCGTTATGACCTGTACTCGCTGTTAGAAGCATTTAGACAGAAATATACCAAATAACCTACTACTATCGCCATGTTAATACGATTTTGGCTTTCGTTCGTTGGAGCAGCAGATCGAATGTGCATATCCTAACTGACGTGTTACGTGCGAAGTGGAAGGGAATAATTATCTGTTACATGTGAACATCCACACCAGTCACTGTAAGCATGGATTAATTAAGAGGTCCCATTATTGAAAATCATCTTGGTCCGTCCAGTGCTTGCACTTCACGAGTTTCACACCAGTGCGGTATAAGAGCACACTCACGAAAACTTTATTTTGTCGTGCCAGACAAGTCTACTCAGCTGATTGTTTTACCGACGAGCTTACTTATATTACAACAACACCCATGGAGAATGGCTATCTCAGACAACTTATCGAAAAGTACAGTCAACCTCGAGGGCAGAGGGGCTTGATGCATATGACATCCATAAAGGTATATATAGTGTTAACTTTCAAAGATGGTATCAACACGTTGATGATTAGTAGGCGATTCATCTCAGCTAAAAAAGTAAGTTCCTACGCTGCACATTCCTTGTGTTCAGTCGAAGCCTAGTTTTGACCGTTCATCCAAAGAAGAAATCACAGCCAATCGGTATACACTAGTTCGTTCATAACTGCGGAGATAATTACATAGGCAGGACTGATAGAACTCTGAATTCCTGAAAAAATAAAGAAGTGCCTGGCCTTGTTCAACAAGAAATCGTGCAAAACCGTTGCCTCATTAGGCTTCCATGGTCGCGTAGGCCTTCGAATTCCTCGACAAGAAAACACCTGCTAGTATCGGGTCGCCGGATAGAGCTGAATTCAGGGTTAAAACTTTGCTGCATCGCGCTGGTCCCCACTGCTTTCGACTTACTTAGGCTGCTAATCTAAGCCGGGTGAAACCAGCTCTGTGCGTAATATGACAATTATTTGTCAGCATAAGCATGCTTGGAAGAAGCGGTGAACTTCCATCACTCACTACTTTGCACCTCAAGCATGTCTGATGGCATCCAATTTTAACAATAAATATCTATATCGGTTATGCGAAATGCATGCTTCCGCCAGTTGATGCTTTCCTCCTACGCTTCTCAAAATTTTGAAGAAAACTCACTACTTTTAAACTTCCTGCCTAAGTCGAAGACGAATGTTAGCCTTACTAACTACCCAATGAGATCTACGACCTGTACTCTGACACGTACTAACCTTTGAGCAAGCAACTCATATTCAGCGCGACTGCTTGCGCCACATCGTTTGGGGCAGTATCTAATAACTTATTCATGACACCAGCAGCTCAGACTTAGATAAAAGATTCAAAAGAAGGCTGATCAACATACATATCGTTCGTCAAAACGAAAACCAACAGATCGTCAGCCTTACCGAGTACCAGCAATGTGATGGAGTTTGCGTGGCCATCTCCAGTGGCGTTCGCTAAACAGACTAAATTTGATATAGCGCCGCTCACTATCCACTGACTTACACGTTACTACCGTGCAGAGGACAGGGTAGCCCCCTCACCAAGCGACGAGCTTACCAAACTTAAGCCGCCAACTAACTTATGACATTATAAGCAGTTTGTGTTGCTGTCGAGTTGTGGGTTCGAGCCCTACCAGGGTCCGATGGAATGCGCACTGCTGACGATTCCCGAAAGGATGAAACGCGCGTCCAGTGCTTTTCCGGGCGTGTGGCGGCTGTCTGTGTGAGTCTAGTTGTGACGAATTTCTACCTATACCATTCAACTCCCCCTACTACTCTTCTGTAAACAGTCTAAATTGCCAAATGCTACTGTTAACCGGAGCAGATGGAAAATATGTGTTATCTGCCCGAACACACTGCACAATTCTCATGCGTTTCGATGTTAGTTACTCTCATCAGGTGGAGATAGTAAGCTTCGAGCCCGCAAATATTGGAATAGTAGCCGAAACCCCTACTCTTTTGGCTACCGGGTCACGGCGTCAAAGCTTGACACAACGGTAACTGATTGAATGGAGGGCCAATTGATGGACTACACGTTATTTTTGGACAGGCAACACCCCATTTCCCTCTGCTTTAGCTACGGTCCCAATGCTCGCAGAGACTAAGGTTCACTTCAATATGAACCCCGGTCTACATTGAGATTGCGCGTCGCAATCCAATCGCCTAACGTGTAGTTCACAAATTGGCTCTCCAACCAACTGTTAGCCGGCATTCGCTAGGCTGTGCCACAGTACCATTAGTATCGTGTGCACTAAGTTTCCCGTATCTCCGTCTGGTACAACAAACGGCAAGCTTTGGTGCGGTGTTGTATACGAAAGGTCAAACGCACGAGCAAGTTAAAAGGTCATTCTGATAAACGAACTGCTGTAACCTGATCAATGTCTAACTGGGTGAGTACATTAATGTGTTGCAAGGAGAAGAATGAACCAATAGGGAAGCGGAGTATTAGACGCTTTGTGTGTGTGTGTGTGTGTGTGTGTGTGTCTGTGTCTGTGTCTGGGGTTGTGTGCACGTGTCAGTTTAGACTAGCCATCAAGAATGCTGACAGAATACACAACAGAAGGTAATAGCAGCATTCCATACGTGTTTTAGTATCCGCTTTGAACCCACCACACTGATATGCAGAATGCGTTACCAAAATCCATTGCACTGAAATGCAGCTTGGTATCTTGGAGGAATACTGAACTCCGTTCACGAGATCGTTGCTGTCCTACTGTCAACGGATCGTCCACGCAACTCACAGAGTGGTATGCTCATACTACATGCCTCCCCTGAATAGGGTGTCCAAAGGATGCAGATAGCAAACACAGTCCTCCAAATACCATAGTAAGAAGAAAGCAAATGATCATAATGTTAGAAAACACGAGACCAACACGAGAACAATTGTTTTTGATGATTCTCTTCAGACATTTACAATCATAATTATGGGTAAAAGAAGGAACTAGAATCGATCCATTGGCTTAAAAGTACCTAGTGCATTAGCAGCTCAGTGAGGAAAGCTAAAAGTTGACATTTGACCTGACAGGTTGACTGCATGGCAGTTGACCTCAGCATCGTTCGTTCTTGCTGGCCAGGGAAGCTGTAGGGCGTGGATCAACTTCTTTTACGAGCATAAAGAAGTTGAAACAACCGGATGTAAATCGATCCATGGTACCGATCTTCATAATGTTCCTGAGATCCAGGAATTCCTTGTTAACGAAGCGTATAATCTTTTCTGGAATAAGCGGTCCTGATCCGCGAGCACCCTCTGGAGAATTTCGTCGATAAATTGTTAAGATAGTTAATCACTTAACTACAAGCACTATAGTTTCCGATTCGTAAAATGGGTATTACATTCGTAAGGGATGGCAGGGGTCCTATTGGATAACCTTAAAAGTTTGCAGCTAACTGCCAACAGAAATCCGGTCAAGGACAGCAGGCTTACAGCCACGAGTGAATGGTAATTCGCCAATTCGACAGAAGCATCGTTGATACAAAGTTGGCAAGAGACCGATACAATAGCGCCGACAGAAACTGACAGAATTCATAGAACTATTGGTGAACAACGATTTATGGAGTTTTATTGCGACCCTGTAGCGCAACCAAGCTTAAGGAACCGATGAGTCCCAAAATTTAAAAAGCAACCGACCTCCAAATGGTCCAATCAGAACGTACTCTAATTTCGACATCTGCCACCGCTCGCCAAAAACCAAAAGACTATCCTATTTGTTCAATAACGCTCAGGGTAGTGTGCAGGCAAACATGCACTTTCAGTATTTTGTAACATTGTATTTTACGGTTGCTTTAACCTTCAAAACGTCCACTTGTTTCACTGACTGCACATCCTTTGACACAAAGCATTTTGGTGAGTACCTTGCTGCACCATTTCTCCCTCCGGTTGATCGCTCCCAATTTTTGTAGCCTGCACAATATACGTTGGGTTCTGTCGTCTCCAACTTCAATACTGCTCCGCATTTGACACGTCTCTTACGTGTCATTGATTACCGACTAGTATCCCAGGCTCCAGCCAACATCAGTCTTAGTAGTTGGGTCGAAGTTAGACAACCTTCCTCCTCACTGCTGCGATATGTCTTGGTGACAACGGAGACTTAATTAAGCCCTGAGATAACTGACTTTGAGGTTACTTTATCAGACTTGTTGCTACTTCGTAACAATAGAGCTGGAAGACGAAGTGGAATGGGTAGTTAATGAAAACAAATTTCCGATGTGAACCATTTGATCACAGAGAAAACCGAGCCCTCGCCTGTTTTTGGGGCCTTCTATGGCTACGAATCAGGAACCCCGTGGCATAGTTGTACGCTATCGTGCGCGTCCCCAAGTTGCGGGTTTGGGAATACCTTCCTTGTAGAGGTAACTGAGAATAAGTTGTTTGCTTTGCAGGCGAGATGAATAAGCAATCATGGACAATCAGTGGCAACGTCTCGGAGCGTGGGGAGTTCTGGGCTGGTCACCTGGTTCTCAATCAAATGCCACAAGAGCTCATAAGGTGCAGTATCAAAGTCAACGTGGCCGGTTATAGGGCCATTGACCATTCACTTCTGTAACCAGGGGTGTGTATATTAACGGAGAGTGGATGAACAACCTTGTTGGCCACCAGCTTCTCTGTGGACTGCCACTGAACACAAAGAGAGCGAATGGGCTACCCGGATGTCAACGGTCTTCGTGAGTCACTCCGCTGCCTTGCGGGTCAGGTCTTTATGACCAAAGGCTCGGGTTATGGCCCTTTAAGTCAAACTTCTTCTTCGGCCTGGATCACCGGGAAGAACTCTGCCCACACAACGCATGAATCTTCTAAACCTTTCGAACACTTCCACTGACTACCAGTTTATCACCGTTTTGTTGTTGTTAAACATGCGTCTTGGCACTGCCAATTGTACATTGATCAAGTGGTGAATAATAATAATAATGATAGTAATAATACGAATCAGGAACACATGTCAAGCGGCGGTAATAAATCATCCACCGAAATGTATATCGGAAACGAGTTACAAACTGAAACACCTTTCCGAAGTCGCGCTGCACCGGTCACATTGTCATCGCGAGAGATCATTGTGCTCTAGCTAGAAATGCAAACACCCGTTCGCGCACAGTTTAAAGCCGGATTGCCTGTTCGAATCTCCAGCTACCTTCTGAACAACCATCAGAACAATCCATCTGTGCTTAATCTAGTGCACACGAACGAAGTTCTCACGATCGAGAGAGCAAATATGCTCAGCCCTCTGTGGCGAAGTGGTCATGTACCAATTCTTTACGCCTATGTGTGTTATGGGGAATAACCGCAAGAAAATGGTAACTTGTATCGAACAACCACACACTACGACACACTCACGGAACTTGTTGGGGATGCCGTTAGGGATTTTCCGGACAATTGCTCCATTGATACTGCATGGACGGAATTTGACGGCAAGTTGAGGGATCTGATTAAATCCGAATTTGTAAACAAAACCCATTCGTTCTAAAAGAGCACCATCAATCAATAGGGGCAGAACCCGAAAACGCATGACGTTGAGAGACACAGCGTAGCGTGTGTATAGGGCTAAACCTAATCCCAAAAACGGGTGTTATTATCTAACACATCCTAATCACTGTACCATGCTTCTACTTGAGAACAAATTAGTTCACCAGCAGAGCCTAGCAGAAAGATTTTGCTTTAACTACAATCTTCTGTACAGCTATGTAATCAGTCTCGAAAATGTGAAGCGTGAAGTTCCCCCATTTACCTCAGCAAATGGATGTGCTCAAACTGCCAGGCATGCAGCCAACGTTCAAAGATGTAACACGCTTCGATTGGCTGTACCCATGGACGACGCCGCTTTTGGATTTACCATGCTTGATCACACTTTTGCTTCGGGATTACTGTGTACTAAGTGCTTTCTCCGTGTGAATTCGCACCAATACGTTTCTTTTGGTGTACTTTTATACCTGTGCAACTTTGGCAGATATTCGCTAGGTAATTTCGGCGATTTCACTGAATGGCTCAACTACCATCTGTGTCCGCCATCTTGGATTTGTTCTACAGCAATCTAACCTGTGTCAGGCAGACCGACAGCGTTTAGATTCAGTCTACTAGTTGCGACGTTGCAACAGACGGCATCCGCAGAACTGACAGTCACTATTCCACTTACTGCTTGCCCACGGAATGTTAAGCCTAAAGCATAGTTGTGGCGCAGACAGCTGTGTTAAACTTGTGCGCTTTGGGATAGATTGCGGAAATTGCCGAAAATAGTTTCATCTTCGATGTGCTCGCCTTACTCTCAGCCAGATTAAAAAACTTAGTAATACGACTGAATCCCTCCGGTTCTGCACTGAGTGTACGTCTTTTCCACTCGTCAGATGTATAACTGTGTTGGCACAGCAGTGTGATAGGCTGACAAAGTTTGTAGAGTAATCAGAAGCAGTGCAATCTCTGCCACAGGAACGAGACAGATCAATGTCTCGAACAAGATGCTCAACAGCAAGCTCCAAATCAGAACAGCATAGCCAGGCCGAAAATAAGAGAACGATCCAGGGTTAGCCACCCCAATACTAACGGCTGCTCATAAAGATGCGTTCGCCACATATTTTTTACCCCAATCACTCGCCACATCGAACACTGTTAAAGAGGCGATGACATACGCGTCCGTTATCCCTACCCATATAACATAGGCATCTCCCTTCGTAATCCAGCCAGCGGTCAAACGAATTAATACTACAAACACCACCACGGGACTCACAACCCCATCAGCTGTCCAACCGAAGAAAGCAGCCACTATTCCCTCCAAAAAGAATATGAAACAATGTCATAGTTCTCTAATTGTTATATGCACTAATGTGAATAAATCCGGGCTAACTCCATAAATGATAAACTATTAGACGACAGGAAACAGTGGGACTCCCTGTGCCAGCCAATAGGGGTTCAAGCTAAACCAGCCAATATGATGCGCCTCGTCCGTCACCAAAACTCCGTACACTACGATGAACCGTGGTTACTCATGGTAACATTTCAGTCAGGTCATGATACAGAGGCAGTTCTATTGTCAACCTGTCGCCTCCGTATCACCACATGCACTGTTCGAATTTTCTTCCAGATATTCCGTGGAGTGAACCCCAGAAACACAAAGTAAATCCGACTGACTTCCGTAAACAACAAGACGCAAAACCTATCCTTATTCATGTTGTCCACCAGCTCGCGACAATAAACCAGCTATAAGCCAGAACGCGTGGCTGGGATGATTGGCGTTTTATTCCTGAAGTGCTCTCAATCGAAAATGTTATCGCTAATTCAAAATCAAGGTTACCGCTATCAGGTAACTACAAAGGGTGTGATTCCCGAGTGATGAAAGTATCAGTGGACTCCGAACCGATGGCAGAACATATGATCAAAATGTGACACAAAATGTCGTAAAATGATGACACTCGAAACAGGTATTAAAGACATAGGCCCCGGACCATAGATATACAAGTTAACACAGTGCGGACAACTTACCAATACCATTCCGTCACCGTGTAACTCCGAACGAAGACCATACCAAAACACGCCAGCAGCTGAAGTAGACAGGAGGGCCACCCACTTGCTAGCGCTGCGAACTCCATACAACCTCATGAACTGGCCCTAGGACCTGCTTCAGCGGTCCTACAAAAATACGACCGGCAGCAGACCCTGCAAGGTTCGACATAGACCCTCATCGGAAATCATCATCCACAAAGACGCTTCTAACCAGAGATGCTGTCACCTGTTTGCAGACCAGTACACAAGATCGTCTCAACAAGCTAACCGAACTTCGTATTCGTCAGGTCTCCACTGCTTATGGTCACTGAAACATGGCTGAACACGCAACACACCGCTGCTGAGATTGTTCTACCCAGCATGACTTCCATACGAAACGATCGACTTAGCAGAGAAGGCGGAGCGCTCTGTATGCTGATATCATTAAGGACCCAGAAACACAAGTCCTCGATTCTCTTTGGCGTTGTATGCACTCAAGACGTAGTGATGTGTGTTTATTAGTAATAGTATACTGCCCTCCAATGTCCACCTTGGAAATGGATCAGTGCTTAGCTTCTGCGGTGAAGCGAGTCTTGACACGACCACACTGTCGTGTCCTTCTAGGGGGGGACTTCAGCGTACACGCAATCGAAATCCCAGCATTGCACAGGGAACCATTCAAGGCTGACTTGCAAAAGGTGATTGCTGATGTACCTCTGCACAAACTTGTTATCTTCCTCTCACGATACCGAACGGGTGACACACCCACTCTTTTGAACCTTGTGCTGACTAACGAGGAACTAGTGATTGACATCGTGCCAATAGATGCAGCACTTGACCGTAGCCGTCATGCGATGTTGCTCTTTCGTTACATCTGTTACCCGGAGCACATCAGTGAGAGCAGCTTGAAAACCTATGTCCTTACGCATTACGATATTCTGTCCAACCTCGTTCAAGAAATCGACTGGTCCTTACTAGCCGAGAAGCTGCCTGATGTCGCCTGGATTTTGTTCGTCACCCAATTCACCGATCTAGTGACAAATGCGTCATCAAGCAAGATCTTTTGTCCGAAGCAAATGAACTCGTGCCTAAGGGGCCATAGTATAAATTGAATAACCTTAAAGGATTCAGCCTGGCGCGTTTACAAAGTCTGTCCAAATAACCTGACCTGGGGTGCATGCACAACTCAACAAAACCACCGTGTCAAGTTGATCCACGCAGACAAGCTCCAACACCAACAAAACTTAGCGGCGAAATTCAATACCAATCCAGTTTGCTGTATAGACACGTCAACAGGCTCCGTAGACTGCAGCGTGGGATACCGGTTTTACCTGAAAAAGATGGTCTGGCGATCACCACAAAAGATGAGGCCACTGTGCTTCGACGACACTTCAACCACACATTCCAGAGTGAATCATCATTTTACCGGCTTTTGACACGGCTCCCATCGCAACCAGGATTAAACTATGTATCGTTCACAGCAGCCAATGTGATGAAAAGGCTAATGTCATTGCGCGTGCACAGCTCACCCGGCGTGGACAACATCTAAAAGAAGCATTGAAGACAGCTGTCGTGAACCTTGTCGAACCATTAGCTTGGCCCTTTCAACGTTGTCTCGGCCAAATGCGAGTTCCCACACTGCGGAGACATGGACAAGCACTCCCATTTACAAAAAGTAACTTTGTGGAGCCCTCGAATTACCGTCAAATCACTATTCTCCTAGTTTTATCCAAAGTAGTGGAGGTACGATCGCAGAAGCACTCAAGGGATATCTTGACAGCAACAACGTCCTAGTTTCTGAGCAGTACGGATTCCACAGAAATCGGTCTTGCACCATAAACGTGCTTCTAGCCCAAGTAAGCTGGACACAGCCAGCCGATGCCAGAGTGGAAGTCGACGTCGACAACCTGGACCTCTCGAGAGCTTTCGATCGGTTGAACTAACGCATTCTCCTACAAAAGCTCCGAAGCTATGGAACCGCTGACACTGTGCTCGGATGGATCGGCAACTTCCAGTCACCTTCAGCTGAATGTGAGAGTCCGCAGATCAATTTTCGATCCAACTGACTTCCAGTGTGGCTTGCCCTAAGGATCGGTACTGAGGCCATGTTTATTCCTACTATTAATTAACGAGCTTCCCCGTGGACTGCAGTTGAAATTCTTAATATTTGGAGGTAATGTCAACATTTGGCATGATAGCAGAAGAGCGGATGAGCACATGCCATTGCAGAGTGATCTCGAGAGGGCATATGCGTGGTCATCCAATAAGTCGCTCCAGTTCATGTTGGGGAAGTGCAAAGTAATGAGCATAAGCGAACAGTTTATCTATGAATAACGACATGGAAACCAGCAGCAGCGACGTGCTTCCAAGGAAAACTACCTGATGGTAATCGTGCAGTAGGATATTGGTTGCTCTAGACAGGCAGAAAAGGCATCAAAAACAGCCAGTCAAAATCTTGACCACTTACGATGGCTTTCGGCAATTTTGAGCCATCAATCTTTCCGCAACTGCTGAACGCCTACGTGAGGCATCACGTGGAACATGCGATCCAGGCCTGGTGTCCATGGCGGAAACGCGACACCAATTCACTTGAAGCCCCATAACGTAGATTAAGCAAACTCGTTAGAGGATGGTTACATCTCTCCTACCAACGCTGTATCTTAAACATTTTGTGCCTACCGTTAATCGGCACACCAAACGACTGCCTCCACAAAAAGTACTTATTCATCGTAACTTAATCGTAACATTCTTCTTACGTACTGTACAATCAGGCAGTTAGGAACTAGCAGTATCGCTGGTTGCGATTCACAGGCACTTATTTCAACAAGGATACGGTTCCGCGTTTCAGTGTATCGATTTGGGTATAGGCTTCCTCGGACATTAGCTTCCGTCTTGAACTCCAGGAAAGAGTACCTGATATTCCTATTTGCGCATTTACATTCTTGTTTGAAGTTTATATTATTATTTGATACAAACTTACGTTTATTGGCAAACGGAACCAAGAATATTAAGAATAGTTTCATAAACAGTTACATAGGCTCCAATTTTACCATCTCACAACAGTTATTTAGCTTGGACCATTCTCTAGGCAGATGTGGTAGCTTTTTCTGCCACTTGTAAATAAAATCGATTATTAATGTCACGGAGTGAATAAAGGCCCTAAAAGTGTAGTCTAGAATCATGCATTGCGAATGATTTTAAAGGACGTTTCGCACTTTTCGTAGTCTAGACTTTATGAATTAACCTGCTTGCAGAAACAAGTGTAGAGTAACTGATGGTTAGGGTGATGTCCCACAATGCTCAGTGCTGGGACCGCGCTTATTTCTAGTGTTTATCAACGAGTTGGCAAAAGTTATCTTCTCAAATTTCCTGCTTTTCACCGATGAAGTCAACATATGGCGGGCGATTAGTAAAAATGAAGATCACGATCTGCTCTAATAGGACATAGATTGCATATATGAATAGTCAAAAAGGAACCTGCTTCAGTTGAACATAGCTAACTGCAAAGTGATCCATCTACGTCACCAGCCAGTGAGCGTTTACAAGCTTGACTACACATTGCAAAAGGCCTCTTAGGTAAGTGAACAGGTTGTACTGCTACAGAAAGGTCTCGGATGTTCAAAACAAGCATAGAAGGCGATGAGAACCGGTAATCAACACTTCGACCTGCTTCGCAGAGCGTTCGGTCGGTTTGAACCCTTAATCTTTCCCCAAATGATTATTGCTTACGTGCGACCGCATGCGGGATATGATATCCAGGCGTGTTAGTCATTGCAGAAACAGGAAGACCTTGCTTTCGAGACTGCTCAACGAATGGCAACCAAGGACGTCAGGAGTCACTTTCATCTGCCCTATCAGCCTGGACTGAAATCTCTAAGAATGTATAGAAACCAATATCGGCATTTGCGGGGGGGGATCACATAATGGTTTACCAGATTCTGAAGAACGCAAACCAAATTTACCGCCGTCTGCTGGAGTTGAACCAAAATATTAATCTAAGAGGTCATGCTCTGAAAGGGAAATTGCAGTTTAACCGGTTTGAATGCCGCAGAAACTTTTTCCTTCCGCGTGTGCCAGCCTTGGAACGCCCAAGCTAATTAGGTCACCTCTGCTCCAAACCTGGCGATATTTAAAAAGGAGATGATGATGAGTTGTGTCATTTGCATCTCATTTTATGACTTGTTAGCCAGGGGCTACAAAACGGAATCAAACGGTAACTTACCAAACTCAACAAAGGGATTTATGGATTTATACTTTTAATGCGCAAATGTCGCTATTCTACATATGTCTATGGTGAGTCCACCAAAACGTTTTTCACTTTATCCTGCAATTTAATTTTCGCAATAATTTCCAACCCACGGGACATGTTAAGCATTACATTTCTGTCCGTAATACACCAGTTTGCATTGTTTCATTATTACAAACGATAGGCTTCTCTCTATGGTAATGAGCATTTAGTGAAAATCCACATCTACAAGCTAGCAGAGCGTATTTGTCTGCCGAGAAGGGCGTCTGCCAATAGGCGTACTACGATTCAAATGCCAGTAGGTCAACACCAATAGTTCTCAACCTTTTTGAGGCTATTACTTACAAATCGGTTTCATTTTAAACGATTAATCTTAAAAAGCGTTATTTTACAAAGCTTATTGACTATTAAAGATTGCAGTTTTTGCTTTCAATTACAGAAAATTATTATTCTTTTAACTGCACTAATTAGTTCCCGGGGGAACCTTTAGCAGAAACGTTAACATTGCCGCACGATTTAGTTCCAGAAAATTTTCGCTGCATATTTCCAAGTGCGTACTACAGCCATGTGAATTTATGGCATCATGAAAGGAGCGCAGTTAAAATGGCAAATTGACCAAAACGAACACACCTACATTCATGTCACCTTGTTATCAGTTCTCGGCCAACTACCACGGCAGGGACAGGGTCACAAATGCGTCTTACCGCACACACAGAGTTGGGCCAAGTTGTTTGATAGCCACGGCCTCAGCATTTTATAAAGTCAAGGGGCTCATTGATGCATAGATAACACGGAACGTCCGCACGGGGTCCACACAGTGCTTGTCAAATAGCGGGTGGCAGGAGATTGATGAAGCTGGTGGTTTGTATGGAACCATTCTGCTTCATTGGCTGCGCATTCGAGGTGGTGGGCGTGGCCATCTGCGAAACGTGTTTACTCACCCACATCGGTATGTGCTCCGCGACCCTCACCCTCCATTGTCGTTCTGTCATGCCCACGCGTTTTCCCTGTTAACTCATAACGATGTCTAATGTAGTGTGTGACCAATGGTAGCGTGTGCAGCAACTCATTAGACTAATTAGAGAAGAGTAGCAGGAGGAGTTGAATGGTATAGGTAGATATTCGTCACATCTACTTATTCAGACAGCCGTCACACGCACGTCACACGCGCGTTTCATCCTTTCGGGAACCACCATCAGTGCGTATTCCATCTGACCCTGGTAGGGCTCGAACCCCCAACTCGACTGTTGCCAGTCCGTGGTTGAGACCACCGAGCTACGGGGGACGGTAGTGACCATCGTGAATTAGTTACTAGATGTGAAATAGCGACGCTGACTATCCACTGACTTACACGACGGTAACATGTAATTCAGTGGATAGTGAGCGGCGCTATTTCACTTCTAGTAACTAATTCACCATGGTCACTACCGTCCCCCTAGCTCAGTGTTCTCAACCACGGACTGGCAACAGTCGAGTTGCAGGTTCGAGCCCTACCAGGGTCCGTTGGAATGCGCAATGCTGATGATCCATTAGACTAATGTTTAGAATCGGGAACGAAAGCGCCATATGGTGCTCAGGTTGTACAGATAACCACCTACCCTCCCCTGCAGCTTTGTCCCAAACAAATGTCTTTACTGACCGAGAAATCTTCACAAAGTGTAGTAGTGTTCCTTACTTCTGCGATCAAGTACTCTTCATTGAAGCCGTCACCTTTTATACATACATAGCAAAGTAGCTCGTAACAAGATGCAACCTTCGTCGATTGACCTAACTGCAGTGCGAAGAAATGATGTGACTTGACTTCTTTAAGCAACGTGTCCAAAGTATTCTTGCTATGCCATGTGTACAAACAATACGAATTCTACACGAAGTACATCGTAAGAAACCTAAACTTGAAACTACGAACCAATAAACGTAGATTTCACGCACAATCTGGGCAGGAGAATAAAACGAATGAGCCTGTAAGCGTAGTTCTATAAGGTAAAGAAAATACAGTGTATGACTTACGAATAGATTTTGCAATCGTAGTGCAAGAGGGTAAAAATTGTAAAGCGTGAAGCAGAGTGTGGAAAATTGGGCAGCATCAGAGTAACCGACCTTGAACCGTCAAGGACACGTCAGTGATGGAGAGAGGAGTACATGTTAACTAAGGTAACTGATTGTAGCACGCGGTGAAAGCAATGTAAAATGAACAGAATACGTAGGGAATAGGGATAACGTATACTCAAGTAAGCTATCCAGGCAGCGGATACATAAAGTTCCTTCCGGACTTTACACCATGGATGCAGTTGGAAAGCGGCAGCACCATTCTTTTGTGCACGTTGCTGTCCAAGTGCGAGCTTTATCCACTATGCAAGGTTTGATGAGATCTATTGTATTAGGTTTTTGTTCTCAGAGATTGGAAGAGCGAAGCGGTACGAAGTTTCATGAGCAGATTCAGTTGACTGAAAAAGGCGCCCAATGTGCGTGAAATTTTCAGTGCTAATTCTCTACTTTTACTGAATATAACAGATTTTCCTACGAGCTGAGAAGGAATTCCTTCCAAGTAGTCTTTCAATTTTCTGAGTTTCAGACTTTTCGTGAGCATTTTAGTGCACAAAATACATTAGGGATTCTGAACATTCTTTCGCTAAAATTAGCAAAGTCCCAGTGCAGAAATCACTTTTAATGAGAAGCTTTTTCAGCGGGCATGGTTCTTGAAAAGATTATCCAGCTGAGTATGTCATATATATATATATATATATATACATCTATATATGCGTTACCGTTAAATCGACGATGGATACAAACAAAACTTAAGAATCCAGGGTCAATTCAAAAGTCAAAGCCGGAACTCTGCTACGGTGCAACTTTTACAAAGGATTAGGGCAACAAATTATATTCTGACCTCGCCAATATCCACCACGAAGATAGAATAGTTCTGTTCTCAAATTAAAATCGGAAGTCCACACAAGACCAAATGCTGGCAACAATTATCTGAAGTCCTAACAGTTACAGGACCGACTAAGCTCAGCCACAACACCAAACTCGAAAAATAGCCACCCAGCCGTCTAGAATGCCAACGAGATTAGTATGCCCTTCGAATTTTCCAAATCTGGGACACTCGCAAATTCAGTTGTTTCTTCTTTTGCCTTAGATTTCCTCAGCGCGGATCGCCACATCGTTAAGACCTATTTCCGTTGGATAACGAAAACATGGAACCTCTTTTGCCTTACCTTCAGTGCAGATGATCCATCTCATTTGCTCGGGCTGTACTCAAAACTCCACATTGCAATGTTTGCTACTGCTACCAGTTGAGTAGTTGTGGTCATCCAGACACACAACCTGAATAAGACGTGTATGGTACTGCGTTACTAAGCCGCACAGTTAAACCAGCAAGAAAGTTATCTAGCCGCTGCTGTCTTATCCCTTGTGTGACTGTGACATATCAATAACGTATAGTGGCTTTGACTGTGGACGTTTACTTAAAGAATTTTCGTTGCATATAAAATTCCCTTCCCTCTCCTTTTGTTCGTTATCAAGCTGGGCACTAGGTAGAGTAAAAAGGCATCTTTAAAATCAGTCGCACTTTCGTTTGTGCTGTTCCTAGCACAAATTGAAGAAATTAAGGCGAGACACTGCGTGGAAACATAAAGTAGCAGCTCATTTCAAACACTGGCTACAGAGCACGGGTGTCAATCTTCCAATTACCTCCAATGTGACTGCGCCCATCCCCGAAATCGTTTTCGTGTGTTGTGTGGAACAGACGCTCAACATATTTCGATATCTGTATTGTGTATGTTATCTGGCTTTATATAGCTGCGATATTGTACTT
Source organism: Dicrocoelium dendriticum (assembly GCA_944474145.2). Lineage (NCBI taxonomy): Eukaryota > Metazoa > Platyhelminthes > Trematoda > Plagiorchiida > Dicrocoeliidae > Dicrocoelium > Dicrocoelium dendriticum. The sequence goes on along the minus strand of OX104068.1, from coordinate 101,723,665 downwards.
TACCACGTTTTTGAGTTGAACGCAATACAACGAAGCTTTAGGAAATTTCCATGCCCCATCTCACGAGTTCAATGAGGCAAAATTTTCTGCCTGTCTGAAAATCCCTCGGAAACTGTTCTCAACTGGTTGAAGGTATTAGTTAATCCCCGATACATCTGGACGAGATGTTTACTAACAGCCACTTGAGAATCTCGGAGAACTGTTTCGTGCGTCTACGGATAGCGCTTAGTCGTATCGAGTTGTGAACATTTTACGATCAACAAAGTTGTCGCATTTACCACGGAACCTTACAGCTAGTAGCACTAGATTGGACCAGATGTCTCAGTTTTAACGCATAATGGAACTAACGAAAATATGACATTGTATTCGTGGTTGTCCCACCTATTATGGTCCAGGAAACTCTTGCGCCATAAGCATTCACATCCCAAATTGAAGCCTCAGCGTGGTGGTCTCTGCCAGCAAAGGGTCTCGGATTGCTGGTACTACCTCATGCAGGTTATTATTGATTGTACTGATTCCAAAGAGAGTTGAATTTACTTTTTGTAGTCCTTGTATGCACCAGGTACTCGAAATGCAGTGGACTAGTTTCATTTCACACTTATTCACCAGATTTTATGAGCTTTCCACTACAA
>OX104068.1:101654484-101722534 GCA_944474145.2 Dicrocoelium dendriticum | reverse complement strand
GGGATCATGACCACCGAAAGGTTTGTTAGACTATTTCCGGCTTTTGTAAGGCCGTAATTGGAATACTGCGTTCAGGCTTGTCCTCCATGCCTGGTTTGCGATAAGTTGGTAGTTGAACGCGTCCTGCGGTCCGGGACTAAAATGGTGCACGGATTAAAGAAGCTGACGTACCTGGAGAGGCTACGTAAATTGGATATGTTTTCCATGTATTACAGGCGGTTTCAAGGTGGCTTAGTCCTCACGTGTCGTTAAATGATGGGTCAGATTGGTCCTGATTTGACTGGGTTGTTTCGCCCAACTCGAGTGCCAACCCTTCGTGGTCACCCATTAAAATTTCACAAACCTGGCCTGACCGGATTTGGGCAGCTTTTCGGTTATCGCGTAGGGTCATAACCTATTGGAACGCATTGCCTGCAGGCGCCGTGATGGCACCGACGGTGCAAGAGTTCGAGCATCGACTTGATGCTCTCGGTCTGCAGTTTAATGTCTTCCCCTTCTTGCCTTAAACTTTACTCATCTACTACCGCCTACGCTTTTTTAACTCATTTTAACTTACATCTTAATATTGCCTACGATATTCGATAAGCTTGTCCTCTCCTTTGTTTCCTTTCGTTTTCTTTTATTCTTTACGTGGCCGGCACAGCGGGGACTGCTAGTTCAGGCACGTGGGCATTGTTTGCTTGACCATGTGAATCGTGTGTGTTGATTTGGCTCCCCTTTGGCACATCAATGCACCGGATTCCCTGTTGGATCAATAACCTTTTCGAAGGTGGAACATTCACTTGATTTTCCTACTGTTCTGGTCCCACTTGAACCTGACGTCTTCTCATAACACGGAAGCACCAAGATGGACCTCCTTGAAAGTTTCTCCTCTTCATTTCACATGCTATCGCTGTTGCCTTGAGTCAAATGCAGGCCGTAGAGATGCTTCTACCTGATGTTCTATGTTCAGTAATCCATTGCCCAATTTTGTCCTCTAACTGTGGCCGTCTTGCTTCGTTTCCTTGGAAACTCTTCTTCTTTATTTGGCGCAGGTCATCTTGTTTCTTCCACTTCCGTACCATTGATTCATTAATGTTGAATGGTTTCGCAGCTGGTCCCTTCCCATGTACTGCGTCTGATGGATTTGAGTTTGAAATCCGTTTCATATGCATGTCTCTTAACAGGTGTCCTTTTGGGGTCCTTAATTACCGGTATGTTGAAGCACAGTACGTATCAGGAAAAGTGGTAGGGGTAAGTGAACAAGCTTCGTCTTGCTCGCCAGCATGCGACGCACTGTAAAATGTTATAGTGTTTGACCTCATATATATCCAGATCATATGTTATCACACATTTCTCCGTAAGCGCACTGTTACTCCCTCCGTAGTACACGCACGACGACGTATGTTCCAGTTGTCTATCTGAAAACCTCAGTTTGGACGATGATGTGAGTGAAGCTCACACGGGCGTTGCCGAATGCCTGGATGATCGCACGTCTTTGGGACACTAGTGTAAGCGCAGATCGTATGTTCAAACACACCTGCAACGAGCGAGATACAGGTGCGTGCTTTGCAGTGTTTTCAAGGTGCGTTGCTAGATAAAGTGATTTTGCCAGGTGGATTAACCATCATATATATCACAGTAAGGGATATCAGCGTGGATGTTTGAATAAGTAGTTGGTTTATCGTCGCCAAAAAAGTTCCACTCAGTTGGCTGCTGCACAGAGTTCTTCGTTTCCAAAACACGTCTGTCTAGACAACATAGAAAGCTGACTCCATGAGATTTCTGACCAGCGATTATGCTTCAACCATCAAAGTCGTAATGAAACATTTTGACAGCTTTTTCAGCGCAGTGTGAACATGGAATTGATTCGGAGTCACTAGGCCTCAGTACAAACATTCATACACAAGGCGCACCGGAATATAAGACGCACTGCCGATCTTTTTAAGCAAATATAGGGCTTTTAAGGGCGCTTTATAGTCCGAAAAATACGGCACTCTGCTGCTACGTCGAATTTATACTGCAGATCTCCCGCCTGATGCGTATATTTCGACGTGCAATCAAACGCTCCGCCGGTACGTGACTGAACGACCAACCGTGAGCGTACAGGAGAACACACGAAAATAAGTTAAGGAAAAGGTTTATTGAATGGGAGAAGCGCTAGCTAAGGCTAAAAGTGGGACACCAGAGGAGAGCTAGCTAGGGATGATGTAGTTGGGTGTCCAAAAGCCTCGGCGTTTTTGTCTCATCTGATCTACGAACTACGCAGGACACGTTACGATGGGTTGCTGCTGCCAACGGGATGTCCCATCTCATACGAAGAGCCTCCTCGTATTTGACTCAGGATATCTTCAGACTTGTTTATTTCCCATGTGCGCCCCACTCTCGAATACGGAGTACCTGCCGTCTTCCCTCTTACCAAGTTCGAATGTGGCCTCATTGAGGTCCCAACGGCGAGGATTGCAATACACCTTGGAGTTATGAGACTTGCCTTATCTGAGACTTCAGCGGATGAACCTGTTCCCCTTGGATTATCGTTGACATCTCCGTGACCTGATTTTCACCAGGCGCATCCTGAGAGGAGAGATGTGGACGGAGCTTCATGTGTTCTTTCAATTCTAAGCAAACAGTTCAACTCGAGGCCACAACTGGAAACTGTTTAAACCCAGAAGGCTCCGGATTCGTCCTGCACTCGTGTAGTCAACGATTGAAACGACTTACCGAAGCATATGGTCGATGCCCAGACCGAGAAATGCTTCAAGCGAATGTTGAATTCTTACCTTTTGAGTACGACAGGCCCTTGCAGCTTCCACTGTAGCTGTCACGGTCCCTTGTGGAATACCGCTTCGCAACAAATCGAGAATCGAGGGCACGACGGGGCGTCGTTCACGGTCGAGTCGCGCGCACCAAAGGCGGATATCTTATTCGTGTTTCAAAGGAACTGGAACAATAGGCAATAGGCAAATCGCCTACTTCCCTAATACATAAGAAAACTATAATTTAAATCTATTTTAGAATAATTTAGTCATACGAGGGAATCTCCAGGTCACTACAGGACCACCTGCGCGGGCATCGCCTGAAGCTCAAACAACCTAGAGCTCGTTTGGACATCAGGGCAAAATTTTTGACAAACCAAGTAGTTAACATCTGGTATAAACTTTCTTCTGATTCAGTGTAATGAGTCTATAGAGGACTTCAGAAGGAGCTTAGATGAGTGTTGGTCTGACCTTTTCCCAAAGATATTGTAATTGTACTGGCGTATGTAGTGTATTCTGATGCTGACAGTTGAAGGTGTAAAGATTGCTCTTGTTCTAGCTTCATTCTTTTGTAGAAGCAAGAGTCAATCCAACGTCGAAGTGCCGGGGGCCGCTGCAATTACCGTCACAAGAAACAGGACACTTTAGGCGAAAGCCTCTATCGTCAGTTTTACCTGACCTAGACGGGCATCGCGAAAGAGATTTAGAACGTGGCGGACGGAATCGTCACCCAGAGCGGTTCTTTCCGGCTCTCCCTAAAGCTACTATTTCATCGAGTCGTTTGCTTAACATCACATTGGTTGCTGCTAATTGCGCGTCATTTTGCGGCGTTGGCTGGATAGGCGGGATTCGGCCGTTAGCTTCCCAAATAGGATCAGCAGTGTCGGCTAACTGAGTTCAAGACATTTGCATCAGCGTAAAGGATGCTACGTATCTCGCGCGGGAGGCAGCTAAGCCATATCTCTTTGAGAAAGGAATCATCAACGGCTAAACTCTGCATCTTACACAGGAGCTGAGATGTTTTCAACTCACCTAGCTCTGTTTCGATAAGCAACTTCGTGACGCATTGACGGTCGAAAACGGCAGTTCGTTTTAAAATGGCAGCTTTGATCTCCGCGTAAGTCTTCTGTGATTCTGGAATATCTAGGATGTCATCGAAATCATCGACGACCTGCGGAGGAAGTGCTGTGACAACGTGGTGAAAGTTGACTTCCTCAGATCTAACATGACGCGACGAAAGATGGACTCGAGTTGAGCGAACCAGCTTTTCGGGTTACCTTCAGGAAAAGGTGGACTTGGTACGGTAACACCACTAACTGAAGCCTCAGCGTCTGAAAGTTTTACATCCATAGCGAAAATAATGTACTTAGGAAAAGCAAATCAGTCGGTAAAATATACGAAAAATGAAGAAAACGAACAGGATACACGGCCAAATCTACAAAAAGTTAGTACTAGCTTACCGCAAGTATTCGTAAGCAAGATCACCAATTATAGCGTAATAGATGGACGAGCGCTATATGTGCACAACCAACCAACCGATGGAAAGTGAAAAGACAGGTAAAAATAGGGCGAGGTATACGTTTATTGCCGAAACGTACAGGCTCGCTAAGCTAAAAAAAGGCACCCAACGAAAGCTAGCTAGGGAGAGGAAAGAAGAGACGTGGAAAACAGCGTTTGAATAAACACCTAAAACAGAATTTCACGATTATCAACTTTCCTTTGATTCAGGATATCTTGGATCGATTAAAGCGGTTCTGGTCAAAGTGTCTTTGGCACTTACTGGTAATTTTTCCGGTTGAATCCAGTTTTAATCCCGCTTTGCACCCTATTTTTGCCTTTTTTATTGAGGTCGTTTTACTATTGTGTACTTGTTCTAATTCCACTCTATTTTCCACTATGTCGGTCTCGCAATGCACCGTGGCTGTTGTTCCAGGTGGTTTGGATTCTGAGGCTATCACACTTTATGGCAGTTCAAGCTGCAGTATGCCACTAACTGACGATTCCGGCGGCATGCAGTGCGATGCCTGCAACCGATGGTATCACCAGTTTTGCATGGACCTGAATACCGAGCAGTACGCTGCGCTAGCCTCCAGCGAAAGTAGCATTTCAGTTGTGCCAATTGCTGCAGCCGCCGGCAAGGCAGCGCGGCCTTTCGTAAAAGAGACTAGTCTCTTTATGCACGGCTGAGAAATGTACTGCGTTTGTTCTCGATACTCTCAGATCTTCACCACAAGGTTGATCTACTCATGACGACACTTCCGGTTTCCAACAACGCAGATTTGATCGCTTACCCTGGCGATCAACTTATGGCGCCAATCATTCTGGCTGCGGACCACAAAATGAAGTTGCTTCGGACGCCGTATCTAAAGCTACCCTGATCGACGCCGAATTGCTGGTTCTTGGATCCATTAGAGTAAAGCGAAAGAGCCTAGAAAACCGGTAAGCTCTCTGCTAAAAAAGATGCTGTAGATGTCTCGACACCGGAAACAAGTCAAGTGTCGTTACTTGTCAAACCGTCTGGCGGTTGTGCGGAGGTGAAGGTTCCCACGCGCACTACTTGTCGATCAAAGGTGCTGGATATCTTGGCTCTCACCGATAAAGCACGTTCTAATAGTTTGTTTGACTCTGCTCATGCGACAAAGCGTCACGGGACCGTCCACCCTGTGATGCGGCTGACAGTTGGGGCTAATGGAATCGCCTGCCGCACTGTGGTCGATCAAGTGGGCAGGTGAGTATTTAAAATCACAGTTAGTTGTACTTTGCCTGAGACCTGTGAATAGAGCGTTTGCCTGCAGAGTCCGTGCGAGTTTTTTTCTTTTGACGTGGCTGGGTAACCCAGGCGCAAAACATGGTGACAGAGGAGAGGAAGCTGACGCGCCGAACCCCACTCGCTTTTGGTGGACAAACCTCCACCCCGCTGTCGACTGCTGTACAGATGACGGAAAGCACGCTGCCTGACCACTGGAGAATGTAGAAAACAAAGTGGGCGGATTTCGTCACGCTGACTCAGTTGAATTCCTATCCGATGCCTTACCAACTTGCTGAGTTCAGACTCGCTTTTGGCAACGAAGCCAGACGAATACTTGAGACTCTGGATCGCGGTGATGCGGAGGAGCAGAAGCCGGACATTTCGGAGATAATCAAGATTTGGAGATTATTGCGAAGGTCAAGCAAATGGAATGTACCAAAGATATCTGTTTTTTGGTCGCAATCGCTTACCGGATGAGTCAGTCGAGACCTACATTACAGAATTGAAAGCTCTGGCGCAAACGTGCAGCTTCTGTAACCGTATGCGGGACTCTGGTACACGACCGCATCGCAATCGGCATAGGAAATGATGACCTCACTCGACGCCTTCTGAGGCAGAAAAACCTGTCCCTACATCATTGTGTGGATATGTGCATTAGCAAAACGACGTCACGACAGTACCAGAATTTGCGGGCGAGCACGATAGAAGGACTTTGTACAGTATCGAAGACCAAGGAAGCCCTATCTTTGCCATCCGAGGGGCAAGGGGTCAGCTGTCATTTTTGTACTCGGAAGCATCCGAGACGAAAGGAGAGTTGTCTAGCTTGGGATAAGACCTGTATGAAGTGTGTAAAAAAACCCATTTCGCTTGTTGTTGCAGATCGGCCAACATCAGTGCGGTAGACAAAAACACTACACAGAGGAGCTCACAATAGACATGGAGCATTTTGGAGGACAAAAGTGCATTTTTACTACACCGTTAATTCAAGGACGTCCAGTTTGCTTTCAGCTCGATTCGGAAGCCACCGTCAACATACTGCCCGAGAGACATTGTGCGGCAGTAAATGTACTTAAACACATATTTGTCTCAACATGTGGAACGGCTCAAGATTACAACCGAAAGGAAACGCTGTCGTAACCGCTGCCAGCCCTAAGAACGGAACGGAACACCAGCTTGAGTTCCTGGTTGTGTCAGCAGATCTTATGCCCATCTTGGGCATTGACTTCATCCAACGCCTTTGTTTTGTTTCCTTTAACCATAATCGTTTTTGTTTACTCATGCCTGGTGGCTACAGATATTGTTGATTTGCATCCTGCCGTGTTTGATGGCGTTATTGGGAAATTCGATAAATGCGCTCATTTATTGTTAGACGAATCATCTAAGCCAGTAGCACTGCCAGCTAAAAAGGTGCCCATAGCATTGCGCGAAAGACTATTAGAAGAACTGAAGCGTTTGTCCAGTTTGGGCGTCGTAGTTAAGATCGGTGAGCCGACAGATTGGGTAAGCTAAATGGCAATCGTCACCAAGAACTCCGGTGATTTGCGTGGATCGACCCTAAATCGCTCAATGCCTACCGACAATAGACAACATGCTACCATAGTTATCAAAGGCGAAAATGTTCACCAAAGTCGACCTCGCTTCAGCTTTCTGACACGTAGCACTTGACGAAGAGTCTAGCTATTTGACTACATTTGGAACGCCTTTTGAACTTGTTAGGTAGCTTCGTTTGTCCTTCGCTTTGAAGGTATCCAGTGAGATATTTCAGAAGCGACTGTTGCAAGCATTGGACAATCTGCCCGGAGTCTTTTGTGTCGCAGATGACGTGCTTCTTTCTGGTGCTACTCGAGAGGAACATGATCGTCACCTTCACCAGTTTCTACAACGCTGTAGTGAAAGAAACATCAAACTAAAGCGTAAGAAAGTCGAGCTACACAGAACGAAAGTGGCATTTCATGGGCACGTGCTGAGTTGAAACCAGATCCAGAAAAAATCAGAACCATAAACGAGATGTGTCCCCCCACAGGTGCACAGGCAGTTAGCAGGCTAAACGGAATGGTCAACTACTTGAGCCGTTTCCTTCCACGACTGTCCGATGTGATGATACGGATCCGGAAGTTGACCCATAAGGGTGAAGCTTGGCACTATGGCTCTGAACAAGAAAATGCCTTTAGGTGGATCAAGGAATTAATTACAAAAGCGCCTGTCCTTGTCTACTTTGATCCGTCACTTTCACTCGAGATTCAGTGTGACAGTAGCCAATACGACATTGGAACTATGCTTATGCAAAGCGGTAAGCCTGTCGATTTTCACAGTCGCACGCTCACAGAGGCCGAGCATCGTTACTCACAAATTGAAGAGGAAACGCTGGCGCTGGTTTACGCTGTAGAACGCTTCAACGTTTATACGTTTGGCCGCAAAACAACTGCCTTCACTGAACACAAGCCACTTGTATCCATCGCTAGTAAGCCACTCAATGTCGCTCCACGCCGCCTGCAAAGGATGCTCATTCGTCTGCAGAAGTATGATTTGAATATAGTCTACCGACCAGGATCCCAGATGTACATTGCAGACATGTTGTCAAGAGCGCACCTGTCAGACACACCGCAACTGGAAGAAGACCCGGATTTTGTCCACGCAATACAGCTGATCGCTGTCACTAAGGAACGTTTGCAGCAGCTCCAACGGTGCACGGAGGAGGACGAACAGTGCAGGCTCCTGAGGCAGACAATAATAGACAGATGGCCCGAAGAAAAGAAAAATATTGCCAAAAGTGTTAACTGCGTTCTTTCCTTTTCGCGATGAACTCACCACCCAAGACGGATTAATGTTCAAGGGCAACAGGATAGTGGTTCTGAAGGCATTGCAACGTCCAGTGCTGCAGATGGTACACTATGCCCATTTTGGAATCAACTGTCGCGTGGCAAGAGCACGTGAGCTGATGTTCTGGCCAGGAATGACTAGCCAAATACGTCATTACGTATCAAACTGTTTAACATGCAGGACACCTGATGTGCGCCAGCCGAAGGAGCCAATGATGCTTCATGTCGTTCCGGATACGCCCTGGCTGATGGTCATATTGGACATTTTTGTTCACGACGGGAAGAGCTATTTAGTTGTAGTCGACTATTTCAGTGACTACTTCGAGATTGATGCCCTAACGTCAACCTGTGCGCAAGCCGTACTGAACGACTTACGGTGTCAATTCGCTCGACATGGAATCCCCGAGATGATGATTCCCGACAACGGGCCGCATTTTAGTAGTGCGGAATTCCGCGCTTATAGTAATAAGTGGGATTTTCGGTATCGGATCATCAGCCCGTACCACAGCCAATCAAATGGGAAGACTGAGTCAGCAGTGAGGAAGGCGAAGAAAGTACTTACCAAGGCCAAGGAAACCCAGTGGATCCCTACATAAGGCTGTTGGAGAGAAGAAACACGCCGTCTACCGCGATCGGAGTAAGCCTGGTGCAGCGACTATTCAGTCGCAGAACAAGAACGCTGCTACCGGCCGCTACAATGCTGCTACAGCCCCAGATAGCACCGGATGCTTCTGTGCATAACAGACTATGGAAGAGAACGCTAAAACAAAAGAAGTACTATGATCGTGGATCGAGATGCCTCTCACCCTTAGCAGCAGGGGAAGAAGTATGGGTGCAACCAATACCGGCTTCGGAAGAACGTTGGCGGAGGAGAGTGATTGAAGGTCGCGAGGGTGAAACGAGCTACCAAGTCAGGATAGAGAGCAATATCATTAGACAGAATCCGGTGCAAATTAGGAAAGCAGGTAATGGACGGACTCCGCAAAGCGAGGATCGGCAGCAGCAACAAGAAAGGGTACCTGAAACCTCAGCCCGAGGCAGCAAGCATATGCACAGCGGAAAACCGCACAGAATTTGTTGCAACAACATAATAAAAAAAAGAAAAGGAATGGATGTGATGCGGCTGACAGTTGGGGCTAAAGGAATCGCCTGCCGCAGTGTGCTCGATCAGGCGATCGAGCGAGTGAACAGGTGAGCTTTTAAAATCACAGTTAGTTGTACTTTGCCTGAGACCTGTAAATAGAGCGTTTGCGTGCAGTCGGTGCTAGTTCTTTCTTTTGACGCGGCTGGGGAACCCTGGCAGACCAAATCTGCCTTTCGGTGGACTCGATGACCCGAAAAAAATAAGACATCTACAATGGAGCGAAAAACACTGCCGTTGCAAGATCATCTGAGGGGAGAAAGACAGTCCCATCACCGGTGGTGAAGCCACCTGCTGCAAGTGTCGAATCAAAGACCCGTGGGGTCAGTACACCCCATCGTGGTGATTCTTTCACGGATGGTAGCTTTATATTCCGTAACGCGGCTGAATCCACTGCTGTCCTTCCTGCTACTCGCATGTTAGATGACCTTCAAAGGTTTAAAATGTAACTTGAAAATTCCCATTTAAGTCTATAGAACAAAAGACCATCTGGTGAGCAATTGCTTTCAATGATTCATCGTCAGACCATTACAATCATATAGAGGCTAGAAAGAGAAATCGACCCAGTTAGTTCAAAACGAATTGATCACGTGAAGGTCAATGTCAGAGTGGAAAAAACGAATTAGGTCTCAGAGGGCTAGATGTTCGCTACCGCGTCTGACCGAAGGCAGTCGACCTGGGCGTCTTCCATATTCGTTGGCCAGGGAAGTTGGAGAGCCTGGACCAGCTTCTTCTGTGAGCATAAGGACGGCTAGAACAATCGATACATGGACGACATATTTGTTGTGGTGGATAAACATGTTAATCTGGAGGAAATTCTTGACCACTTCAACCGGGTGCATGCAGCAGTGCAGTTTACTTACGAGAAGGAAAGCGAAAACCGGCTACCATATCTCCATGTCTTGTTAACTAGGAGACCAGACGGATCCATTCAGCGTCAGGTCTACAGAAAAACAGCGTGGATAGGTCAGTACACGAATTTTTACAGTTTCGTCCCCATGAGATACAAGCGCAACTTGGTTCACTGTCTTACGTCAAGAGCACGTCGAATCTGTACGGAAGACACCCTAGACGCGGAGTTAATGTTCATACAGAACACTCTACGTGAAAACGGTTATCCCGATAGATTTATCCTAAGGAACCTCCAAGAAAAACCGAAACCAGTGGCAGTGTTAACAGCGCCAAAGAAAGAGTTATTTATTCTCTTACCATTCAAAGGGGACGCGGCTACCGAGCGTCTAACCAGAAGCCTTTCGGCCGCGGTAAAGTCGACCTTTCCAGCAGCCTCGTTGAAGTGCGTGTTCTCAACGGAACCACTCATTCGTTCACAAAACAAGGACAAGCTGCCGATCCTGACCAAATCAATGGTGATTTATCAATTCGTGTGCACCTGTGGCGCGACGTATATTGGTCGAACGGCGCGGCAGTTATCGAAACGCGTGAACGAACATTGCCCATGCTGGCTTCGTCAAGGGGGCACCGGAACCATTAGTAGCGCCATTCTGGCCCACATTGTGGACACCGGCCATGAAGTGGATTAGAAACGCGCTTTCCGAATAGTTTACAAGGTTCCACCGCACCGAGCGAAAGGTTACCGCCTTCGTACGCTTGCGACAGCTGAAGCAATATGCATTCGATTGTTCCAGCCGTCCTTATGCTCACAGAAGAAGCTGGTCCAGGCTCTCCAACTTCCCTGGCCAACGAAGATGGAAGACGCCCAGGTCGACTGCCTTCGGTCAGACGCGGTAGCGAACATCTAGCCCTCTGAGACCTAATTCGTTTTTTCCACTCTGACATTGACCTTCACGTGATCAATTCGTTTTGAACTAACTGGGTCGATTTCTCTTTCTAGCCTCTATATGATTGTAATGGTCTGACGATGAATCATTGAAAGCAATTGCTCACCAGATGGTCTTTTGTTCTATAGGTTTAAAATGTGCGTAACGAAGCTTCTTCGGCCTGGTTTCCCAGGCGTTACTGTCAGGAAGCTTCTTAGACTGGGGAACGTCCCAGCTAATGCACTAAACCCTCGACCGCAGCTACTTCGTATAGTACTCTCTACCTCGGAGGAACGCAACGCCCTCATGCGATTTGCTTTTACGCTGAAAGCCACTAATATTAGTGTTCAGCCGGACCTTTCGCTGGCCGATAGGCTGAAGCTAAAGGAGGCCATCAAAGACCACAAATGCAGGCCAACTGCCAGTGAACAACGTCTACGGTTAGTGGGTTTTCGGGTGGTCAGCCGGCGGTCCTTTTCCGTCCAACCAGTGCCTATTCTGGTGGTGCACGACCCAGGTCTGGACCTAACGAATAGCTTCAGAGAGGGATAAATAATGTGCGCAGCTTTAGGAATAAGGTGTGCGGTTAGGTCTGCTTGTAGATGGGTCTCATCCCGATATACTCACACTCACTGAAACGTGGCTGTCTCAGGACATCACGGATGATGAAGTACATCTATTTGGCTACGCACTATTTAGATGCGATCGCTCCGTTAGCCGGCAGGGAGGAGGCGTCGCTCTTTATGTAAGAAGACTTGCTTATTTCAGTCGGCAGACAAAACTGTTGAAACTCTGTCGGCTGTGATTAGCACATCCTCGGCTCAGGTTACAGTTATAATTGTGTATAGAAGCCCTGGGAGCGTATCCAAAAAGGTACTTGACTTTATTCACTCGCAGTCCGCAAACAGTTGTTTGGTGATGGGCGACTTCAACCTTCCGGAGGTTTGCTGGGCAGATCTTTCTTACAACTCAGCGTCAGGCACATTCGGCGCTGATCTACTTGTGCTTACGCTCCAAATACCGTTACATCAGTTCGTTGACCTCCCCACTAGGTACATGGACGCCCAAGTACCGTCTGTCTTTGACCTTGTGTTTGCTAAGTCACTCGATTTTCTTGGTGACATTACTTACGAACCTCCAATGGGTTCCAGTGATCATGTTTCTTTGCTCTCCAGTTATAAAATGTCTAGACGCCACCGGAGTACCGTTGAGTCTCGCCCGAACATATGGCACGCACACTACCAATCAATGAGAGCTAAGACTTCGGGTTTCCATTGTGAGATTTCAGGTGATGATACTGTCCAGATTGCCTGGGATAGATTTAAGTCCTACCTCACAGAGGTCTCTGCTCTTTCATCCCAGTCAGAACGAGAAAAGAGGCCCGGGCACAGCCGCCCTGGATAGGTTCTACTGGCAGTCATCTGCTCACAAACCGGTCGAAATGTTGGCGGACTTACCGAGATGCTCCATCCACCGGTACTTATGAAGGTATCGTAAGGCTATACATAGGTGTAAGCAACACTTAAGGGACGCTCGGTTCAATTTCGAGAAAGGGTTAGCAGATGAAGCTTCAGAAAATCCAAAACAGATTTTTCGCATATGTCAAAATGCGCTGCGGTTCGAACACGTCATTTCCAGTGTTGATGCGTGCTGACGATACTCATTCTCATACGGACTTTGACAAGGCCTGCGTACTTAGTGGACAATATGCAGCAGCGTTTGTAAGCGAAACCTCTTTGACAGGTGTTGAGCTGGTTTGCAGGATCCCAGAAGGTTAAGGCCTATCTAAATTTATTGTAGCGGAGACGGAAGTTCGTAGGCTGTTACAAGGGCTGAACCCTTTTAAGGCCTCTGAGCCTGGTTTAACTCACCCGAAACTGTTGCATGAGTTGGCCGCGGAACTAAGTGGACCCCTGACTGTCGTGTTTCAGAAATCGTTTGATAGATGTGCATCACCTTCCAAATGGAAGGAAGCTGTCATCTGTCCCATTTTCGAAAATGGGGACAGGAGTCTGCCTGCAAATTACAGGCCAGTTAGTCTGACGAGTGTAGTAGTCAAACTTCACGAGAAACTGGTGGGAGATTCATTGGAGAGTCATCTGAGTAGATTTAATCTACTTAGCAATTTACCACACGGATTCCGGAAGGGATTTTCGTGTCTGACGAGTCTACTTGTGGCTTGCGAAAGTTGGGCGGATGCGTTGGATAACGGCCACACAACGGACGTCCTTTTCGTTGACTTTTCGAAGGCATTTTACAAGGTACTTCATTTGAGGCTCACGAAGAAGCTAACCTACGAGGTATCTGGCCGTGCCCTTCATTGCGTAACTGCCTTCTTGTATGGTAGAGAACAGTGTGTATGCATAGGCCGTGGTCTTCGTTTAGGCAATCTGTCCTCAGTGGCATGCTGCAATGCTCAGTTCTAGGACCGCTGCTGTTCTCTGTCTATGTGAATGATCTACCCGCGGAGTTTGCGGTACCATCGCTGCTATTTGCTAATGACCTGAAGCTGTGGAACAATGTCGATGTTCCTGAGGGTTCCGAAGCTATTCATCGCACTTTGGATAAGATTTGGGACTGGTCTACTTTACGGTTACTGTCCACAGATCAGCAAAGTGCTCCATTCTTCAAATTTGAGGAGGTTGTCCTCCTGAAAAGTACTTGGTCAGTGGGGTCGAACTCCCCCATGTATCTAGCCAGGTCGATCTAGGCGCCGAACACTCTTCGACTTTACATTTCGGCAAGAACTGGAAGTAGGCCGCAAGCAGAGGTTTCCGCTTGTTGTGGTTAATACGACGTTCTTTCGGAATCTTGACGGGCGGCATCTTTGCAAGATTGTTCTCAGCTTTCGTTGGGCCTCATCTGGAATACTGCTTCCAGGCTTGTCCGCCCTGCCTCACCGTGGACCAAATGGAGCTAGCGAGGGTTTTACGGGTGGGTACTAGGTTAGTTGGAGGATTATGGGGACGGACGTACCCCGAGCGTCTACTTAGTTTGGGAATGCATTCAATGCACTACCGAAGGCTTAGAGAAGACCTAATCCTAACCTACCGTATCTTAACTGGGAAGGTTGATCCAGATTTATCTTGGCTATTCAGTCCCGCTAGATTGTCTGTTCTACGCGGTCATTCCTTGAAGCTGGACAAACCGCGGTCCGATCGGATTAGGGCGGAAATCCGGCTGTCACGCCGAGTCATCGAGCGCTGGAACATGCTTCCGGAAAATGTTATCAGGGAATCTACGGTTGACAGGTTTGAGCGGCAACTTGATGCTCTTGGGTGGCAACACGAAACTTTTCCCTCTTTCTGAGTAACTCACATCTTCATACTTCGATTTTCTTTCCTCCACTTTTCTTCATGCATTGGTATTATTTTCTTATTTCGAGTGCACTTCCTTATTCTGTACCTTCGATTTCTCTTCCTATCCTTTGCTTACTTCACGTGACTGCCATAGCAGAGACTGCTAGGGCAGTAAACGTGGGCATTAACTGGTTGGCCAGGGTGCGATACGGATGTTCCGTTTTAGATCCATCAATAACTCTGAACACTTCATCAATTCTTGGCTCAACTATCCACTCAAGATGGAACACTCACGGACTTCTCTTATCGTTCCAGTCCCACCCGAACTTGAACTTGAACTTGTTCGGATAGCATAGGAGATGAACTCAGACAGTGGAACTCCGGAAATGTGTGTATATAAACAAAAGTGGTCAGCAGTCGGTATACACTACTTACTTTCCCTGAGTACAAGTGAACTTGTATTTTGTTAATATTTTACACATCATACAGGAAAATCTCCAGGTCGCTACAAGAATGCCCGCTGCCACCTTTCCTCTACAACTTCGCTATTGACAAAGTCATATGGATCAAGCTCACAGGACACGATTTAGAAGAAGTGGAGCTGCTCCCAAGTGAAGACTTCTTGACTTGGAGTGCACTTGCGATATTGCCCCCATAAACGGGCCAGAATGCTCTGGACAGTTTAGCACTGGCTGTTAGCCGTTTCGGACTATTCCTTGTCCCCTCTAAGTATAAAACTTTCTTCTAAGATTAGCATGGACCGCTTCCTATGCTAATCGTTGTTGGGGATCATTCATTCATCATTTATTGTACACGTAAGCTACTGTGCCGCAATACATAAAGGAAAAGGAAAATAAGTACATTTGCATGCCAACTGAGCTACCAGCAACGGATAGGCATTGTTCCGGTAAGCTACCAGCCGGATACTAGGCAAAAAGAAAAATTATTATGTTTTACGCTACGAAATGAAATCTTAGGTGAACGGGGAGGCTAAAAGGGACGGGGATGACAAACAACTCAGCAGGAACGTAATATGTCAGCTGAACGCCGTAACGGCGCTTCGCTGCCGCGCGACCACAACGAGTCGCGCGCGGGCTGAGTATACCGCGAGGACACCCACCCCTACGCGGATTCGAACCGGTGACCTTATGGTTGCAAAGCAAACGTGCAGACCACTCGGACACTGGCCGATTTTTTAGCATATGTACCGCCGAAGCGAGTACTGCAGGAACGTCACTGAGGTCGGCTCCTTGCCATGTCAGCAAGTGTATCCAGCCAAACGTGTTCACCGTCTTTTGGACCCCAACCAGGGAGCCGTGACGCTCCAACCGAGCTCAGCTCCGAAGTGAGGGCCTTCATTGCTCTGGACCAAGTCATCGCTTGGCCACCCCTCCTCTTCTTCCATCCACATTCCCGGTGAGCAACCCACGTTGTGGAAGTCGGTGGGCTGGAATGCGCGACTCGTGGCCGAGCCATCGGAGCCTGGTGCGGGAAATAACGGTGCTGAGCGGTTCCGTTCTTTTTCCTGTGCCGTAAACAAGGCTTCGAACACGCTCGTTACTCACACGGTGTTCCCACCAGATGTGAGCCAAACTGCGAAGGCACCGATGGTCGAACGTAATTAGCCTCTTCAAGTCCGCCGATCTTAGGGGCCAGCTTTCTCAACCGTACGGTAGGGTCCAACGTACTGCTGCATTGTACACTCAACCTTTCAGGGCGAGAGTAATGTCGCGCCACCGCCATAGGTGGCGAAGGTTAGCAAAAGCACTTCTAGCTTTTGCTATACGGTTTGTGATCTCGTCTTCGATTCCAAGGGCGCTGATCCAACTTCCCAGGTAATTGAATTTCCGAATGACTTCTAGCTGATCCCCACCAAGGGTCAGCGCAGGAGGCAATCCCTGCGAATCTTGGAGAAGCGCTTTGCGTTTCGATGGTGCAAAGCAAAGCTGGAAGCGGCTGACAGCCAGTGCTAATCTGTCCAGCGCGGATTGGCACGTCTGGGAGCTGTCACAGATGAGAGCAATGTCGTCTGCATACTCCAAGTCAAGAAGTCGTTCTCCTGGGAGTAGCTCCACACCTTCCAAGCCATGTCCTGTAAATGTAATCTCCATGACTTCGTCAATAGTGAAGTTGAAGTGGAATGGTAGCAGCGTACATCCTTGTCTCACACCGCTAGAGATATTGAAGGGTGGCGATACCTTGCCGTAAGCTCACACTCTGTCCGTGCTACGCGCGTATAATGCTTGGATAATATTTACATATTTCTCGGGCACACCTTCCTGAATAGACAATTCCAAAGGGCACATCGATCAAGCGAATCGAAGGCACCTTTGATGTCGAGGAACACGACTAGGGTGAGCCGCCAATATGTGTGACGGTGATCCAACAACTGACGCAAGGTGAAGATGTGGTCGATGCAGCCACGACCCCGACGAAACCCGGCTTGCTCCTCACGTATCTGGCTTTCACGAGCGCCAGTCAGTCAGTGAAGAATTTTGGAGGCGATGGAGATCAGACTGATTCCTCTATGGTTGCCGCATTCCGAACGCGAGCCGCCATTAAGATGGAAACAATAACGGAGCGGCTCCAGTCGGTTGGGACAGTCTCCTCCTTCCACAGTTTCAGTATTAATTCATGTAAAGCATCAACAAGAGCAGAGCCTCCGAATTTGGAGAGGGCTGGAGGAAGATCATCTGGTCCCGCGGCTTTGTTTAAGTTCAACAGTCCAATCTCACGTTCGACTTCTGAGCGAGAGGGTGGATCCAAAGGGACAGCCCACGGAGCAGGGCGATCACTGGCCGGCGAAGAATTGAACAATTCTAGCCGATTAAATTGCTTTTGAAAATGCTCAGCCCAACGCTCCAAACGTTTTGACAAATTGTGCATAGGCTGTCCACTCTCGTCACGTAAACTTTCACTAACACCAGGTCTCATGCTGCCCGTTTCCCGTATCAGACGGAATAACTTACGATGGTTGCCAAGGGCAACGACCACTTCCATCTCTGACGCACGATGAGACCACCAAGATTCGCGGTCTCTCCTCAGGCCAGCACGGAGTTTTGCCCGGAGCTCTTTGCGAGTTTCATTGTGTTCGCTTCCAGCCGGAATATAGCGGCGAGCATCGATACGTTCCAAAGACCGCGAAGAGACCCAATATCCGTGTTGGCTATTAGACATACCACATGCGGATTTGCCTGCTGCTAGTAAGGTCTGGCGAACATGTGACCAGTGCCATCAATTGTCTCCAGTAAGCGCTTACTCAACTCGCATGTCAGCGTGCTTCGATGCGCATTCTGAACAGCTGCCTTTGTCAGTTGGCTGGTGTCAATGCGCTCACAGCGTCGTCGTGGGCGTCCGTCAAAACGCATCCGCAGGTCAGCAAATACAAGTGCATGATCGGTGTCCACACATGTGCTCCAAATCGAGGGACAGTTCTGGATACAGCCTCTCCTTCGGTAATTGATTGCAATGTGATCGATCTGCGTCCAAGGCTGGTTCGATGCCGGTGGGCGCCAAGTAACACTCCGACAGGTGCTGTGTCGGAAGTTAGTGCTCGCAAGAAATAAGCGAGCATCTTCACACAAATGAAGTAACCGCTCACCGTTATCATTACGGGAGCCTACACCGTGCTGACCGCCCAGATGCATTTCATCAGTGGACAGCTTTCCAACTTGTGCGTTCAGATCCTCAGCCAGAATAAGAGTGTCCGTGCTTCTTTTGTGGCGAAGGAGCTGGGTCAGTTGGAGATGGAAGTCGTTCTTTACCGAATCATCGCTACAGTTTGTGGGCGCGTAGGCAGCGATGATGAATAGACATCTATTAGTCCCGCGCGACTTCGAAGCTTTAAACGAGCCAGCCAATCGGACCGCACACATCCGGCTACTGATTGGAATCTAATCAACCAGAGCAGCTTCAGTCTGGGGAATCAGGACAATGCCAACACCAGCTTTGCCGGTGCTGGAAGCTGCATCGTCACCGGATACGCGCAATGAGAAAATACTGCTTGCGCCACCTGAAGGGGATCGCAGAGTGAGCACATAGCTCGAGTCTTGCAGGCGGGTCTCCGATAAGCAGCGGATATCGATCGAGAGGGTCTCCACTGTTCGGGCAAGTGCTGCCTGTTGACCGATCTGTAGCAGTGTGCGTACATTAAGGCATGCCAATCTGAAGGAGGATCGAGGGCTCCAAATGGAAGCCGATGAACTGGAATGGACCGCTTGGTTGGACATGGGCTTGTCGACAGGAGAGGAGTTACGGTCCGCGTTAGCATGTGAGTTGAAATTAGAAGTTAAATGCCTAGTAAAGCATGTTGGGGGAGGGCCAATAATCGGGGGGTTGAAAACTGGGGGGATATAAGTGAAGTTGGAAGGGGACGGTAAGAGTGAAAAGCGTAAGAGGGGGAATAAGAAGATGGGAAGGCTTGAGTAGTAGCATCCAAACCCCTATCCACCCTGCTCGATGCAGCAGATAGGGCACCGTTGATTATCCTCTGCGGTGGCCAGAGCATCAAGAAATTGTTTCAGGTAAGATTCATAGCATTGCGTGGGCAGGATACTGTCAGATTGCCCAGGCCTAGACAGGAGAACGATTAGGGTTCTCAACCAAAGCCTTCGGTTCAAAAACCTGACCGCAAGGCAGCGGGTTTGGCGCTGGGCTACAAGGAGTACGTTTTAAGGAATAAGGTGCCACTCTCATTCCAACCCCCAACCTGGAGTGCCAGGAGGCTGAGTTTGTCTGGCCTCTAACCATTGACCAATCTGGTATGAGTGACTCTGAAGGTGCAAAAGCACCACCTAGTATAGCTCAATGGATTGCTGCGACACACAAACCATCCCACCACGGTGAGGTCCAGCCTCATTGCGATAGCGTTGGGGATCAGCTAGAAATCGTTCTGGAATCCAACTACCTGAGCGTTTGTATCAGTGCCTGTGGAATCGTAGATGTAGTCACAGCACGTACAGTGAAGGCACGAGGCGCTTTTGTTAACCGTCGTCACCTATGGCGCCGGCGCGACATCACTCTGTCCATGAAGGGTAGCGTTTGCAATGCAGCGTACGTTCGACCCTGCTGTACGTTTGTGAAACCTAGCCCATTTGGGCGGCAAACGTAAAAAGGCTAGATACTTTCGACCACTGGTGCCTTCACAATGTGGTTCATATGCGGTGGGAACGCCATGTGAGCAATGAGCGTGTTCGACGCCTTGTTTATGACCCAGGAAAAAGATGTGGACCGCTCAGCATCGTTATGTCACGCACCAAACTCCGGTGGCTGGGCTACGTGTTGCCCATACCAGCACACCGACTCCCGCGATGTGCGTTGTTTGCGCGCCGGGGATGTGGGTGGAACAAGAGGAGGGGTGGCCAAGTAATGACTTGGTCAAGCGGAATGAAGGCCCTTAATTCGAAGTTGTCCTTGGTTGGAGCCTCTCGACTCAGTCGCAAAGAGACTGGACCTTAACGTGGTGCGACGGTTTACATACCTCATCGACCCATTGAGATATACTGGGTGGTGCCTCCAGGCACCTTGAGAGCTACTCCTACCAGCTTGGTCAGTGGTGAGAGGTCAGACAAACTCAGTCTCCTAGTCCTCCAGGTTGGGGGTTTGAAATGAGATGGCGTCCATTTCTGTAAAACTAAATCATTGCCACCTCCCTGCTGCCTTGCGGACAGGCTTTTGAGCCAAAGGCTTTGGGATGAGGACCCTAATCGTCCTCCTGTCTAGGTCTGGGTGCACTGGCAGTATCTCAGCCCACATACAACCGTGACATTTTCTTCAAACATAAACTTCATCCTGCATCGGCCGTCGCGCAGATTATCAAGGGTCGCCTTATCTGCTGCATACAGCAGGGCGGATAAGCGAAAACATGCTACTGCTGGCGCCTCCCTTCTTTCTTTTCCACCTTTTTCTCTTACTCCCATCCCGACCCCCATTACTAATCTTCCTTCTATAATTCCCAGCTTAATTGACAGCAACCGAAGTGCCACTGGAGTAGAACCATCTGTAACCACCATCCCAACATAACAATCGGACGCGTATCGGCTAAAGTCCCTTATAAGGCCACACTATCCCGTTTCCATGGCGACATCCAACGTTCGCACTCTAAGACAAACAGGTCAACAGGCTGCACTCGCGCGCACCTTGGACACACTGGGTATTGATGTATATTTTGTGTCTGAAACTATGATCAATGACCCTAACGGGGTTATTGAGTTAACTGCACCCGGCTTATCCTCTCCTTATCGGTTGCACGCATCCGGAGACGCCGATGCAGCACTCACGGGTGAAGCTGGTGTAGGTATCATTCTAAGCTCCAAGACTGAACCATCGTTGGTTAATTGGATTCCGGTGAGCAGCCGTTTATATGCAGCCCGTTTGACGACATCATCCAAGGTTGATTCACGAAGTAGTACAAAACGCTGTTTGCTTGTGATTTCCGCTTTTGCTCCCACCGACTGTGGTCCAGATGTTCTCAAGGACCCATTCTATCACGAACTGAACGCGCTACTATGCAGTGCTACTAGTTCAGATATTATAGTACTTGCAGGGGATATGAACGCACAAGTAGGGCGTCTGAGCTCTTCAAAAGCTCAGCTGGGCGGTAATTGTGGGCTTAACTTCTAACGGACTGACAACGGTGAACGTCTGCTGCAACTGTGTGCGGAACACCAGTTGTTTCTTAGTAGCACTGCTGTTAGACACAGTGGGCGCCGAAGTGCCACTTGGCGTCCTTCTGTAGCTGGCCAGCGATGGACCCAAATTAACCGCATTGCCATAAGTTACAGATGGCATGGTTCCATTCTGGATCGCCACTTGTAATGGAGTACCTGTGTCGACTCTGATCATGGCTTGGTACGCTGTCGTTTCTCCATGAACTTTACCGGGAGGCGCACCAAGCGTCCCCTACGATTGGCAACTGAGAAATTATCTCAGTTCTCGGTCAGGCAAGCCTATCAAGAAGCGCTGTGTATCGAACTTCCGCTGTCTTGTCCTAATGACGCTGAGCTTCAGTGGAATAGAATCTCGGCCGCCATGCACGACGCAGGAGCATCTGCCTGTGTCACTGTCCATCGTCACCGCACCAGTCACTGGATATCCGAGAGGTCGGTGAACCTGTTGGAATCTAGAAGACATCTCCCGGCTGGCTCTGAACACAGTGTGACAAGACTGCCTATTAGGCGCAAACCATAGTGGAGACTACATGCTGACAAGGAAGGATGGTAGACCAGTCGGGCTTAACAAATGGAGGAAGTAGGAGCAGTAGGTAATTATCGCAAGCTCTTCCAGCTAATCCGCACCACTGGTCCCAAGAAACCAGGCGTCAGTGTGACAATCAGCGACAGCGCGGGTTCGCTGATACACAATAAGGAGCGCCGTATGGCTCGTTGGGCGAACGCTTTCAAGATCAGTTCAGCTGGCCCCCTGCTCCCGGACCTCTTCCTACTCAGGTGATGCAGGACGAGCCATGGCCGGTTAGTTTAGAGCCTCCTTCGGAGGCTGAGGTCCGAAACACGGTCACAGCCCTTAATGATTTTTATGCGGCTGGCCCGGATTCCCTCCCACCTGCACTTTTTAAGTATGGAGGTGAGGTCCTCTGCATAGCACTGACCCTATTCGGACGTATCTGGAAGGAAGAGAGTGTGCCGGCTAATTGGAATGAATCGATTATAGTGGCAATATACAAGAAGAGCAGTCGCACAGACTGTTCTAACCACAGGGGTATTAGCCAAAAATGCCTCGATTATCGTTCGTCGCCTCACTGCGGAACGGAAATCTCGGATTAGGGAAGAGCAGGCTGTTTTCCGCCCAGGACGTGGCTGTATAGACCATATATTCACTTTGCGACAGGTGCTAGAGCAGCGCCACGCATACCGCAGACCGACAATAGCTGTGTTCCTCGATTTCAAGAGTGCGTTCGATTCAGTCGATCGATCGATTCTGTTCGAAATACTTGCGCGGAAAGGTGTTCCCACGAAATATGTGAACATCCTTCGTGCTCTGTACTCGAACACTACAGGCCTTGTCTGGGTGTACGATGTCCTGTCGGATACTTTTCCGACCACAAGTGGCGTTCGTCAGGGTTGTCCGATTTCCCCATTTTTGTTCACTTTCGTTGTGGATTCTATCGTGCGGTGTTCCCTTGCGGAAGTACTGCCTGGTGAAAGGTTAGTTGATCTAGATTATCCAGACGATAACCTCTTGCTTTTCAACGATGTTGGGGCAGCACAATCAACCCTGAATAGCCTGTCTAGAATAATCCCATTATTTTGTATGCACTTTGCACCTTCAAAGTGCAGTGTTGCTGCAGGACCACCAGACACTTTATGACCCCTTGACTCTTGCTAACGAGGAACTCGAGTTGGTTTATCATTTCACTTATTTTGGCAGCTGCATCAGCAATGATGGGCGCATAGAAACTGACGTCAGCTCACGCATTGCAAAAGCCAGAGCTACCTTCTTGAACCTGCGGCATCTTTGGCGACAGAAGGGAGTTTCCCTCCGTCTGAATGGCCGGGGATACAAGGCCACAGTGAGGGCCGTTCTGCTGTATGGGAGCGAAACTTGGCCCCTTCGGTCTGAAGATCTGAGGCGCCTTCAAGTCTTTGATCATCGCTGTCTGCGAAGCATTGCTGGTGTCGGATGGCAATAGCGTGTCCGCAACGATGATGTGCGTAGGCGAGTGCTAGGTGGTGATAATCATGCTAGCTCTCTAGAACAACAGATAGCACTGAATACTTTGAGTTGGCTCGGACACCTGCTACGCATGCCTGGTCACCGCTTACCTAGGAGGGTCTTGTTTAGTCTGCTAGGTATAGGGTGGCACAAGGCTCGAGGTGGACAGAAGTTGACTTGGCAGCGGGAAATGAAGTCATTGACGACCAAACTGGGTACCGTTGGTCCGTCTCGCCTTCCGGGCTGGAGTCCACGTGACTCGCCTTGTGCTTGGCTCGAGACTTTACAGGATATGGCTCGCAGTAGACACCATTGGCGCGTCTGCTGCCGTCTCCTAATTGGATTGCCTGTTTAAAGTGTGTTTGGTGCTGAGTTATCTGCGGGGTAATGGCTGATTAAGACGCGTGGCAGTGAAAGCCGCAAGGAAGCTGTCTCGCCGATGCCGCCTTATCTTTGCACGATAGTCAGCTGTTTGTGAAGATATGTTGTCTACACAAGGTGTAGGCGCCTTGACCCTGAATGTTTACTTAGGGTATTAAGGTTTTCGGTTAAGTTCCCCTTCTCTCCCTCTTGTTCTTTATTTCATAGGTTCTCATGGTTGTTTGGCAGCGAAGCATCAATTCAAATGGCTGATGTACTGCTGTTGATGATGATGATGATCTCGACTTCCTGGTTGGGGTCCGAAAGACGATGAGTGCGTTTGGTTGTATGCACTGGTTGACATCGCAAGGAGTCTATCTCAGTGGCGTTGGTGTTGTGAGTTTCTTTGCCCTTCTCGCTTATTTTCCTCCAACCACGATCTACTCAAGGTGGAAAACTCCCTGGATTCTCCAATCATTTCAGTCCCATTCGAACTTGAACTTGAGTATAATTTCCAGCTGGTAGCTCTCCGGATCGAAATCCATCCTTTATTGGTCACTCACCGGGCGTGTCTCTGTTGCGTATTTTTTCTTATGTATTGCGGCACAATAGCTATGGTGTTTTCCACCTCTAGGTACCATGTATAATAATAATAATAACAACAATAATATATATATATATTTGCAAAAGTCTACGAATAGACATAATGCCATCAGAAACCATGGGATTCAAACGAAAGTACAGAAATAGTAAAATAAAACACAACACAACAATGTCCATGGTTTCCTCAGAGGGCGAGATACTACCCGGTTGCCCAAGCCGAAGTAGGATGTTGACTTAGGGGACACCACCCCGAGCCTTTGGCTGAATAGCCTGTCCGCAAGGCAGCGGAGCGAATTCAGGGAATCGCGCCCATTGGGAGCCGGTGACTGATTGCTCAGTTCATACGCCTTTCGTTTGTTCCTTTGTCAAACAGGGGCCCAATGCTCCCCAGAAGTACAGCATGACGTTGCTGGAATACAATGCTTCGCCAGGATGAAGCAAGGGGCAGTGACTTTATTTAGTGGCGAGTCACGTCCGCCACGTCACAGTGTTGTTAAACGGACATATGTGGCTTTTTATAGGGAGAACGCTTGCCAGGCGAAAACCCACCACGTCCTGGAACACTGCCGCCGAACCATTTGCTGGAACGGGAAAATCCCGAACCACCCAGCTGGCACCACGAGGAGGTTGTTCGGCAAGCCAGCCAACAACAATAATATAATAGACTTGTCCTTGCTATTCAGTACCGCTAGGCTGCGTGGTCTCTGTGGCCACCTGTTTAAGCTGCACAAACTGCGTTCTGATCCGGTTAGGGCGGAAATTCCTTAGTCCCGGCCAGTATTTCGACGTTGGAACTCCTTTCCAGAGCCCTTCGTTAGGTAATCTACGGCCGATGGCTTCGAACGTCAGTTAGATGCTATTCGGTACCAAGCCTACCTTCCCTCCTAACCAACTTGTATCTTCATCTCCCCTTGTTCTTTCTTTCCAGTTTCTCTCATGCCTTTGTTTTATCATTAGTTATTTGACATTTCTCTTTTTATTTTCTTTAACTTACCTTTCACTCTTCCTTACTTCACAAAAACCAGCCGAGCAAGGACTGCTGGTTAGAAAATGGGGGCAGTAACTGGTTGGCTAGGGTATGATGCGGTTTTATTTTAAGCTTCTCAAAATCTCGAACCGATCTGTCAATTTCTGGTTCAGCGATACGTAGAAGAAGGAACATTTACGGGATTATACTATTGTTGCCGTCCCAGCTAAACTTTAAAGGTACACGAGTTGGGTCTACTTGTTGACAACTCTCCTCCGATACACTTCTATTGAAACGCAAACCAAGTACATTGAAGTCTGTTTAAGCGTTTACGCACTGCGCAGAAATGATTGCTCCGTTGGCCCTCAAGGCAGTGTTAACTGTTGTATCCAGCGGTTGAAACCCTATCAGCCGTTGTATGCACTTCCTCTGTCTAATTTACAGTTGTAGTGTTTTACAGAAGTCCTGGAAGTACCTAAAGGGAGATTATTGACTTTATTTGCGCTAAATCTGCTAATAGATGTCTAGCTTCAGGGGATTTCAATCCATGAGGCCTGTTGGATTGATCTCGTATATGGAGAGCTTTGTCTACTTAGGAAGTTACTTCACTGCTGGCGGGGCTGTTGGAGCCGAGATTTACGCGCGCATCTTAAGAGCACGCCTCGTTTTTTCTAGGATGAGGCACTTGTGGCGTCGCCACGACATTCGTCTCTCCATCTGTTATAATTGAGGGAACGCCGCATCTGTTCTGATTGCGTAATTGCCTGATAAGATTGTCGCTGGCACGGTTGGAGCACGCCTACGTTGACGACTTGTAACGCTGGCCACTCGAACGGAGTTGCTCTGACCTGATGACACTATCTTAGCCGGTGAGACAGAAAATTGAGCGAGCGTGTGAACGATCCTAGCCGCACGTGTTCGGATAGACGCTGAGCCCTCGGAACGGACGCACACGAGAGGGGGTTACGATAGACGCGTGCTAATGACTTAGACGCGAAGGCTGGCCAGCTAACGACTCACACGCAATCACGTGACCCGACCGATTCCCAACTGAGGCGAAGAGAAAGAAAAGGCAAGTGGTCATCTGTGGGCTCTTTTACGACCAACAAAGGGCGATCACAGCCAGTGCTATGGGCTATTAAGTTAGGGAAAACAGTCACCACGCAGAGGTGGTAGTTTGCAAATGAGCATTGTCGAAAGATGCGCCGTTAGGCCGCGTCTCGGAGTGGCTGAGCTCTGCTGCATTGTGAGGAGGAATTGAACCTCAGTTTACACAGCCATTCTGCCGGGGTTTCTGGCGTGTTTTTGCGGGAATATTTGACGGGTCCGCAACACCATCAAAGGACGGGTCTATTGTGCAACTGTTCGTGCTGTGCTTTTGTACGGATGCGAGGCCTGACCCATCTGTAAAGATGACTTGCGTAGGCTATCCTTCTTCGAACACCGCTGTCTGCGTTTTATTCACCGTGTGTGATGGCAGCACCACGTTAGCAATGTGGAAGTTAGACAGCGTGTCTTGGAACGAGGAAGGCACTCGCTCGAGGAGCTCGTCTCACTGCATCAATTGCGGTGGCTGGGACACATATTGCGCATGGCTGTCCAGCGTTACCCGCGTCGTGCGTTTCTTGCGGTTGCTGGACAAAGCTGGAAGAGACGGTCTGGTGGACAGCCTGCAACTTGCAGAAGCCGCATGAAAAACCTGACGAAACAATTGGCCTCGGCCGGTTGTTGTCGACTACCTGATTGGGGTCTGAGAGATGCGGGTACTTGCTGGTTGAAGACTTTGGAAGCCATGGCTCAAGATCGATGTCAGTGGTGGACGTGTGCGTCGGTGTGTTGCGGTGTCCCACCTTCCTCCCTCTGAAAAAACAAACCGGAAACATTTTCAAAAACTGTGATTGGTAAACTGAACAAAAAACGCTTTCGTTTTGTTGTTATTTTCTTACTATTCCTACTATTTTCCTATTCAGCCATGATTCCGATGGCACAAAACCTATACCACCGATTGTCTTTATATATATATATATATATATATATATATATATATATATATATATATATATATATATATTCACGCACAATAATGTGCCTCGACGGGGAATCGAATCCCGGTCCACGAATTTCCGGTCCGCTGCTCTACCACTGAGCTGCCGAGAGCTGACAATTAGGTGCACAAATTATAATACATGACTTCTGCTTGGTGCGCGACATATCGCCAAGGGGCTCACAGTACCTGTCCTGGTGTTGCAGATTGGCTCACTAACCTGTCACTTCCCAATAGACCGAAGTACCTAGTTGGCGGCATCCGGTTTCGGATTTGCCTGTCATTGAAGCCAGCCACAGGACGGCTGCGCCTACAGAGGGACCATGGGTGGCTTGCGCTGCACCACCCACAGTTCCAACCACACACCCCATATCCAATGGGAACCGAAGGAATAAGACCGGGAGACATGCGGATGGGAGCCACGTTTCATCAATGGAGTCGGCTCACACTCCTTCACAGGCAAGCACGAGCACGCTGTAGTTGGAAATCAAGCACACACCAGGCGGTGGCTGGACCGTGGTCCGCTCCACACTGAGTGCATGGAACCGCTCTTCGAGCCTAGCACGGCCACAAGGACCGTGCACCCAGTTCCTTCCAGCAACGAGCAACTGTTTCCTAGAGCCAGTATGAACGAGGTAGTGGGTAATAGACAGGTAGGCACCTTGACAACATGCACATCCAGCGCAGCCACACCGGGGATATCAAGCAACAGCCAATCCCTTGAAACGACAAGCTGAAATAAAATAAATCGAATTATGCATAGAAGTACGGCGATATAACTCTTCGAGAAATAAACATATGAAGTAAGTCGGTTAGCAACGAATCCGCGATAAGTCAAAAATGTCCACAAGTTACTTAAAATTGCTACAAACGCAATAAAGTTACCGAAGATAAGCGCAATTAGCGTAAGCAACGGGGCCAGTTATTAGTAGATTATTCAGGTAGGCAGAACAAACCGAATAAAGTGGAATGAAATTTATCCAACTTAAAAAGACCTAGTGTAAGTTGGTTTAGCCCATCTGCGGTGAAGAGGTCTCAAGGATTTAACAGCCACAGCTGCTTTACTTACATAGGGAATTACCTCACAGCTGGCGGATGTAATGAAGACGAGGTCTCACAACGGATCGCAAAGTCCCGCCTTGCATCTGTCAGACTGAGACACTTATGACGCCGTTGCGACATCATTCACAAACTCCAGTGTAGGATGTACATTGTCTCTGTCCGTGCCGTCCTCTTGTACGGTTGTGAGACCTGGCATATTCCCTGGGAAGACATAAAACGATTGCCAATTTTTGACAGTCGTTCTCAGCGTAGGATCGCTCGCGTGTGGTTGCAGCATCACGTGGGTAACGCAGAAGTTCGAGAAAGGATGTTTGGAAGAAATAGCCCATGCTTCCAAACCCTTATTCTCCAACAACTCATCCGTTGGCTCTGCCACATATTGCGCATGCCAGCCTATTGTCTTTCCCATCGAGCGTTATTTGCGCTCCCTGAAAGCGCTTAGAAAAAGTGCCGCGGCGGACAACCAATGACGTGGAGAAAGTGCATGAAGTATGCAACTTCAAGCTTAGCATCCGTCGGTCCGGTTCGCCTTCCAGCATGAGGACCGCGCAACTCCGACCGCCAGTGGTTAGAAACGCTAGAGGTAATAGCGCGCAACAGACATCAATGGGGACAGTGTTGTTCAGCTGCATTATCCATTATTAAACGCCTTATAAGATAAAACACAAAAACACAAAAAAACTCAAAACGGCGTAAAACCCAAAATATCATTCGCTACTCATGTATTTCGTTTCCACCTTTTTTGCCATGGTTCTGATGCCATGTTGTAATCATATATATATATATATATATATATATATATATATATATATATATATATATATATATATATATATATCGGAACGTTGTTCATCCGTTTCTAGTGATTTTGTAGGCGTGTTACTGTTGCATACTTTTTCTTCTTTTCTTTTGTAGTTCGGCACAACTGCTGAGGTGTTTTCCACCTCTATCTAACGTGTATACTAAATGAATGAGGAGCATCAGGCTCTCCGGAGTTATACCTTTTAACTCAAGGGTATTGGTTTTATTATTCGGCCTGGTCTTTCTGTGGGAGACTGGCTAAAATTAACGGAAGCTGTCAAGAATTCTAAATTCTGTCGCAAATCTGGAAAGAAGGATATGTATTTAGTCCGTTTTCCTGTGGTGAGCTGGCGGTCCGCTTCCGCACTGCTACACTCGGTTCTGGTCGCACTCGTTCCCGGACTCACTATGCCAACTACCTTCAGGTGATCTTCAGTAACGCTCGTAGCCTGCGAAGCAAAATGTGCGAGGAAGGTGCCATCGTGGCTCGTTGTCGGGTGGGCGTTCTCGCATTCTCCGAAACGTCATTGTCATCAGAATATTTATGCTGTGGCTGATGTTGCATTCATGATGCTTCTTCACCGTAGATGGGCTAAACCAACTTACACTTACACTAGAATTTTTTAAGCCGGAAACATTTCATTCCACTTTATTTGCTTTGTTCTGCCTACCTGAGTAATCTTCTATAAACTGGCCACGTTGCCTACGCTAATTGTGGTTATCTTCGTTAACTTTATTGTGTTTGTAGTATTTTTTGGGTAACTTGTGGACATTTTGTACTTATCGCGGATTCGTTGATAACTACCTTAATTCATATGCTAATTTATTGAAGAGTTATGTCGGTGTAGCCGTATTCTTCAACAGATATATTTTGTTTAACAATGTCATTTCAAGTGATTGGCTGTTGTTTGACATCCCCTGTGTGACTGCGCTTGATGTGCAGGTTGACAAGGTGTCTATCTGTCTATTACCCACTGCCTCTTCCATGCTGGTTCTAGGAGACGGTTGATCGTTGGTGCAAGGGACGGGGTGCACTGTCCTTGTGGCCGTGCTAGGGTCGTGGAGTGGTTCCATGCACTCAGTGTGGAGCTGACTACAGTCCAGCCACCGCCTTGTGTGCGCTTGATTCCCCAACTACAGCGTGCTTCTGTTTGCCTGTGAAGGAGTGTGGGCCGACTCCATTGATGTGGCTTCCATCCACATGCCTCCTGGTCTTATTCCTTCGGGTTCCCATTGGATATGGGGTGTGTGGTTGGAACTGTGGGTGGTGCAGCGCAAGCCACCCATGGTCCCTCTGTAGGCGCAGGCGTCCTGTGGCTGGCCACAGTGACAGGTAAATCCGAAACCGGGTGCCGCCAACGATATATATATATAAATATATATATATATACATATATATATATATATTCAACACTATCAAGTGCGTTACAATTGGCTGTGTGCCACAACTTACAAGAGAAAAAAATTAGGTTGGAAAGGAAAGCAACTGTTAGGGTAGAAGTGTCTCACAGCGAGTGCGCCGTTGTGTACGGTCGTCGGCCATATCCTCTAGTGTTTGCAGCCAGATGTGCTCGCGATCCTTTGGTCCCCAACCCGGGAGTCGGAAACGCCCAACAGCAGCCAACCTTAACGTTTGCGCCTTAACGCATTGGATCGAAGTTTTACATTGGCCTCCTTGTCACCGCTTCTGCTCCACGCCTGTGCTCTCAAATAGGTAGGCGCGAGGATCACACCCAAGTCAGCGAACACTCTGTAGTGAAATGATGCTACCAATCGGTCGGCGGAGTTCGTTAGATCTGAAGATTCGCTGACGGACTTCCTCATTAGTGTTGTGGCGCTTCAATCGGACGCCGGCAATGCTTCGCAGGCAGCAGTGATCGAAAGCACAGCTGCTGAGCACCGCTTTTGCTAACGGGTCAAATCTCACGGCAGTACAGCAGAATAGCTTGTACCATAGCATTGTAGGCTCGTCCTTTGGGAGCGAGGTTAAGATCACGACGAAGCCACAGGTGACGAAGGTTAGCGAAAATGACTCTGGCCTTGGAGACACGTATGGGGATCTCATCTGTCAACCTGCCAATACTAAGACAACTCCCAAGGTAAGTGAATTTGTCGACCACTTCCAGCGGATGTCCCGAAAAAGTGATAGAAAGACACGCACTTGGCCAGTCCTTTAACAAGACCTTACATTTGGAAGGGGCAAAAGTCAACCCCAATTGGGAGGCAAACCTCTCCAGTCTGAGCCGCACATTCTGGGCGGCTTGGGTGGACTCGCAAATCACAGTGATGTCATCGAATTACTCTAAGTCCCGAAAGCAGTCACCAGGGAGTAGTTAAACACGGCAGGACTAGTGTTTTCCAGAGCAGTATCCAGGATCTCTTCCATGGTGAAGTTGAACAGGGATGGAGAGGCTGGGCAGCCCTGTCTTACACCGCTGGTGATACTGAAAGTTGGCGAAATGTCTCCGTGTACTCGCACGCGGTCCTAAGTTTGATGGTAAATGCCACGGAGAATGCTGATATACTTCTCAGGTAATCCTATCTTCAGTAAGCAGTCCCAAAGAGACACGGTCAACAGGGTCAAATGCGGCTCGAATGTCCAAGAATACGACTATAGTTGGTCGACTGAACGTATGGCGATGTCCGAGTAACTGGCGGATCCTAAAATTTGAGCGGCGCAACCGCGATCCGTGCCAAATCCAGCTTGTTGTTCACGCAGGTGCTGTTCCCGTACGCAACTGAGGTTCGGTAAGAGTAGACCAGTGAGCAGTTTGGATGCGACAAAGTGACACTGATGCCATCAAAGTTGGAGCAAATGGTCCGTTCTCCTGTTTTGTAAACCAGTACAACATCCGCTAACTTCCAGACGGATAGAATGGTTTCAGTAGTACAAATCTGATAGAAGAGATATGTTTTGCGAGTGAGAGCAGGACGCCATCTTTAAAGACGGCAGGAGGAAGTTCATCTGGACCAGGTGGCTTGTGGCGCTTCAGTAGGCAAAGGTCATAGGAAACACCAGCATCAATCGGTGGAGAAACATCAACGCACCAGAGAGCACTGTAAACCCCGGAAGATGGACCCGGTTGCGCTGGTGGCCATTTAATCTGCCCTTCAAATTGTTCTGCCCATTGTACCAGACGACGGTGGTAACTGTGAATTAGTTCACCGTCATTTTCACGCATCAACTCACTCACTGTTGGTCTTCGGCCTCCCGTCGAACGAATAAGTTGGAAGCGTTTGCGAAAGTTTCCTGATGAGGCGTCCCACTCCATCTCAACGACGCGACGTGTGCAGCAAACCTCGCGATCCTGCCTGATGAGCTGTCTGAGCTCAGCAGCTACGGTTCTGTGTAGAGCGTTGCATTCAACTCCGGCAGAAATTGCTCGAAGGCTATCCATTAAGTGGAGAGAACGCGCGGAGATTCATTGACTAGTAGCTCCTCTAGTAAACCCAGAAAGTAGGGTAGCGGGCTTTCGTAAGGTGCTCTGGATCTGTATCCAGTGTGTCTCAACATCGGAAAATAGCGAACGCAAGTTGGGGGCTAATGTGTTCCGAAATGCGACGAGAACATTTAGGGCGGCGAGCTTGTCTGTTACAGGCCGTTTCCGGTGGCGCTGTTGGGTGCCTCCAAAGCACAGAACGAAGTTAGCACACAAGAACGCAAGATCCGAATTCAGGAAAGTGTTCCATATTGACTTGCAATCTGTTATGCAACCTCGCTAAAGGTAACTGGCAACCATGTGGTCAATTTGCGTCCAAGCTTGACCAAACGCCGGAGGTCGCCAGGTGGTGCCAGGAACGTCGGAAATTGGTGCTCGTAAGGAACAAGCCGTGAACGGTGCACAGTTGAAGGAGTCGATCGCCGTTGTCCGTCCTGCGAGTACGGTGGCTGTGTTGGCTCTCAAATTCACGCTCATAAACCTCTAGTCTACGTACCTGTGCATTTAGGTATCCAGCGGGTACCACGCTGTCCCTGCGACGTTTTTTGCGGAGGTCGGTGAGTTGGCGGTAGAACTCGTCTTTAGCTACCTCCGGGCTGCAGTCCGTAGGCGCGTAGGCCGTCACAATGAATAAGCGTCGCCTGCTGGTCCCTTGGCTGGAAGATCGCATTGAGCTTTCCAAGTGGACTGCACAAAACGGCTGTTGATCGGGAACCAGTCAATGAGCGCTTCCTCAGCATGCGCGCTTAACGCAACTTTTACGCCGGCGCAACCAGAGGCTGCTGCTGTCGCATTTCCAGATAAGCGCAAGGTGAATGTGCAGTTGGAACTTGGGGCTAGTGAGAGCAATCGCAGCGTTGTGTTGGAGTCTTGTAAACATGTTTCGGTTAGGCAGCAAACTTCGATTTATATGGTTTCCAAGGTGCGCACAAGAGCAGTTTGTGAACCAGCCTGCATGAGCGTTCGAACGTTGAACGTAGCTAGCTTGAAGGGCGAGCGGAGTGCAATAAAAACCTTGCTGTTGGTATTGGAATATGTGCGATCGGTATTGAGCGGTTCATTGATGAGGCCAAGTGTACCGACTTTATTCGCAATACACTTTGGGGACTCGAAATTGGAGGTGGTTGCCAAGAACAGGAGGGTTGAATAAACCTGGAACGAAGAACGCGGTTTGCGGTGCGGTAGAGTGAGGTGTAGCATGTCCGGATGCCAGCATCTCGGTCAAAGTGCGAGAGTTCAGAGAGCTAGAAATGTGATCAGAGAGTTGTAAATCCATCACCTCATGGTGATATAAGCTTTGTAGTGGTCGAAAAAATACTAAGAAGTTTCAGTCCCTTAGTAAACGCAAGAACTTTCAGAAAGAGTCAACTCACAGTCTAATCACAGTTCAGTCCGAATCGTAGATTTCGCTATACCTGTGACACACGTCAAGCACAATGAAAATAGACGTTCGGTAGTAATTCCGCGTCTAATATCCGATTCACAAGCTGGCTGAACGGCACCGTACACACGCAGAAGCAGCACAGCCAAAAATCAGCACGACGCAGCTCGGGCAACGAAGAACTCTCTTGTACTCGTTACTTCAAACAAACTATCCAAAGGATGTCATGATAAACTTGATGATAAAAAAGACAAAATGTGAAATATTGCTAATTACTACAACCTACAGGCTGCGCACTACTGAGATTTGACCGCGCTTGAAATCGTTGCGGTAGGGTGGTAGCATTACACCTCAAATCTACCCTAATTTTTTCGCGAATATCATGTTCTGTTCACCGGATGAAACCATCGAAACTCTCCGTTGACAATGGTAGTCCCAAGCAGTTCAGCATTATGATTGTGCATAGGAGCCATGAGAGTCCTTATAGTGGTCTCGCAGGATTTATTCGTAGGCATTCCTCTAACAGGTGCCTGATTTTGAACGAATTTAATCTCCCAGAGGTAAATTAACATACCTTTTCGTGTGCATCTTTCCAATTATACGTTGCGGTTAGCCATAAACCAGTTCGTGGACCAACCCATTAGAGTCATAGCAGGACAGGTCCCGTCCCTCTTATACCTTGTTAATGCTAGATCGCTAGATTTTTTTAGAGCCCTTACTTACCAACCACCTCTGGAGGCTACTGACTACGTGTGTTTGACATTCAATTGTGCTCTCTCTCTCAAGACCATGCAGAAACCAACATTGATATTCCGAATGTATAACGAACGGTTCGGTATTAGAGCCGCTGTTCTTCGCGATTTTTTAGACCCTTTTACCTTAAATTGTACGTTCTGCAAACCACACTGAACGCATTGCATTCTAAGCAGGAAATCAGCTATTATTATCACAGGAAATAAGGAGTAAGACGACTGGGCAATGTTCACACCACGTTGTAGTCATGCAATCGAATTGTTTGTACAGCGGGTGCCACTGCAAACCCTTCTCTTGATCGTGAACATCCATCATAGGTCGTGTCTAAGTTTCTCCCTCTCTCCTTATCGGTCTTCACGTAGTGTATGTGACTGTTCTTACGCATGAACCTGTGTAACTGTGTGGCTATTGTAAAGTCGGACTTCAGAATCATCTAGCCTACTATGACTCAAGCAAATGTTAACTAGCTTTGGAAATTCATTGTAGAGCACTCCTTTTGTGAATGGATTGCGATTCGCATTGGGGTAATCTTTTGCCAATTCGATCATTTGGACCATAAATGTGGAAACAAACAAGCGGTAGCCCAGTTGCTTCTATCACCATATGGGTCTACGCGCATTTTATGGGGGTGTGTGGGTGAGCTTATGAAGCTGTTCGACTATTGGAACAGTGAAGGCTCTCACGACTCCACCAACCCCAGTCTAGCTTCAATGGTCTACTGCTACAATTTGTCATCCAAAAATTGGGAGCAGGGCCTCTGGACGTTGTTTAGGACACATACTGCTCACGCAGTACAGCGGGACTATGCATGCCTGCCTTTTAATCATGGGCGTCGTTAATGTCGATCAAAGCGGGTAACTCAATTGTCCCGTCTCTCTGTGAATCTTCGCATAGTTGTTGGGGGTGTATAGGCGAACCTAATCAGTCGCTGAATCATTGGAACACTAGGCTATCGTGAATCCGCAAAACCCAGCAAAGCTTTATTTGTCTTCGGCTGCACGAAACGACCAAAATGAACGATGAACGACGAGCGAACGCATCACCGAGTTGTGGCGGTACAAACGAACGTCATCGGCACGGAGAAACCTTCAACTAGCTCTTGTTCGTCGACGGCAAAACCACACTGGAAGCTGTTGAAGTCGCCGATGTCAACGAGAGCCGTCAAGAAACATCAACATTGCCTACAGGCGAGAGGGTACCAATAATCAGCACAAGTGTGGAGGAAACAACAGGGAGAAGCTGACTCCCGTTGTTCTGCATTGAACAGACCGCTGAACGGCATTTCGAGGACACTTTGGTGCAGCTGCACCAATTCTTGAGAAAGAACCGAACCCACCTATCCGTATCTACTGTTTCTAACACCTTTCGAAGGCTAAAGATAGCGCGCAAAATGTGCAACCACGAATTGGGCCGTGTCAATGGTGCCACGGCTATCGCAAGCCGGCAAACCCACACTTTTCACTTACTGGTACACCTCTACTCTTACATACTAACTTCAATTTGGTTTGTTAAACTTCCACTATGAATTGTAAATGGTGTATTAACAAGAAAGAGAACAGTAAGGTCAGACACGGTCAATTAATGACGGGCTGTCTGGATGCTATCCGGATAAGGGAAATCATAAAGGGAAGCCATTATTTTAGCAATTAATCACTAATCTTCGATCATGCATTGATTTCGAGGATTCCGAAACCTTCCTTCACGTGATCGCCGGCATACGGAGCTTTAGCATTGAGGCTACTAATTTTACCAGTTGACCTTCATTTTCTAGAAGCCGAAGATCATTGAGCCCCCTATATATTTGGCGTAGGTCTGGCGTAGTTGTACAGCGTTTGGCGGCATTTCTGATTACGTTGGCAGCGTTTTTGTTAACACGTTTTTGGTGGTCAAGATCGTTGGACTTTTGATTTTTCTTCCGCTGGGCTAGAATTTTTGCGGAGAAATTTTTGGGCGTTTAATTCGGAATAGCGAGAAAAAGCTGAAGATCCAACAATGGCGACGGACAGGCACGAAAATGTTACGAACTTTTCTGCCGAACATTATCAAAAGCTGCTTCTTCAGCAACAATCACAGATGGAAGCACAAATGAAACTGATTGAAAGTTCGCCACAGTGCTTGAACGTTCAATCAAACGGAGCAGCTACACGGGACACGCAGGCTGTTTCACTTGATCTTCTTACGGATTCAGTCAGTGAATTTGATTATGATACTGATTCCGAATGCACTTACGAGACGTGGTTCAAACGCTGGGAGGACATGTTCCGGGCGGATTTCAGCAGTCAAGATGATTCATGGAAAGTGCGTCTTTTGCTCCGCAAGCTCGGTTCTAATGAACATACAGGATTCGTTGACCACATCCTGCCCAAAGAGCGGAAGGACATCACTTTCAACGAAGCAGTAGAAACACTCAAAGAAATTTTTGGTGAGTCGACGTCTTTGTTTAACATTCGCTACCAATGTCTAAAAATTGCTAAGTGTGATACAGACGATTATGGGGCACTAGCAGACATGGTTAACCGTGAATGTGAACGTTTCAAGTTACGCCGTTTGACGGATGACCAGTTTAAGTGTCTTATATTTGTCAGTGCTTTACAGTCTCCACGCGACGCAGAAATCCGCACTCGGCTCCTTGCTAAGTTCGATCAAGATCCAGAGTTGACGTTGAAGTCTTGTAGGCCAATGCATATGGTTTATTACCTTGAAACACGCCACGGCTCCACATTGTCGATACTATTCATGTTGTGTATAAAGCAAGGCTGGCTCGAACAAGCCGCCTACACCTTGTTGGTCATGTGGCGAATGGCATTTCGCACGATACTATCCATTCACGCGTCACATTTTTGATAAGTGCCATAAACGCGGCCACATGGAAGACGTTTGTCATCAGTCGGCCAAGAAACGTGAAGCAGTCCTACCTAAAGAACTTCAAGAAGCCTGACGCAGAATCACTATCAGTGATTGCCACCTTTCACAGTGATTCTAAAACACGCCGCGATTTATCACTGTGCTTATCAACGGAATCCCAACCCGGCTGCAGTTCGATACGGCATCAGATATAACGATCATTTCCAAGAACACTTGGAAACACCAAAACAGGCCGATGGTTGATTCCAACAGATTCGCCCACAACGCACCCGGTGGATTGCTGAAGCTGGTCGGAGAAATAAATTGCAAAATTTCATTCAACAGAGTGGAACAGGCCGGGACCTGCTGCTTGTCTGACCGACCAAACTTGAACCTCCTTGGACTTGACTGGATGGAAAAGTTACAGCTGTTTGATGTTCTAATGAGTCAGATTTGCAATAGAGTGCAAACCGACCGAGTCCATGCATCATTATCGATAGAAGACGAGAAAGCTAAAGCAGAAGTTCGCCGTCTTGTTTGAAGAGGGTCTCAGTCAGTGCACTAAGTTCAAAGCAAAGTTGTGCCTTCGTGAAGGAACCAAACCAGTCTTCAGAGCAAAAAGACCGGTACCGATTGCAGCCATGGCAACAGTTGATCAGGAGCTCGACCGACTGGAACGAGCTGGTGTCATCACACCATTGAACTACTCGTCATGGGCTGCGCCGATTGTTGCTGTGAGAAGGCCGAACGGTAAAGTGTGTGTCTGCGCCGATTTTTCGACTAGCCTGAATGCCGCATTGGACGACCATCAATACCACCTTCCGATACCAGAGGATGTCTTTGCCAAGCTGAATGGTAGGAAGTGTTTCACGAAGCTCGACTTGTCTTACATACACGGTTGCTTATTCGCCGTTGCATTTTACGTTTTTCCTTCAGTTGGTTGGCTCAAGTGTACTTTAGTAGCTTCCCTTCATTTTGCCTTCAAACTATATAAGCAACTGTGATTTCATGTATACAAGTCTCCTTCTGGCTCGTCTTTGGACTTCTTCTTGCGGTCGTGGGGTGAAGGCATCAGTGGCGACACAACACAGATGGCCTGTTATCTGTTCTGAACCGAGTGAGCAAAGTGATGTGATTGCAAAGAGGAGCAGTGGTTACGATCTCTTGTAGATCGGCTTTGAATTGTTCTCTGATGGTGGCATGAGTTTCTAAACAATGTACTTTGAAATCACCCATGATAAGTATGTGAGTGTACTTTCACCGTACACTGCATCTTAAAGCAGTCTCTAGGTGATAGTCGGTTTCGAGTGTGGAGTTAGGGAGTGGTACACCAAGACAATAAGGCAAGCGTCTCAGCCATTTAACTGCAAGCGGCACCAAAGAGAGTCAGGAAGCGGCGAATACTGAATATAGAGAATAGAGAGCGAGAAAAAATCTTTGTGTTGCTCCATCGTAGGTGGATCGGTCAAATGCGCGGAATCAGGTCTTGATTCCTGCGCGGTGGCAGCATATTGCAGCTGCAGTACGTCTTCTCCGGGTGTGATACGCTCCATATACTTGTAGTCCGCAAAGTGGGCATCAAGGAACCTCTTAAAGTCCGACACCAATTTCGCCTCGACTAGCATCTCCGGCAATTTGTTCCTATATTTCACCACTCGACGCTCGAAGCATAGAGGGTGAGCGATGTGCTTTAAATCCGGTACCACTAGTTTGTACCGGTGTCTGCATGTACTGCTTTTGCGCGAACGTACAGCAACGGCTTCAAGTTAGGGAAGTGGCCCAGGTGCAGTATCCGGTGCGTCATAATAAGATCAACTTGAATCCGACAATATGACAGAATATACAGCCATAGTCTCCTACATTGGTCGTCGTACGACATACCTCGTAAACTGGGGATGAGCCGGTTAGCTACATGCTGGACCCGTTCCAGTCTATGCACCTCACCTATTGTGACTGGACAATAGGCGGGTGAGCCGTACCCAAGCACCGGTCTTATTATGATAGGGAATAGACGAGTGGCAATCACTTCAGACCAAGTGGAAAAGCTGCGTCTAAGTGTCTAAAGCAGGCGTAGTCCTTTTACGTACACTCTGTTCGTGCTATCGACAGACTTCAGATCATAGCGTTTGAGTACGCCTAGATCCTTTATGGAACCGATGGAATGCAGCGGGTGACTGGCCAGGGTGTATGCAGGCCCATTACTACCTCTCCCCAGGCACATAAACGAGGACTTGGCCGTGTTGACCGGTAGCTCAAGATCTGCAGTCCACCGGGACTGCAGGTCGAGGTCCTGCTGAAGGACGTCA
This sequence comes from Dicrocoelium dendriticum, assembly GCA_944474145.2. NCBI lineage: Eukaryota > Metazoa > Platyhelminthes > Trematoda > Plagiorchiida > Dicrocoeliidae > Dicrocoelium > Dicrocoelium dendriticum. Next base: position 101,682,782 of record OX104068.1, on the reverse strand, counting down.
CGGTCGTCGGGAGAAGCAATAATCCTCTAAATCTTCAGATCATCCGCAAATAATGCGCACGTTGACCGAAGAAGCTGAGGTATTTCGTTGATGTGGATCCGGAATAAAATGGGCCCAAGTATTGTGCCTTGGGGTGCTCCGCTAGTGGACGGGTACCATTCCATTAGGTGGTCAGCCACCTAAACCCGCCACGTTCTCCCAATAAGGAAGTCACTGATCCACTTGTGTGGTGCGCCGTCAACACCCCACATCCTTGTCATGGTTAAGTTTATCGAAAGCTTTACTGAAATCAGTGTAGATAACATCCACTGACTTTCCCCGATTCAATGCATGCAACCATTCTTGCCGCGTCAACCGCGGGTTGGTGATGTAGGAGCGGCCTTTCATGAAGCCGTGCTGTGCCTGCGTTAGGAGACCTTTCGACTCCAGCAGCTGGAGACGCAATTAGGCAATCTTCTCGAGCACCTTCGCCAAAACGGAGGTGAGATAAATAGGCCGGTAATTGTCCACATTACTTAGGTCACCCTCCTTTGGAATCGGCTTCACTACCGAGCATTTCCAGTCGCTCGGCAATGCCCCCTTGGACAGTGATCTGTTGAACAGATCCGTCGCGGCAGGTGAGATGGTGGCCGATAAGGACATTAAAATTAGCGGGTGAAGTCCATCGGGTCCCATAGGCTTTATGCTATAAATTATGGCTGGTAGACTGTGGACATATTCTACACCGCAATCAAGATCATCCAGTTCAGTAGGGGCTGCACACGTCGAGCTCGGCATAGGTGCACGCCCACTTGTATATACGGAAGCGGAGTGCTCCGCCAATGCGGACGCACGTTCAGTGCTAGAGGTCAGAGGCTGTCCGACAGTGCCCTCTAACACAGCTACGTCACTTGTGGGCCTCAGGCGCCGCTTCACGTAAGCAAAAATCTTCTTGGGGTAGTCTTCTCTGAGGTTGCAAGCTCCTCTTCGAACTGCCGACGCATCCGCGCTTTGCGCTGTTGCATAGCTTCCAATGCTTTTTATACGCCGCATAAACTTAGGCAGAGCCAGACACGAGGAATTTAGTCCACAATACGCGTCGCCGTCGAGCCAATTGACTATACTCTGTCGTACCAATGTGACTTCACTGGCCCAGCTTTCCGATAGTTGAGGGGTAATAAACGAGCGCATAAAGATGGCATACCACCTTTTACAACAGACCAACAGGCTTTAACTGATGAATCTTGAGGTAGCGACCAGTCTAAACCATTGAAGTCCGTCTTCCAATAATTGTAGGACGGCTCCGGTAGACGCAAGTAGGGCAGCGGCAGCTCTAGGCTGGCTAACACCGTCAAATTGTTACGAGCTACCAGAAGCTGCAGGATCTGAATTTCATGTGCAACCTGCTCGCAACTCGTTAGTAGTAGGCCCAGACACGATGGAGTGGAAAGCAGTGTAACGCGCGTCGGTTGGCAGACATGTTGTGCTGCCCCAGTTTCAAATACCGTCTCCGCAAACTGCGTCCTGACTTCACAGTGCCCGGGGAGAAGTTGAACCTTAGGCTACTGTATTCGACGGAAGTTAAAATCACCCACTCATGTAGTTTATGGCATGCAGCAACCAATACAGACTTCGACTTAGCGGGCTGCGATAAGCCGCACCCGCAAACAGTTCACCCTATCTTAGGTGGATCGAGCACCATAACGGTTCATACAAGCCATCCACGCTGCGGTAGTTGTACCAGTCCCCGCACAGCAATGACCGAATGTATAACAGCACGCCGCCTCGATCGATTGCTGGCCTGTCGCACTGGAAGCACGCGTAGCCACTGATCTGGACTTTCTGAGTAGTGACCTCAGGATTTAACCAGGTTTTGGCCAGTCCTAGAACGTCCGGATGACGCGAGGCAACGAAGTGAAGTACCCCGTCAAGCTTGTTCATTAAACTACGAACATCTATGGAGGCTAAGACGCAGATGCATATGAAGCGTCATCGATCGGTTGATCCGGGTTCGGCGGACCGGGGGAATTACCGGAAAATTTACAATGTGGAGATTGGTTTCTCCAGTATCACTCCGCCGCTTTAAATTCACGATAGCGGACTTCAGTTCCTCTCAGTCCGACGGATCCAAATTGAGACGAATATGGATCTTCATACCTCTTAGCCTATTGAGGCGAGATAGTATCAACATCGGACTCGTTGCATCAACAAACCTGACTCGCAGAGGCCGTGATTTCCTCTCCTCTCTTTCCAAGCTGGATAGTGTGCTTCACCCGCAACCCCTGTTCATCCACGTCGAGAAGCCTATCAATCAGCCTCTGCAGAAAATCCACGCCGTGATCATAACGAGCCTGAGGACCAGCATCTGTTGACTCAGGCGCGTGAAATATCATAAGGTTACTACGCCGCTGATTCTGGCAGTTGTCTTCTTTTTTCTTCGCTGCATTCTCCAGTGGCCTTCAACGCCTGCGATATCGCACACCGATATGTTAGTGTCCGTAGGACGCAACAAAGGCACACCAGCTGAGTCTCCAGCAACAGGTGGACGTCGCGCTGGATAGCCTGAAGCCGGTGTGCTAGCGGGCTCATACGAACATAGAGGTGGCTGGGTTTCTGTTTGCTTGGATGAACACACGGAGCTCCTCCTTATGGGACGTTTCGCTCGTCTTGTAGGCACGCGTGGCTTCTCGGCCCTTTGTGACTGCAGAGTGCCTGGGCATTGGTTGCACAAAATATGGACAAAGTCATGCTGGATTTCACGTAGAATTTTAAAAGTATCTAAAAACAAAACAATACACGAAATGTAGAAATTCACACCATACATGAGGCATGTAACAGCAATGGCTCTATGCCCAACTATTGTGTAACCAGTGCTACAGGGAGACAGCTTCGTAATTACTGACAGCTAGGCAGATGTGACGGTAAAGGCAATAAAGTGAACGAGAAGTACACGATACAAATACCAGAGTACAACACACGGACACGTAACTAATACACAATAAACAAATTCAGAATCGCCAATGAAACTGAATTTTACAAAAATAAACACGAAAAATCTACCCTGCACAAAGTAATAAACTACGCAAACTGGCCTGGTAAGTAGAGCGAGAAAAGCCGTCCGGTGAGCTCCATTCGCGAGTCTAAATCCTCCACGGATTCACATTGTGTCGCTTCGGTAATACAGGATTACTCCTCCTCCTTTTGTAAGCTTATCTTTCCGGATCAGCTACATGCCCGGGAGCGAAACTTCAGCGTCCGTCATTCCCGTGTGCAACCCCGTCTCAGTGATACCAATGATATCATATGACCCGGAAACTTGGCGATGTTTCAGTTTGACCAGTATGAAAGCAGACCAGTTTCTCGGTCTCTAGGACCCAACAGAGAGCTAAAGGGGTCAGGTGTGGGAGAATGCCGACCGGTAGGAAGTCAGCAGTTACTCGTTTTTTGGGTGGGATAATGATACCATGTCTGAAACTTGATTCGGTCAAGGTGCATCCTAAGCTTCATTTAGACCTACGTCAGAGTCGAGTAAAGCAGCAGTCAAGTTAAGTTCCTGTATCATCGTCTGTACGTTTGCTGCTTCAGGTGCTTTGATAATTGAACTTTGCAAAGTTGCTGCGACCTTTAACCGAAGTTCAGAAGGAAGACCTTTCCGATTTCTCCACCTTCGATCCAAAACATCCGTTGCTTGTAGCTCTGACTGAACCACAAACATTAGGATTCTAGGACCGCATCATCAATAATTTGGTGAGAGAGGTGTCCTGGTGAGCGAGAGCGCCACAGTATCATCCAAAGAAAGTGTTGCAGGATGAACTGACACTGCTCTAAATCGTGCTTTCCGGTCTCTTGAACATCATCAGAAGGATGTCCTGGCACATCATGTATGAAGAGTGTGCTTATGCGGTCTTGCTTGCTGTGCACCTCTTCGGTGTGTCCATTTGATTGTCGCGCGCTCCAAGGGACATCAGGATAGATGCGTATCCCACAAGATCCGTGTTTTAGCGCGCTTATGGAGAGCAAAACGTTTTCTACATCGGTGGAAGGTTCTATTGTTACTCGGATAAGTCTGGGTTCTCCATAATGTGGCGAGTTACGGTGACGAGCAAATCGTAATACGTTTATGAGCTTGGTTTTGACACTCATCAGCACGCACAATGAGTTCCATTGGTCTTGGTCGTCTGGTAACTTACCCCTCAATGTGATGGCAGTAGATGCGGGAACATCTGAGCATACCACAGTCCGGGCACCATTGTTGGATCCCTTTTTTGATCTACAAGGTAGAGTAATAGTTTGTCTTGGCCTGCTAAGAAGTGTTGATGGTTTACTATTTGTCCATCTATTCGCCTTAACTGTGTTTACAAAAGAAGATGTCGCAACGCCGGTCACCCGCCTGACCTTTGCAGCAATCTCTGCATATATAAATGATGTTCCGGGGGCTTTTGTCTCAACAAGAGACATTTGAGGTAGAAGTACCGAAGGTTAGTGTTCGGCAGCCGCCTTCTTGTTAGTTAGATGTCAGAGCTAGTGGAATTTGCTTAACCAGACGTTTCGAGTGGTGCCTGATTTCCGCTGCCATGAGGACTACTTGACTCTCATAGGTTCGGTCAGTTTTCGCACGGATCTATACAAAAGTTGGAGAAGACATCGGGGATGAGGACGTGGCTAATTGCGGTGCAGGAGAAGCGGATTGTGCAGCATTCCATTGCTTAGAGGCCGCTACGCTTCCGTGGTGTATACTCGCTTCCATTAAAATACTCTTATCGGTTATTCTCTGCTCGGCTTCTGCGGTTAACCGACCGCACTTCTAAACTTTGGTAAGCAAGCATTTAACCAGTGGGATGTTCAAGCACGCAGTACAAAACCAAAGCGCACCTTGCGAGCTATTTCGCTCTCATTCCCGTCGTTGGTGCACGTTTGCACATTTCAGATGATACCATTCCAAACAGTGCGAGCAGGCCAAACCCATTTTAACTAATTGAGGACATTCTCCTAACTCTCAAATGCCTTTGGTTCGGAGTCTTTTCGGATTCGCAGTTCCGCCATTCAACGTTGCGTCGTTATCTGACCTAGTGGGTTGTTTGGCGCTCTGTACTTTTCTATCTGAGAGCGGCGCACATCGTTCAGGCGAGGGTTGTGGTTGCAAGGTCAAATGAGCGGTTGGTGTTGTCGCGCTGTCGGTGTGATGGGTTATGGAGGCGCCCTGGCAGACAAGGTCACAAGGAATAGTGAGTGAATGGAACCTGCTAATTGGATCTGAACACAGCGCAGAACACACATTGATAGATCACAAATTCTTGCATAGCTGCATTGAGAAACGCAGGGTTGGAATCAGCTTAGGCTATTCGGACTGCTTCGAGAGTTCTGTCGCAAATGGTGTCACACAAAAAGGTCATCGGCTCAATGTGATTGAGTTATCTGCTTGCGCTTAATCACGGTTGACAGTGAAAACGGTTAGTGATGGCACGGAGTTTGGTCGTAGAAGAGAGTTCCTCTTATGTTGGATAATGTGTAGGGCTGTTAAATCCAGTTCGCATGAATGTACAGTAATTACGCTTCGAGAAGAGGGAGAGAGGATAGGGAGGAATAATCCAAATGACACAGGAGTATGCACGTGACGCGTGTGTGTGGATGACCTTGATTTATCAAGTTCAGCGGGGACGGTACCCGTCGAACTCGGAAAAGACACCTGACCACTTGCAAATACGGAAGCGAAGTGCGCTGCCAATGCGGACACATGAGCTGTGCTCGAGGGTAGGGGTTATCCAACTGAGCCTTCCAACGCTGCCACATTGAGCGCAGGCCTCAGGCGCCGCTTCACGTGGATGAAGATCCGCTTGAGAGCAGTTTTGCAACGTTTACAAGCTGCTGTGCTTGTTTGTTTTTGTGTTATTGCAGAGTCCATTGTAACTTGTACGCCTTCTAAGCTACACCAGAGCCAGATGACAGGATTTGTCCCACGGTCTGCGTCATCATCGGACCAGTTTGCTGTACTCCTTGTCGAACCAATGTGGCTTGACTAGCCCAACTTTCCGATATTTGACGGAGTAAAATTCAGGTGCACGATTTCATTCCCTCTTTAAGTAATAAACTATAAGTTGTCAGCTGTACGTCGTAACGAGGCTTCGCTAGCGTGGGACCACCACTAGTCGCATGCGGGTTGAGGTTACTGTGAGGACGCCCACCCCTAAGCGGATTAGAACCCGCGCCACAAGGTTACGAGACAAGTTCGCCACCACTAGGCTACGGGCCGATTGCCAAACCGGTTTCAATAGACGAATCTTATGATATCGACCAGTCCATCTTGCTCGCTGCTCGATTGAGGCCATTAAAGTCCACTTTCCAATAGTTGAGGGCTGACTCCACCAGGGGAGAATACGGTAGCTGCAGATTCAAGCTGGCTATGATCATCGAGAGGTCACTCGCTCCAAGGGGCTCCAATACTTGAATTTATTTATTTAGGTTGCCCACAGCTGGTCAAAAGCAGGCCAAAGTACGACGGAATCGCGAGCGCCATTATGCGCGCAGAAGTTAAGCGTCAGGCCACTGTATTCAAGGTAAGTTAAAAGCACCCATGAGTAGGAACAGCGGACGACTCATGTGATTGCGGACATACGATAACCAGTCCAAGCAGCGCCTCAGAAAAATGCGATATACCACGCCCAGGAGCATCTCACAGTGTCTGAAGTGAATTGAACCCCATAACTGCTCACATATACCATCAGAGCCTCGGTAGGTGCTCACTAATCTCTCACACAAGGAAGACCTGATGTAAAGTTGCAGGCCACCTTGATCATTTGGATGGTCTGTCACAACGGAAGCATGAGTAGTTGCTGCTTTCCACTTCTTGGGCGGTTACCTCAGTGTTTCACTATGTCTCAGCAAGGTCTAATGCGTCTGGCCGGTGAGAGGTTACAAAATAGCACGGCACATCGCGTTTGTTTAGCACACTGCAAACCTCAGTAAACACTATGCGCAGGCCGCGGTAGGAACCGCTGGGCCCATCTGAAGCATCAGAAACCTAGTGCTCTGGATTCGCAGAGGAATTCGGGTGACTACCCGAAAATTTACGATACGGAGATTTGTTATTCCATCAGTCGTACGCCGCTTTAGTTCACTCATTGCAGACTTTCGTTTCCCTAGGTCTTCGTCTACGCGCACGTGGATCCATAGAACTTCCAGCCTACTAAGGCGGGACAATACTAACTTAGGACTTGCCTCTTCAACAAAAGTCACCCACATAGGTCGACTTTTGCCATAAATGCTCACTCCGAGACGAGCGATCTGTCTCACTTTCAGTTTGCCCTCGTCCCTGTAGAGCAGTCATGTCACAAACTTCGTCTTCTGATATTCTTATTTGGAATTATAAAGAAAAATTCATATTTCAATCAGAATTTGCAGAAACTCGAAGTCATTTTCATGTCGCTCCTGAGGATTGGAGTCACAGGATTCAGGTGCGTGAAAGACCCTGAGGCTGCGGCGCCTCATGTCGCTGGACATTGTTCTCTGTTTCTTTGGTACCTGCTTTTTTCATTCGTTATCACCAATTTGCTTATTGCAAATTAGTGCTTTAGTTTCAAATGAAGAACTCGTAAGCGCTGAAGCTGAGCATGCTGGAGCGCTAGTACTTTGCTCCAGGGATAGATTCGCTGTTGTACTCAGCGCTGGCTGTTTCTCTGATTGCAATGCAGGACACATTGAGCTGCGCGTTTCAGTGCAATTAGCTCTACTGATCCGCTTGTCAGGCTTTTCGGCTCCTTTCTGCCCAAGCTTAGACTGACATTGCTTACTTAAAAACTCGTGCTGAATCGCTTGATTTACACGAAATTGGTCCCCAGACAGATCAATGCACGAAATATGAAACTTCACGCTGCATAAACTGCATGTAATAGCATTTGCGCGATGTCCAACAACTTTGGAGGAACTACCATATGATGCTTGCGCTGCCATTTCAAAATTAGGTACCGATCGATATCACTAAATCAGCGAAATGTAGAATCACAGAAAATATAACAAACGCAGGCATTTGAACTCCACGAGCCGTGCTTGACACAGCGAGTATAACTTAACTGTTGGCTTTTGGTATACCCCCTGTGTGTTTGGATTGCGACACACAATCTCAATTGTGGCCACGGTTGGATTTGAAGTTAATCTGTGCCATCCTAAACGCAAGGACAATATTTGTAGTAAACAGTTTCTGTATTGCTCTCTCCCGTCCCCGCATCCACGACAGGTGGTTTCATCCTAGTGGTCAGAATGGCACAGGTTGACTTCAAAGCCAACTGTGGTTACGACTGAGATTACGCGTCGCAATCTAAACACATGGCGGGTATCCCAAAAGCCAACAATTAACTCGTAATCGCTGTGTCAAGCACTGCTCGCGGAGTTCAATGGCCTAGGGGTCTTGGCAATAGCATTCAACCACTATGTGCCGTGTTTTACCCCAAACTCAGGTTGCCTCTACCTGCTGAGTTCAAATAAGGATAAAAACGTCAGTCGTGCAGTTCAAAGAGGGAGAGAACCACACCGAAACCCTCCACTTCAGATATAGTCCTAGTGAGAGTAATGACGCTGACTTACTCCCTAGAATCAACTGTGAACCGAGTCCATGGAACCATTATCCCTAATATAGATGAGACGACTTGGGGTGTTGTTGAGACCGTCAGTCACCAGTATCGAGTGTCCGGAAAGTTTCCTTGTTTCGTAGCGGAGTATTTACAAGATCGTGCACACTCCCGGGCTTTGTCATCGAGACACGAATAAGAAAAGCAGCAACCCGGTGCATTAGGTGCCGGACGAATGGGCGATAACCTGGACAAACGGTGGTGCGCAAGAACTTGAGTGTCTTTCGGCTTGGCGCTAAATTGTTGCTAACTGAGACGACACAGTGTCCATTGCTGACAATACGCTAGGCGCAAAAGTCACAGAGTCTGTAATGGCGCTAAGTGGGATAAGCGTATTTGCTTCAGTTGATGGTCGGTGCTGTTCGACGAAGCGGTCTGTTAGGTCTACAACTCTCACGAGTATCAAGATGTTTGCGGCCACAAGGATGGACTGTGTGCTGACCGGTAGACCTTAGATCCACAGTTGACGGTGAAGTTCAATGTTAGTGTTGGAAGTGCCGAGAAATTGTTGCATTTCTCCTGAGCACGGATTCCTGTAAGCAGAGCTTGTGTGAAGAGGTCATTCTTTTACTGATAACCTGCCTAAGTTTCTCATATTTCATATTTCAAGGGGGAAAGAAATAAAGCATCTCATCCGGGAGGATATTCCACGGGAGTGTGCAGATAACTAAACAAGTAAACAGTATATTCCTCGATGGTATGATGTGCCGTCCAACTGAGTGTCTGATAACTAATAGTCCGGTGATACATAGCGCAATCAGAATAAATTCCAAAGTTGTACGCGAACCACAATAAAGGATCACCCAAATATATGGCAGTTGATTCTACATCATTAACAATGGATGGGAATGGTTTGTCATAGAAATTCCTCATCGCAAACGTGAATAAAAATATAGGGTAACTGAAGAATTCATATGTTGAAAAGTAGTGAATGAGGAAGAGAATAGAACGAGCTCATCGAGAAAACATTCAGGATGACGACTATCATCATCAATACACGTTAGTTGAGGGCGAGAAACACACCTCAGCTAATGTTACGCAATGAAACAAGGTAAGATACAGAAAAGTTACACCACAAAATATTCAAAAGTAGGTAATATAATGTTAAATACTATACCATATCCTTCGTGTGAGATCGGAATTGGAGGAGGAAGCTAAAAGGGAGAGGGATGGACAAAGAAACTCACAACATAAACGCCATTGGGGCCGGCTCTTCGCCATATCAACAAATGCGTCCAAAATAACGTGTTCATCGTCCTTAGGATCCAAGTCAGGCATTCGACATGCATCAACCGACGCCAACTTCAAAGTGAGGGTTTTCATTTCTCTCGACCAAGTCATCGCTTGGCCTCCCCTCCTCCTCTTCCAACCGCAGCCACAACGTGCAAACAATGCACGTCGCGGAAGTCGGTGTACTGGCATACGCAACACGTGGCCCAGCCATCGGAGTCTGATGCGTGATATAATGGTTCACTCGCTCCTCCTGCACCAAATACACGAGGCTGAAAACGCTCATTGTTCACGCGGTGCTCCCAGCAGACATGAGCTAAGCTGCGAAGGCAGCGTTGGTCGAAAGTGATTAGCCTCTTTATGTCTGTCCAACTGATGGGCCAGGTTTCACAGCCGTATAAGAGGGTTGAACGAACAGCTGCATTATAAACTTTGCGCTTCAAAGTGAGAGTGATGTCACGTCTGCGCCACAGTGGCGGAGATTGGCAAAAGCACCCCAAGCTTTTGCTACACAGTTAGTAATCTCGTTGCGATCCCACGGGCGCTAATATAGTTGCCTAGGTACGTGGATTCTTGAACAACTTCTAGCTGATTAGCATCAAGTGTCAGCGCAGGAGTGGGTTCTTGTCAATCTTGGAGAAACACTTTTCAGTTCGATGGAGCGAAGCATAGCCCAAAACGATAGACAGCCAGTGCTAACGGATCCAGTGTTGCTTGGCACGTCTGGGCGCTGTCACAGATTAGGACAATATCGTCGGCATACTCCAAGTCGAGAAGCCGCTCATTAGGAAGCAGTTCCACCCTTTTTAGGTTGTGACCAGCGGATGTTGATTTCATGACTTCGTCAATAGCAAAGTTAAAGATGAAAGGTGACAGCGAGCAACCTTGTCTCACACCGCTAGAGATATTGTACGGCGGCGACAGTTTGCCATAAACCCTAACTCTGCCCGAACTATGCGCGTACAGTGCTTTGATAAGGTTTACGTACTTATCGGGCACACTTTTTCTCGGCAGAGTCCCAAAGGGTACATCGACCAACCGAATCGAAAGCACCTTTGACTTCGAGAAACACGGCTACGGCGAGTCGTCAATAAACATGGCGGTGCTCAAACAATGGACGCAAAGCGATGTGATTGATGCAGCCACGACCTCGACGAAATCCGGCTTGCTCTTCGCGGATCTGGCCTTCACGATTCCCAGTCAGTCTGTGGAGAACGACAGACGCAAACAATTTAAAGGCAATTGTGACCAGACTGATCCCTCTATGATTGCCGCATTCCGAACGGGAACGTTCCTTGCAAATTGGGACAATGACGGAGTAGCTCTAGTCTGTCGAGACAGTTTCCTGCTCCTAAAGTTCCATTAGAAACCCGTGTAAATCATCTATAAGAGCAGATCCGCCAAATCAGAAGAGGGCTGGGGGAATTCTATCTGCCGGTGCGGTCTTATGCAATTTCTACTGTCTGAGCTCACGGTCGACTTCTGCGCATGAGGGCGGATCTAAGAAGACGCCCCATGCAAAAGTGCACTCAATGCCCGGGAAAGAAAGCGATAACTCCGATCGGTTAAACAGCCTTGCAAAGTGTTCTGTCCACTGCTACAAGCGTTTCGACAGGCTGTGAATCTACTGTCTACCCTCGTCGTGTATCGTCTTGCTAACACCAGGTCTCCTGCTGCTTGTTTCCCGTATCAAGCGGAATAACTTACGATGTTTACCAACGGTAGCTGCTGTTTCCATTTCCGATGCACGATGAGAACTCCAGGCTTCGCGGTCTCTCTTCAGGCTAGCACGCAGTTGTACCCTGGGATTTTTGCAAGTCGCACTGTATTCGCTTCCAGCCATAATACGCCGGCGAGCATCCATAAGTTCCAGAGACTGTGCAGTGTCTAAATTGGCAATTTGATTTGCCGCATGAAGATATGACTGCTGATAGTAACGTTTGACGAATATGTAACCAGTGATCTTCGACTATGTTCAGTGGCCGCTTACTCAGCCAGGATGCCAGCGTAGTTTGATACACATTCAAAACGCCTGGCTTCGCCAGGTGGCTGGTGTCAATGCGCTAAGAGCGACGTTGCGGACGTCCGCCGAAACGCACCCGAAGATCGGCACAAACAAGAACGTGATCGGAGTCCACGCAGTGCTCCAAATCGAGCAACAGTTTTGGACACAGCCTCTCCAGCGGTAACTAATCTTGATGTGATCGATTTGCGTTCATGGCTGCTGTGCGCCAACGCACTGGTCTGCGGGTACTATGTCAAAAATTAGTGCTCGCGAGAGAGACGAGCATCTTCACACAGCTGTAGCAATCGCTCACCGTTGTCATTACGGGAGCCTACACCATGTTCGCTGCCCAGATGAAGCTCATCAGAGGACAATTTTCCAACTTGGACGCTTAGATCACCAGCCAACACCACAGTATCCATGCTTCTTCTGTAACGAAGGAGATTGTTAAGTTAATGATAGAAATCATCTTTTATCGAATCAGGGCTGCAGTTTGTGGGGGCGTAAGCCGCAATGACAAACAGGCACCGTTTGTCTCCCCGCGACTTCAAAGCGTGGAACGAGCCAGCTAATCTAACGGCGCACATCCAACTGCTGACTGGGATGCAGTCAATCAGGGCAGCTTGAGCCCGCGGACTCAAAACAATGCCGACCCCAGCGTGACCTGCATTCGAAGCTGCACCATCGCCGGACAGGCGCAATGAGAATGTGTCACCAGTGTTGCATGTGGGGGATCGCATGGTAAGCACGGAGCTCGAATGTTGCAGACGGGTTTCTGAAAACAGCAAATATCCATCGACAGGGTCTCGAGTATTCGGGTAAGTGTTCCCAGTTGGCCAATCTGTAGCAAAGTGCGCACGTTGAGGCATGCCAGTCTTAGCGAGGATCGAGGACTCCAAAGGGAAACAGAGGTACTGACGTTGTCTGCTTGGTCGAACATAGGCTTGTCGACTTGACTGATGTGACGCCCTGCGAGTGTGTGCGTTTGTCTTCTTGTAAGCGACTATTGAAGCAAAGTGGGGAGGGCCAAGAATTGGGGGATCGAAAACGGGGGGATAGAAGTGGATTTGAAGCAGGACGCTAAGGAGGAAAAAGCGCAAAATGGGGAATAAGAAGATGGGAAGGCTTGCACAGTAGCATCCAAGCCCCTATCCACCCTGCTCGATGAAGCGGATAGGGCGCCGTTGATTATCCTCTGCGACAGCCAGAGCATCAAAATATTGTTAGAGGGAAAAGTCACGGTGTATTGCGTGGACAGGATGCTGTCAGGTTGCCTAGGCCTAGACACGAGAACGTTTAGGGTACTCCAGATAGTGGATAAGATGCTTGGAGCCTGGACCACTATATCTATGGTGTGTATCTAATCCTGGTTGATAACGCTGGTAATTATGAGACGCGTCAAGTGCAGGAAAAGGAAGAAAATGGAGGCAGCCGAATCCAACGCGCATTACATAAGCTGCAGGGAGTGGATGGCGAATCAGTTACGGCCGGGAGCAACATAGCGCGCAACTCACCGAGCAGTTGCAAGTAAGCGGTTACAAGCATAAAAATAAATGCCCATTTGAAGAGCTCAAAAACAAAGTCGAATCTTACAGAATGATGAAAGAGTAACTTTTTCAGTTTTACTACAGGTTTACACAATCGATCCCAAAATATTCCGTCTTTCGAAGGCATCGCATCGACTGTGTAGTAGAATTGCCGAGTGTACCACAGCCCACTGGCCAGTCGCTGTGCTCATTCAATGGTAATTAGTGTACTGTGACTGAAGCAATTCCTATGACATGTCACTTCCACTGCCTTTAATTATCCTGGGAAGTTTTACTACGATCCTTTCGATGCTCATTCTGCTGACATTACCGTGGAATACTGATGAGATATACTCACTGCGTCTGGGGCTACTGTGTCATACAGAACATCAAATGGTAGTTCTCTGTCTTGGTTGCTTTTACTTTGCTACAATATAGCTGTCTCGAAAAGATGGTTGAGCATCGCCTAATCTCGAAGTAGCTTAGCCACCGATAAGATGCGATGGTCTTTTAGCCTTGTATACAATCACAATCATTGACGCAAGATGTTTAAATCTATCGGTTCATTTCGATAGGTGATGCAGACGACTGGAACATTATTCACATGGTATATTTAGGATATCCCTGAAATACAGCTAATCAAAATCGGATTCGGACAACGGAATAAACGCAGCAAATGCTCGCTCATGAGCACACGGTCTTGCCGACAAGTTTTAATGCATTATTGATCTTAGACGTCAACCTAAACGTAAGGTGAAAATCAACACAGGTTTCGGCACGTCAGTTTTGATAAACACTCAGATCAAGGATTGTAGTTAAGCCGTTAACATCACTGGTTTGGCTCATCTGCAAGTCATGAACTAAATCGAAAGACGATGCCAAACCATATGATGAAAAAGTTGACCTTTTGGCACTTTCAACTTGTAATAGTTTGCAACGTAGTGTCTCTAAGTGCAGGTCTGAGTTCCATTTTATTGATGACCCTAACTACAAATGCCAAGATGCAAGAGATACCATGAATGACATCGTCGTGATAGGAGAATTCAGAAAATGAAGAGACATAAGAATATTAGCTGCATGAAATTATTATTATTTCCTCAAAACCATGAATATCCAGTAACTTACCATTGAGGTAGCAGTCCAGACGGTTATCGTATCCACATAAATAAGCTATGCATGGTATTCAGCAACATGTTTAGAAGAGTAGTGGTTGTAACGCAGGCTTGTATCCCCTCAGAGATAACATCAAATGTAGTCCAGTGCACGAATACAGGTGCTCGTTAGATTTAAAGATACATACAAACGTTCAAGTAAAAAATACACATATTGGGAAATCAAAACTTATTTAGCAGCATTCACAGTCTTTTGTGTTTACTCAATCGCAAATCTCTATGAGATCACTAAACAGCAGTTACGAATACCAGCTTCAAACGTGGTACATTATCCGCAATTGACTAGCTACGAATCCCGTTGCAAGCGCACCGTACCCTGGTGAACTTTGCGTCGATGTTCAGCGACCTCAGGTTCATAGAAATGATTGACTATGCATGGTTAAGGAGACCATAAGTAAGCGGGTTAAGTCTTCAGACAAAGTCCACCAACCAGAGTTGGCTATGGCTGGGAAATAAGTTGCTCTTCATTTCATGCGAAACAAATGCAGAAGCATCGTGGCATGAAGAGCATGGGCACAAAGCTACACTCTAATATGGTTGGCGGCATCCGGTTCCGGATTTGCCTGTCACGGCTGCTACTTTAACACAGACACAGGACGACTGCGCCTACAGAGGGACCATGGCTGGCTTGCGCTGCAACACCCACACATCCCATATCCAGTGTAAACCCGAAGGATCTACACTGGGAGGCATGTGGATGGATGCCACGTTTCGTCAACGGAGTTGGCCCACACTCCTTCAACATGTACAACAGCAACATCCCTGTCTATGTAGGGAATCATGTGTACCAGACATACACAAGGCAGTGGCTGAGCCGTAGTCCGCTAGATATTGGAGGGAAGTACTCTTTAGAAACTAACACGGCCATAATGAGTGTGCACCCCGTCCCCTCCAACCATGATTCAGTCTCCTGGAGCCAACAACCGAGGTGGAAGTTGTTGGACAGGTAGGCACGCAACAGGCACCTTGTCAACATACATACCAAGCGCAGCCACACCGGGGATACCAAAGAACCAACAAAGAATTTGAGGGAAAGCAAACACGCAAAATTGACACAGACGATGCAGCAAGAAAAGAACTGAAAAATCAAAGATAGTGAAATAACTTTATGCAAATTAATAAGATCTGGTTTAAATGTGAGTTTAGCTCTAATATAGAAAATCCCTAACGCTCACGGAGCGCGAAGAAGTAGTAGACCACATTAGCGAACAGCGCCGGCCGCAAAACAAAGAAAGTTGACCCGTCATACTTTGTATGGTTACAGCTTTAGGAGCCTCAACGCCCAGCAAACTATCGCATGGATACTTCCAATGCTCAAGTAAAAACTTTGAGCGCTAATGCCAACGTCTTACACAAGACCTTAACTGCTGTCGCTGGTCAAGTTCATTACCTCATCGTTCGCACCCTACTAACGGCAATATGGCTAGTAAGTAAGAGAAGCCCATCAGTTCCACTGCCATAAAGCAGGAGAACTTCGTATATGATCTGCAAAGCAATGGACATTGTCAGTAAGACTGGGTACTCTCGGGCATTTAAGTTTTACACCAGGGACTCGGTTCCTAATTGATACCAGAGCGGAGATCGGTGTCATTCCTCCAATCCCTGGTGAATCTGCCACATCTCTGTCGAGGCGCCTGGGCCACCAATACCCACCTTCAGTCAGCGACCGTTATTAGTTGAACTGGGTCTTCAGTGAGCGTTGCTGTTGGTCTTTAGTCGCGGCCGTACACTTCGCTATCATTGGGATTGAGCTTACAGCATCACTACTTAAAGGTTGAGAAAAATGGGGTAGTTGGTCGATTGCCGTACATATCCCCGAGTAGCCGTGTCATGTGTCAACTAATATTGTACCTGTTAATCCCATTCATCTTAAGCCCCAAGCCCCACAATCCGCTATAGACGTTTTTCTGAATTGCCGTAAACCTACCGTTGATATCCTACTCCGGATGAGGTCAAACGTTACTCTCGTCAGCATCAACGGCCCTCCCGTTTCTGTCCGCCTAGCCACGGATAAACTATGGTTGATCAACGTGCAGTTTGAGCACATGCTTGGACTTATAATAATTCTGCTCGAAAGCACATGGTACTGTTGCACATGATTTCGAAGAGATCAGTAGACTAGAGTAAAATAGACATTCGAAAAAGGAACCAATAATTAGGGGAAGAAAAGAACATCGGTTGCCGGGTTCTGGAGTATCCGCCGTGTGCCTTGGATTACGACACAATCTCAGTTATGGCGTCGGGGACGTTTGAAGTCAGCTTTGCCATTCCGATCACTGGGAACGTATGAGTAATGGAGGGATTCGGTGTTACTCCCTCACATTAATGCACACTACGACCGACCGGTTTTGTCCTGATTTGGACTCGTCATGTAGAGATAGTCTGAGTAGGGAGTGGAACTCGGTAAACAGTGATTGGAAGCTATCGACGCGACTACTAGTTCATTGAGCTCCGCGAGCAGAGAATGACCTCATTTGAGTGGGTACTCGTTTCGGACGTGACCTAAGATACGTTCCGAAATTTAGTTCCAATAAGCATGAATCGTTCTTTGTTCAGCCACCTGCATGGGTTCCACATCCTGGTATACGCTCGTCAAATAATCTACTAGACGAATACTTTGTCCGCCGCAACGTTTGTATATAAACCCACGTCTGCTCTCACTATCGATTTGCCAAGTTTTGTATGGTCAATGACTAGTGGCATATTGCGGAAGAAACATGAAGCTTTACATGTCCCGCCGAACAATCGATTAAAGGTGAGCAAAATGCAGTCAAAAATAACGACAGGGAATAGTAAACAACAACAGCAGCCAGAGCACCGTCGGCATGAGCTTTGAACACGGCTAACGTGGGGGCAGAAATAACAGCTTCTGAGAGGGCATTCCATGTGGGACAAACACGTCCCGAGATGTTTCCTCGAAATTCCAACCGGCTGTGCTGTTCTGAAAATTTAAGATGGTGACCTCACAGTTTGTTGTTGTGAATGAGCATCAGCAGGTGATGTAACCAGTGATTAGGGTTAGTTGGAGTTTGGTAAGCCATGCTCAAGTCACTAAGCAAAAACCGATAACCTACATTCTGATACACTGTTCGTGGAGTGGATATCAAAGCCAAAAGGGTTTTTTCCTGATTTAGACACGTGCCTCCAACATAAAAACGGCGACCTAATGGGGTTCCCAGTAATCTGCTAAAGTTTTGCACACCCCCTGACACATGTTCATGGCTTCACACATTGTTCAAAGGCAGTTACTATAACCACGATGTCAACAGAGAAAGTCACGTGCGTTCTGCAACTTTTTGGGCTAACTTCGGTTGCCCTTCCTTTGGTGAACGTAGGTGGAGTCTCACACTCGAAAGAATTTGTAAGAAACCTGTTCAACGTGTTGGACTGTTGACAATACAAAGCTTCTGCGCAACATCCCGCAGCCAATTGGATAACGAACAGGCGCCATAGAAAATTGGAATCCTCACGTTGCCCTCTATCCAGCTCTTCATGCTATGATGTCTTTCCTCTGGTCCCTTTATAAATATGAAACACGATCAAAGTGAACTTGCGTGTCAATCAGGTCGGTGCTCCATTGGTAGCTGGCATCTGCTTGATAATGCAGAGTTCACCTGGTTCGAATCTGGGAAGGTGTCAAGCGAATTCCCGCCATCCGTTTGCCCGCGCGAAGCATCGGTACGGCGCACAGTAACTGTGAAAGACTCCAGCAATTTTTCAGTACGGCTGTCATGCAACTCGTCTGGCAAATCACATATGCTTATTTCGCTATGTGCAACATAAAGAACAGAGTGCATGCATCAAAGTACACAAAAACCTAGGCTGTTGCGCACTGATTTTCGTTTGCCTGACGGTGTAGGTCGGGCAGTACTAGCTGCTAAATTCGGACGTGCGTCATATCATGAGCGGCTTTCAGAATGTTTCGCACGGGTTGCAAGTGACCGATTAACTTCGTGTGGCCCTGTGCTTCCTGCCACTATAAGGTGAGAAGAGATGCAAACCTCTCATCAGCCCACCTTACCAACTATGGTGCTCAAGCAGTGGTGACTGGATAATCGACAGGAATGCCGTGAAAAGAGGACAGTGAATAATGCCAACCGAAGAAGTTGATTTTTGGCCCAAGTGACGCCCATCCAAAGCACAAACAAATCATGCACTGTAGTAGTGGCAAAGTGGAGGGTTCGATTAAAGGGTATCGCGGCATGAAGCTATTCCAGATTGTTGCAATTAATCGCTCTAATTCTTCTCGTTATAATTATAATTGTACCGTTGTTACCTGACGTGTACAGGCGCTAGTTCAATTGCTTCTCATATTCCTTCAATGATCGCTTACTATATTAAGGACGGCTGCGCTGTACTTCATTCGAGGGCATATGTTACCCTGTCTGTTCAGTCCACTCGAGTCAACATACACTGTGAATAGATAGAAATGACCTTGCAATGTGGTAGTCATGTGCAGAGCATGTGATAGATGCATAATAAGCACCGATATAACTTCGGGATTGGCGGCCTGTGATAGAGGCGATCATTTCAACGCGTTTAGACCGACGTTGTCATAAGCCGGACAATTTCCGAACCAGTGTAATTGAGTTTACAGACATCGCGTCTAAAGCATAGGAAACCGTACTCAAGCGAAATAAAGTAAGGCTTACATAGAATTTCGATAATGATACATCAACCTTAATTAGTGTGAGGATAATCAAATACACGGACTCCTCTGTTTGTGGGCTGCAAACAAAATGCATTCCAGATGACAGCGGATGACAAAAAGAGTTCATTTTGCAGCAGATTAAGTAGTGTGCTCATTCCGTGCGTTTTCATGTCTAGGTTCAATATGTAAAAGCACCCTTGTTCTGGAGAACGAATGGTGGTGGATTAGGTAATGTTGCGTAGCATTACCGTAGTAAAAGTGCCAACAATCATCAGAAATAAGAAGAATGAAGTGAAAAAACGTTTATCCGGAAGAGGCAGATGTAAAATCGGAAAGCCGAAGAGTATGGAAGCATAAGGTAGCAAATGGAAGACAGCCTCTAACTTGGTGACATATCACTGTCCTACATGATTTCTAAGTCGATAGGCAGAAACGCCCAGGTCGTCATCAAGAAAGACGACGCATACCGAATCCGCAGTGGTCGCTGACATGCAAGGAGCGAGTAGAGCAATCCAGCGTAAATCGATAATGAAAATAACAAGGGAGGTGAAGTGGTTAACATTAGACTACTAGTTCACAACCATTTTGAGGTTGGTACCCCAAGACCGGGTTCACGATAAATAATTACTCAAAAATGTTTGTTTAAGAAGGTAACATTAAAGGAAATGAATACTATTGTTACTTACTTTCTAGAATTTAACCAAGGAAAACACCTATATTTGAGCGTTTTTGATTAAATCGAGGGCTGATATACGTTAATAAGACGAGTGATGATGATGCTGCTTCAACTCAGTTTGACTACACCGAGTTACAGTTAAACTAGTTATTTTTAATCTGGATAGAAAGTATTCCACTTTATTTGACTTGGTCATTTCTGTAATATTCTACTGCATATTCCGTGTCAATGTTGCGTGATTATTTTCCATCAAATTCGGTGTTGGTTGATATCCCCGGTGTGGCTGCGCTTGAGGTGAATGCTGACAAGAGGCCTACCTGTCTAACAACCTGCAACTTTCTTACTGGCTACAGAAGACTGTGAATCGCTGCTGGAGGGACGGGGGTGCATGGTCCTTGTGGCCGTGCTAGGTTAAAAGAGTGGTTCCATCGAGTGTGGAGCGGACTACGGCCCATCCACCACCTTCTGTATGTATGGTACGCAGGAGTCCCACAGAGCTATACTTGGATGTTGTTGCTGAGAATGCTCAAAGAGTGTGGACCGGCTCCACTGATGAAACGTGGCTCCTATCCACATGACTTTCGTTCTCATTCTTACGGATTTACACCGGATGTGTGATGTGGGGGTGGAACTGTGAATAGTGCAGCGCAAGCTACCCATGGCGACTCTGTAGGCGCAGGCGTCCTTTGGCTGTGCTATTGAGACCCCAGTGTCAGTCACATCTGGACACAGATGGCGCCATGATATTGCTTAGTTCCAACAATTTATAGTACATCTAGTGCGGTTTCGAACAATACACATAACAAGTCATGCTCCAAATTTATTCGGTTCCTCGCTTTACTGTATGATACTTGATCAAACTAGAACAGATGTTAATGGCTTATCATTTGTTTCAACCATCACTTCCAAGTCTGTCCAGGGTGAGAGCTTCCTACCACCAGTTTGTATCGATAGGTCCCGAACACTAATCGACTGTTTTATGCTTTCTACCTTGTAAAAATTCACTCGCTACTTTACTCGGTCGACTAACAAATGCTTCCACTTTAGTGTTCACACAACTCTGTAATTCGACCCGGCGAAAGACTGCCTGAATCAAAAGAACCACGATCGATGAACGCGCACATAAATGCAAAAGCTAGCTGCGTTGCTTTGCAGGCCTGTGTTTGTATGTTAGGTTAAAAATTTTATTACCGGAATTTGTCTGATTCACTGACCACTCAATAATGACTAGTCAGCAATGTCTAATCAAGTGATTAGGTAGTTAGTAAGAGTTTTGGTACAGATGGGTTTGTTTTCGACCGTTTCACTTAGGGGTACATTCGGAAAAAGCGATTCCACCTCTATGGAATACATGAGCTCCGCGTCGAGCGTTGTTTGTTCCACTGTACTCGCCAATTCAAAGGAGTCTTTCAAACAATGCGTGCTCAAGAGCTTACGAACGGGCTTTAAGAGCTTTACCAAGCACCGGGCTATTTTGTAGTAAGGTGAGCTTTTCATGCACATTATTGGGCGTAGTGGAATTCCCGACTTGTGCGGCTTGGGCGCACTCCTCATCCTTGATGTGTTCCTCCCTGTCGGATTTAGCTGCCGATATTATGACTAGAAAATATAACCATGAAGCAAAAAATTTGTTGATGTCTTGTAGTTGTTTCTCTACCAAGACATTGTTGTTCAGCGTCTTGTCAATACGAAACTTGCGGCCATCTCCGAGAATTCGGACTCCATTTTTGCGGTGTAATCAACTTTGTCCATTATTACCACACCCGTGAATTTATCCGGCTGCAAGAAAAGTACGTCCTCCATTTTCTGCAGCCCCTTGATTGCGACATAGTGTTCGGACTTCAAGCAACACCTCTGACTAATAGGCGCGTTCAGGAACTGGTGTGAGATATCCACTAATTTTGTCCGAAACCATTCTGCATCACCCGTTGATTTTGGCGAAAGGTCACTGAGTTGATCGTACATATATACAAAATTAATCAGTGTGTGGAGCTTCTCCACCTTCTTCGGCGGTATTCGGTATTGCAATCCCTGCGAAATAACTTCCAACAGTTCTCGCGTGAACCGAACTGTTTACAGATTGTACGCATGCTTCTGGCCCTCGGTAGGGAAAGGAACGTTGACTGTTTTTAATTTGATTTGGCAATTGATTGTTGACCCAATCCTCGTACTTATATTTACTCCCCCTAAAATTCCATTGTACCCCTTTGGGCGTAATTACCCCGAGGTTGAAAACCACATTAGCTGTAATAAGGCAAGTTGTGCTCGAATTGTTAGCGGAAGTTGCACAACAGGTGACGGATTCGGCAGAAAAAGCGTATTACTTTATTATTATTCAGCACTTGACCAATGTACAATTGACAGTGCCATAACACAGTTAACGACAAGAGAAAGGGGGGAAACGGGTAATCAGTGAAAGGGTTTGGAAAGTTTAGAAGGTTAATGCGTTGTGTGGACAGAGATCTTCCCGGTTGCCCAGGCCGAGGAAGAGGGTTGACTTTAAGGGACCCCACCCTGAGCTTTGGTCTTATGACCTAACCCGGAAGGTAGCAGAGCGATTAACGAAGACTGTTGACATCCGGGTAGCTCATTCGCTTTCTTTATGTTCAGTAGCAGTCCACAGAGAAGACAGTGGCCAGTAAGGTTGTTCATCCGCTCTCCGTTAATATACTCACCTCTTGTTACAGAAGTGAGTGGTCAGTGACCCTATAGCCGGTCAGATTGGCTTTGACACAGCGTCGTATGAGTTCTTGTGGTATTTAATGGAGAACCAGGTGATCAGCCTAGAACTCCCCACGCACTAAGACGCTGCCGCTGATTGTCTGCGGCTGCTTATTCATCTCGTCTGTAAGGCAAACGAGACTTATTCGCAGTTACCTCCACAAGGAAGGCATTCCTCAACCCACAACTGTGGGACGCGCCCAAACGCGTACGGCTCCGCCAAGGGCAGGGGTGGCTTACTTAGAAGTAATTTGAAATGCGAGTAGCTTGAGTTGGTTGTTCAGCCATTGTTTTTGTGACAGGATGAAGTGGTTTCTATCAAGATATTCGACGGGCGTCTCTGTGATAACCCTCTTGATAATTCTAGATAGCACCGGGAGGAGAGTTACTGGATGGTAGTTCCAGGGCTCCCCACGATGGCCAGGCTTGTAAATATCAGTGACTATTCACCATGAGGGAACCTGCATTTCGTCAAGGCCTCGTTGAAAGAATCAAGTTGACCATCCAGCGAAGTACATGGTGGCTGTTTATAATGACTTCAGTCTAATGTCATCCTCGCCAAGAGAACTGTTCTCCCGTAAAGACAGCAGTCTTTTCATCAGTTGGTTAGTTGAACGAGGTCGGAAAAGAGGTCCTAAAGGGTGACGATACGAATTCCCTCGGCTTTTCAACTGGTGTATTCAGCGTGGCAGATGCGACGTAAAAGTAGCGTCGTATGAATCCTAAGTCCAATCGATGCACCTGTGCTTAGGGAATCGACCATTATTTTCTCGCTTTTGAGCACAGATTCTAATACAGATGGTTTATCGCCCTTTCTGAATCGCGTGAGAGCAGGGACCTCGTAGTGTAGCGGTAACACGACAACTAACTTTTGCAAGTCCACCTCGAGTGCTTCAGTAAGAATAGCTGGGACTTCGACTGTGTGCAAGATGAATTCCTACACACACGTAGGACGTGCTAGGCAATGAGCCATTTCCAAGGTGGACGTAGGAGGGCGGCAAACACACATCAACACGTCTAAGATGCAAACAGCACCAAAGTGAATCGAGAACTTTCTTTCCTGGTTCATCGATAATATCGACATATAGGTCAGATCTGTGATACACGATTACCCTGCCTCCTCTAGTAGGTCGATCGTTACACAGGAGAATCATGCCGAGCATCTATGTGCTCCGTATTCAGTCATGACTCGTTTACGATAAGGTTGTCCGAAAGCGTTAAAACCTGACTAGTACAAAGCTCGGTTAGTGCATAGATAGACAAGTAAGCAAAGACCTCACAGTAAGAAACATTTCTCGGGATGAGGATTTTAGGGGAGAGTTTTTACCAAACCTTATGGGGCCGGCAACTAGTCGCTTCTTCTTATTGAACCGCTGACAGAAGCCGCGAGGTCATTCCGGGTTGGTGGCTAGAGTGTTCAGTGTCAGCAGGTGGCCGACAAGCAAAATATCCTTCAGCCGACCATTTGTTCTGACAGCGTCCCGGTTATGAGTTGCATGCTGATGGGGTCACACACAAGACTGGTTCGTATGATGTCATCCTGTTATTTTGTGACCGGATGTCTATCGTTTCTATACGTATATCGAATGGCAACTTTTGTGCAGTTGTGCCGCATTTCGAGCGCCATTTTTGCCATAGGTTTGGACTTCAATGTTATTTTCATAACTCGTGGACCGCATTTTAGTAGTTGGGTGATCATGGTTACCTTGAGATCGAATTCACGTTTTCCAGAGAGAGAGAGAGAGCATCTCGCGGGTGAAGCTCAATTCTTCCCAATAATGTGCTTGGGCATCTAGCTGACATGAATTCCGAAGCCCGGTGACACCATGAACAGTGAGTGATTTTATGTCTTATTTACGGTAACCTTCCGAATTTTGTTTCGGTTGCTGACGTTCGCTCCAAAGAACACCTGGAAAAATGCGGACAGTGCATCGGGTAGTCGGAAGACGAGCGAGTGACAGGGAAACGGCATGTGTATCATCATCCCCTTACTGAAGTCTTAGTTGGAGTAGCCGTGGTTCAACGACGGGCTGGGCACGTCATACTGACCGACTGACACACTTTAGACAACTTTGAATCCAGCTAAAAGGACGAAGCGATCAAAGCCCTGAAATCCAAAGAAGCAATCGTTCCGACTTACAACGAAGGAAGCAATAATAGATCAAGCAAATTATCTTGAGAAAGCAGTGGTACTGCCTGCTGACAGTTTTGAGTGCCTAGCGTGTGGTTAGGTAGATGGTGCAAGTAGACGATAACCAGTATATAGTATGCTTGGTGAAATTTGCGCAGTTAGCCCATTTTCTCTCATATAATAGCAAACGCTGCCACAACAACAGTTAAAAGTGTTAGGTGTCCGCTTGAGAGTCAAAGCTACGTAAGTCGAAACAGCGCGTTGCTTGAGAATTTGGTGTAGTCAATCGTAAAACCGCTTTCTATGTATTACTTCACCTTTGAAAAGCACTTCTCACGTGGAGAAGCTAACTAACCGATCGCAAGTCAATCTGACACAAGATACAGATTTCAGCATAAGTCAGCGTTAAGTCCGACATTACACGCTTTGTCATTCTTTGTTCAACAGTCTAGACAACCAAACATAAGTATCGAAAAGCCATCATGTGATATTGCACCGGAGTCGTCACTCATTTGGGGCGAAATTAGGTGCAGCCGCAGTAAAATTGTTGCTGTAGCAGCGGTGTACGAAAACTAGAAAATAAGCATAGATACTTGCGTTGAGCGAACAATAGGCATGACTTGATGCTACAGCTGATGACCGAAGAAATTGTGAATGACCTGAGATTTGATGATTCAAACCTATAAAAAGTCGGTGACTACGTGAGAACCGAGAGCTTAAAGTCGGTCTAAACGTTCGCTTATGAAGATAGTGGCAAACAGCAGATGGAATTAATTGTAATCGGATATAGCACTGATGCATGAATGAAAAAGCGGAAACAGCAAGTATAAAAACGGAGAGGAGCGCGGCTAAGATCTGAGACAGAAGATCGGTCGAAGTAACTAACAAAAACATCCGTTAAGTGTGAAGGTGAGTTGCTGGGGGATATCCATCGAGTAGGTACAGACGAACTAATGTTTTGTTTGGGTGGATTTAGCTTTTTAAGAATAGTATGACTTCAAGCAGATTCGTTCATGCATCACCAACTGATTACCAGCACGAGCCAGCTTGACAGAGACAGCGGGCGTTCGTGTGGCAGATGACGGAGTTTACTCTAACTTCTCGAAGGCGTCCGATAGGTTGGAGCACCGCGTCCTGCTTTCCAAGGTAATGGATACGACACTGATGATTCCCTGTAAGGTAGAATCAGAGATTTTTTGATTCACAGGCATCTGGTAGTCAGGATAAGCGTCACTAGTACCACCCACTAAAGCGATCTTTTGGGATCCAACACCGGAAGTGCTTTAAGGTTGCGATCTCAAACGAACTTCCTATAGAAATGTTTAAATACGGTGGTACGGCGGTTGTCAATCAGCCAACATCAATGTACTTGAGGATTTGGCGAATAGAATGGATGCTCTCTTCTTAGGAAGAATCAGTAATTGCCCCCATCTTTAAGAAAATTCTTGCACTTCATGCGCCAACCACAAAGAGATCAGTTTGACATCGATTGTCTCCAAGATACTAACATCTAATATGCTCCACAGGCTAGCCCCAACGCGTGAAACACTATCGAGAGGAGCAGGCTGGTTTTCGCCTCGGTCGAGGATTTATGGAGCTACTCGAACATCGTCATCTTTACCGCAGACCCATCAACGTCACCTTCTTGGACATACTGGCTGTATTCGGCTCAGAGAGTGAGCTGATTTATAACGATGTCCGTTAAAAAAGGGAGTTCCTAAAAGATATGCCACTGTACTTCGGGCGTTATATCCCAATACTACAGGCAGGGTAAAAGCCTACGGTAAACACCTTGCACTCTTTCCTGTCATCAGTGGTGTGTACCCCATGTCCCCGTTTCTCTTCAACCTGGCGGTCAAAGACATCCTGCTGGGAGCTTAAGAAGGACTGCAAAGCTTTGATATCGACCTCTAGGTGAACGCGCAACCGATTTAGATTACGCTGATGATATCGCCTTGATCGGCGACGACCCACATTTCATGCAAGTGCTTCTTGACAAACCGGTAGTTCAAGAGTCGAGGTATGGTAATTACTTTGCACATTCCGAGTGCAAAGTGCTGGCAATCGCCTCGCCATCAGAGGCATACAGCTCGAACACGTGGACAGTTTCGTCTAGTTAGGCAGATGCATTTCAGCCGAAGGCACTATTGGAGAGGAGGTATCTCTCCGTATCGCGGAAGAATAGTCGGCATTTTGCCAAGATGAGACACTTGCAGCATCATTGAAAAATCCCATAGCAAGATCAGAAGTCAATGTAAGCGAAGTTATGTTTTCGATAATTCCTCATCAGGCTACTACAGTTATAAATAAATAAAAACAAAATGGATAGACAGACATTACCAGTCGTTAGTCCAGGAGCGAGTTAAATAATGACAGTGGCTGCCCTTTAGGTTATGACAACTGACCTCGTGGGTCAGAGGTCGTCAGACGTTTGGGCCAGGGTAGTCCCAACCCACTACTTGGCTTCTTCTGGATACACAGCTCCGGGTCATACAGTCAAATCGCAATTGCCTCAACAGCTTCTAGTATTCTTCTACGTACATAGAACGGTTCGCCGGGGCCGGATAGATAATTTTGAAAGAGTCAGCTGATTTAGTGGCGTACCCTGTGCCAGCGAGATGCGCAGCTATTGAGGAGCTAACCGGTTTTCCGCTTTCAGTTCCAAGCTAGGCAGCGGGATGTTCCTTCACTCGCTCGAATAGACACTTAGTCGTGCGACCAATGTATGCTGCTCCACAGATGCAGGAAAAGGACTAAATGCACATTGAATTGGTGTGGACAGGCCTCTTATCCTTTAAGTTCAGTTTCTCCATCGGAGTGCTAGTGAACTGGATTTGCATTCTTGTTGCGGGGTAGGTAAGTCTGTGCACGCGAAAGAAGACGAAATAGAAGTTCCATGGTAACTTCGCCCTTGTATGGCAGCTGCAGGAAGATGAGCTTACGTACTACTGTCAATACTACGGGCAATGTGTACTTCTGTTGCATGTTGCTTTAAGGAAACTATCTGAGTAGCCATTCTCCCTCAGCAACAAGCGAATGCATACCAATTCCTCGGAAAACATGTATTCAGAGCACTTTTTTAGCTCGTCTCACTAGAGTATAGATAAGATTCCTTTTGTACCTTAAAGGTACAAAGCTGTAGAAATTTGTGTGCTGTCCAGTCCACATGCATTTCCTATACACGCGACGTTGCAGCGCACCTCTATCAAGTCTCAGATCGACATCTAGGAAATGAAAGGGCTTGTTTTCCTCCACTACGTAGGTAAACTTTGTTGCTAAGTGGCATTGGTTGAAGGTGTTTGTTAGTTCACTAATGCATCGCGAGGCTTGAAGTAAAATAAAGATGTCATCCACACACTCAGTCTGGTCGTCAATGACTCATCTCTGACTTCATCTCCTGCTGCCAAGTTAAGTGTTGCCCACCTCGGGCCTCACGCCACTCTACACCCTGGTGTTGCTTATATTTCCGCGTATATAACTGCTTACAGTGTTTGCCACTGAGGAGAACAATTGAAATGACCTATTACAATCTAGCATCTCACTGCTTTGACGAAATAGTTGAAGGGAACATCCTGGTCACTAGTTA
>OX104068.1:101548910-101653985 GCA_944474145.2 Dicrocoelium dendriticum | reverse complement strand
TAAATCGAGGGCTGATATACGTTAATAAGAGGAGTGATGATGATGCTGCTTCAACTCAGTTGGGCTATACCGAGTTACAGTTAAACTAGTTATTTTTAATATGGATAGAAGGTATTCCACTTTATTTGACTTGGTCATTTCTGTAATATTCTACTGCGTATTCCGTGTCAATGTTGCGTGATTATTTTCCATCAAATTCGGTGTTAGTTGGTTGATATCTCCAGTGTGGCTGCGCTTGGAGTGAATGCTGACAAGAGGCCTACCGGTCTAACAACCTGCAACTTTCTTACTGGCTACAGAAGACTGTGAATCGCTGCTGGAGGGACGGGGGTGCATGGTCCTTGTGGCCGTGCTAGGTTAAAAGAGTGGTTCCATCGAGTGTGGAGCGGACTACGGCCCATCCACCACCTTCTGTATGTATGGTACGCAGGAGTCCCACAGAGCTATACTTGGATGTTGTTGCTGAGAATGCTCAAAGAGTGTGGACCGGCTCCACTGATGAAACGTGGCTCCTATCCACATGACTTTCGTTCTCATTCTTACGGATTTACAACCGGATGTGTGATGTGGGGGTGGAACTGTGAATAGTTGGCAGCGCAAGCTACCTTGGCGACTCTGTAGGCCGCAGGCGTCCTTTGGCTGTGCTATTGAGACCCCCAGTGTCAGTCACATCTGGACACAGATGGCGCCAAGATATTGCTTAGTTCCAACATTTATAGTACATCTAGTGCGGTTTCGAACAATACACATAACAAGTCAATGCTCCAAATTTATTCGGTTCCTCGCTTTACTGTATGATACTTGATCAAACTAGAACAGATTGTTAATGGGCGTTGACTCATTTGTTTCAACCATCACTTCCAAGTCTGTCCAGGGTGAGAGCTTCCTACCACCAGTTTGTATCGATAGGGTCCCGAACACTAATCGGACTGTTTTATGCTTTCTACCTTGTAAAAATTTCACACGCCTACTTTACTCGAGTCGACTAACAAATGCTTCCAACTTTAGTGTTCTCACAACTCTGTAATTCCGACCCGGCGAAAGGACTGCCTGAATCAAAAAGAACACAACGATCGAATGAAGACGCGCACATAAATGCAAAAGCTAGCTGCGTTGCTTTGCAGGCCATGTGTTTGTATGTTAGGTTAAAAAATTTTTATTACCGGAATTTATCTGATTCACTGACCACTCAATGATGACTAGTCAGCAATGTCTAATCAGTGGATTAGGGTAGTTAGTAAGAGTTTTGGTACAGATGGGTTTGTTTTCGACCGTTTCAACTTAGGGGTACAATCGGAAAAGCGATTCCACCTCTATGGAATACATGAGCTCCGCGTCGAGCGTTGTTTGTTCCACTGTACTCGCCAATTCAAAGGAGTCTTTCAAACAATGCGTGCTCAAGAGCTTACGAACGGGCTTTAAGAGCTTTACCAAGCACCGGGCTATTTTGTAGTAAGGTGAGCTTTTCATGCACATTATTGGGCGTAGTGGAATTCCCGCCTTGTGCAGCTTCGGCGTACTCCTCATCCTTGGTGTTTCCGTCCCTGTCGGTTTTAGCTGCCGATATTGTGACTCGGAAATATAACCATGAAGCAAAAGAATTTGTAGATGTCTTGTAGTTTGTTTCTCTACCAAGACATTGTTGTTCAGCGTCTTGTCAATACGAAACTTGCGTCCATCTCCGAGAATCGACTCCATTTTTGCGGTGTAATCAACTTTGTCCATTATTACCACACCCGTGAATTTATCCGGCTGCAAGAAAAGTACGTCCTCCATTTTCTGCAGCCCCTTGATTGCGACATAGTGTTCGGACTTCAAGCAACATCTCTGACTAATAGGCGCGTTCACGAACTGGCTCGAGATATCCACTAATTTTGTCCGAAACCATGCTGCATCATACGTTGATTCTGACGAATGTTCACTAAGTTAATCGTATAAATATACAAAATTAATCTGTGTGTGGAGTTTCTTCAACCTCTTCGGCGGTATTCGTGTATTGCCAATCCCTGCGAAATAACTTCCAACAGTTCACAGTCCGCGTGTAACAGAACTGTTTACAGATTGTACACATGCTTCTCGCCCTCGATAGGGAAAGGAATGTTGGCTGTTTTTAATTTGATTTGGCAATTGATTGTTGACCCAATCCTCGTACATATATTTATTTCCCGTAAAATTCCATTGCATGCCTTTGGGCGTAATTACCCCGAGGTTGAAAACCACATTAGCTGTAATAAGGAAAGTTGTGCTCGAATTGTTAGCTGAAGTTGCACAACACGCAACGAAGGTGACGGATTCGGCAGAAGAAGCTCATCATGTTATTATTATTCAGCACTTGACCAATGTACAACTGACAGTGCCATAACACAGTTAACAACAAGAAAAAGGGGGAAATCGGGTAGTCAGTGAAAGGGTTTGGAAAGTTTAGAAGGTTAATGCGTTGTGTGGGCAGAGATCTTCCCGGTTGCCCAGGCCGAGGAAGAGGGTTGACTTAAGGGACCCCACCCTGAGCCTTTGGTCATATGACCTAACCCGGAAGGTAGCGGAGCGATTAAAAAAGACCGTTGACATCCGGGTAGCTCATTCGCTTTCTTTATGTTTAGTAGCAGTCCACAGAGAAGATAGTGGCCAGTAAGGTTGTTCATTCACTCTCCGTTACTATACTCACCTCTTGTTACAGAAGTGTGGTCAGTGACCCTATAGCCGGTCAGATTGGCTTTGCCACAGCGCCGTACGAGTTCTTGTGGTATTAAATGGAGAACCAGATGATCAGCTCAGAACTCCCCACGCACTGAGACGCTGCCGCTGATGGTCTGCGGCTACTTATTCATCTCGTCTGTAAGGCAAACGAGACTTATTCGCAGTTACCACCACAAGGAAGGCATTCCTCAATCCACAACTGTGGGACGCGCCAAAACGCGTACAGCTCCGCCAAGGGCAGGGGTGGCTTACTTAGAATTAATTTGAAATGCGAGTAGCTTGAGTTGGTTGTGCAGCTATTGTTGTTGTGACAGGATGAAGTGGTTTCTATCAAGATATTCGACGGGCGTTTCTGTGATAACATCCTTGATAATTCTAGACAGCACCGGGATGAGAGTTACTGGATGGTAGTTCCAGGGCTCCCCACGATGGCCAGGCTTGTAAATATCAGTGACTATTCACAATGAGGAAACCTGCGTTTCGTCAAGGCCTCGTTGAAAGAATTAAGTTGACCATCCAGCGAAGTACATGGTGGCCGTTTCTAATGCCTTCAGTCTAATGCTGTCCTCGCCATGAGAGCAGTGCTCCCGTAAGGACAGCAGTCTTTTCATCAATTGGTTACTTGAATGAGGTCGGAAAAGATGTCCTAAAGGGTGACGATACGAATTCCCTCGGCTTTTCAACTGGTGTATTCAGCGTGGCAGATGCGACGTAAAAGTAGCGTCGTATGAATCCTAAGTCCAATCGATGCACCTGTGCTTAGGGAATCGACCATTATTTTCTCGCTTTTGAGCACAGATTCTAATACAGATGGTTTATCACCCTTTCGGAATCGCGTGAGAGCAGTGACCTTGTAGTGTAGCGGTAACATAACAACTAATTTTTACAAGTCCGCCTCGAGTGCTTCAGTAAGAATAGCTGGGATTCCGACTGTGTGCAAGATGAATTCCTACACAAGTAGGACGTGCTAGGCAGTGAGCCATTTCCAAGGTGGACGTAGGAGGGCGGTAAACACACATCACCACGTCTAAGATGTAAACAGCACCAAAGTGAATCGAAAACTTTCTTTCCTGGTTCGTCGATAATATCGACATATAGGCCAGATAGGTAATACACGATTGCCTTGCCTCCTCTAGTAGGACGATCGTTACATAGGAGAATCATGCCGAGCATCTATGTGCTCCGTATTCCGTCATGACTCGGTTACGATAAGGTTGTCTGAAAGCGTCAAAACCTGACGAGTATAAAGTTTGGTTAGAGCATAGATACACAAGTAAGCAAAGACCTCACAGGTAAGAAACATTTCTCGGGATGAGGATTTTAGGAGAGTTTTTACCAAACCTTATGGGGCCGGCAACTAGTCGCTTCTTTTTATTGAACCGCTGACAGAAGCCGCGAGGTCATTCCGGGTTGGTGGCTAGAGTGTTCAGTGTCAGCAAGTGGCCGACAAGCAAAGTATCCTTCAGCCGACCATTTGTTCAGACAGCGTCCCGGTTATGAGTTGCATGCTGATGGGGTCACAGACGAGACGGTTTGTATGATGTTATCCTGTCATTTGGTGGTCAGATGTCCATCGTTTCTATACGTATATCGAATGACAACTTTTATGCATTTGTGCCGCATTTCGAGCGCCATTTTTGCCATAGGTTTGGACTTCCATGTAATTTTCATAACTCGTGGACCGCATCTTAGTAGCTGGGTGATGATAGTTACTTTGAGATCGAATTCACGTTTTCCAGAGAGAGAGAGAGAGCATCTCGCGGGTGAAGCTCAATTCTTCCCAATAATGTGCTTGGGCATCTAGCTGACATGAATTCCGAAGCCCGGTGACACCATGAACAGTGAGTGATTTTATGTCTTATTTACGGTAACCTTCCGAATTTTGTTTCGGTTGCTGACGTTCGCTCCAAAGAACACCTGGAAAAATGCGGACAGTGCATCGGGTAGTCGGAAGACGAGCGAGTGACAGGGAAACGGCATGTGTATCATCATCCCCTTACTGAAGTCTTAGTTGGAGTAGCCGTGGTTCAACGACGGGCTGGGCACGTCATACTGACCGACTGACACACTTTAGACAACTTTGAATCCAGCTAAAAGGACGAAGCGATCAAAGCCCTGAAATCCAAAGAAGCAATCGTTCCGACTTACAACGAAGGAAGCAATAATAGATCAAGCAAATTATCTTGAGAAAGCAGTGGTACTGCCTGCTGACAGTTTTGAGTGCCTAGCGTGTGGTTAGGTAGATGGTGCAAGTAGACGATAACCAGTATATAGTATGCTTGGTGAAATTTGCGCAGTTAGCCCATTTTCTCTCATATAATAGCAAACGCTGCCACAACAACAGTTAAAAGTGTTAGGTGTCCGCTTGAGAGTCAAAGCTACGTAAGTCGAAACAGCGCGTTGCTTGAGAATTTGGTGTAGTCAATCGTAAAACCGCTTTCCATGTATTACTTCACCTTTGAAAAGCACTTCTCACGTGGAGAAGCTAACTAACCGATCGCATGTCAAGCTGACACAAGATACAGATTTCAGCATAAGTCAGCGTTAAGTCCGACATTACACGCTTTGTCATTCTTTGTTCAACAGTCTAGACAACCAAACATAAGTATCGAAAAGCCATCATGTGATATTGCACCGGAGTCGTCACTCATTTGGGGCGAAATTAGGTGCAGCCGCAGTAAAATTGTTGCTGTAGCAGCGGTGTACGAAAACTAGAAAATAAGCATAGATTCTTGCGTTGAGCGAACAATAGGCATGACTTGATGCTACAGCTGATGACCGAAGAAATTGTGAGTGACCTGAGATTTGATGATTCAAACCTATAAAAAGTCGGTGACTAGGTGAGAACCGACAGCTTAAAGTCGGTCTAAACGTTCGCTTATGAAGATAGTGGCAAACAGCAGATGGGATCAATCGTAATCGGATATAGCGCTGATGCATGAATGAAAAAGCAGGAACAGCAAGTAAAAAACGGAGAGGAACGCGGCTAAGATCTGAGACAGAAGATCGGTCGAAGTAACTAACAAAAACATCCGTTAAGTGTGAAGGTGAGTTTCTGGGGAATATCCATCGAGTAGGTACTGACGAACTAATGTTCTGTTTGGGTGGATTTGGCTTTTTAAGAATAGTATGACTTCAAGCAGATTCGTTCATGCATCACCAACTGAATACCAGCACGAGCCAGCTAGACAGAGACAGCGGGCGTTGGTGTGGCAGATGACGTAGTTTACTCTGACTTCTCGAAGGCGTTCGATAGGTTGGACCACCGCGTCCTGCTTTCCAAGGTAATGGATACGACACTGATGATTCCCTGTAAGGTAGAATCAGCGAATTTCTGCTTCACATGCATCTGGTAGTCAGGATACGCGTCACTAGTACCACCCACTAAAGCGATCTTTTGGGATCCAACACCGGAAGTGCTTTAAGGCTGCGATCTCAGACGAACTTCCTATAGAAATGTTTAAATACGGTGGTACGGCGGTTGTCAATCAGCCAACATCAATGTACTTGAGGATTTGGCGAATAGAATGGATACTCTCTTCTTAGGAAGAATCAGTAATTGTCCCCATCTTTAATAAAAATGCTTGCACTTCATGCGCCAATCACAGAGAGATCAGTTTGACATTGATTGTCTCCATCTACTATGCTCCACAGGCTAGCCCCAAGGCGTGAAACACTATCGAGAGGAGCAAGCTGGTTTTCGCCTCGGTCGAGGATTTATGGAGTTACTCGAACATCGTCATCTCTACCGTAGACCCATCAACGTCACCTTTTTGGACATACTAGCTGTGTTCGGCTCAGTAGAGCGAGCTGATTTATGACGATGCCTGTTAACAAAAAGGAGTTCCTGAAAAAGACGCCGCAATACTTCGGGCATTATATCCTAATACTACAGGTTGGGTGAAAGCCTACGGTAAACACCTTGCACTCTTTCCTGTCACCAGTGGTGTGTACCCGTTTCTCTTCAACTTGGCGATCAGACATCCTGCTGGGAGCTTAAGAAGGACTGCAAAGCTCTGACATCGACCTCTAGGTGAACGCGCAACCGATTTAGATTATGCTGATGATATCGCCTTGATCGGCGACGACTCACATTTCATGCAAGTGCTTCTTGACAAATCGGTAGTTCAAGAGTCGAGGTATGGTAATTACTTTGCACGTTCCGAGTGCAAAGTGCTGGCAATCGCCTCTCCATCAGAGGTATACAGCTCGAACACGTGGACAGTTTCGTCTAGTTAGGCAAATGAATTTCAGCCGAAGGCGCTACTGGAGAGGAGGTATCTCTTCGTATCGCGAAAGAATAGTCGGCATTTTACCAACTTGAGACACTTGCAGCATCATTGAAAAATCCCATAGCAAGATCAGAAGTCAGTGTAAGCGAAGATATGTTTTCGATAATTCCTCATCAGGCTACTGCAGTTAGAAAGGAATAAAAACAAAATGGATAGACAGACATTACCAGTCGTTGGTCCAGGAGCGAGTTAAATAATGACAGTGGCTGTCTCTTAGGTTACGACAACTGACCTCGCGGGTCAGAGGTCGTCAGGCGTTTGGGCCAGGGTAGTCCCAACCCTCTAGTTAGCTTCTTCTGGATACACAGCTCCGGGTCATACAGTCGAATCGCAATTGCCTCAGCAGCTTCTAGTATTCTTTTACGCACGTAGTTCGATCGGTTCGCCGGAGCCTGATAGATAGTTTGGAGGAGTCAGCTGATTTAGTGGCGTGCCCTGTGTCAGCGAGGGGCGCGGCTATTGAGGAGCTAACCGGTTTTCAGCTTCCAGTTCCAAGCCAGGCCGGAGGATTTGCCTTCACTCGCTTGAATAGACATAGTCGTGCGACCAATGTATTCTGCTCCACAGAAGCAGGAAAAGGACTAAATACACATTGAATTGGTGTGGACAGGCCTCTTATCCTTTAAGTTCAGTTTCTCCATCGGAGTGCTAGTGAACTGGATTTGCATTCTTGCTGCGGGGTAGGTACGTCTGTGCACGCGAAAGAAGACGAAATAGAAGTTCCATGGTAACTTCGCCCTTGTATGGCAGCTGTAGGAAGATGAGCTTACGTTCTATTGTCAATACTACGTGCTGTGTGCACTTCTGTTGAATGTTGGCTTTAAGAAAACTATCTGGATAGCCATTCTCCCTCAGCAACAAGCGAATGCACACCAAATCCTCGGAAAACATGTCTTCAGAGCACATTTTTAGCTCGTCTCACAACAGTATAGATAAGATTCCTTTTATAACTTAAAGGCACAAAGCTGTAGAAATTTGTGTGCTGTCCAGTCCACGTGCATTTCCTATACACGCGATGTTGCAGCGCACCTCTATCAAGTCTCAGATCGACATCTAGGAAATGAAAGGGCTTGTTTTCCTCCACTACGTAGGTAAACTTTGTTGCTAAGTGGCATTGGTTGAAGGTGTTTGTTAGTTCACTAATGCATCGCGAGGCTTGAAGTAAAATAAAGATGTCATCCACACACTCAGTCTGGTCGTCAATGACTCATCTCTGACTTCATCTCCTGCTGCCAAGTTAAGTGTTGCCCACCTCGGGCCTCACGCCACTCTACACCTGGTGTTGCTTATATTTCCGCGTATATAACTGCTTACAGTGTTTGCCACTGAGGAGAACAATTGAAATGACCTATTACAATCTAGCATCTCACTGCTTTGACGAAATAGTTGAAGGGAACATCCTGGTCACTAGTTATCATGTGAACCCGGGGACGGTATTCAAGTTGGGATTGCGCAACAAAAACCCGATATTGTTGACAAGCAGCGAAAGTACCTGTTGCAATCCATGCAACACTTCTTTGACGAAATAGTTGAAGAGGGTTTACTGTTTTGCCGTTCTGAAAAGCTGCAGACTGGTTGTCCACACTCGTCGCATACAGTCTCACTAACACAAGGTCTTCTGTCGGGTTCGCACATCATACGGGATAATTTACGATGGTTACCAAAAGAAGAGGCCTGAGCAGTAGCATCCTCACCCTCCATCCACCCTGCGAAATGGAGCAGATAGGGGGTCCTGTGCGAGGGCCAGATTATCAAGAAATCGTCAGCAGAGAAATTCGTGGTACTGCAAGGGTAGGACTCCCGATCAAAACACGACCGCAAGGCAGCAGGGCTTTGGCCCAGTGATACAGAGTCCGTTTTGTGGAGTAAAGAGCCACCCTCACTCTCATTTCCAAACTGGAGGGCCAGGAAACTGAGTTTGTGTGGCCTCTAACCATTGACAAATCTGGTATGTAGCGATCTGAAGGTGCAAAAATCACCATCCAACATAGCTCAATGGATCGTTGAGACCATATTAAGGTTCAGTCTCGTCGCGATGGTGGAAAACTGTTGGATAACGCAAGTGCTGTTAGATGAGACAAATCGATCCCTCAGTTACATGGCAGTGTCGAGTGTGTAACCCAGGAAGCACAGGTTGGCGAAGAAGCTAACTCAGTCGACAAATCTTTAAATGCAGACTGATGCCGGCGACCTGACGTCTGGAGAGCGTGGCAAGTTAGGGAACGAGGTAAAGATCAAACAGAACCAATGGAGAATGAGACACACGTACAACGCGATGGACTGCAAGCAAGCTGATCTCTAAAGACATCGTAAGCATCATCAGAATTGTCATGAATTTTCAATTAAGGAAAACTACGGAATAGTCAGCCAGCGTTTTCACTCGGATCAAAAAATTCGAAGACGACCAAGTGAGCTGTGGTCTTCCGAAAAAAACGTCATGAAAGCATGACAACTTTCAGTTGCAACCTTGGGATGGTCAGTGGTATATTGCGGATAAAAAGGTCGAAGCCTGACATGTCCCGCCAGATGATCGTTTAGGGGTCAGCATAATAAGGGCAAAAATAGCAGCAGAAAATAGTGAACAACCGTAAATTACGAACTTGCCGATTACAGTATTCCTGTCCTGTACTATCCAAGGTTATGGTCTGTGGTTGCCGGGCAAAAATTGAGGTGGGTTGGTTTGTTTTTGTTTTCCTGCTGTTTTTATGGGTCGTTTGGATTGCGTGACATGGTGTATTGTGGCCAGTGCATTGCCGACACGTGTTTTGAACATGGTTAACGTGGGAGCTGTAAAAACAGCTTCTGAGAGGGTATTCC
The DNA here is from genome assembly GCA_944474145.2 of Dicrocoelium dendriticum. NCBI lineage: Eukaryota > Metazoa > Platyhelminthes > Trematoda > Plagiorchiida > Dicrocoeliidae > Dicrocoelium > Dicrocoelium dendriticum. The sequence continues at coordinate 101,644,179 of OX104068.1, read as the reverse complement.
CCGTGTGACAAACAAGCAGCGAGAAGTTTCTTCGACACTCCAACCGACTGTATTGTTCTGCCAACTTGAGATGATGACCTAACCAGCTGGCTGTTGTGACTCAGCTGCAATAGGTGATGGCAGGGGTGTCGTTTAATATCTAGTAAACCATGATTAGGTCGCTATGCAAATGGCGATAACATCCGCTGTAAATGCTAAGCACTCTGACGCGCTGTTTCTATGACGAGTGGCGCAGCCACTTGCCATTTTTGGTCGCTCGACGTTGTGGACGCTCCAAGACCGTGAAATCCCGCTTTAGCCATGGGTGCCATGCTTGAATTGCATATTCAACATGAGGACATATATAAGCGAGAAGTATTTGGTGGAAAATCGACGGTACGAATTGACCGAAAACTCTCTGTAAAAGCCCCACGACTTCGATCCCAATTTTCGATGCCCTTTTGAACTGCTCTGAGCAGCCGAGATCTTCCTGAACCAACACACCGAGATCCTTTTCGAGAGAGCAGCATTGCAGATCGTGGTCTCCACCCGGTGTCGTAAATGGAACACTCGACATTTAGCCACATTGATTTGAAGCTGGATACGGTCTCCTGGAGCTCTGATCACTCGAGAAACTTTGACGTCATTGGTGTAAACAGTGACACAATTTGACTCACTAAATCGTTTATGAAGACCAAGAATAGACGGGGCCCCAATACCGAACCATGTGGCACACCGCATACAACGTGAATTGGGTCTGACATGGATTCACGTATTCTCACATCCAGACGCTTGTGTGAGAGAAAATTGCAAATCCACCTGAGGACAGGGTCCCCAATGCCACATCCTTGGAGTTTGGCGAGAAGGATACGATGACCTAACCAATCGAATGACTTAGAGAAATCAAGGTAAGCCACATCAACTCCTGCACCAGCGTCCACAATTTCGGTTCAGCTGTCTCGTGCTAACAAAAGATTGGTTGTGCACGACCGATTCTGGCGGAAGCAGTGTTATTGTTGAACAATGTAACGAAAGCCGTCCAGATTAGAAATGAGTGTGTCCGCAACGATAACCTCTATAACTTTTGATCGATAATTAGCTGGGTCAGACCGACTACCCCTTTGTAAATGGGAGTTATTATTTCGTGTTTCCACATTCCAGGAACGTGCTGCTCATCAAGACAGCGCTGGAACAGCCGCGCCGAAGGTTCAGCCAGAATAGTAGCCGCCACAGCAAGCGTCTTTGGGCGGATGTCGTCAATTCCTGAACAGGCGTGCAGGCGCATGCATAGCATCTTTCGCATCACGATGTCTGCCGTAAAATTTATATGAGTCAGTCTTGCTGTGGGCATCATAGATTCCAAAGATTCAGGAGACAACGGGATGCAATGGAACCTTGGTGCATATTGTTGTTGCAGAACATTCGACGCTTCCTTAGCAGTCCGAGTAAAACCATCCGCTGTTTGAAGAGGGGAAAGTCCAATTTTCACCTTGCGGAGGCTGTTCACTTGCTTGTACAGAAGCTTAGGATTTGCAGTTAATCGCTCGGCTAAAACATGTTGATAAGCTACTTTGTCCTCGCGCAATAATTGGGTACAGTGGTTACGGTGGAAAACATATGCCTTCCAGGTACTAGGACTCTGATCGGTTTTGTCGTATACCATGCCACGTTGCGCATCAACATGCGTTTGCGTGCTCTAGTCCGTATAAACGACGTCATGTTTCTGGAACTGATAGCCTTGGTTTCCGATGCTCCCCTAACCAGGGTGTTAAAATTACTGACGAAACGTTCCCAGGCAATATAGTGTGCATCCTCGGTTAGGAAACTCCAGTCGGTCACTTAAACGAGTTAGGTTAAGGTGTCGCAACTGGTTACAGTTCGCGTTGTTTGAGTTCGGTCCTCGGGATATTCAGCATAGCAAGTGTACATGAAGTGTAAAGTCGCATGATCACTGAGACCCAGAGGAGTATGCATTATCACTCTAGTGATCATCAGTTCTTCATTAGTGAATATTCAGTCCAATATGGATGGCCTGTTATTTCCCCTGAATCTGGTGGGTGAAGTGACGTGGCCATAAAGCGGAAAATCTGAGACAAGATCTTGCAGGTCTGCTTTGAATTGCTCTCCTGGTGTGGCCTGGGATTCCAGAGCATGTGAGCCGAAATCATCGGCGACTAGAAGGTGACTGTAGTTCCTGTTTATCACCTGCTTCAATGCAGTTACCAATTTGCAGTCCATCTCAGGTGTAGACGATGGTTGTCGGTAAAAAAACAACTTCTAGGCCAAGATCGTTCTCTCTCAGCCGGAAGCTGCACCAAATGGAGTTAGGTACCTTGGTTTCCGAATCGTGTATGGGTTCGCACTGCAGGATTTTACGAAAGTAGGTAAGAATACTCCACCACTCCCCGTGGTTTTGTGAGTTTTATTCCACTCATCCCTATTCACCCCGTCCTCTTTTACGGTTCCCCACATACGTTTTCTATTACTTCACCTTGTGACTAGCTTGGGTTGACACTGAATCTTATGCTTAATGGTTTTTCCCTTACTCTGTACATTTCGCTCGTTCGTGAGACATCGTATGGATCCCTCGCCCCGGGAATGACTAGCTTTGATTGATCGATTGTCAGCCTTTCTGCATAGCCTGCGTACAGGCCCTGATTTGAATCATGTCACTGAGTTGGACAGACAGACGTTTGGTGGCCGGTTGGGCGTGAACAGTATTTTCTACCCGGTCGTTCGTGTTCTCACTACCCTTAGTGGGTGGAAGCAATCGTGGGGTTCCGACACAACACTACTCCATCAGCTTTCTTGGCTCGATCATTCCGGACAATGGACACACCTGTTAGCGCGATTTCGGCACCTGTTATCTCACAGGTTTCCGTGCTAGAGATGATGTCCCAAGCTGCTGACGCGTGTCTTAATTCAGCTAATTTGTTGAGTAGACCTTGAGCATTTGTGTATATGCACCAGATTCTTGAAGAGCAAAAGTGTGTTGGGTGGAATGGATGAAAAAAGTGAGCTTACGCGGACTGCTGAAGGGTCCACGGCTAATCGTTTACTGGATCGATTGCAGACTCTCGAGACGAATTTGGTATACATACAATTATCAGATGGCCCGGATCCCGGTGTTCGCTCGTGCTCTGCTGTATCCCTCCGGATGTTATAGCTACTGTTGAGACCGTCACCGAGTCGAATCCTACAGTTGGTGTTTTCATTAAGAGTTGCACCTCCACTGAGTTGTCATTAGAAGGTCGCGGTGCTGTTTCAGACGAATTTCCGTTGGCAACCTGCTACGGAATTTAGTCCAGTTCTTTAGAAGAGTTTGTGCCGTTAGTTCTGATTGCAACACCAGTTCCAACAGTCTGGTACCGCACCCCTTATAGTTCAGTGATAAGGAGATGCTTGTCAAGGTGCCCACGACATTTTCGAGAGAAAAAGCCTCACGGATGTAGTGCCACTGCTCTCGGTCGTGTACCTGCAAACCGTCGGAAGAGGAATCAGTAAGCTCAGAAACACCGTGAGCCGCAAATGAGGAGGAATAGTCCAAAGATATCTAACTTGTTCATTTGCTGTGTGTACGTGTGATAATCTAACAATCCCGTTGAAATGTCCATTTTCACCGAGCGTCCGCGAATTTCAACTGAAGACTAGTCAGTCAACGTTGTATTAGATTGGGAATAGTTATTCCAGTTTCTAATATAAGATTTTAAATGCACACACACTTTGGCTCAAACATTTTCATTTGAAACAAAACCCATTCATATTGAAACACATTCGCCAACGGGAAACAAATTTACCCAAGATAAATAACATATCGGTTCGGATGGCGATGAAATTGTCGAAGGCGGTTTCAGAATCTCCAGGGGTTTTAAATTTTTCTCTCTATGGAAATTATGCAGGTGCCTGAAAAATTGGTAAACGGTTAGTGAAAAGTCAGGGGAGTATGGTGGGTGAGGCAAAGTTCCGTAGCCCAGATCGTGCAGCTTCCGCAGCGTTGTTTGTACGACAAGCAGCCAAGCGTTAAGATGGAGAAGAATTGGCCCCTTTCTGTTGACCAAGGTAGTCAGACAAAATGAATCCTTCCGAGAGCAACTGTAATTGTGCAACTACACCTCTACCCTAGTTTGTCGTTTGTTACTGGTTCATGCGTTTGGTCGGCACATGATCAATCTCATTTGAACTGATCGTTAATCCATTTTTACGCCCATTGCTATTTCACTCATACGATTGTACAGGTCTGAAGATGAATCATCGAAGACAACTGTTTACCTTCGGTCTTTTGTTCTTGATAATAAAATGGGAATTTTCCAGTAACTACAATACTTCTCCGCTGTAATGATTTGCCCTGGATCCAGGAAGATGTAGTGGATCGTACCAACCGGAGGCCACCAAAGTCGACATAAACCAGTTTGGGTGAAAGTTCCAGTTTGGTAATTGTTGTGGAGCATGACCGTGCGCTCCAACCATTGAGAAATACATCGTCGATTGTCGTAAAAGATCTATTTCTCATTGCAAGTCACAATCCGGCAGGGAAACAGGTCGTTTTTATTGCGCAAAGGGCAGACGAGTTCTTTGATTTCCACACAATTCGTGCAGCACTCACTTATCTAGCTTTGTCGACATCTCAATATTCCGTAAAATTTTTCAGAACTATCACATGCGATACGCTAAATCAACAGCAAGATCTTGAATCGTTTTACGCGGATCCGCTTTAACTAAAGCCGTTAATTGACAGTAGTTCCCTTTTAATGACTCATCTTCACGTCTCTCGTAACCTATTCAAAATTTCTGAAACTAACATTGCGTAGTATGGTTCCAACACTAAAGGCACTGTTGATATCATGGGGTGTTTCCGCTGCATTTCGACAAAGTTCAAATGGGTACAAGGAGATTGTTGGAATTTGGCTTCTGTTCATGTTGTAATAAATGTTCTATAAAAATGTAAAAACTCGTTTCTGAGCTAAACTATCATGCTACAAAATGATATGCAAGTCCAGAGCAACTTGTTAAACGTTATACAGAATCACAGCTGTTAACATACAAATAGCAAAAACCGAAATAAATTAATTACCAACTTAATACATTTCGTAGTACACAGTGAATTAAACGTCGTTCCTCTCTGTGTGTGTGTGTTCACACAGCGCGCGTTTCAAATAAGAGGAACATGCTCGGACTTCAGTGAATTTTTCCACAAACTGAGCAGTTTCACAGCGGTGGTTGGTGATGAATACTGTTTCAATTGGTTACTTGCATATAGCTGACATTACGGAAACGCTAAGATAATACTAAAATAGTAAATTGTGAACCAATCGGTGTGAGAAGACAGACGTTGTGCCGGGTAATCAGGTTATGTTGGGAAATGTGGCTGGTAGCGGATTAGGGAGGTATATCATCCGCACATAGAACCGAATGACTGCAGGGTTGAGAACTGACAAGTAGAGTGATAAAGGTGAGTTGCACTGGTCAAAAACTATGCTAACCGAATCGAGTAAACTTGACGATACGTTGAAGTAACTGAAACCCCTTGATTTGGAACTGACTGCCAAGTCACTAGGCTCAGCGTCACATGCATTAGACGCGCAGTCGATACGATGAATGACGGTGGTGTCGAGAATGATAAAAATGTGTATTTACAGAAAATATTAGAAATACACAAAGTCGATAGAACGAATAGTGAACGAAGAAATGCAAATCTACTGCGAATCACCGGTGATGTCGTCTCTTTTTCTTTCCACTTGGAGTGGTGCTAAAAGGCGGGAAAATTTTGTTAGTCTGTGGAAATTGCTGTGTCCCATGCCCGTTGACCAAAATGGTGGGGTTCGGGCTTGCACGGTGATCCGTGGTTGGCCCCTGACTCGTAGTAAAATCGTCTGCGTTCGCTGGAAGGAAAGAAAATACAAATGGTTGGGTAGATTGGAAAGGATTAATACAGCCAGCTGCGTGGGACACGGTTAAACGTTTGAGGTGATATGATTCAACTATGGTTGTGAGGCGCTACATGCGATTGGTCTCGAAAACAAACCGTAACCAAATAAAGAGCGAGAAACGGGCACTTTTAACAACAATGGTATATCTGCTAGTTGATAGTAGGATAACTCCCCCAAAAAGCCATATATGAGAAACGTGAAAAAGGAGCAAATTGGTATTTCACATGTATGGGACAGTGTGCCCTAAATGAACGCGCAACGCGTGCAGCAAAACTGGAAGCATTGCCCAAGCGAACCAGTTAGGTGATAAATTAGACTATAAGAAAGCTAAACGATGCAACAGAAGGGCATGTGAGAATGAGGCTCATTTCGATGGAGCTAGGCAATTGTGTTAGCGTGGACATAGTCGGGTAGGTTAGCTGCCGACTCCAGGCTCAGTTTAGGCACCATGGTCAGACCGAGAACAGCTGACACGAGTGCTCACGTGGCCAGTCAGAAAGTGGACCAAAACAGCGCAGAGTGTAATAACAGTGAAATCACGCGCAACGGGCACTAGCGGTGCATGATGAGCCGGCTAACTAAAACACCGGCTGCACTTTAATTCAGAACGAATTCATGTATGCAGCACATGCATGCACTTCACTGCACTGAAAAACCCGACACAGTTCCGCATATTATCACGATGTTTGGGTGATGTGACTGGCCACCACAGTGACCAATGGTGGATTTAGCAAGGATTAATAGCCGTGTGACTAGCAGACAACTTGGCATCACACTGAAGCATGCACTATTCGGGCATTCGAACAGCCAGCGGCCACGCATGTTCTGAACTTTTTATGCCTCAAGGGGTTAGAATCGTAAACCATACATCACCCAAATAAACAATCAGATTGGCACGGTGTTCACGGAAAACGACGTCGGTTACTAAGAGATCAGCGGCGGTAAAAAAAAACTATCTGCACATTGGTGTGACAACGAATTACGAGGGCACTCGGTACCGATGGATAGTGTGAAGCGATCGACGCTGAATAGGAGTGTGAAAATGACAACGTCCGAGGCGGTAACAAAAAAGCAAGCAAGAAACTTTCCAAGGAAAAGAAAATCCATGAGAATTACGTGGTAAACAGTCCAAAGATGTCATCAGTAAACCGGAGTCCGAGTTAGCCATTCAGACCATGGGCATTGTCAGACAGAAAGTTCACAGCGGGTAAACAACGCTTTGGAATGGCTATGGAGACGTTTCACAAACATGGGCAATAAGGAATAACATGAAATCCGCAGCAGTAAGCCAAAAGCAGCGTAAAACAAGGGTGAAAAAAGGCATCAGCAGTATGCCGGTGCGCAGTAGCAGCGCTTCAGTGTCGTGCAACCACCACCAGTTGCGCGTAGGTTAAGGATACTGCGAGGGTCGCCCTGCCCCTACGCAGGCGCGAACCGCGTCGTCAGATCATAAGAGAAGCTGGTTACCTATAGGCTGCGGGCCGGCGGATGAAACTCTCGTCGTAAAATAAACAACGAAGGGATACATGTCGGATACTAATAATGCACACAATTTGTCTGAGGTAAGTCTGGCACTTAATCCAAGCTAGAAAGGGAAAAATGAAATTGCCAAGCTGCTCATAAGAGAGAGAACTATGCAACCGATTAGAATTCCTTGAGAAAAGTGGAAGTAGCAATACAGTAGGAAGTAAATGATTGGTATCTGGACACTAAATGGACCATATGTCGACATTTCCTGGGGACGAGCAAAAAGAGAGTACGTAGTAAGCAAACTGAGTGGTTAGTCGATTCTTGACCGACCAGCGCACTGACGAAGTCACCTCGATTGGTGATGAAACGTCCGCAACGACACCTGGACAGACAACCCGAGCTACAGGTCTTCCAATTTGTTTCTAAGAGACTAAGTAGTTTGGTAAGGCGGAGGTAAGACATTCCAGTTGTCTAACTAGTCCGCTACCTCTTCATCTGTGCAGATCAAGAACGAGTGCCAAGACTTGCCCACAATGCTGACTAGTAAAGAACGGAATGCTCTTCGGCACCACTTGGCTTTGTGCAGAATCACTTGATCGATCGATACACCATAACGAGCAAACATTTTCATGAACTGTTATCATGGTAATGACTGGTCACGTGCTGTTTCCACAGACTGGACAGCAAATCGTTCGGAAAGGAAGAATATTTTTAAACATCGACGATTTGTTGCCGTGGATGAACCCATATGTATGGATGTTCAAGAAGCTATGAAACAAACTCCAGCATGTCACGAAACGTCGAGTTGTTTGTCAGCAGTGCATATAGCCCAGACGAAACATATGATGACAACAGTTGGAAGTGGCGCATTCCACGATATGCAATCCATAAGAAAAACCTGAATCAATCCAAACAATTAATCCGACTGGGATGTATTCTTCCTCTCTAACAATGCGTGCATCGCCTTGGACTATTTCTACGACCGCGTCCATCAGACCATTGCTGTCCTTGCTCCCTAAGGGGATTATTCGGGTCCCAAAAAACGCAGTCGTGCGTTCAGTCAGTCAGGAAAACAGAAGATTAAGTGCTCGATACAGAAAGAGGGAAAACTTTCCCTTGCACCTACAGTTGCGCAACATCAATAACAGGGCCAAGCACATGTAGTTGATGAGGAGGATATAAGAACTGGTAGCTCCACGAATGACATGTAAAACGAAAGAACATGTTAAAATTCGGCGTCGCAGAACCAACCACCACTTCCCCTTGATCGATGGACTGGTTAGTGCAACCAGACAGTTACTTCACGATCCAGCTGCTTTCTGTGAAGTGTACAGATCATCATTCGCTCCATTCATGAGCCTGGAGACGGACGTGTTAAATGCATGCATTGGGGTGTAAACAACCAAGCCTGGCGGAAAATTGATTTTTTCTATCAGCACTATCCAACATGCAATGAATGCCATCAAACAGTCTTCCCATCTAGACTCCGATGGTATGCCACCTGCCGTCATAAAACTGGGAGCGCCTGACACCGCTGTTAATGCTGAACATAATTATCGTTTCGTTGGAATCAAGCTGCTTTTCAGGAAAGGGGAAAACATCGATCATTATCAACGGTTACAAGGGTGGCTCTAAACAAAAACCTGAAAATTACCAGCCTATACATCACACTCCTGTGGTAGTCAGATTATTACAGAAACTGGTTAAGAATGGCGTGATGAAATTCAGCAATTCGCTAGAGCGAATCGACCGTGTATAAACTGCCAGCTGCATTAGCTAAGACATGTCTCGAAATTAATTGACTCACGACACGCCATCATACTTCTGGTCCAGGATATAGAAAACGCAGTCGATGGAGTGACCCAAAAAAAGGCTGCGGAAAAAGCGCGCTCCGTCGCAACGACACTGGACCTTAATGTGGTGCAATGATTTGCGTATCTCGTTGACCCATTGAGCTATACTGGGTGACGCCCCTGAGCCACTTGAGAGCTACTCCTACCAGGTTGGTCAGTGGTTAGAGGTCAGATAAACTCAGTCCTGTAGGTTAAGGGTATGAAATGGGATGGCGTCCATTTCAGTAAAACTAAATCATTGCTACCTCCCAGCTGTCTTGTGAACAGCCCTTCGAGCCAAAGGCTTTGGTTGAGGACCCTAATTCTCCTCTTGTCTATGTCTGAGCACTATGGCAATATATCTGCCCACATACAACCAACACAATTTCTTGAAAAGTCAACTAGATCCCACATCAGTCGTCGCGAAAGTCATCAAGCGTCGCTTTATCTGTTGCACACAGCAGGGTGGATAAGTGAAAACATGCTACTGCTGGCGCGTTCCTTCTTTCTTTTCCACCTCTCTTTTACTCACATCCCGATCACAATAACTAACCTTAATTCTGTAATTCCCAGTTTAAATGACAAGCGAAGTGCAACTTAGAACCACCAGGAGCCATCTTCACACAACACCCACCGGACGCCTAGCGGCAACACTCCGTCATAAGGCCACGCTGTCCCCTTTCCATAGTGGCGTCCAACTAGGCATTGACGTGTGTCGCGTATCCTAAATTAGGACCAATTACCCAAAGAGGGTAGTTTAATTAACTGCGCCAGGCTTGTCCACTCGCTATCGGCTGCACGCATCCGGAGACGCTGACAACACTAACAGAGCAAGTTGCGGTACGTATGGTTCACAGCTCCAAGGCTGAGCCATCGTTTATCGAATTCCTGCGAACAGCTGTTTGGGTGCAGCCCCTTTAAAGACATCGACCAAGGTTTATTCACGAACTAGTGCAAGATGTTGTTTGTTTATGCCTTCCGCTTATGCTCCCACCGACTGCAGTTTTAATGCTGTCAAGGATACATTCTAGCACGAACAGAACGCGCTACTACGTAACGTTGTTAGTTCAGATATCATACTAATTGCAGGGAATATGAACGCACAAGTAGGGCGCCTGAGCTCTTCAGAAGCTCAGCTGGGTGGTAAATATAGCCTTAACTCCGAATGGAGTGAAAACGGCGAGCGTCTGCTGCAACTGTGTGCGGGGCACCAGTTGTTTCTTAGTATCAGTGCGCAGAAGTGACACATATCATCTTCTTGTAGCTGGTCTGCGATGGACCGAAATTGACCACATAGCCATAAGTTACAGGTGGCGTGGTTCCACCCAGAATTGCCGCTCGTATTGGAGTAGCTGTGTCGACTCTGATCATGCCTTGGTACACTGTCGTTTCTCCATGAACTTTACTGGGTGGCGCACCAAACGTCTCCTTCGATTGGCAACTGAGAAACTGCCTTAGCCCTCAATCAGACAAGCCTATCAAGATGCATTGCATACCGAACATTCGTTGTCATGTCCTATTGACACTGAGCTTCAGTGGAATAGGATCTGGGCCCCCATGCACGACGCAGGAGCATCTGCTTGCGGCACTATCAATGGTCACCGCACTAGTCACTGGATATTCAAGAGGTCGGTGAACCTGTTGGAATCTAAAAGACACCTACCGGCTGGCTCTGAACACAATGTGTACAGACGGGCTATTAGGCGCGAACTAAAGCGGAGCCTACGTGCTGACAAAGAAGCCTCGCGGACCACTCAGGCTCAAGAAATGGAGGCAGGAGCATTAGGCAATTACCGCAAGCTCTTCCAGCTGATCCGCACCACTGGTCCCAGGAAACCAGGCGTCAGTGAGACAATCAGAGACCGCGCGGGTGCACTGATACACAATAAGGAGCACCGTATGGCTCGTTGGGCGGAACACTTCCAAGATCAGTACAGGTGGCCCCATACTCCCGGACCTCTTCCCACTTAGGTAATGCTGGACGAGCCATGGACGGTTAGTTTAAAGCCTCCGTCGGAGGCCGAGGTCCGAAACGCGATCACAGTCCTGAATCGTTTTCGTGTCGTTAGCCAGGATTAATTCCCACCTGCACTATTTAAGGGTGGAGGTGAGGTCCTCTGCAAAGCACTGACCTCCGTATCCGAACATATCTGGAAGGAAGTGTTCCGGCTAATTGGAGCGAATCGATTATAGTGGCAATATACAAGAATGGCAGTCGCACAGACTGTTCTAACCACAAGGGTATTAGCCTAACGCCAGTTGTGAAAAAATTACTGGCCTCGATTATCGTTCGTCGCCTCACTGTGAAACGGGAATCTCTGATTAGGGAAGAGCAGGCAAGTTTGCGCCCAGGGCGTGGCTGCTTAGACCATATATTCACTTTGCGGCAGGTGCTAGAGCAGCGCCACACATACCGCAGACCGACAATAGCTGTGTTCCTCGATTTCATGAGTGCGTTCGATTTAGTTGATCGATCAATTCTGTTCAAAATACTTGCACGGAAAGGTGTTCCCACGAAATATCTGAACATCCTTCATGCTCTATACTCGAACACTACAGGCCGCGTCAGGGTCTACGGTGTTATGTCGGATAGCTTTCCGACCATAAGTGGCGTTCGTCAGGGTTGTCCGATTGCCTCGTTACGTTCAATTTCGTCGTATACTCTATGGTGTAGTGTTCCCTTGCAGAATCTCACGATGTAGGCGTCGAGGTCATGCCGGGTGAAAAGTCAGTTGATCTAAGTTATGCAGACGATACCGTCTTGCTGGTTAACGAAGTTAAGGCAGCACAATCGACCCTGAATAGTCTGTCTATAGTTGTCTCATTATTTGATGTGCGCTTCGCACATTCAAGTATTGCCGCAGGACCACCAGTCCATGACCCTTGATAATAAGTAACTCCAGGTAGGTGAGCGATTCTCGTACCTTGGCAGCTTCATCATCAACGGTGGACGCATAGAAATCGAAGCCAGTTCACACCTTGCAAAAGCCAGAAATGCCTTCTTGAACCTGTGGCATCTTTGGTGACAGAAGTGAGTTTTCCTCTATCTGAAAGTCCGTATTTAGGAGGCACAATGAGGGTCGTCCTGCCCAATGGGATTGGGACTTGGCCCCTTCGGTCTGACCATCCGATGCGCTTCAAGTTTTTGATCGCCGTTGTTTGTGGAGCATTGCTGGCGTCCGGTGGCACCAGCGTGACCACAACAACCATGTACGTAGGCGAATACTAGGCAGTAATAAAAAAGTAATTAACTAACCCCCAGTCGTACACCGCAACGGCGCTTCGCTGTCATGCGATCAATAGCAGTAACACGCGGACTGAACATACCGCGAGGACATCCTCCCCTACGCTCATTAGAATCGGTGACCTTATGGTTGCAAACCAGGCGCGCAGATCAGACACCACGCTAGTTGCTTAGAACAACAGACAGAACCGCATAAGTTACGATGGATTGAGCAAGTACTACGTATGCCTGGTACCCGATGGAGTAAGAGGGGCTTGTTTTATCTGCCAGATGTAGGGTGGCGCAACGTTCGAGGTGAACATTAGGACGTGGCGGCGGAAAATGAAGTCACTGACGATCAAACTGGGTGCCGTCGGTCCGTTTCGACTTCCATGCTGGAGTCCATGTGACCCGCATCGTGTCAGATTCGAGAGTTTACAGGACATGGCTCGCAACCGACATCAGTAGCGCGTCTGCTGCCGTCTCTTAGTCAGGTTGAATGTTTAAAGTATGTTTGGTGCTGAGATATTTGCAGGGTAATGGCTGATTATGACGCAGGATAGTAAAAGCCGCAAGGAAGTTGTCGCACTGATGCTGCCTTATCTTTGCATGATATCCAGCTGTGTGTGATGGTATGTTGTTAACGAAAGGTGTAAGCGCCTAGACTATGAATGTTTGCTTAGGATATTAAGGTTTTTCGAATAAGTTCACCTTCTCTCCCTCTTAGTATTTCTTATTCCACAGGTCATCATGGTTGTATGGCTAACGTAGTGCGGTTACCGATTGATTAATTGTTGTATAAGACCGCTTCCTTTGGAATGCAGAACCCATGCTTAAGCTGGCTATAGTCATACCTGAGCGTCTATTCTCAGGTAGTTACCATGGAGGAGCACCACTTCACCACACCTAATCACTAGTGGTGCTGCCCAAGAGTGTACTTGGCCTGGTACTGTTCCTGCTCTACGCCAATGACATCAGTGCGGCAAGTAAACATGTTATGCATTTCCTAGTTGCAGATGACAAAATGAAAGTCAGCAAATTTCGACGAGCTGAACTTCAAAATACATTACTGCCCACACAAGAAGACTTTCACTCCTACGAGAAACGGTACGACAATTGGATGATGAAGTTCTCCGGGAAAAAATCTAACACCATGTATCGCGGTGATTAGATCCCTGATGAATTACACTCAACGGCGAACAACTGTGTATACAGCTGTCTACCCGCGGCCTCGGAATCAGGTATGCTTGTATTTTCAAAATTTCGAACAAGTTGAATATCAGCCAACCAGGGCCAGAAAATCAGTGGTAATATACTGTGAAGTATACACATAACTTCAAAATCCTCACTCGTCCCATTTTGAAATATTGCAGTATCGTTCGTCGCAGCATGAGGAGATATGACAGAGGTTATTTACCAAAGTGGTACTAGCCAAAACTACTAATAAGAACTATCGGGAGCGCTGCCAACAATTTCAGCTCGATCCGTTTTGGTTACGAAGATTGAAGCACAACCTGATGCTTCTGCACAATATGATTTATCAAAACACACATTGCTATTTGCCTTCCATAGAAATACAGTATGGTTTAATAAAGGAGCTACGCAATAAGGAGTTTACCCTGAATGTACCCAGATGCAGGGTAAATCCGCGGTGCAACTTTTTCCTTATCGGATAGGCTGTCCAGTAGAATAAGCTCTTAGTCACAAGCAGATCATGTGAGTGCCCAATGGCCTTTCACGTTAAGCTCACCAATTACCTGGACGTGCACACGATTTTGACCCTGTTCTCTTGGGAGAGATTACTTTATAACTTGTTCCAAGAAAGGCCAGACAATATATGGTGGGTGGGTCAGAAAAATTTCACGCAGTGTGGTACACCCTAAGTGCTATTACTATCCACTAATCTAACTAGTGCACATGGCGTTGAAACATACCTGTGAGTAAACTCATACCCAGGAAACAGCAAAGATGATGAAAATCACTTCAATGTTTATCACCCATCCATGAGCATGATATTTTCTGCAAAATATGATCTGTGATGAATTTGGACACAGTATGGTACTCGATGAGAAATACACCTATCACTATTATTATTGCTTATATTATTATCTGATGGTGATGAACAGGGAAGCTGACGCTAGTAAAAATAAGCACAATTTGTAGCAACGAGGTGTAAAAACGAGTGAATAAAAACAAAGTAATAAAAAGATCGAAAATTATGAGAAATATGGGTTTCGAACCGATAGATTTGCAAACAGACGATTTGCGGAGTGATGGACATCAAGGGGATAAGGGACCTTGTCCGAACCGCCGTAACCGCAACGCCGGGTCGGATAAAAGTTAGAAAAGCGCATAACAGCGAAATGCGATCTTATGAAATGACACCGGTTGCCTCGGAACAAAACCCACATTCAATCACCAACCTGTATCAGAACTGATTTACAGCGAGAATACATATGTAACGCCACGATGGAGAGAAGCTCAAAGTCAGGGAGCCAGTAACATAGGGAAAAACGACTTGTTAACACAGTTTGCCTGCTCCGGAAGACAATATTTTAAGTTGGTAAGAGAAGACCAGTTAAAAAAAATCAAGAACTTAGCGTTGTAAGTCGCAGCAAAAGCGACGGCAGAACATTCCTATTCCCAAGCTGATAGCATCGGACAATAAAACATTGTCAGATTTTAGTTAAAATAGATTTATCGACCTTGGCCCATAATCGATTATGGGTGAAAGGGATAAAAATTTTACGATCAATCATGCGTGATGTTCCAGACTACTAACAATTCGAGAAGTAGTTAATACGAACAGAAGAATCGGTCGATCAAGCTTTGGACGATATGCATCAAATCGGGTGTTCAACCAGGGATTCTTCACCATCATTGATATGTGTGACAGAGGATGTTTCAAACAAGAAAGTAGCCTGATGGCGAGAATTTGTCAAGAACACTTAGTGCTGTTCCAATGAAATTGGCGTTGGGCTTCAGGAAAGGACATTCGTGAGGAAGGGGAAGTGACAATTGATAAACTCCTCAGTTTGAAAGTCGCGAAAAAAACTCCTAGGAACTATTCAACCTGTCCATGCAGTGGTGCTGATATCACAATCCAGACGAGATAAAACTAATGAGATGGGAGAAGAGACATAGTATGAAGAACTCCGCTATTGTACACCTGACGACGACCAAATTTGTTTCCTTTAGTGATAATATGGCAGAAAGAAACGGAAAATCAAGTGAAACAATGGAGTCCGATTGAACAGATGGTTGAAAGACATTTACGAGCTATTCCGAATCGCTAAGGATGGTGTGACGACCCTAAAGCAGTTCTCACCGAGTTGGGTCAGCCCACTATCGTCTTTCTAGTTAGATGAATGAACCGAAGATTCCATTAGCAAACTAGCAGTTCTATTCCATGGTGAGCCAAATGGATGAAGCAGAGGAACGAAACGAGTGCCCGAGACCAAAACTTTTCTTTCCGAGTCAGTAACTGGTTACATATGCCCACCGAAAACAGCCACCAGTATAAGTTCCATTGGTATCTTCCTCTTTACTGTCATCAATTCTACAGACACGTCAGCTTGTAAGAGATTACTTGACTTGACCAACTACACTAGTAAGGAAGCCCCACCACTTCCCAACCAATAGCGCCATTCCTCCTTGGGCCACTCACTGTCCAACGATTGTGCTAGTTCGACAAGCTCGAGGAGGAACGCGAGCTGGACGCGTGAAGTGAATAGCTGTCGATTTATTAATCATCAGACGTGTAACAGGATTGTGCGCAGAACTCAGTCCTTCATGTGCAAGCGTCCATTCGGCAAAGGCAACTCAGCGAAAATTACAGCATGTTTGGCAAGCCAAACCCTGGATATAAACTGCTCATTCACTTCCAGAAGTAACGATACTTATGAGAAGATGTTGTTCCTCCTTTGAATTAACTTAACAAACGGTGCTTAACTCGCACGAACATAGGCCGATCCGTGTCGAGTGATCGAATCCGTTTTGTACGTATCCTACTGGTTGTGTAGCTTGCTCGTTTGATCTAGCCGCTCACTCTGATAGGACGCTTGCATCACATCCTCCTTTTTTCGTGCCTGGCTGTCTGGCCGAATGACCTCTTTGTGGTGCTAACTGGGTGATTCGGGATTATCTCGCTCCAGCGAATGGTTTGGCGGCAGTGTTCCAGGACGTGGTGGGTTTTCGCATTAGCGAGCGTTCTCTTTAGAAAAAGCCACATATGTACGCTTAACAACACTGTAACGTGGCGGAAGTGACTCATCATCAAAGTCACTACCCCATGCCTCTCCCTGAGTGGCATCGTAACTTCAGGGAGTGTTAGGCCCCTGGTCCTTTGCAGGACCTAAACGCGTACGAGGCACTTGTTTGGTCACCGGCTCTCATCGAGTTACGACGCCCTCATATCGCCATGCTGCTTAGTAGGTTAGATCATTGATCAAATACTCGGGATAGGACCTCTTAATACAACCTACCACCTCGGCCTGGGAAACCTGATACTATCACACACACTGATAAATCATGAACGGACAATACTAATACGTTCACTTGCTATGTCTACTTACTCTACTGTCGCTGCTGCTGAATCTCCACTCACAGATCGTTCCACGTCCCATTACTCAACTACACTTATGTCCTCCGCGGTCACTGCCAACAGTAGCTCACTGGTTACACTTGATGGAAGTCAGAGTCAACCTCTTGGTGTTCGATGCCCGACGATCACAGCCTTTCCACACTACACCGAAGCCCGCTTTATACTTCGACCGGTTTCTCTGCTCAGCCTCGCAGCGTTCAATGTGCGCACTCGGAT
This sequence comes from Dicrocoelium dendriticum, assembly GCA_944474145.2. Lineage (NCBI taxonomy): Eukaryota > Metazoa > Platyhelminthes > Trematoda > Plagiorchiida > Dicrocoeliidae > Dicrocoelium > Dicrocoelium dendriticum. Next base: position 101,626,929 of record OX104068.1, on the reverse strand, counting down.
GCAGATCGGACGGTAAGCAACGCTGACCCGCACACTTGAGACACTGTCGGTAGACATCTGTTTCCTCTCAGAAACTAGATTGTAAGACTCCACTACCGTCATCAGAACGACATCTCCTGAAAACCCTGACGTCAAATACTACTTACGCCTTTCCGGTGACCCAGAGGCTTCCGCTACTGACCAGACCGGTTTTGGGGTTGCTCTGAATGACAAGACTGAATCTGCTCTGCTTGACCGGATCCCAGTCATCAATCGGCTATGTACAGTCAGAAGTTCATGTGAGTTAAATATACGCCGAGATGTTACAAGCGCTTTTTTGTTGTCTCAGCCTTCGCTTTACAAACTGCAGCTCGAATGCAGTCAAGGATTGCTTTCACCAAACTCTACTTGACGTTCTGCGTTTCGCTAATATATCTAACATTGTCATTCTTGCCGGAGATTTAAATGTACGAGTTGGCCGCATGCCACCAAGCGAGCAGCATCTTAGGGGTAGTTTTGGCTTCGGCAGCAGTCAATCAGACAATGGAGATAGATTACTGACTCCTTGTTCTGATCGTCGCTCGTTTCTTTCGAGTACCAATTTTCGACACTCGAAGAGACAGACTGCTACCTGGCGCCCGCCTTCTCATATGCAAAAGTGGTCCCAGGTTGACCACATATCGATAAGCTACAGATGGCGCGGAAGCCTATCAGATTGTAATTCGTATTGGTCAAGTTGTCTGGACTCCGATCACGCATTGGTTCGCGCTCAGTTATACATACGTTTCGGAGGACCGCCTAGGCGACCGCACTACCGGCCGAGCGTAGAAAGCCTACAGAAACCTACGACGTTAGCGAAATACCAGGCCTCCCTATCAACACTGCCTACCTCAGCTTCTAATGTTGACATGAATTCACAGTGGATGCAAACCAAAAATTCCTTAGTTTCTGCCAGCATTGGTAGCTGCGGAGTCACCCATCACCCGTCGAAAAGCTGAATCACTGCTCTCCCTCTCCTTGTCCGCTGATGGACAAACGCCGCTTGCTCCCGGCCGACTCTAGTGGTAATGAAGAACGACGATCCCCATATCGAGAATTACGCTGGAGTCTACAAAACAACCGTGAAACCTGGTGGTATGTACGTACTAGAAAGATGGAACTCGCTAGCCTTTCATGTAATACCAGAAAACTTTTCCATCTTATCCGAACCACCGAAGGTTTCCGAGCTGGTGTAAACGAAAAGATCTGCAAAGAGTATGGTCCAGCAATCACTAATCTTCAACGACGGCTGGAACGATGGGCTGAACACTGTGGCTCGCAGTTTCGCTGGCCACCAGCTCCATCTGCTTCCCTTGGAACGCTCACTGGTGTTGAGTGGTCTGTCCCCACAGATCCTCCATGTCACCAGGAAATCTGGCAGGAACCTCGCCTCATGCAGCGCTATGAAGCTCTAGGCCATGATGGCTTACCTCCCACCCTATTTAAACATGGCGGCCTTTCTCTGGCTGGAGAACACTGAATTGTTCTCAGAAGTCTGGCTGAAAGAGAAGATTCTATCATTTGGGAGTGAGTCGATAGTTGTCCTCATTTTTAAAAGCGGTCTGTGTACAATGTGCTTCCAATGCAGGGGTATCAGCTTGGTTCCCGTCGTTTGTAAGGTTCTGGTATCCATCATACTTCAAAGGCTAACTACAGTGCGCGAATCGCTACAGCGGGAAGAGCAGGCTGGGTTCTGCCTTGGCCGTGGCAGAACACCACTGCGTGGACCAGTTGAATGATTCCTCGGAGTTTTCTTTGCGACTTCCAGACTGAGGAGTTTATCAATTGTCGTTTCCCTTTTCTCACTAACTCATGTCCTTTCCTGAAGCCCAACGCCGATGTTATTGGAACAGCACCAAGTGTTCTTGACAACTTTTCGCCATCTGGCTTTTTTCTTGTTTGAAACATCTTCTGCTACACATATCAACGATGGTGACGTATCCCTGATTGAGGAACATCCGATTTGATGCATATCGTCCAAAGCTTGATCGACCGATTCTTCTGTGCGTACGAACTACTTCTCGAGTTGTTAGTAATCTAGAACATAATGCATGGTTGCTTGTAAAATTTTTATGCCTTTCATCCATAATCGATTACGGGCTAAGGTCGATAAATCTGGTTTAAAATGCAACAGTTTCTCAATTAAACAAAATACAACCGAAGTGCAATATGTACATACCCAAGTCCTAGTACAACCGGGTCTTTGCAATGCGCAGAAATAAGGCAAAGCAGCTTTCAGTGGGTCCAACAACTGCGAAATTGGTTCGCTTCACAACGCATAGGATGCTGGGTATAGTGCGTCCCCGGGCAATTTGGAATGAAGGGAATAACACGAGGGATGACCACCTGTGTCTAGAGAATATCTCAAGTGAGTATATAGTTGGACACCTAGGCATGTTACACAGTATGGGCACAGCAGGGGTTAGAATGGAACCACTTAGATTATCCCGAACAAATCTTTATATCCATGGTGCGACTTGCAATGAAAACCTTGAGCGTTGCAGAGTTGATCGCATTGGGGTAGACAAATAATGGGTATCAAGAGCCTCGGCAGATGGCGCAGATAAGGTGGTTAGCTGAGCGTAGGATGTTCCCATGCAGCCTGCGGTTCTTGTCGTAATTTTGCGGCTTACCATTTACTAAGTCTGTCATCACAACTAGGTTGCAGCTATTCTGCACTAAAATTCAATTGTTGCTGTGCGTGGATTCATTTTTCAATGCAATATTTACTTAAACACTACCGTACCACCATAGTTGGACTAACGTCAATACAGATGATTGGTCATTTCTAATTCAAATTGTAGCAGGCACCTTTGCCCTTCTGCCGCTTACCGGGATAATAGCTGTCTTTCCTAAGCACACCTAAGTTCAGTACGACGGATGAACAGCGGGAAATATGACTACACTCATTCTCGTGACTAATATGTGAAAGAGAACATGTGGCATCAATATGAGCATGTTAATCGCTATTCAGTTACTTGCCGGAATTATTCAGTTTATACATGGATGAGCCAACGTGTGGGAGCTTGCAACGAAAATTGTTGGGCCTGGAACACCGAATTTTCAAACTGTATTCCAAAGCGAGGAAGCGTTGTAGAGCACTTGGGCTCCAGGGATAGTGGCTGACCACTACACCCAATTTGTTCAATCGAATGCACGAACGAGTGTGGAATATTGTAAACAGCAAGCGCTTGGCAGCCAGGAGGTAACGCGGCGCATTTACGCTAGCGGCGTCATCACTACTGCTGGCTTTTAATATGAGAATGCTTGAGGATAGGCGACCAATCTAAGGGATTCATTAGTGTTCCTTCGAATCTGTCACAAACACAAGAGCGTCCGTGGCCTTTCAACTGTGCATACAGAGGAGGGCTAAGTGGATGGCCTGTGTTGCTGACATTCACAATGAGCAACACTTACAGAGATGTTTGGAGACAATTCAAGGTCACTCGCAGTACGAGTGGCACTCTGGTCAGACACTACGTCAGCATGGATCGCGAAGCTCCGGCGAGTGAGACTGTAAAGCACTGTCGTACTACACGAACGTATGTGTTCCCACGTTTTTGAGCTCCGGTCACTGGGGTCACTAAGGATGGAAATTCCTAGAACGCATGGTAACCTGCATTCTTGAGTCTGGTTATGGAGGCTGTAGTCCATCTGAGCCATTAACAACTGCCGAATGTCCTCATGGACCGCAATAATGAGAACATGTGACTTCGATTTGGAGGTAAGAATAACAGCCAAAGTTTTCATGCTATGAGCAGCTGCGCATCAAATAGTGTGAAGTGCGCAATAAAAGACGACTTGCTGACAACGTCGAACAATACCTGCGCATGCAATGCCCGCTTGGGTACAGTTTCATTCTAGAATGATCAACTACTAACCTGGTGCAATGAAATATCTTTATTGCATCTACCTAGAACGGAGGAGTCACATCTAACCTACCTTTATTGGGCTTAGTTAACTAGGTTGTACTTCGCGATGACTTCATGTGTTTCCCATTACAATGTTGTACTCATCATGACCAGTGCTATGCTATTTTTGCTACCTCCTCAAGTGGATTCTAGTATGGCGACATACCGAGACGGTCAGCTAGGCATCTTCCAATTCGTATCATTATTTGGCCGCGATTCACATCACTATGTGAGCTCCATGGTATTACTCTCCAGACCATGCTATCTACATTCTGCTCCTTGAAATCGATTTGTAGACTACATAACCGTAGCTGGACAACCTGCCCAAAGCTAACTAGCACGACGCTTAGAGAGCCGGTGCATCACAGAATAATGGTTCAGTCCATCTATGAGCTCATTCGTATTCGATGCGCGCGCGGTGTTTCCAAATGAATTGTATGCTTGATACGGATCAATGCCAGCGTGGCAAATTATTGAGTATGTTTCCAGTTCGAAGGATACGCATGAGTCAAAAGGTTATCAGCGCTTGGGCGCTTACAATTAGCAGAAAGTGTAAAGTGTGACATTTGGAACACAATGCTCAACGATTGTCCTTCGTGTGACTACGTTAGGCTATGTATTTGAAGATAAATTTCCCTGGAGATTCTGTGGCAAGTGAACAATCCCGATACTTAATCGACTAGCGATTATCACGATGTCGACAGTTCATGTTCCGCTCCGCAGGTTAGTGATTAGAGTGAGCATAGTTATATTTCCAGTTGTTCATCAGCTATACTGAATTTACCGGGGCTTGTGAAAACGCAAGTACTAAGCGGGTGGAGTGCGGAAGCGCTGAGACGCCTACCAGAAGTTGCATTGCACATGGCCAATCTATTGGATCGACGAAGTAAACTGTTAAACCCAACGAGAATGCTAGGTCAGTGTATTAGTGCATTACATCGGAAAGGAATCGGCGCATAGCGACAATCGTTTTATGAACACCAAATGGCTGCACCCGGAGACGTAGGATGCAGATCTTTAGCAAATAGCTTTATGGTCACAGCAGAGTACACATCGGTAGGTACAAAAGGTTGAGTACTTGGACATTTGCAAAACAATGCGAACACTGGTTGGAAAGTCGCATATCTGACAGTGGGCAGCGGGACTTAGTTAATATCACCTGTCAATATCAGAGATTGCGCATCAATCGTTCTTTGAGTTTCTGCACACACCTCGGGCAGCAGATGACCGAACCGGTCGGTGACACAGAGAGCCAGAAGTGAACACTATCGCTTTCGCATGCTGTGCGATCTCCCCCATCAGCTACGCAAACCAGACTGTACATATAGACAGCAACATCTAAGTGCACACTATTATACTGTACCACTTGTCCATTCATCATTCTGCCTAGCAGTTGTTTCACTATTCCTATATCGGGTTCCTCCAAATATGGATGCCTCCAAATATGGATGCCTGTGGCAAGCCACAGGACGCCTGCGCCTACAGAGGGACCATGGATGGCTTGCGCTGCACCACCCACAGCTCCAACCACACACCCCATATCCAGTGTAAACCCGAAGGAATAAGACCGGGAGGCATGTGGATGGGAACCACGTTTCATCAACGGAGCCGGCCCACACTCCTTCACAGGCAAACACAAGCACACTGTATTTGGGGAATCAAGCGCACACAAGGCGGTGGCTGGACCGTAGTCCGTTCTACACTGAGTGCATGGAACCACTCTTCGAGCCTAGCACGGCCACAAGGACCGTGCACCCCGTCCCCCCCAGCAACGACCAACTGTCTCCTGGAGCCAGTATGGACGAGGTAGTGGGTAATAGACAGGTAGGCACCTTGTCAACATGCACATCAAGCGCAGCCACACCGGGGATAGCACGCAACAGCCAATCACTTGAAACGACAAAATGAAATAACATAAATCCAATAATGCATACAGATACGGTGGCATAACTCTTCGCTAAGTTAGCATATGAAGTAAGTTGGTTAGCAATGAATCCGTGATAAGGAAAAAAAGTCCACAAGTTACTCAAAAATGCTACAAACGCAACAAAATTACCGAAGATAAGCGCAATTAGCGTAAGCGACGTGGCCAGCTAATAGAAGACTATTCAGATAGGCAAAACTAACCAAATAAACTGGAATGAAATTTATGCAGCATAAAGAGACCTAGTTTAAGTGTAAGTTGGTTTAGCCCAACTGCGGTGAAGAAGCATCAACAATGCAACATCAGCCTCAGCATGGGGCACACATACATACATGGTTGGCGGCATCCGGTTTCGGATTTGCCTGTCACTGTGGCAAGCCACAGGACGCCTGCGCCTACAGAGGGACCATGGATGGCTTGCGCTGCACCACCCACAGCTCCAACCACACACCCCATATCCAGTGTAAACCCGAAGGAATAAGACCGGGAGGCATGTGGATGGGAACCACGTTTCATCAACGGAGCCGGCCCACACTCCTTCACAGGCAAACACAAGCACACTGTATTTGGGGAATCAAGCGCACACAAGGCGGTGGCTGGACCGTAGTCCGTTCTACACTGAGTGCATGGAACCACTCTTCGAGCCTAGCACGGCCACAAGGACCGTGCACCCCGTCCCCCCCAGCAACGACCAACTGTCTCCTGGAGCCAGTATGGACGAGGTAGTGGGTAATAGACAGGTAGGCACCTTGTCAACATGCACATCAAGCGCAGCCACACCGGGGATAGCACGCAACAGCCAATCACTTGAAACGACAAAATGAAATAACATAAATCCAATAATGCATACAGATACGGTGGCATAACTCTTCGCTAAGTTAGCATATGAAGTAAGTTGGTTAGCAATGAATCCGTGATAAGGAAAAAAAGTCCACAAGTTACTCAAAAATGCTACAAACGCAACAAAATTACCGAAGATAAGCGCAATTAGCGTAAGCGACGTGGCCAGCTAATAGAAGACTATTCAGATAGGCAAAACTAACCAAATAAACTGGAATGAAATTTATGCAGCATAAAGAGACCTAGTTTAAGTGTAAGTTGGTTTAGCCCAACTGCGGTGAAGAAGCATCAACAATGCAACATCAGCCTCAGCATGGGGCACATATATATATATATATATATATATATATATATATATATATATATATATATATATATATATATAGATTTCTTTTCGACTGAACTGAATGGATGATGGATGCAGTGACCTGCCGACTTTTGATAAGTTTGCTGTGCGGTAAAACCGATGGGACATCCAAGTCCGGGTAGATACTCATCATGAATAGCATGAAATCAGCCATTTGAACTGATGCTTCACTTCCGTACAACTACAACGACTTACGAAAAGAGAAAATAATAAGAGGGAGAGAGTGGGGACTCACCGGAAAAACGCAATGCCTCAAGCAAACACACAGGATCGAGGCGCCTACACGTTGTCAACAACACAGCGTCACAAACAGCAGGCTATCGTGCAAAGATAAGGCGGCATTAGCGAGACAGCTTCCTTGGAGCTTTCACTGCTCTGCCCGGATTAACATGGTACATAAATATGAGGAGGCGGTACAGAAGTGAGGAATCTCGTGGTTACTTTTCACACAGAGTACAACAACTATAACTGTCCCCCTTCACCTCGTCGTTCACATTCAATTCCCACTTACACTACTATTATTCTGCAGCGTATCTCCTAGATAAACGTTCAATCAGACAACGCACTTATATTTTAATAACTGTAGTTTTACCCCCACCATTCTGCGGGACTTGTCAAGCAACTGCTTTTTTACCCGGCATAAATCATTGTTCATTATCATAATCAGCCATTACCCCATAGACGACTAAGTACCAAACACACTTTAAACAGGCAGTGTCACTAGGAGACGACAACAAAAGCACCACCGGCGTTGACTGTGAGCCACGTCATGTGCCATTTCGAGCCAAACACAAGACTTGCTAGCTTGCTGAACACTCTCTTCGTGGTGTCAGCTAAGTGGTTCGGGATTAGCTCGCTCCAGTGAATGGTTTGGCAGCAGTTTTCCAGAATGTGGTGGGTTTTCGCCTGGCAAACGATCTCCCTATAAAAAGCCACATGTCTATTTAACAACACCGTGATGTGGCAGTGACACGCCGCTAAATAAAGTCATTGCCCCTTGCCTCTCTCTGAGCAGCATTGTAATTCAGGGGTGTGTTGGGCCGCTGGTCCTATGCGGTCCTAAAGACGTATGAACCACATGTTTGGCCACCGGCTCCCAACGGGTTGCGATACCCTTATATTGCCGTCTACAAGTCAAGTCAAGTTGAGATAACTTTGTGCACTCATGTGGGAGCAATTTCAGCAAGTTAGACCAAAACTGCGGACACACTGCAACAAGGAACCGGTTGGAAAACGATGCAAAATAACAAGAGAAACAAAAAGAGTTCATTTTCAAGCAAGTAAACGTTCTCGAAATTAATGCATCATCACTCTGGGGTCGACTAATGAGCGAGACAGATAAAGTAAGATGGGTTTGCGATGTGAAGAGGCATGAGAAAATAAAACTTTAAATCTCGACCGCGTGGAAGAAATAGATGCAATACTTGCTAAAATGTTGTGTAGGGGTGAGAAGCGTCATTTATAATGGAGGAAAAATTAGAGCATGCGTAAAAATGTTTCCTAACCACAAAATCAACAAGGTATTCTCTTTTTAATCCAGAGCACCGGGAAATAAATTGTAGTGAACGCATAAGAAAAGCATAATCCTTTTGGAGAAGTCCGGGGGAAAGAACGGGGAACAGTACAGCCAATGGTGGAGAATATATGTATTTACAAATTATAGAATTACAGCAGGCGATACGGAGAGTACTTTTAATCTAAGGGAGTAAAAGAATCCATCTGACTTTAAGAAAAGTCTGAAGATTGTGTCGACCAGGATAAAATTTAAGACAAAATAACATGGAAATAGTTTACGGTATATAAACGAGGAATGCTTTGGTTATTGGTGACCAAAGGAGGAGAGGTGTATGAAAAAGAACGCAGTCCGTCGGAACGGAGAAAAGAGAATGTGATATCGCAACACTTAGAAGTTAAGGAAAAGGGAGCGGGAGCTTAACCAAATCAAAAGTTGGTCCAATCCTCGCTGGAGTTGCAAGGTTTCTTTAATTATTGGGGTTCTACACCCTAGGACGACGCCGATCGGCCGGTGGCCGAGTGGTCTGCACGTTTGCTTTGCAACCATAAGGTCACCGGTTCGAATCCGCGTAGGGGTGGGCGTCCTCGCGGTATACTCAGCCCGCGCGAGACTGGTGGTGGTTGCGCGGCAGCGAAGCGCAGTTACGGCGTACAGCTGACACATTATTATTATTATTATTATTATTATTATTATTATTATTATTATTATTAGGACGACGTCGTCAGCGTATTTACACCTGATGAAACTGGTTGGTATGAGCAGAAACTCAACACGGAGGGAAAACAGGAAGGAAAGGACAGAAGAGCTGTTTGTATGACATCACAACTGGCTGGAACTGCGGAAGATCTTCCATCGCAAAAATGTGTGAAGTGTGTGCAATACGTGTAATAGCCACGCATTACACTACATGCGTATGAGGGAACCCCGTTTTCGAACAAAAGGTTTAGTAGTAACTATCTGTTAAGACTACCAAAGGCATCAGCGTAATCAAGGGACAGCAGCCGCACAGTCTTGAACTTGTTTCTAAAGCGGGTTCAATGGAATGCACAGGATACGAAAAGGCATTCAATGCAGAGCACTCCGGCTTGTATGCAAACTGTTGATATCTATCTTATGACTGCTTGTAAAGAAGCGGGGAATTAGTAGTTTTTCAGACACCTGCAGGAACAAAGAGGTGCACGCTAGTGACATACGTCTGCGATTCCCTCTTAAGCACATGTGTTATTTTCGCTACTTTCAAGAGGTTAGGATTGGTGCCAGTCCTAAAACACCTTCGCCACTTATGGCGGCGACGCGACATCACTCTTGCCCTGAAGGGTAGAGTGTACAATGCAGCGGTACGTTCGACCCTACTGTACGGTTGTGAAACCTGGCCCCTTAAAGCAACGGACCTGAAGCGGCTAGTTACGTTCGACCACCGGTGCCTTCGCAATTTAGCACACACCTGGTGGGAACACCGCATGAGCAATGAGCGTGTTCGACGCCTTGTTTATGGCACAGGAAAAGGAACTGAACCGCTCAGCACCGTTATTTCACGCACTGGGCTCCGATGGCTCGGCCACGTGTTACGCATGCCAGCCCACCGACTCCAGCGACGTGCGTTGTTTACGCGCCGGGGGTGTGGATCGAAGAAGAGGAGGGGTGGCCAAGCGATGGCTTGGTCGAGAGGAATGAAGGCCTTCACTTCTGAGCTGGCCTCGGCTCCCTGGTTGGGGTCCGAAAGACGATGAACACGTTTGGTTGGACACACTTGCTGATATGGCTAGGAGCCGACCTCAGTGGCGCTCGTGCTGTGAGTTTCTCTGTCCCACCCCATCCCTCTTTTCCTCCCCCTCCAACCACGATCGCATTATTTAGGCTTATATAAGTTTGCATAGTAATTTTTTGATGCACAGCAGCCGGCTGGTAGCTTACTGGAAGGAGGCCCATCCGTTACCGGTAGCTCAGCCAGCTTGCACCAGTTGATTTTTTTCTCCTTTTTTCTATGTATTGCGGCACAGTAGCTGAGGTGTTCCCCACCTCCAGCTAACGTGTAGTATGATGATGATGATGTTTTGTGAGTTCCCTGTAAACACTGATGTGGTCAACTGAGGCGGGAGGATCATGGATGGGGAAGAAAAGTAGGGAAAACGTGTTTGATGATAAGGTGAAATACAGCGTTGAGGTTATCCACATCCACAGTACAGAATGGGCTACTGGAATCTGTGCTGCTGAATTGCTTAAAAACATTAACAGGTCACGGATACTTTGGTTTCCTAACACCGCTTGAATTTATATGCAGTTTAACCATCCTATCTCGGCATTTAATAGCCACAGACAGACAGTTGACACGAGCAGTTAGCTTGTAATTGCAAGTCTATTCCTTTTTCTACGCACTTGCTTGAGTAATGGAGACGAAAACCTATCAATCGGGAGATTGATGAGCTCAATGGAACAATAAACATTCTAATATATTTATTTATTTATTTATGGTTCAATCTTCCATCATTAGAAGCCAAATGTGACACCAGTGCTCCAAAACAATTGAGGTCTGCTTACAGCCCTAAAGCTCTCATCTTCCACTTCGGGGAAAAGGGCTGAAGCATCCGCAGTACGCCGACGCTTCACTGCCCAGCAAAAATTACCAGTCGCGCGTGGGTTAAGGATATTGCGAGAGCCACCCGGTACCTGACGCTCGAAACCGCGACCGTTGGATTACAAGGTAGGATTGTAATCGTTTCGGTCACGGGGAAATATACCAAATAGTTCCTATGACCGAGTTTGCCTAACATTGAGCAACTAACCCATCTCATCTGAACATCTTCGAGTGCGGTTAGATATTGAGACCCCGTGCAGATCTACGTGTCACGACAACCAGTTACCTGTGGCTGTTTGATGCTGATAAGTTGCAGGCCCTGTTGTTTACGCTAGGTTCTTCTTCACCTTTTGCATTCTGTGTTAGAAAAGTTGTAGACTTAATTCATATTTGAGTGGAGATCATTAACGATACCGATGATGGTGGCCCGGTGCAGCAGAACGTAATAGACGAATTTGAGAAAAACCATTAGACGGACAGCAGAAGTGGTACAGTGCAGAAATGAACAAAATGGGGTAATCTGCGAAACCGCATTAAAACGTAGCAGACCATTCAAAAGCCGGAAGTGGGAGTCCAACGGCGTTATCCGCATAACCATAAGGAGGTGACAGATTGAATATGCACATTCAAGGGTGAAATAAGTAGGAATGAGGGAAAATGAGTTGGCGCGTAAACACAAATGAAAAATGTACTGTGCAGCACAACACGGAGAAAAACGAAAGATAAATGCATGCAACAATCTGGCGTTATGACTTACTCTTTGTCACATCGTTCTGAGCATTCAATGACTGTTGAACAAGGAGAAAGGATGAGATAAATAATCGAAACTTACAGCTTGGGAAGTGACCGAGGAACGAGAAAACAAACGATCAGAATCTCGAAATTTCCGTACACGTTTATCACCAGCTGTGCGGTTCGGTGCGGATAAATTCGGTTGATTCGCTCCCCCGGAAGCCGCAGTTCCGGTGGAGAGAAAATATCTGTCCCATCCTCTAATGATATTCCCATAGGCTGCTGTGTCATCAAGATAACTTCCTTCGAAAAGGTAGATCTGACGTTCAAGGGCTGCCAAAGTCTCCTAAAACGCAAATAAATAGGTGAAAATACAAGCCTACGGTGAGTGACTTTCGCTGTCTGACTAACTCGCAAAGTTCAGCCTTCAGATCAAGAAGGTTTGTTTTCACACCAGTCTGAGTTGGCATGTGGTGGCAGATGAGCGGCCTGAAAAAATAAAGTGGGCAAGTACAGTAGGCAAAAATCCAAATAAATTAATCATTTTTTAGCATTTATATCCATGAACTGAAACTGTCCGTTCCTTCATTTCAGCCCGTCACTGATCCTATATTGGACTGTGACACTGTATTTTTTCCACTGTACAGAATTTCATCACTCTGGAATTTTGACTTTCGTCTCTTCACCTTTCGTACTTTGACAGGGTGTTTGATGTATAATAGGAACATAAAAGAGGTGTGAAGCCAAAGAAAGAGAACAGTATCATTCCAGGATGGACGGTGCCCCTTGCGACTGACAAACAGCAAGACGGGACCTTCTAAATAATCTAAGATGGCCAATATACCACCGTTGTGATTTCGATGCCTACATCGTGAGATTCGATAACAAAACACTCCATCATGAAATCCAAGCTAAGTTCATGTAGAAGACGTTACTTTCTTCTAGGCAATCATAATGGGGAATCGCTGGGCGTCTTCTGAGAGGCTGGATCTCTGCTCGCTCTGTGAAATTGTTTGATCGTCGCCGAGCTATCCCAGCTGATTCAAGCAGCGGCGAAGCCCGCCCCAACAACTAACAACAAGCAGTTTTCGCAACGACCGCGAAACTTCGTGGTCTCAGGGCGCTTTAGAGATAGCTATAGCAGCTCTCGCTAAAAATTTTCGCAAGCTTTGTGAGATCATTCTGACAATTGACCACAGAAAATCTGGCCTCAGTGAAGCTAGTTGCGAGTTTGGTGGACTAACAATCACTTAGTTGCGTAGGCGTATGAAACGTTGAACTGAGCACTCCCAGTCTCAATTCATCTGGCCCTCTCTAGGCAGTCTAACAAGTATGCCTTGGAGAAAGTGGGTCATTGGCCGATGATGAAGATGGCAACTCGGACTGTTTGAACTGCCTTTCTAAGTGTTCGGCCTAACGCTCCAAGAGTTTTGACAAGTTGTGGATACGCCGTCCACTCTCGTCGCGTATCGTCTTGCTAACACCAGGTCTGCTGCTGCCCGTTTCGCGTATCAGACAGAATAACTTTTGATGATTACCAAGGGTAGCGATTGTCTCCATCTCCGAGGCAAAAGGAGACCAACACGCTTCGCGATCACTCCTCAGAATAGCACGCAATTTAGCCCTGAGAACTTTGCGAGTCTCATTGCATTCGCTTTCAGCCGGAACACGTCGGCGAGCATCCAGAAGTTCAGGAGACTGCGTAGAGACCAGGTTAATACCTTGAAATGCCACAAAAAGACATGCCTGCTGCTAGTAATGTCTGGTACATATGCGACCAGTGATCTCCAAATGTGTTCAATTAGCGCTTGGCCAGCTTGGATGCCAGTGTACTTTGATAAGCAATCAGAACATAATCTTCATCATACACGTTACCTAGAAGTGGGAAAATCTCAGCTACTGTGACGCAATACATAGAAAAAATGGAGAAAAAAGCAACTGATGCAAGCCCATTGAGCTACCGGTAACGGATGCGCATCGTTCCGGTAAACCACCAACCGGCTACTGTGCATCAAAAAAATTACTATGAAAAATTATAAAAGGCTTTATGAGATTGTGGTTGGAAGGGGGGCTAAGAGGGATGGGGTGGGACAAAGAAACTCACAGCACGAACGCCACTGAGGTCGGCTCCTAGCCATATCAGTAAGTGTATCCAGCCAAACGTGTTCATCGTCCTTCGGACCCCAACCAGGGAGCCGAGACGTTCCAACCGAAGCCAGCTCAGAAGTGAGGGACTCCATTACTCTCGACCAAGTCATCGCTTGGCCACCCCTCCTCTTCTTCCATCCACACCCCCGGCGCGTAAACAACGCACGTCGCTGGAGTCGGTGGGCTGGCATGCGTAACACGTGGCCGAGCCATCGGAGCCCGGTGCGTGAAATAACAGCGCTGAGCGGTTTAGTTCCTTTTCCTGTGCCGTAAACAAGGCGTCGAACACGCTCATTGCTCACGCGGTGTTCCCACCATAGGTGAGCTAAATTGCGAAGGCACCGATGGTGGGACGTAACTAGCCTCTTCAGGTCCGTTGCTTTAAGGGGCCAGATTTCACAACCGTACAGTAGGGTCGAACGTACCGCTGCATTGTACACTCTACCTTTCAGGGCAAGTGTGATGTCGCGTCGCCGCCATAAGTGGCGAAGGTTAGCAAAAGCGTCCGAGCTTTTGCTATACAGTTCGTGATCTCATCTTCAATCCCACGGGCGCTGATACAACTTCCCAGGTAGTTGAATTTCGGAACGACTTCTTGCTGATCCGCACAAAGGGTCAGAGTAGGAGGCGATCCCTGTCAATCTTGGAGGAAAGCTTTGCACTTCGATGGTGCAAAGCAAAGCCCGAAGTGACGGACAGCTAGTGCTAATCTGTCCAGTGACGCTTGGCACGTCTGGGAGCTGCCCCAGACTATGGCAATATCATCAGCATACTCTAAGTCAATAAGTCGTTCTCCTGGAAGCAGATCCACACCTTCTAAATCGTGTCCTGTGAACGCGATTTCCATGACTTCGTCAACAGCGAAATTGAAGAGGAAAGGTGACAGCGGGTAATCAGAACGCATGACTGCCAGTTGGCAAGTATCTATGCGCTCACGGTGCCGCTGCTGAGGTCCGCTGAAACGCAGCCGCAGGTCGGCGCAAACAAGTGTGTGGTCAGAGTTCACGCTCATGTCCCAAATAGAGTGGCTGTTTTGGATGCATCCTCTTCAGCGGTAAATGGTTACGATGTGATCGACCGGTGGCCGAGCGGTCTGCACGCCTGGCATGCAATCATAAGGTCACCGAGTCCAGCCCGCGTAGAGGTGGGTGTCCTCGCGGTATACTCAGCGCACGCGATTGGTAGTAGTCGCGAGGCAGCGAAGCACTGTTACGGCGTACAGCTGACACATCATTAGTATGTGATCGGTTTGCATCCATGGCTGGTTTGAGGAAGAAGGGCGCCATCCCAGCTAACACGAGAGTCCCGCTGACAGTCCTCGGGAGTTTCGTGATAGTCCTTCGAAAGTCCCTTGGAGTCCTTTGGCAGTCCTCTGAGTCCCAGAAAAGCCGCAACGGAACATGTTTGGGACTTTCAGGGGGCGGTCGGATAAAATTTCCTCGAGACTACTCGTATGCCACAGTTTCTGCTTTTCATGATAAATAGCGTTATTTGCGCTACATGTGGAAGCTTTCTTAACCCTAAATAGCTTTAAGCACGACCACCCGAAATTAGTCCCACTGACACTAATTTCAGGTGTTCGGGAAAAAATCTGCAGCACTCCACCATTAGTTCTACCGGATTTTGATGCAATTTAACCTGTTGCACGTCGCAATACATCGTAATCCACACTGGCCAGGGACGTATTTCCCCAAAAAGCAAAAATGTTCACAACTGTGGGTGGAAGAAGAAAAAGTACGTTGTAATGTTCATGTAACGAGCCTGGTTACTTTTGAGTCTTGTTGGAAGACCTTGTTTCTTTGATGCGCTGTATCCAGAGTGCAAGTCAACCGACTACTCTTTCGGTATATCCTGCGAAACTTGCGCATCATTGCATCCGTAACGTATATTGTTTTACTTAAGTGCACGGGAAACTGAGTATGGTAATGTCGAAAGATGACTACGTAGTATAATGAGCCATTAACATCAACGGTCTTTGCCCATGATTCTTCACTTTTTAATAAAATCATATTTCAGTCAGCGCACGTGTCCGATACCCTACCGCTGAGTGACGCTCCTATGTCCCCGTGGTCGTCCGAGTGACAAGTCTGGGACGAATCCCAAAAATCTGGCGTAGCCTTACGTCGTCAATATACTATTACTAGGTGAATCGGTCTCCGCTAAATGTTTACAGTATTTGCGACCAGGAAAAATGTTAAGATTGCGCTGAAAGATTTGGAGTGACGGAAATTTGTCTAAATGTACCCCATATAAATGGTTAGGGACAAAAATTCTTACAGCACTCCAACGAACATCCCGGTGAGCATTTCCCGGTTACTCGCACTATGCGGAAATACATCTACGGCATTGCCTTCGCATTAGGAGCCAATTTAAGCACCACAATATTTCGCCCGTCGTTGCAATTTGACTGTTGAAAACATATATTTTGACTATAGAATTGAAGACTGGTAGCACAGTTTGTTCAGATGGCGGTTGAACTGCTCGCTGAGCTTGGCAATTTTAGTACAAACGCTTCGTCACCAATCGAGGTGATGTTGTCAGTGTGTAGTTGCGTGGAGTGCAGTAGCGTAGAAGAGCCTCTAGGCTACTGCACGCCAAGTAACTACGCACTGATGATGTCATCTCGATTGGTGACGAAAGGTTTGAAACAAAACTACCAAGCTCAACAAACAGTTCGACCGCCAAAATTTCTGTTCGGGCGCGACCAACTTATACGCTTTCCGGACTCCTGAGATTTTAGAAGATTATTGTGCTTCTTTATCGCTCGATCAATTTTCGGCCAGATTATCGAGAACGATTGGTAATTTCCAGGGCGCAACGGAGAAAACTCATCCAGTAAATGAGCAGGCCCGCCTCAAATTGAGCTCTACCGCTGTTTTAAGGTGCTTTGCTCCTGTAATACTGCAGTAACTAGTCATATCTATGGGCGTCTCAGCATGTATTCCTGACAAGTGACTGCGTATAAAGATACCTAAAGATGAACACAAATAACACTTTCTCGTCAGAAAGATGCGTTGGAGAAAAGTATCCTCGTCTTCCCATTTGACTAGTTTCCGCTCCACAGCATCAATAGTGTTATCAGCGTGCTCTCAATCCGTATGCAAAAGGTTCAAATCCTTAGTCAACGCGCAATTGGTGGTAGTTGCGCGGCACCGAAGCGTACGTACGGCGTACCAGCGTATTGTTGACGTCTCTAATTGTACTAAAAGAAGCCATTCACTGACTCGAACAGTCTGAGAAGCGGAGTTCAGTAGCTGCTTAAGGCCAACTCTTCCCATCTCAATTTACACCCCGGTAAAGAAAGTAATGCTAGTGTACCCAGCTTTACCAATCCCCAATGAAACGGTGAGGTTAAACAAAAGCAAGATGAGGGAAGGGGAACTCTGCTTAGGCAAAAAATAATACTATGGATTGTAATAAGGTGTAAAAAGTTCGAAAAGAGGAGTCAGTTAAGATGACAATGTCGAACACCTTAACTAAATTAACAAAAAGTATGTCTGCCGCGTGACAAATGTCATCAGTCGCATCGCACATGTTACGAGACATGTACATTCCTTACGAAATTTAGGTTGCGCGAAACTGAGTGGCTCAAACTTTTCTAATGACCACCAGTGCGTAGTTAGTTGGATCAGTTCATCACAATCGCTTAGGAATAATTGGAGCTGGATAAAAAATACGCCTGACTGACTCCGTGGCGAGCTGGACGACGCCACCACATGTGTCCATATAGGACTCAGCTTGAGGTGAATTAAGGGCGCAAACATTCTAGGGAGATGGCTGCTATAAGTCCACGTTTAAACAGGACTGCAATAGCATGGAATTCCCATAGATATCTTTTACGAAGGCTTCTTTGAATGATAGAGTTCGTCAATTTGAAGACATGGAGGGCCCAAATGTTCGGTCAAAACAAGTCATTGGTTCATTGGGTTGCAGAGAGCAGATAGAACCCTTGTCAGTTCCGTCCATTCTTATTCATCGTGATAACTGCGTGTCGTGGTGTGACGATGTTCTCCGAGGGCTCGTTGCAGTTGCAACGGGAGTAGCAGGATCCCAGCGTTTTCATTAAGTGTTTGTCTAAAAGCCTCTTGAAAGATTCCTCTGAAGGTGCGTCAACAATTTCCTTAGATAAACTGTACCACTCATTCACCACCCGGATGGACAGGGTGAGGTCTGAGTGAGCGTGAAGCCTTCGTGGTTTGAACCGTTTCCATCCGTTACCTCGTGTCGAACAGTCGCCGTTGGAGTGGAAGAACTGCAGCAGCTCATTTTCAAGTTCACCAAGAAGGATGAGTCTTGTGTTGATGAGATTTCCGCGGTGACGGCGGAACTCCATGGAAAACAGGTGCAGCTGATGAAGTCGGAGAAGGCAAGCATGATCGCGGAGTCCGAAGACAGCATTCGAGACATGCTTTGGACGTTGTCAAAGAGCATTCAAACTTCAAGAGCGGAAAACTAGCGGGTTGCCCATATACTAATATGGGACGGACGCATGAGATAGAGAGGTCGGAAGATCTCAGAAGTCATATGGGAGAACGGCCTTCTCAAAGCACCTAGAAAACTCTTAGCAGCTGCGATCTTCTGCAGTGTACTGGGACGTAATAAGGTCAGAGAATAGGATGACACCAAGATCCTTTACTTGAGTGGTGTTCTTGAGAAGAAATTCATTAATGTCATACTCATCACCATCACCAATAACAACAGTACATCACCCATTTGAAATGATGCTTCGCTGCCATACAACCACGATGAACAATGAAATAAAGAATAGTAAGAGGGAGAGAAGGGGGACTTACCTGAAAACCTTAATGCCCTAAGCAAATATTTAGGGCCAAGGCGCCTACACCTTGTGTAGACAACATACCGTCGCAAACAGCTGGCTATCGTGCAAAGATAAGGGGGCATCAGACAGACAACGTCCTTGCGGCTTTCACTGACCCGCGTAATCATCAACCATTATTCCGCAGATAACTCAGCACCAAACACACTTTAAACAGGCAATCCGATTAGGAGACGGCAGGCGGACGCACCACTGGTGTCGGTTGCGAGCCATGTCTTGTAAAGTCTCGAGCCAAGCACAAGGCGAGTCACGTGGACTCCAGCCCGGAAGGCGAGACGCACCAACGGCACCCAGTTTGGTCGTCAGTGACTTCATTTTCCGCAGCCAAGTCAACTTCTGTCCACCTCGAGCTTTGCACCACCCTACACCTGGCAGACAAAACAAGGCCCACCGAGGTAAACGGTGACCAGGCATACGTAGCACGTGCCCGCGCCAACGCAACTTATTTAGTGCTAGCTGATGTTCTAACGACCATCCTGCCATCCGACACCAGCAACGCTTCGCAGACAATGATGATCAAAGGCTTGAAGGTGCCTCAGATCTTCAGAGCGAAGTGAGCAAGTCTCATTACCATAGAGCAGAACGGCCCCCACTGTGATCTTGTATACACGGCCTTTCAGACGAAGCCATCGCAATGAGAATGGACCTTACCGTGGTGCGATGGTTTGTGTGCCTCAGCGATCCATTGAACTATGCTGGGTGGTGCTTTTGCACCTTCAGAGTCACTCATACCAGATTGGTCAACGGTTAGAGGCCAGACAAACTCAGCCTCCTGATCCTCCAGGTTGGCGGTTGGAATGAGGGTGGCACCTTATTCCTTAAAACGGACTCCTTGTAGACCAACGCCAAACCCGCTGCCTTGCGAACTGGTTTTTGAACCAAAGGCTTTGGTTGAGAACCCTAATCGTTCTCCTGTCTAAACCTGGGCAACCTGACAGTATCCTGCCCATGCAATACTATGAATCTTTCCTCAAACAATTTCCTGATGCGCTGGCCACCGCAGAGGGTAATCAACGGTGCCCTATCTGCTGCATCGAGCAGGGTGGATAGGGGTTTGGATGCTACTGCTCAAGCCTTCCCGTCTTCTTATTTCCCCTCTTACGCTTTTTCACTCTTACCATCCCCTTCCAACTTCACTTATTTCCCACCAGTTTTCAACCCCCTGATTCTTGGCCCTCCCCCAACATGCTTTGCTAGGTATTTATCTTCTAATTTCAACTCACATGTGAACGCAGAGCGTCACTCCTCTCCTGTCGACAAGCCCATGTCCAACCAAACGGTCCATTCCAGTTCATCGACTTCCATTTGGAGCCCTCGATCCTCCTTCAGATTGGCATGCCTCAGTGTACGCACACTGCTACAAATCGGTCAACAGGCAGCACTTGCCCGAACATTGAAGGCCCTCTCGATCGATATCTGCTGCTTAGCAGAGACCCGCCTGCAAGACTCGAGCTCTGTGCTCACTCTGCGATCCCCTTCAGGTGACGCAAGCAGTATTTTCTTCTTGCGCCTATCCGGTGAC
This sequence comes from Dicrocoelium dendriticum, assembly GCA_944474145.2. NCBI lineage: Eukaryota > Metazoa > Platyhelminthes > Trematoda > Plagiorchiida > Dicrocoeliidae > Dicrocoelium > Dicrocoelium dendriticum. The sequence goes on along the minus strand of OX104068.1, from coordinate 101,606,539 downwards.
GACGCAGCTTCGAGCACCGGCCAAGCTGGTGTTGGCATTGCCCTGAGTTCCCGGGCTGAAGCTGCTCTGGTTGATTGGATTCCAATCAGTAGCCGGATGTGTGCGGTCCGATTGGCTGGCTCGTTTAAAGCTTTAAAGTCTCGCGGGACTAATAGATGCCCATTCATCATCGCTGCCTACGCGCCCACAAACTGTAGCGATGATTCGGTAAAGAACGACTTCTACCGCCAACTGACCCAGCTCCTTCGCCACAGAAGAAGCACGGACACTGTTGTGCTGGCGAGGGATCTGAACGCACAAGTTGGAAAGTTGTTCACTGATGAAATGCATCTGGGCGGTCAGCATGGTGTAGGCTCCCGTAATGATAACGGTGAGCGGTTACTTCATTTGTGTGAAGATGCTCGCTTATTTCTTGCGAGCACTAATTTCCGACACAGCACCCGCCAGCGGGTGACTTGGCGCCCACCAGCCTCGAACCAGCCTTGGACGCAGATCGATCACGTTGCTATCAGTTACCGCTGGAGAGGCTGTATCCAGAACTGTCGCTCGAATAGGAGCACATGTGTGGACACCGATCATGCACTTGTATGTGCTGACATGCGGATGCGTTTTGGCGGACGCCCAAGACGACGCTGGGAGCGAATCGACACCAACCAACTGACAAAGCCAGCTGTTATGAATGCGTTTCAAAGTACGCTGACATGCGAGTTGAGTAAGCGCTCATTGGAGACAATTGATGGTCACTGGTCACATGCTCACCAGACCTTACTAGCAGCAGGCAAATCCTCATGTATGTCTAATAGCCAACATGGACATTGGGTCTCTTCACAGTCTCTGGAAATTATCGACGCTCGCCGGCATATCCCGGCTGGAAGCGAACACAATGAAACTCGCAAAGAGCTCCGGGCAAAACTCCGTGCTAGCCTGAAGAAAGACCGCGAATCTTGGTGGTCTCATCGTGAATCAGAGATGGAAGTGGCTGCTGCCCTTGGCAACCATCGTAAGTTATTCCGTCTGATACGGGAAACGGGCAGCAGAAGACCTGGTGTTAGTGAAACAATTTGTGATGAGAGTGGACAGCCTGTCCACAAGTTGTCAAAACGTTTGGAGCGTTGAGCTGAGCATTTTAGAAAGCAATTTCATCGGCTAGAATTGTTCGACTCTTCGCCGGCCAGTGATCGCCCTGCTCCGTGGGCTGTCCCTTTGAATTCACCCTCTTTCTCAGAAGTCGAAGATGACATCGGACTGTTGAAGTTGAACAAAGCCGCGGGACCAGATGATCTTCCCCCAGCCCTCTTCAAATTCGGAGGCTCTGCTCTTGTTGATGTTTTACATGAATTACTAGTGAAACTGTGGGAGCAGGAGACTGTCTCAACCGACTGGAGCCGCTCCGTTATTGTTCCCATCTTCAAAGGCGGCTCGCGCTCGGAACGCGGCAACCATAGAGGAATCAGTCTGATCTCCATCGCCTCCAAATTACTCGCCTCCATAATTCTTCACAGACTGACTGGCGCTCTTGAAAGTCAGATTCGTGAGGAACAAGCAGGGTTTCGTCGTGGTCGTGGCTGCATCGACCACATCTTCACCTTGCGTCAGTTGTTGGAGCACCGTCACACATATTGGCGGCCCACCGTAGTCGTGTTCCTTGACATCAAAGGTGTCTTCGATTCGGTTGATCGATGTGCCCTTTGGAATTGTCTACTCAGGAAAGGTGTGCTCGAGAAATATGTTAATATTATTCAAGCATTATTTGCGCATCGCCCGGGCAGAGTGAGGGCTTACGGCAAGCTTTCGCCACCCTTCAATATCTCCAGCGGTGTGAGACAAGGATGCCCGCTGTCACCTTTCCTCTTCAACTTCGCTATTGACGAAGCCATGGAGATTGCATTTACAGGACATGATTTGGAAGGTGTGGAGCTACTCCCAGGAGAACGACTTCTTGACTTGGAGTATGCAGACGATATTGCGTTAATCTGTGACAGCTCCCAGACGTGCCAAGCCGCGCTGGACAGATTAGCACTGACTGTCAGCCGCTTCGCGCTTTGCTTTGCACCATCGAAATGCAAAGCTTTCCTCCAAGACTGGCAGGGATCGCCTCCTGCACTCACCCTTGGTGGGGATCAGCTAGAAGTCTTCCGGAAATTCAACTACCTGGGAGGTTGTATCAGCGCCCTTGGGATCGAAGACGAGATCACGAACCGTATAGCTAAAGTTCGAAGTGTTTTCGAGCTTCGACCATCGGTGCCTTCGCAGTTTGGCTCCCATCTGGTGGGAACACCGCGTGAGTAACGAGCGTGTTCGACGCCTTGTTTACGGCACAGGAAAAGGAAATGAACCGCTCAGCACCATGATTTCACGCACCAGGCTCCGATGGGTCGGCCACGTATTACGCATGCCAGCCCACCGACTCCCTCGACATGCGTTGTTTGCGCACCGGGAATGTGGATGGAAGAGGAGGAGGGGTGGTGACTTGGTCGAGAGGAATGAAGTCCCTCACTTCGGAGCTAGCCTCGGTTGGAGCCTCAAGGCTCCCTGGTTGGGGCCCAAAAGACGGTGAACATGTTTGGCTAGATACATTTGCTGACATGGCAAGGAGCCGACCTCAATGGCGTTCCTGCTGTGAGTTTCTTTGTCCCTCCCCATCCCTTTTAGTCTCGCCCTCCAACTACGATCTCATTTCGTAGCGCAAAACATAATAATTAGTTTTAAATTTTTGCCTAGTAGCCGGCTGGTAGCCTACCGGAACGATGCCTATCCGTTGCTGGTAGCTCAGCTGGCATGCAACTGTTGTATTTATTTTCCCTTTTCCATTAAGTATTTTATGTATGTATGTATTTCCTTTATGTATTGTGGCACAATAGCGGAGGGGTTTCCCACCTCTAGCTGACGTGTTTAATGATGATGAATGATGATTTTAGACGAAGGGAAACCCCCTTCTGTCTCCAAAGATGCCGCAGGTTCAAGAAGGCAGCTCTAGCATTTGCAATGCGTGAATTAACGTCACTTTCTATGCGCCCATCATTGCTGATGCAGCTGCCAAGTGAAGTGATGAACCACTTTGAGTTCCTTGTTAGCAAGGGTCAACGGGTTAGAAGCGGCTGGTGGTCCTGAAGCAGCACTTTGCACGTTGAAGGTGCGAAGTGCATACTAAATCATGGGACCACTCTGGACAGGCTATTCAGAGTTGATTCCACCGTCGTGACACCGTCGAAAAGCAAGACGATATCGTCCGCATAACCAAGATCAACCAATCTTTCACCAGGCAGCACTTTAACAAACATATCAAGAGATTCCGCAAGGGAACACTCCGTGATAGAATCCAGGACGAAATTGAACAAAAAGAGGGACATCGGACAACCCTAACGAACGCCACTTGTGGTCGGAAAGCTATTCGATAGGGCGCCGTAGACCCTGACGCGGTCTGTAGTGTTCGAGTATGGAGCACGTAGGATGTTCACATATATCGTGGGAACACCTTTCGAACAGAATGCATCGATCGACTGAATCAAACGCACTCTTGAAATCGTGGAACACAGCTGTCGGTCTGTGGCATGCGTGGCGCTGCACTAGCACCTGCCGCAAAGTGAACATATGGTCTATACAATCACGTCCTGGGCGGAAACCGGCCTGCTCTTCCCTAATCCGAGATTCCCGTTCCACAGTGAGGCGACAAACGAGAATCGACACCAGTAATTTTGTCACCACTGGCGTTAGGCTAATACCCCTGTAGTTAGCACAGTTTATGTGACTGCCCATTTTGTACAGTGCCACTATAAACGATTCATTCCAATCAGTTGGGACACCCTTCCTTCCAGATACATTGGGATAGGGAGGCCAGTGCTTTGCAGAGGACCTCACCTCCATCTTTAAATAGTGCAGGCGGGAGGGAATCTTGGCCAGCGACACGAAAACGATTGAGGACTGTGATCGCGTTTCGAACCTCGGACTCCGACGGAGGCTCTAAACTAACCGTCCATGGCTCGTCCTGCATCACCTGAGTAGGAAGAGGTCCGGAACCAAGGAGGCCAGCTGAACTGATCTTGAAAGTGTTCCGCCCAACGAGCCATACGGCGTTCCTTATTGTGTATCAGTGCACCCGCGCGGTCTCTGCTTGTCTCACTGACGCCTGGTTTCCTGGAACTAGTGGTGCGGATCAGCTGGAAGAATTGCGGTAACTGCCTACTGCTCCTGCCTCCTCCATTGTTTGTGCCCGACTGTTCCACCAGGCTTCCTTGTCAGCACATAGGCTCCGCCTTAGTTCGCGCCTAATAGCCCGTCTGGTCACATTGTGTTCAGAGCCAGCCGGGAGGTGTCTTCTAGATTCCAACAGGTTCACCGACCTCTCGGATATCCAGTGACTGGTGCGGTGACCATTGATAGTGCCACAAGCAGATGCGCCTGCGTCGTGCATGGCGGCCGAGATCCTACTCCACTGAAGCTCAGAGTCATTAGAACAAGACAACGAAAGATCGGTATGCAATGCATCTTGATAGGCGTGTCTGACCGAGGGCTGAGGCAATTTCTCAGGTGCCAATCGAAGGAGACGCTTAATGCGCTTTCCGGTAAAGTTCATGGAGAAACGACACCGTACCAAGGCATGATCAGAGTCGACGCAGGTATCGCAGTACCAGTGGCAATCCAGGATGGAACCACACCACCTGTAACTTATGGATATGAGGTCAGTTTGGGTCCATCGCTGGCCAGATACAACATGACGCCAAGTGGCACTTCCGCGCCCACTGTCTAAAAGCAGTACTACAAAGAAACAACTGGTGCCCCGCACACGGTTACAGCAGACGCTCACCGTTGTCAGCCCGTTCGGAGTTGAGCCCATAATTACCACCCAGCTGAGCATCTGAAGAGCTCAGACGCCCTATTTGTGCATTCATATCCCCTACAAGTACTATAATATCTGCATTAGTAGCATTGCGTAGTAGCGCGTTCAGCTCGTGCATAATTCATTTCTACTTGCTCTATAATACAGCATCCAGTATTCAGAACATATCCTTGACAGCATTTGGACTGCAGTCGGTAGGGGCATAAACCGAAAGCACAAACAACCAGGGTTTGGTACTACTTCGTGTAGCAACCTTTGTTGATGTCGTCAAACGGGCTAAACATAAACGGCTGTTCACCGGAATCCAACTAACAAACGATGTCTCAGCCTTGGAGCTTAGAATGATACCTACATCAGCTCCACCCGTGAGTGCTGAATCGGCGTCTCCGGATGCGTGCAACCAATAACGAGAGGACAAGCCGGGTGCAGTTAATTCAACAACCCCATTAGGGTCATTGATCCCAGTTTCGGACACACAACACATCAATACCCAGTGTGTCCAAGGTGTGTGCAAGTGCAGCCTGTTGACCTACTTGTCTTAGAGTGCGAACGTTGAACGTCGCCATGGAAACGGGACCGCGTGGCGTTACAAGGGTCTGTTGCCGATAGGCGTCCGATGCGTGTCGCGAGTAGGGGGCAGCAGATGCTGTGACTCCAGTGGCACTTCGGTTGCTGTCACTTAAGCTGGGAATTATTGGTCAGTAATGGGGGTCGGGATGGGAGTAAGAGAAAAAGGTGGAAAAGAAAGAAGGGAGGCGCCAGCGGTAACATGTTTTCGCTTATCCGCCCTGCTGTATGCAGCAGATAAGGCGACCCTTGATAATCTGCTCGACGGCCGATGCAGGATGAAGTTGATGTTTGAAGAAAATGTCATGGTTGTATGTGGCCTGAGATACTGTCAGGGTGCCCAGACGTAGACAGGAGGACGATTAGGGTCATCATCCAAAGCCTTTGGGTCAAAAGCCTTTCCGCATGGCAGCTTGGAGGTGGCAATGAAATAGTTCTACAGAAATGGACCCCATCCCATTTCAAACCCCCAACCTGGAGACAGTTTGTCTGACCTCCCACCAATGACCAACATGGTAGGAGTAGCTCTCAAGGTGCTCGGAGGCAGCACCCACTATAGCTAAATGGGTCAATGAGGTAAGTGAACTGTCGCGTCCAGCTAAAATCCAGTTTCGTTGCGACGGAAGCCACCAATGTGGTATGTGCCGTATGGCTCAGTGCCACCGATTGGGAGAATCGCGCATTTATCACCATTTACTGGCAATCGGCACTTGGTAGACCCCTATTGTAACCTATCCAGAGCCTTCAGTTATTTGTCGGCATCATATAGGCTGGATATTGTTGACCAGAGTCCGAGATCAAACAGTCGGTTTGGAGTGAAACCGAGAGGCCATTTTAGTACAGGTTTAAAAGTTCTGGTCCAAACACGGATTCTTGTGGAACCCCTTTGTCATTGGCACAGGGGCGGATGTGCTTTTATTGACCATTACGCGTAGGCTGCGGTCTCTTGGGAGGTCGGCGACCCAGGAGAAGATTTCGCCTGTCACACCGATCTCCTGAAATCTGAGCATCAGTCGTTGGTGAGGAACTTAGTCAAACGCTTTGCTGAAGTTGATGAAGACCACGTCTATATGTTGTTGGGCATCTATGGCTTGCGGCCAAGTTTCTTTGGCGACTAGCAAGTTGGAGACGCCGGAACCTACATTCAGGAAATCATGTTAGGATGGGGAAATTGCGTCAGTTCCCAGTGTACCTGAAGCGCGTATTTGTGGATTTGTTCCATGGTCTTGCAGACGACGGATGTCAGGCAGATTTGGCGATAGTTCGCTGGAGCTTGGTGTTCTTCGCTCTTGTACTTGGGCATCACTGCCTTCTTTCTAGTCAGAAGGTAATCGGCCGACTTCGAGGGAGTGGCGGAATATTTGGCAGAGATGATCAGCAATGTATTCGGCTAGAGTCTTGAGGAATAAGGAGCCAGGAGATGAATTCATATTCAGTTCGAGGAGCTTCATCACTACCTCAGGGTTAATTTCGATTTGGTCGAGGGACAGTGTGCAGGCAGAGAATTTCCGTGCAGAGCGGGCTCCACTGAGTAAACCGAAGAGTACTGCGAGCTAATATGTTGGTTTCTTCTTTGTCATCGTGAAGCACAGTGCCTTCCTCGGAGAGAAGCGTGAGATGCCACTACCCACCATGACATTTCTTTTCAGGAATGAGAGTTTCCTTGGACAGTTAGAGACTCCGTGGCCAGGCTGTTTGTACTGAAGTCGCTTGTTGCGCGTTTTCAGAGTGCAAAGGTTCCTTGAAGTCTTGTATTCTACGTAGCTTGATGCTAGTCGTATGGTCTTGAAATGGTCTCACAGTTTCCGTCTTTTCAATAAAGATCTGATTTTGCTATCAATACAAGGGGGTCTTTGGAGTAAGGCCTGGCTTTGCAGTTTGGAACGTAGTGTTCGATAAGCAGCATCATCCTGGATCGTAGTAGCTGCCATACACCGTCGAGGCCCAAAGAATGCGGAATATTCCAATCCAGGGTGCTTTCCGCTGCTATAAACCTGGACTACTCGGCTCACCAGAAGTTGCGACGAGGTGACCTCTGGTAATGAACTGTCAGGCATTGTGTCCACTGGAAGGAGATGACAGAGCGGTCACACTTGTCCAGCGGATGGATGATCGTTAGATCGGAGACGTCGGATAGGACCGGAGTGAGCACCAGGTCTAGAATATGAGGTGTTTGACCTGGAAGTATTCATGTTGGTGTTAGGACGTGCTGCGTGAGGTTACGTTCGAGGACGATGTCTAGTAGATGAAATTCAAAGGACTGCGTCGTCACTTTGAAGAAGGTCACAGTTGATGCCGGGGGCATTGAAATCTCCCATTAGCAGACAGTTCATGCAATTCGCATTATTTCTCACTGACTGCAGGAGGTGAGAGCCAGATGTCGATGGGGTAAGTAAAGTAAACCGATCGTCAGCGACTGGAAGCCGTCGTGAATTCGACACCAGCGAATTTCTGACGTATCATCGTTATTGCAGTCAGTTTTGAGAACGTTGACTTTGAGGTAGTATTGTGAGTAGAGGATTACTCCACCACAGACTTCCCACCAAAGCGACCGCATCGAAACGGCTGATGTCCTGAAACATGAACCTCCGAGTCAGATATATCAGATGACAGCCAGGTTTCGGTGAGTGCCATTACGTTCGGTTGCTGTTCAGAGATAAGGAGTGGAATCTCATCTAGTTTGTTACTAAGACGGCGCACGTTCGCATGTATTACTCATAATCCGTTCTCTATGTTCGAGGTCAGGAGAGGAGGACTGACCTCCATCGCGCTCGCTGTTTTTCTCACTAGCAAAAATCCACAATGTGTAGACCTGTTTCTTTATTTGCTCGTCGGGTTCGCAGCTCGCAGACAGCTTGCCTCATTTGAACTCGGTCCTCCGGGAAGAGGTCTTTTAGAAAGTTTTTCCCTTGAGGCGCAGGGTCCGTCTCAGGATGTGTTGACATTCTACATCCTGCCAGACGATGTTTAGAGAACGAAACTTAGATGGGCCCTCTACTTTTTCTGCCGAGAAGAAAAGTTGGTATCAGGTTTATCCCTTGTTCACCCGCATCAAACAATAAGGAGACCATTCGTCTAAGGAAGGTTTGAATGTCGAATGTCCCTGCAGCTGGAGTCTGTTGGATACTGGAACATTTGTGATTATCAGGTAGCGGTTGAGAGCAGGCGGCTTGTTTCGTTCCGGTGACGCTGGCTTTTGTGGGCATTTAACCAGCTGTTCAAGCTGCGCTATTCTGTTTAGGAGGAGCTTTAGATCCGTGTTTTTGGTGTGTGATGTCACCTTGGGAAGTGAAAACCTCTTCGTGGATTTGTTTTCAGCTGTGGCTACCCTCTGTTTTCTTGAGGTGTTGGCGCTCGCGTCTGCGGCATACAGCTTGCCTTATCTATCAGTCCATTCTTGTTCTCACTGGGCCAAAGTAGTAGAGAACGCCCGGCTTTTTTCACTTTTAATGTAGAATACTCAGGCCCGAGCAGACACTGTGATGAGATAGGTGTCTCGCCGTCCGTTAGTGACGGCTTGCGCAGAAGCAGTGTGCATGCTGAAACGGTGTAGGTTCCTCAGAAGTTCTTTGTCGGTGACCAAATACAAATGGGGTAGGAACAAAAGGAGATTCACATGGTCGTTCAAACTTGAATGCGTCGTTGATCGACATTCAAGTAAGGCGTACGAGTCGCCAGTTTTATGAACTAAAAATCAGTACGTGCAGAACACGTCGTGATCAAGCAATCAAGACCCACGCGACCTAAGCCGCGCTAGCAGATCCCGCAGCGCCGCCCACATGCAATATGAAAAGGAAGAGTAAAGTTGGAGTTCAAACAGTAATTGGGAAAGAAACAAAATTTGAAGTGGAAGTTAATACGAGCAAATAAGAAGGAAAGGAACTGAAGAGCATCCGAAAGAAAAAGTAAGGGAAGAAAACGTATGGACAGCTGATGCCTTTAGAGGTAATGCGCTGAAGACACTGGTAAAGATCGAGACCGTTTGGTTGCATAAGGTGTAATATGCGTCCGGCCAAGGGTTCCGAAGACTTCCGATTCCGGAAAGTACATAGGCCGTAAGAAACCGAGGGGGCTGAAAGGCAAGAGATACTTCGCAGGCGGCTGGACAACCACCTAGTGTCTGGAGTGGATGACGGGTGTGCTTGTGTCACATCTCGTGGTTAGCTGAGCGGTACTGTCACAGCTGCCGACAGAGGACCGAGCGCGAGGCGACTAGATGGATGGCGTGGAAGTACACACGAGGTGGCTGCTGTATGATAATGAAGATGAAATAGGAAGGAAAAGAGAAGAGGAAATGACAATCACCATAAAAGCTACGCTAGACGATAACTTAATTACTCTATACTGTGGTATTCCGACGCATTACACAATGGCCGGTTCACTTCATTGAGTTCACTGAGTTGTAGAGCATATACATATATATATATATGTATATGTGTATATATATATATATATATATATATATATCGTCTGTTAACAGACATTGTGCCATCAGAACCATAGTAGAATAAAAAAGGAGAAAATGGAAAGGCGAAATGAGATAATAAAATATAGAAAACAACTTTGGTTTTACACACACCATTTTAAGTTTTCTGTTTCCTGTTGTTTGTGTGTATTAAAGGGAGAGAAAATGGCAGAACAACGTTGACGCCACTGATGTCTGTTGCGGTCCATGACATCCAATCACCATCATTATACACATTAGCTAGAGGTGGGAAACACTTCAGCTACGGTGCTGCAGTACAGAAAAGGGGAAAATGCAACAGGTGCAAGCCAGCTGAGCTACCGGAAACGGATGGGCATCGTTCCGGTAAGTTACCATCCGGCTACCACGTGGAAAAAATTACTATGCAAAATTACACAAGGCTAAATAGTGAGATCGTGGTTGGAAGGGGAGGCTAAGAGGGATGGGGTGGGACAAAGAAACTCACAGCACCTACGCCACTGATGTCGGCTCCTAGCCATATCAGTAAGTGTATCCAACCAAATGTGTTCATTGTCTTCTGGACCTCAACCAGGGAGCCGTGAAGCTCCAACTGAGGACAGCTCCGAAGTGAGGGCCTCCATTCCTCTCGACCAAGTCATCGCTTGGCCACCCCTTCTCTTCTTCCATCCACACTCGCGGCAAGCAAACGACGCACGTCGCGGGAGTCGGTGGGCTGGCATGCGTAACACGTGACCGAGCCATCGGAGCCTGGTACGTGAAATAACGGTGCTGAGCGGTTCAGAACCTTTTCCTGTGCCGTAAACAAGGCGTCGAACACACTCAATGCTCACGCGGTGTTCCCACCAGATGTGAGCCAAACTGCGAAGGCACCGATGGTGGGACGTAAATAGCCTCTTCAGGTCCGCTGATCTAAGAGCCCAGGTTTCGCAACCGTACAGTAAGGTCGAACGCACCGCTGCATTGTAAACACTATCCTTCAAGGCGAGAGTAATGTCGCGTCGCCGCCATAGGTGGCGAAGACAAGCAAAAGCACTCCGAGCTTTTGATATACGGTTCGTGATCTCATCTTCAATCCCAAGAGCGCCGATACGACTTCCCAGGCAGTTGAATTTCGGAACGACTTCTAGCTGATCCCCACCAAGGGTCAGCGCAGGAGGCGATCCCTGCCAATTTTAGAGGAAAGCTTTGCACTTCGGTGGTGCAAAGCAAAGCCCGAAGTGACGGACAGCAAGTGCTTATCTGTCTAGTGCAGCTTGGCACGTCTGGAAGTTGTCACAGATGAGGGCAATGTCGGCTGCATACTCCATGTCAAGAAGTCGTTCCCGTGGGAGTAGCTCCACACCTTCTAGGTCGTGTCCTGTCCATAACTTCATGAATAGCAAAGTTAAAGAGGAGAGGTGACAACGGGCATTCTTGTCACACACCGCTGGAGATATTGTAGGGGGGCAAGTAATTTGGAGGAGATAGGGATCAGACTAATTCCTCTATGGTTGCCACATTCCGAGCGCGAGCCTCCACTGAAGATAGGAACAATAACGGAACGGCTGCAGTCGGTAGGGACAGTTTCCTGCGCAAATAGTTTTACTAGTAATTCATGTAAAATATCAACAAGAACAGAGACCCGAATTTGAAGAGGGCTGGAGGAAGATCAGCTGAGCCCGTGCTTTGTTAAACTTCAACAGTCCGATCTAATGTTTGACTTCTGAGCGAGGTGGATCCAACGGGACAACCCAAGGAGCAGGGCGATCACTGGCGAGTAAGGAACCGAACAATTCCGGCAGATTAAATTGCTTTCCAAAATGCTCAGACCAACGCTCTAAACGTCTTGACAAACTGTGAATAGGCTGTCCACCATCGTCACAAATTGTTTCACTAACATCAGGTCTCCTGCTGACTGTTTCCGGTATCAGACGGAATAACTTTCGATGGTTACCAAGGGCAGCGGCCACTTTCATCTCTGACGCATGAAGAGACCACCAAGATTCGCGGTCTCTCTTCAGACTAGCACGGAGTTTTACCCAGAGCTCTTTGAGAGTTTCATTGTGTTCGCCTACATCCGAAATATGCCGGCGAGCATCGATAAGTTCCAGAGACCGCGAAGAGTCTCAATGTCTATATTGGCTATTAGACTCACCACAGGAGAATATGCCTGCCGCTAGTAAGGTATGGCGAACATTTGACTAGCGACCATCAATTGTTGCCAGTGAGCGCTTACTCAACTCGCATGTCAGCGTACTTTGATAGGCATTTAGAACAGCTGGCTTTGTCAGCTGGCTCAGTGGATCACTGGAGGATACAGAGCAGAAGGGAGTTCATTTGTCAGCTCCGTCACTTCCCGATCGTTGCAGAGATAGCCTGGGTCATTGCGGAACAAGGACCCACAGCGAACCACTAAAGCTGCAACAAGACTGGACTTTAAGGTGGTGCGACGGTTTGCGTACCTCATTGACCCATGTAGCTATACTGGGTGATGCCTCCGAGCACCTTGAGAGCTACTCCTACCATGTTGGTCATTGTTCAAGTTCAAGTGGGACTGGAACGATAGGATGAACCCCGTGTTCCTTCTTGAGCGGGTCGTCGATCCAGTTGATAGGGGTGCTCCGACTTATTGATGGGTCTAAAAGGAAAACACCCTGCTCTACTAATTTAATGCCCACGTTCCTTACATTAGCTGTCCCAGCTTTGTCAGTTACGTGAAGTAAGAGAGGAAGAAAAAGCGAAGGTAAGAGAGTAAGGGAAGTCAGTTAAAAGAAGAGAATAATACCAATGGCGAAAAAAAGTAAAGAAAACAGAATCGAAGTATGAGGATGGAAGTTTGTCGGGAAAAACGAAAGGTTTCGTGTTGCCAACCAAGAGCGTCTAGTTGACGCTCAAACCCCTTAACCGTAGCTTCCTTGAAAACATTTTCTGGAAGCAGGTTCCAGCGCTCGATGATTCGACGTGATAACCGTGTCTCCGCTCTCACCCGAGCGAACCGCGGTTTGTCCAGCTTCATAAAATGCCTGCGGAGACCAGATAATCTGGCAGGACGAAATAGCATGGACAAATCATGGCCAACCTTCCCAGTCAAAATACGGTAGTTTAGGATTAGGTCCCCTCTAATCCTTCGATAGTGCATTGACTGCATCCCCAAACTAAGGAGGCGTTCGGGGTGCGTTTGCCTTCGTAATCCCTTGACCAACCTTGTACAGACACGCAACACCCTTTCTAGTGCCATTTTGTTTCGGACAAGGCATGGTGGACAGGCCTGGACGCAAAATTCTAGATGGGGTCGCACAAACGCCGAAAAAAGCATCACAAACGCATCAGCGGTTAGGGTCCCAAAAGAACGGATAAACCACAACAACCGGAAAAGTCTGTAGTGAAAAAGGCCAAACGGAAAGGGCTTAACTACATGTAAGAACTCAGTCTATAAATAAAAATGCTGTAGCTGACCTTAGGTAAAGCACGATCTTCGCTAGGCTGTCAGTCAGTCGCACAATCTGGTCGGAAGACGGAACTTAGTCGGCAAAATAAATCGACGCGATAGTTCTGATGATCGATGGACGAGGCCAGCAGACAGACGATGACAAACAGCACAACACTCGGAGCCGAAACCGGGAGCTGGGCTCTAACCAAGGGCGGAATTTTGGTTACGGGTCGAGGTTAAATGGAACAGCATGTATCAATTTGGCAATGGCGAGCGTTAAGAAATAATTAAAGAGGTTTCAATAACCATATGGAATGCACCTAGTATACTTATAGGGAGATAAAGTTAACTTAAGTAAATTTTGTACCGAGTTCGAGTAACCACTGACCGCTTATAAAAGGCCATCGCAGTAGCCTGCTGAAATTTCTTCACATCCTGTTCCATGTCCGCAAATGTTCGCGAATATATAATTTCACCAAACGATTAAACGAAGGAAGATCGTCCACCATGATGGCAGCTTCCAACGACGAGCCGCGGCTCTTATGTTCAAGTTCAAGTTCAGTTGGGACCGGAACGATAGGATAATCCCGTGAATGTTCCTTCTTTTGCGTATCGTTGGATCGGGAATTGACAGGTCCGCTTGAGATGTTGAAAAGTCTAAAACAAAGACCGCATCACACATCACTGCACTTCGTTAGCTACTTGAACAACAACAGTGTTAAAATCTACAAACTTTAATATTACCACGTACCATAAATGCTCTTGAAACTCTTCGTTATACACCACACGACATCAATAAGCAACATAGTCCACATGCAGCATGGCGTACCAAACCACCCTCACCAAATTATCAGCAAAACACTTTGGTTAGAACCCCGGTCCGGCCAAACCAGAAGGCGAATCGAAATCCGAAGAAGTGTTTTATCGGTTGTTTGTCAGTTAAAACAAAACTGTACAATAATAATGGAAATAAGAATAGGAAAGTGCAATTGGGAAGAAAGATATGTACAAGCGCTACAGGACTCCACCCTAGAACGTGAGTCACTGAGACGAAAGCTCGAAACGTGTGTCATTTACAGTAGTCTGGAAGGGAGAACAAATGTACGTCCGAAGCGTGTTTGAAGATGTGATTTCGACTTTGTCATGAGATGATTGGGGTGCAGAAGAGGGAACAGAGGTGTCAGACATGGGCTGAGTTGGTGGAGTACTTGGGAAGGTGGGCTGATCGGTGACAGGAATGTCCGTGGGTTTCGGTATAGGTCGCGACTCGATGTACACCGGCTTCACGCGGTAAATAGACACAGTATCCTGATAACCATTTCTATCCAGCACGAAGTACTCCTCTTTCCGGGCAACAACCTTGAAGGGGCCCTCGCAAGGCGGGGTTAGAGGTGTACGGACGGAATCGTCGCGCACGAGAACGTAGTGGCAAGTGCGCAAATCCGGGTGTACCTGTTGACTCCGAGGACTGATTCGAGGTGGCATTGGACAGATTGAACTGAAGTGTTGCCTCAGGCCTGTGACGTACGAGGTCGGATCAACTTCTCCAGTAACCCTTGAGTCTAGCACCATTTCTTCATGAAGCCTGAGAGTAGTGCCAACGACCAGCTCAGCGGGACAACAGCCAATGTCTTCTTTAACGGCGGTATGAATTCCAAGCAAGATAATCGGTAAGCGTTCTAACCATTGTGAGTTCGACTGTGAAGCAGCAGCCTTAAGTTGACGATGGAAACGTTCAACGATGCCATTAGCAGCTGGATGATAGGCGGTTGTCCGTAGGTGGGAATAACCGAGCAAGCGGTTCATATCACGAAACAAGGCCGAATTGAATTGGGAGCCTCTATGGATAGTAATAGTGGCTGGCGTGCCAAAGACGGAAATACAATTCTCATTGAATGTTCGCGCCACCGTTTCTGTATAGGCCTCACGTAAAGGCACAGCAAAAGGCCAACGCGTATAACGATCAACACGTCAATAAGTAGACAAAGCCGTTGGATGGAGGCAAGGGTCCAACGAGGTCAAGAGGAATATGTTTGAAACGAGCGTAGGTAAGAGCAAACGTGCCGGGGACGGTAAGCGTGGGACGATGGATCTTGCTGGTTTGGCAAGTGATACAATGTTTGGCCCACTGCTGGATCTCGGAGCGCATGTTGTGCCAAAGGAAGCGATCAGTAATTAGCTTGACGGTGGATAGGATGCTCCGGTGTGAGATTCCATGCAGGTGGTCAAAGATGATTCGGCGGTACTACTAAGGAACAAAAGGCCGTGGCTTGCCAGTAGAAATATCACAGTAAATTTTGGAGTCTGAGTTAAGGGTTGGCAACTGTGATATTTTGATCGACGGATTTGAGCTCAGGTGCACAAACACAGGATCTCCTTCCTGATGAGCTGCTATTTCTTCTAAGTTAATATTCTGCCGTGAAACTTCGTGAAGACATATACGTGACATGGCATCTGCGACAACGGTATTGGCAGCATCGACATGGCGAATATCCGTAGAAAACTGTGAAATATAATCCAAATGACGAATTTCTCTGGGGGAGAAACGGTCGGATGAACCAAGGAAAGCAAAGGCAAGTGGTTTATGGTCTGTAAGAATGGTAAACGTGCGACCTTCAAGCAAGTGCCGAAAATTGTTGATAGCGAGGTAGATAGCTAAAAGTGCTCGACCGAATGTGCTGTATCGCGTCTGTGCTGGCTGGAGTTTACGAGAGCAAAAGGATAGCGGCTCAGGTTGACTGTTAATTACCTGCTGGAGAACAGCCCCAACGGCGGTCTGAGACGCACCAGCCTTGGGGCTAACAGTGGTTTCAACATCAGCCCTCAAATGGCTAAGCGCGGTAGCGTTGGACAACGCGTGCTTGATCTTGTCGAATGCATCCATAGCTTCCTGAGTGGGCTCGAATTTTCGTGACCTGCCTTTAAGTAAATCTGTCAATGGCTGGAGTAGCCCAGAGCAATCTGGTATGAAACGGCTGTAGTAATGCACCATGCCGAGAAAACGACGGAGACTTTTGAAAGATTGAGGCATGGGGTAGTCTGCGATCGCTTGTGCTTTCTCGGGGAGTGGACTAATGCCATTGCAATCAATTCGGTGGCCCAAAAAATCAACAGAACTTTGGCCAAAACACATTTGTCAACATTGATCATAACGCCGTACTGAGCAAAGCGTTCGAAGATCGATCGGAGATGTGACAGATGCTCAGCATGATTGGAACTGGCAACAAGCATATCGTCAATGTAAGCGTAGACGAAATCGAGCCCTCTAAGGACTTGATCGATAAACCTTTGGAAAGTCTGTGCGGCATTTCGTAGACCAAATGACATGCGAACGAATTCATAAAGACCTGTAGCGGCTTGACGAATTCTACACAAGAAAACCGTAGCCCGGTAAGACAGAAGACGGCGGGATATAAAGATTGTCTTGAGAAAATAGCTATGTACAATAGCTATGTGAATATAGCTTGAGGACAATGGGAGAAAATGGTGAAGCAAAGAGTAACACCACGTAGGAGCGCAACAGCCGGCAACGCGCTGGCAAGATGGCGGACCCGGTTCAAAATTGCAGTCCAGTATATATAGGCTTGGGATGGGTGCAAAGTAAAACAAACTGTGCACAAGTCTGAATGTGATGTTTGATGGGGTAAAATGTCATGGTCACTACACAGGCCTCCCCCTAGAAGGCCGATGGACGAGGACTTCGATCGCTGTTGGCTTGCAAATGTATAAAGGCAGAATCACAGGAGTTCGGTTGTATTTGGATTATTTAATCTTCTTGTGGATTGGAATGCATCATCGGTGGGCCGTCCCAGCGGGCACACCGGACTACAAAAAAACTGGATAATCCAGAAAAAGGGCCGGTAGGACCTTTCACCGCTGCTGAAAGACGGTGCGCTTGGGCGAGGTCACTCCCCCCACCGCATTCCAATCCACTGCCACAATGAAGCTGAAATCCTGTTCGTACCGGCGAGCCTTGGGGGGACCAAAAATAACGAGCCAAGCACACTAGCAGCCAAAGCCAGGAAGGCGAACCAGACAAACGACCAAGGCGAGCCAAATTGAGCCAAGCAGACCACGATCCAAAGGCCAATGTGAGCGGGCGAGGCGACAAAGCGTTTGGGGTAGACCAAAGCATCTAAACGACCAAAACAATTGAGAAACAGCCAACCATTGAACGGACAGACCCAAACGTGCCAGCCTCATGACTATACCTGATAGATGGGGAAAAAAACTCGGGGAGACAGATTCAGATATTTACGGAAAAGCATAATACAAACGATGAGAGAAAATGAAAAAGATTCATGAGGTGTGGATGAATTCGACAAAATCGGAGAAACGAGCAGGTTTACGAACTCTTCTACCGTGACTGGTATTAGTTTGAGGCGAATCTGGTGCCTGGGATTGTGGTGGAGCTGAAAAGCTGGGCGTCGTTACAGGTGGCCCTGTAGATTGCGTTAAGGTCGATGACGAGTCGAGGGCATAAACTAAAGGTTTGTGGTCAGTAAAGACGGTAAAGCTTCTGCCCTCTAGAAAAGGACGAAAATGACGGATGATACCAAGTTCGAGCATGTGCTCGAATTCCGCCTTAGCGGCTTTTAGCTTATCAGGGGCGAGACGTCGTGGCCGTGCAGAAACCGGTGGGCCACGGGTTCGTATATGGTGCGTAACGTTAGATGCGACCGGAAGAGTAGCGTCAGCTGAGCGGACGAGCTGCGGAAACTGTCTGAACAGATCTAAAAATCCCTTATCAGCTTCAGGCTGAATGTAAATGGGAGTGACAGAAACACAAGGTGTGCGAACTCCACATGTGAAAAGCTGGGTCTTTTGGTCAACGAGTTTGCGATGACGCACATCGACGAGAAGATCGAAGTGTTGGAGGAAGTCGATACCCAATATAGCAAATGGAACGGCAGCGATGGTGAAAATCCATCGAAAGGTACGTCGTAGTCCGAGGTCAATGGTAAGGGAGCGTTGACCGAAGACTCGAATAGCAGTGCCGTTAGCGGCACTCAAGTTAGTTGTCTGTGGCTTAGTCGCGTCGCCTGGAACCGGTGGGATCACGCTAACTTCCGCCCCGGTATCAACCAGGAACATGATCCCGGTGTTCCTATCAACGATTTTGAATAGGCGACTTGGACGACTTCGGCCGACGGCGTTCGTCGCCAATACATGTCGGCCTGTCCTTTTTCTCGTTACGGGAAATGAGCATGGTTTTATACAATTTCTAGCGGAACTTCCAAAACGTGCGTGATAACGGCAAATTGGGCGTCGTGTTCGTCTTCGAGATGGGCTAGGGGAACGGGATGGAGAATCACGTGGGTGCCGCTGTAACTTCAAGCTTTGAACTTCTTGCCGTAGCGCGGCTACCTCTGCTAAGAGCTCGCCAGTCGAAGGTGGAGTAGCGGTGTCGATGGTTTGGACCGAAGGGTCAGCGGTCAAACCTACGTCAGGTGAGCGAACAGAACTAGACGACGGACACGGTGGTCCGGTGAAACGATCCATCATATCATCAGCAATATCTGCAATTTCTGACAAGGGCTGAGATTTCGCCAGCGATAGCATAGCTTGTACGTTTTCAGGCAAACGTTGAAGCCAAAACTCTCGAAGCAGCGACTCGTCCACATGGGATCCTTGAAGAAGACCACGCAGCTCTAGCAACAGCGCGGATGGCTTACTAGAACCTAGCTGTAGACCGATAACAATTTTATGCAGGCGGGACTTCTCGGAGGGAGGAACACACTTTATTACAGCGTTCTTGAGCAAAGTATAACGGTCGGGAGAACGACATGTAATAATAAGATCGCGTAGTGCTATAGTAATATCAGTTGGCAGGCGTGTGAGCAAGTGGTTAAACTTTGCAGAATCGCTAGTGACATGCTTAGAAGTAAACTCAGCTTCTAAAATCATGAACCATAAAACGGCATCTTGTTCAATAAATGGTGGAACTAAAAGAGATACCGCTTGCACAGACTGTGAGTCCTCACACTTTTTAGAAACTGAGGCCATGATTTGCGTGGACGAACCAAAGAAATGGAACGAACTCACCGGAATGCGATTGGGGTCACCAATTATGTAGCGGCTTGACGAATGCTACACAAGAAAACCGTAGCCCGGTAAGACAGAAAACGGCGGGATATAAAGATTGTCTTGAGAAAATAGCTATGTACAATAGCTATGTGAATATAGCTTGAGGACAGTGGGAGAAAATGGTGAAGCAAGGAGTAACACCACGTAGGAGCGCAACAGCCGGCAACGCGCTGGCAAGATGGCGGACCCGGTTCAAAATTGCAGTCCAGTATATATAGGCTTGGGATGGGTGCAAAGTAAAACAAACTGTGCACAAGTCTGAATGTGATGTTTGATGGGGTAAAATGTCATGGTCACTACAGACCAAATGGCGTGATTATAGCGGTCTTCGGAATATCGTCGGGAGCAACCGGAATTTGGTGGTATGCACGCACCAAGTCTATCTTAGAGAAAACTGTTCTTCCATGTAAACCAGTTAAAAAAACATTGATGTGCGGAACCGGATATTTATCGACGACGGTGGCATTGTTTAGTGCCCGGTAACCTCCGCAGGGTTTCCAGTCGACACCGCCTGCCATACTCGGATGACTGAATGCTCGGTCACCGTTACCTCGACAGCCACGTTAACTGTGGCATTCCTTATCCGTAAGCGTAAACTCTCGACTTTGTCCTCTCCTTATCGCGGCCTGTCTTTATCACTTCTTCATCCGCACAGCGAGCTCTCAGAGCCCTGCCCTATTACCCTCTTTGACTGCTTCCTAAATAGCGCAATGTAGTCTTAGGCTCTGTATCACCGACACACCACTTCTCTCACATCGCGAGCCTGCCTGACTTGCATACCTTGTATTCATGTAGCCACTTGCATCCCAACCCTATCCGTCTCCGCTGACTCTTTATTTATTTTCCCACCTCAACTGTACGACTTACTCCCAATGTGCCGACTAACCCAGTCTCGTCTGATCGGCCCCCTGCTCTCCGAATTCATTCAGACTGCTGCGACGTTACAGGCATTTGATGAGAACACCGAACGCTCTGCCCCCATTACATCTCGAGCCCCATGGACTTTTTCGCACCCTAAAGTAAACCTCTCTCTATTTGGACCGTCTCCTCTCCTAACATTTCTTCTCTAATCGGACTGCCAACTCTGTGCCCGGTAATGACCTAGTCTCATCTGACCGGTCTGCTTCTTTGTCCTTTTCCATACCAGCAACATTTAAACGGTCTAGACTCTGTAGACTCAAGGTATGTTGCACTTACGTTGACAGCATGCTAGACTTGTTCACCCTCTATTTATATAGGCACCTCCACCTTTCGACCCACTCCATTTGCCCTCCAAAAATTAGCTGTTAGACTCAATCTCGTTTCGCCGACTAATCCTGCCTCGTCTGATCGGTCTCTCGCTTTCCAACTTCTCTCAGGCTCCTGTGACATTACTGGCTATCGTTCAGATATCTGAGCGCCGTTCGTATTCAAGCATTCTTCAATCGGACGATTGGTCATCCGTAACGCAGCCTCAGCTGATCAGCCAAATTCTATGGGACTGCTTTCAGGCTACCGGGATGTCAGCGGTCTAGGCTCCGTCGATCCAAGGCACTTCCTCCCTCACCTTAATATCCTGCCAAACTTGTTCGCCCTATGTTAACATAACTACTTCTATCTCTGAGCAGTCTAATCTTACTGACTCCACTTTCCTTCCCAAATGAACCATAGGACTCAAGCACAATGCGCCGACCAAGTCCAACCTCGGCAGATCGGTCTTCTTTTCTCCTACTTCTGCGACGCTGCCTGCCATACTCAGATGACCGAATGCTCAGGCAACATTACCTCGAGAGCCACGTTAACTGTGGCATTCCTTATCCGTAAACATAAACTCTCGTCTCTGTCTTCACCTTATCGCGGCCTGTCTTTATCACTTCTTCATCCGCATAGCGAGCTCTCAGAGCGCTGCCCTATTATCCTCTTTGACTGCTTCCTAGCTAGCGCAATGTAGCCTTAGGCTCTGTATCACCAACACACAACTTCTCTCACATCGGGAGCCTGCCTGACTTGCATACCTGAGTATTGGCGGCACTCGGACCATTGCTAAGTGTGGCTTGACTAGTACTCCCGTTAGTATGCCCAACTTACCACTCTTTCTATTCCTATGCTGTTTACCTTATGCTCGCACTGGTATACTACTGAGACCGTTCGTGTCATAACGACACCCAATGCACGGAGTTTTCGCCCTTTGTGACCATTTTCCTAGATTCTGAAGGCTTTTGGACTGTAGAGTCATGTACGCTTTAGTGTAATTACTCTTTTGAACTACTCCTCGTATTGCCGTCAGCGTTCATTCGCTCCTAGCCGATTCTTTGAAATTCCTTTTCCTCTTGGAATGTTGCTCTACCTATCTTGCTCCCGCATTCGGTCTCAACCAAGTTGTCCTCAGTTTCAACTAAGATGCCTCTCGCATTCTGGCTTCTGCCATCCTCATCGGTTTACATGTTTCTCTAAAACCATCGCATCATTCGCTTAACTTTTGTCAAAACGCTTTGTTATATCGGTCTTTTGACCCTGCGCGTGCAGAACCTTCTTCCCACGTAGTAGCTGTAGTCTGAGTCACACCGGCGACGTAATGTATAGAACGGGCTTGCGAATTATGTATAATAAACAAAATTACATAAGTTTGAATGTATCATAGGCACCGGTGAGCGCCACCAGTCTGTTTTATTGTTTCTTGATTCATTGCTGTCTCTGTTTGAACACCTCTTGTCCGTTGCCCGTTTTTCCCGAGATTCCCACAGGTACATCCGCCAAAACAAGAAGGTTTATCCACTGGGACTGGCCGACCCATCCTCAAAACGCTTGGTCCTTTCTCCAAGAAATGAAAAACCCACACACTGGTCCAAATGGAGCTCATTCCGCCATTCCGGAGGCGCTACCTTCATGGTGTCTAAACAAATGGGTTTAGCTTGCCTCGTACTCAGAGAACAATTTACTCACCTGGAATAATATATGTACATGGATCCCCCTTTCCACAATCGAAGAAAAGCAACTCTGACGTGATTACCTTTACTGCATAAAACCTTCCTATTCGCCAGTCACCTGGAGCTATTCTGATGTCATTTCACGGACTGCGTTGCGCACGTATACGTGGCTATTCCGATGGTCTTCCATGGAATCTTCACTTGGCTATGGAAACAGTTACACTTACTTACATTTGCAGGGATCCTAAATCCAATTTGCGGAGAATGGCGTCTTTACCTATTAAGGACATATTCAGCCACAAGAAACAACTTCACTCACCGACCCCATGACAAGTCCAGCGTGGATAGCTGGACATGGTTTGCGAGCTGAGCAAGAATATAATACAAGAGCCGGCCTCTATCAGCAAAGTGTTTACTCACCTGCATCATTATCATTCGACTCTTCGAATCTTGCATCATTGACCAGCTTCAACGACTGCTGGCGTATCAGAACTAAGCCATTCGGCCAACCAACGAAGAATTTTGGCTGTCAACCGACTGCGAATAATAGAATGCAAAATCGGTCTATACGATGCATAACCGACTTGCACTACTGTTCAACGAAAGCTACGGCGGTGTTCCAGGACGTGGTGGGTTTTCGCCTGGCAAGCGTTCTCCCATACCTTATTAGTAAACCTCTCTCTATCCTTATGGCCCCTGTACTATCATTTCTTCTCTAATCGGACTGCCAACTCTTAGTTGCTTGTAATAATCTAGTCTCATCTGACCGGTATGCTCCTTTGACCTTTTCCAGACTAGCAAGATATACCGATCTAATCTCTCTAGTCTCACAACTATGTCTGGCTTATATTGACAGCCCGCTAGACTTGTTTACCCTTGATTAATATAGGCACTTCCATCAGTAACCTGTACCCTCAAATCTTCAATCGGATGACCGACGCTTAGTGCCATGCCCTTCTTTGTCATTATCTGATCAGTGAAATTCTCTGGGACTACTATGAGGCCTCTGGATGTGTCGACTTCTCGAGTCTCGTCTGTTCGGTCTCCGGCTCTCAGAGTTCTCTCAGATTACCGGGATATTACCGATGCTGTTTCAGCACTGAACGTTTCATACTTCGCACGAGAGCGTCCCTGGCTCACCACACTTTAGTAGTAAACCTTTTTCATCCTGACTATCGTCTCTTAACTGCTCTCATGAATTACTCTTCGCACTGCCGTCCGCATTCTTCCGCTCATAGCTGATTCCTTAAATTTCCTTTTCTTCTTGGAACGTTGCTTTACCTATGTTGCTCCCGCATTCGGTCTCAGCCATGTTGTCCTTAGTTTCACCTAAGATGCCGCTCGCATTCGGTCTGCTGTCATCATAATCGGTTTACCTGTTACTCTCCTACAATCATATTAATCGCTTAACGTTGTCAACACGCTTTGTTATACCATTCTTTCTACCTAGTAGTTGTAGTCTGAGGCACACCAGCGACGTGATGTAAAGAACGCGCTTGCAAATCATGTATACTAAACAAAATTACATAAATTTTAAAGTATCATAGGCACCGTTGCGCGCCACCAGTCTGTGTTTGTGCTTCTTGCTTCGTTGCTGTCTTTCTGTTTGGCTGCCTCTTGTCCGTTGCCCGTTTTCTCCCGAGATTTCCACAGATACATCCGCCAAAACAAGAAGGTTTATCCACTGGGAATAGTCGACCCACTATCAATAGCCAGCTGGTTTACATGCTTGTTCTTTTCTCCGGGAGGTGAAGAACCCACACATCGTTCCAAATGGAGCTCTTTCCGCCATTCTGGAGAAGCTACCACCACGGGGTCTAAACAAATGAGTTTAGCTCGCCTCGTACTCACAATGGATCCACTGTTCCACAACCGGAGACTGACTATTCTGGCGTGATTACCTTCACTGCCTCAAACATTCCGATTCTCCAGTCACCTGGAGCTTTTCTGATGTCATTTCACGGACAGCACTGCGCGCGCATAAGCGTCTTTTCCGATGATTTTTCCTGGAGTTCTCACTTGGTCATGGAAACAATTACACTTACATTTGAAGGAAATACTTGTCCACTTTGCGGAGGATAGCATTTATTCCTGTTCTGGACATATTCAGACACAAGAAACAACTGCACTCACCGTCCCTATGACAAGTCCAGCATGGATAGCTGGACACGGGTTGCGAGCCGGACAATATAATAGAAAAAGCCGGCCTCTATTAACAATATGTTTACTCACCCGCATCATTATCATTCGACTCTGCGTATCTTTTACATCATTGACTGGCTTCATCGACTATTGCCGGTTCAGTACTAAGCCATTTGGCCAACCACCGAATAAATTTGGGCTGTCAACCGACTGCGAATAATAGAGTGCAAAATCGGTCTATACGATGCAAAGCCGACTAGCACTACAGTTCAACGGAAGCTACGACAGTGTTCCAGGACGTGGTGGGTTTTCGCCTGGCAAGCGTTCTCCCTATAAAAAGCCACAAATGTCCGCTTAACAACACTGCAACGTGGCGGATGTGACTCGCCACAAAATAAAGTCACAGCTATACATTTCACACTGACGTAGTCCTCAGCCTCCAACATCGAACCTGTGCAACTGATTTTACTATGAAGAATGCTTTAGTGCAGTACAGATCATCCCGGCTTCGTAATGGTCATTGATTGCACTAAACCTTGTTTGGGCTCCTGTGCTCATGGATCACTACATGGCAAATTTACCCCCCACTTGTATCTTGACGCAACAGTTTTTGCGCGCCACGGCGCCATTATGATCCTTGATCCGACTATTATCTGACAATATGCTCGCTCTTATGGACTACTTCTTTTCGTTTATTCCTTTCATTGTAACGAAATGTTTTAATATTCCAAAGAAGCTATGCTTGTATGCATATTTGATCATGCCTTTTAGAGGTGTGTCTCGTTTTACACAGAATATACTATTTATTTATTTATTTATTTATGTATTTATTTATAAAAAGCCACAAATGTCCGCTTAACAACACTGCAACGTGGCGGATGTGACTCGCCACAAAATAAAGTCACAGCTAAGCATTTCACACTGACGCAATCCTCAGCCTTTTACATCGAACCTGTGCAACTAATTCTGCTATGAAGAATGCTTTGTTGGAGCACAGATCATCTCTGTCTCGTAATGGTTATTGGTTGCAAAAAGCCTTGTTTAGGCTCCTGTGCTCACGGATCACTACCTGGCGAAATTACCCCCAAACTTGTGTGTTGACGGATTTTTGCGCGCCACAGCGCCATAATATCCCTGGGTCTGACTATTACCTGACAGTACGCTCAGTCATACGGACAACATCTTTTCTTTTATAACTTTCATTACAACGAAAAGTTTTAACATTCCACAGAAACTATGCTTGTATGCATATTTGATCACGCCTTTACAGGTGTGTCTCGTTTTACCGAGAATATAATCTTTATTTATTTATTTATTTATATTCATGTAGCCACTTGCATCCCAAACCTATCCGTCTCCGCTGACTCTTTATTTATTTTCCCACCTCAACTGTACGACTTACTCCCAATGTGCCGACTAACCCAGTCTCGTCTGATCGGCCCCCTGCTCTCCGAATTCATTCAGACTGCTGCGACGTTACAGGCATTTGATGAGAACACCGAACGCTCTGTCCCCATTACATCTCGAGCCCCATGGACATTTCCACACCGTATAAGTAAACCTCTCTCTATTTGGACCGTCTCCTCTCCTAACATTTCTTCTCCAATCGGACTGCCAACTCTGCGCCCTGTAATGACGTAGTCTCATCTGACCGGTCTGCTTCTTTGTCCTTTTCCATACCAGCAACATTTAAACGGTCTAGACTCTGTAGACTCAAGGTATGTTGCACTTACGTTGACAGCATGCTAGACTTGTTCACCCTCTATTTATATAGGCACCTCCACCTTTCGTCCCACTCCATTTGCCCTCCAAAA
Source organism: Dicrocoelium dendriticum (assembly GCA_944474145.2). Taxonomy (NCBI): domain Eukaryota; kingdom Metazoa; phylum Platyhelminthes; class Trematoda; order Plagiorchiida; family Dicrocoeliidae; genus Dicrocoelium; species Dicrocoelium dendriticum. Next base: position 101,580,330 of record OX104068.1, on the reverse strand, counting down.
ATTAGCTGTTAGACTCAATCTCGTTTCGCCGACTAATCCTGCCTCGTCTGATCGGTCTCTCGCTTTCCAACTTCTCTCAGACTCCTGTGACATTACTGGCTATCGTTCAGATATCTGAGCGCCGCTTGTATTCAAGCATTCTTCAATCGGACGATTGGTCATCCGTAACGCAGCCTCAGCTGATCAGCCAAATTCTATGGGACTGCTTTCAGGCTACCGGGATGTCAGCGGTCTAGGCTCCGTCGATCCAAGGCACTTCCTCCCTCATCTTGTTATCCTGCCGAACTTGTTCGCCCTATGTTAACATAACTACGTCTATCTCTTACCCGTCCAATCTTACTGACTCCACTTTCCTTCCCAAATGAACCATAGGACTCAATCACAATGCGCCGACTAAGTCCAACCTCGGCAGATCGGTCTTCTTTTCTCCTACTTCTGCGACGCTGCCTGCCATACTCGGATGACTGAATGCTCGATCACCGTTACCTCAAGAGCCACGTTAACTGTGGCATTCCTTATCCGTAAACATAAACTCTCGTCTCTGTCTTCACCTTATCGCGGCCTGTCTTTATCACTTCTTCATCCGCACAGCGAGCTCTCAGAGCCCTGCCCTATTACCCTCTTTGACTGCTTCCTAGCTAGCGCAATGTAGCCTTAGGCTCTGTATCACCAACACACAACTTCTCTCACATCGCGAGCCTGCCTGACTTGCATACCTTGTATTCATGTAGCCACTTGCATCCCAACCCTATCCGTCTCCGCTGACTCTTTATTTATTTTCCCACCTCAACTGTACTACTTACTCCCAATGTGACGACTAACCCAGTCTCGTCTGATCGGCCCCCTGCTCTCCGAATTCATCCAGACTGCTGCGACGTTACCGGCATTTGATGAGAACACCGAACGCTCTGTCCCCATTACCTCTCGAGCCCCATGGACTTTTCCACACCTTATAAGCAAACCTCTTTCTATCCGGACCGTCTCTTCTCCTTATGGCGTTCTCTATTATCATTTCTTCTCTAATCCGACTGCCAGCTCTCCGTGCCTTGTAACAACCTAGTCTCATCTGAACGGTCTGCTCCTTTGGCCTTTTCCAGAGTAGCAAGATATACCGATCTAATCTCTATAGACCCAAAAGTGTGTCTTGCTTTCATTGACAGCCGGGCAGACTTGTTTACCCTTTATTAATATAGGCACTTCCATCGGTAACCTTACCCTCTATCCTTCAATCGGATGACCGACGCTTAGTGCCATGCCCTTCTTTGTCATCATCCGATCAGTGAAATGCTCTGAGACTAGTACGAGGCCTAAGGATGTGTCGACTATTCAAGTCTCGTCTGTTCGGTCTCCGGCTCTCAGAGTTCTCTCTGACTACCGGGATATTACCGGTGATTTTTCAGGACTGATCGATTCATACTTCGCATGAGAGCGTCCTTGGCTTCGCTACACTTTAGTAGTAAAACGTTTTCATCCTGACTATCGTCTCCTAATTGCTCTCACGATTTACTCTTCGCACTGCTGTCCGCATTCTTCCGCTCATAGCTGGTTACTTAAATTTCCTTTTCTTCCTAAAATGTTGCCTTACCTATGTTGCTCCCGCATTCGGTCTCAACCTAGTTGTCCTTAGTTTCACCTAAGATGCCGCTCGCATTCGGTCTGCTGTCATCATCGTCGGTTTACCTGTTACTCTCCTACAATCATATTAATCGCTTAACTTTGTCAACTCGCTTTGTTATATCCGTCTCTTGACCCTGCGCATGCAGATCCTTCTTTCTACCCAGTAGTTGTAGTTTGAGTCACACCAGCGACGTGAGGTACAGAACGCGCTTGCAACTCATTTATACTAAACCAAATTACATAAATTTTAAAGTATCATAGGCACCGTTGCGCGCCACCAGTCTATGTTTGGGCTTCTTGCTTCATTGCTGTCTTTCTGTTTGGCTGCCTCTTGTCCGTTGCCCGTTTTCTCCCGAGATTTCCACGGATACATCAGCCAAAACACGAAGGTTTATCCACTGGGAATAGTCGACCCACCCTCAATAGTCAGCTGGTTTACATGCTTGACCTTTTCTCCGGGAGATGAAGAACCAACATATCGTTCCAAATGGAGCTCTTTCCGCCATTCTGGAGAAGCTACCACCACGGGGTCTAAACAAATGAGTTTAGCTCGCCTCGTACTCACAGTAGAACAATTTACTCACCTGGAATAATGTATTTACATGGATCCACTGTTCCACAACCGAAGACAGACAATTCTGGCGTGATTATCTTCACTGCCACAAACATTCCGATTCTCCAGTCACCTGGAGCTTTTCTGATGTCATTTCACGGACAGCATTGCGTGCGTATAAGCGGCTTTTCCGATGACCTTTCATGGAGTTCTCACTTGGCCATGGAGACGCACTTACATTTGAAGGAATTACTAGTCCACATTTCTTCCTGTTATGGACATATTCAGACTCAAGAAACAACTGCAATTACCGTCCCTATGACAAGTCCAGTATGGATAGTTGGTCACGCGTTGCGAGCCGGACAATATAATAGAAAAAGCCGGCCTCTATTAACAATGTGTTTACTCACCTGCATCAATATCATACAGCTTTGCGACGCTTTTACATCATTGACCGGCTTCAACGACTACTGCCGGATCATTACTAAGCCATTCGGCCAACGAAGGAAGAATTTTGGCTTTCAACGGACTGCGAATAATAGAGAGCAAAATCGGTCTATACGATGCAAAGCCGACTAACACTACAGTTCAACGGAAAATACGACAGTGTTCCAGGACGTGGTGGGTTTTCGCCTGGCAAGCGTTCTCCCTATAAAAAGCCACAAATGTCCGCTTAACAACACTGCAACGTGGCGGTTGTGACTCGCCACAAAATAAAGTCACAGCTATACATTTCACACTGATGCAGTCCTCAGCCTCCTACATCCAACCTGTGCAACTGATTTTACTATGAAGAATGCTTTAGTGCAGTACAGATCATCCCGGCTTCGTAATGGTCATTGATTGCACTAAACCTTGTTTGGGCTCCTGTGCTCATGGATCACTACATGGCAAATTTATCCCCACTTGGTTCGTGACGCAAAAGCTTTTGCGCGCCACAGCGCCATTATGGTCCGTGATCTGACTGTCACCTGTCAATATGCTCGCTCTTATGGACTACATCTTTTCGTTTCTTCCTTTCATTGAAAAAAAATGTTTTAATATTCCAAAGAAACTATGCTTGTATGCACGTTTGATCATGCCTTTAGAGGTGTGGCTCGTTTTACAGAGAATATACCGTTTATTTATTTATTTATTTATTTTTTTATTTATTCATTTATATGAAGCGGGGAGGACCATGGGCTATTGGAAGGACAAACGATACCGAGACGAAGCATATGTTCGAACTGTGCCTTGGCAGTAGCGAGCTTGTCTGGAGGTAATCGTCGAGGTCGGGCGGTTACTGGCGACCCATATGTTAAGATGTGATGCGTAACTCCGTTCTTAAGCTCAGGAAAGTCATTAGACGATTGACAGATAGCAGGAAACTGCAGTAATAGTTTGGTAAACACCTTGTCAGCGGGCAATGCCAAGCGAAGACCGATCGAAGTGACTTTACTCGAAACGGACAAGGATGTCAAACTATCGCATAGTTTACGGTTACGCTGGTCCACGATCAGGCCAAACTTGGTAAGGAAATCAACACTAAGGATGGGGCGTTGGACGTCATCAATGAGGAAAACAAAGGGAAAACTTCGACGAAAACCAAGGTTAAGAGTCAAAATTTTCTGGCTGTATGTATGGATCTTGGTATTATTCGCCGCCTGCAATGTCAGTCCGGTTGGAAGCAGGTTGCGTTTTTCTGCATAACGAGGAATAACGCTGACCTTGGCACCGGTGTCAACCAAGAAGTTTAAATTGGTTGAGAAATCGTAGACGTAAAGTAGGCGACTGTAAGATTGGCCAGACGCAGCCGTAGCCATCACTGGCTGGCGTGGAGGTTTCCCTGCTGCGATTTGTTGAATGACTTCGCATGGTTACAACCAGGTCGACAATTCCTTGCATCATCGCCAAAACGGTGGTGGTACCAACAGAAATGACGTTTGAAACTCCTGGCGTACTGCGTCTACTTCGGGAGGAGCGTCTAGGGCTTCTGCCATGGTAGCGATTAGTGCTCGAGATGGCGAGCTCCAGTTTCGATAACCTCTCAGAAATGGTTTCAATCGGGTCAGTCTTAAGATCGGCGTTAGCGGTCGACTCAACTGCGTGACATGCTACGGGTTTATGAAAGTACTCATGAACTTTGTCTGCTGTTTCAGCCAGCTTGTCCAAAGACAAATCATCTGCGACGACGGTGAGAAGAGCTGAGGTGTTCGATGGAAGACATTTCGTCCAGAAATGTCGCAGAATCGTGTCAACGACCTTAGAGGACCAACGTAAGCATGTGCCTGAGAAGTTGTGACGGCGCGCGATCACCTAATTCAAGACCGGAAAGTAATTGTCGAAGTCTAGCTTCGTCGGAGGCCGTGGTGCGCTTTAATACGGCGACTTTGAGTTTATCGTAAGGTGCGTCAGCCGGAATCGAATCGAGAAAGTCTATAAGGTCAGTTGCGATGTGGGTAGGAAGCTGGGCAGTGACATGTGCGAACATCTAGGACTGGGAAGTAATACGGCGTATGCGAAAAAGAGCTTCCAACTGTAAAAACCATACGTGTGGATTAGAAGAACCGAAGACAGGGAAGGAGAAACCAACAAAATTTTCCGAAATGTCGGTGCGGGAATCGTGGTCCGACATAGTAAAGTCAAAAAAGGAGTTTTGAGCTTTCAGAAAAAGAAAACGTGCTCACCAAATATGTAGTAGAAAAGGCCAAACGGAAAGGGCTTAACTACATATAAGAACTCAGTCTATAAATAAAAATGCTGTAGCTGACCTTAGGTAAAGCACGATCTTCGCTAGGCTGTCAGTTAGTCGCACTATCTGGTCGGAAGACGGAACTTAGTCGGCACAATAAATCGACGCATTAGATCCGATGATCGATGGACGTGGCCAGCAGATAGGCGACGACAAACAGCAAAATACGCGGAGCCGAAACCGGGCCGGGACTCTCACATCTGAGATTTGCCTAGCGGCGGGTTTGGTTCGGTAGGTATGCTTGTAGTGGAGTGAAAACTAGTCTTACACTACCGCACCAGAAGGAAAGGATTAGTGTCAAATAAAAGTATCAACACGCTGACCTTCAGTAGTGACGGTTGGACTAACTCCACTGATATGGCACACTCCCTGATACGATATTGCAGTGTTGGTTCCGCGAAGTTCAGACTTTCCAAGCACACAGGCAAAATCTCAACACGCCGCCGCAAGAAAGCAGAACACGCCGTTCGAGGTCGAGAATGTGTATATGTAAAAACAGTGAATTAAAACAACTGTACAAGACGCATAGGAAAACGAAATGAGGAAAGCGCAAAAAATGAAAAAGCTATGAACACTACAGGACTCCCCATAGAGCGTGCGTGGGCAAGCGAATGCTCGAAATGTACGCCTCACTGATTGTAAAACGCTAGTTTAGAAGGAAGAGCCACCGTACGACCAAAACTTGTGCTTTTGTGTGTGTGAGTGGTTGCAGGGGGAGCTGCAGAGGGTTGCGAGGGAAGGGCACTGGGATCACACATAGGCTGTGTAGGGAAGTGCTCTGCGATGGATCATTATCTGGAACAGATGCGTCTGAAGATTGCTGAGACGGAAGAAGTTCGATGTAAGCAGGTTTCAAGCGATCAATGCTTACAGAGTCTTTGTAGCCATTTCGGTCCAACACAAAATACTTGTCCTTGCGGTCGATGACCTTGTAAGGACCCTCGTAGGGTGGCATCAGAGGTTTACGAACAGTATCGATGCGCACAAGAACGTAGCGACAATCGCGAAGATCAGGATGGACCTGTGGGTTACGAAGCGTGAGTCGTGGAGGTGTTGGGCGTACCGAGCTGAAAGGACTCCTCAGGCGTGTGGCATAGGATGTAGGATCCATTTCACCAGTGACCCTTGAATCTAACACCATCTCTCCAGGAAGTCTAAGTGGCGTGACAAAAACTAACTCAGCAGGGCAACAGTCTATGTCTTCCTTGACCGCGTTACGTATGCCAAGTAGGATTATTGATAAACGCTCCGACCATTGCGTGCTCGACTGAGAAGCGGTAATCGAAGCTTTCAGTTGACGATGGAAGCGTTCGACCAAACCATTGGCAGCGGGATGGTAAGCGGTTGTGCGTATGTGAGAACAACCGAGCAAACGACTTAGGTCACGAAACAACGAAGAAGTGAACTGCGGACCTCTGTCTGTCGTGATAGTAGCAGGTGCGCCAAAGAACCAAATCCAGGTTTCGAGGAAGGTTCGCGCTACTGTTTCGGTGGAAACGTCTCGTAATGGCACTGCATGCGGTCAACGTGTAAATCTATCAACACATGTCAGCAAGTATTGAAAACCGTTGGAAGGGGGCAAAGGCCCAACGATATCCAAATGGACATGCCTGAAGCGAGCATCCGGTGATGAAAAGGTGCCAGGGACGGTGATTGTATGGCGATGAATCTTGCTGGTCTGACATGTAACACAGAGCTTCGCCCACTGTTGGATGTCAGAGCGCATATTGGGCCAAACAAAGCGATCTGTGATCAACTTAACAATAGCCCGAATGCCTGGGTGCGAGAGTCCATGGAAATGATCGAAAACGGCACGGCGGTAACGCTGGGGAACGTAGGGCCGAGGCTTACCGGTAGACATGTCACAATGAACTTTGGAGTCAGAGTTAAGACGCGGCAGGAGGGTAAGTTTGATCGAAGGGTTTGATTTCATTTGCATAAACTCAGAATCGCCCTCCTGATGAGCAGCGATTTCTTCTAGATCAGAGGTCGGACGTGAAATTTCTTGAATTCCAATACGGGACATTGCGTCGGCTACCACGTTGACAGTGGCGTCTATATGACGGATGTCCGTAGAGAAATGCGATATGTAATCAAGATGTCGGGTTTCACGAGGGGAAAAACGGTCCGAAGAACCACGAAAGGCAAAAACAAGTGGCTTGTGAGCAGTTAGAATGGTAAATGAACGACTTTCAAAAAGGTGTCGAAAGTGTTTTATAGCGAGATAGATTGCCAAAAGTTCTCTTCCGAAGGTACTATATTTAGTTTGTGCAGGCTGTAATTTGCGGAAAAAAAGGATAATGGTTCGGGATGACCATTGATGAGTCGCTGCAAAACGGCTCCAACTGCGGTTTGTGACGCATCGGTTTTAAGGATGAGAGGTGTGTTAACGTCCGTCCGTAAATGGCTCAACGCCGTGACGTTAGACAAAGCATGTTTAATCGTGTCGAAAGCGTCCATTGCTTCGTTTGTGGGTTTAAATTTTCGAGTCTTTTCTCTAAGCAAGTCGGTTAAAGGTTGAAGCAGTTTAGAGCAATCAGGTATAAAGCGGCCGTAATAATTCACCATACCGAGGAAACGGCGCAGGCTTTTGTAGGACTGTGGCATCGGATACTCCGTGATTGCTTTTGTTCTCTCCGGGAGTGGACTGATTCCGGTGCGATCGATTCGATGCCCGAGAAAATCAACGCTGGACTGGCCAAAGACACATCTGTCCACGTTGATGGTAACGTGTAGCGCCCAAAAAGATAACTCTTATCTTTCGTGTACAATTTACTTGTTGACCGATTGTACATTGTTCCTTCTTGTTTTAATCTTGCAACCGGCTCGACACACAACTGCCTTGTAAGTCCCCGCGCTCACGTGTACGCTCTTGCCTTGCTTCATCCGTCCGCTTCTTGTTGTAGCCCATCGAATACAGTCCGCTGTGTCCGACTCCAATTGCCTTCTGATATCCGCGCTTAATTCCGCGCATCGTCTCGGACCAGTATTAACTAGTCCTACAAATTGGTGATCCCGATTCGCACGCGCGAATTCAACATTTTTTCTCGTTTGTATTTTTGGTGAGTTCGTTCCTTTTTTCGATTATATACCTACATTCCTTTGTTTCTTGCGTAATTTTAGTACTTTTATCGTATTTCGTTCGTTTTTTATCTTCCGACTCACATTTCGTGAGTGGTATCTGAGTCGATTCACAGCGTAAACATGCTTCCTTTGGATGTTCCAAGTTTCATGGAACACAGTCCAGAAGTTTGGTTTACGATATTCGAGATCGAACTAGAAAATAAGGGCATAACGGCGGACCGGCCAAGTTACAATCAGCTCGTCCCACGCCTTCCTTCGTCGGTTGTGACGTTGATTGAGGACATTCTACTCTGCCCATCGAATGAGGCAAAGTATGAAACGATGAAGCAAGCGATTTTGAAAGAGTTACGACCCAGCGCACGAACACGATTTGAGCAGCTCAATGGTCTCAAGCTTGGAGATCGCAAGCCGTCGGCATTGCTCCGCGAACTTCAGCGCATCGCTGGTCCCTTATTCTTGAGCGAAGGAGGGATAAAGGAGCTGTGGTTTGCACGTCTCCCAGCTCCATTGCCGGTAATGCTGTCCATGTTTATAGATGCACCCTTGAAAGACTTAGCTACCAAGGCAGACGCTGCGTTCGAACGTTTTCCGCAGCAGACGACCAGTAACTCCGATGACGTATTCTCACCGATGAAAACCGAATCCCATGTTTGTTCACAGTCGTTAGACCGGTCTGACTCTAAAGACGAGGAAATTGCGCTACATCGCAGCAGGATAGCAGCAATGAAGGTTTTGAAGCAGCGGGTGCCACGGCCAAATGCTGACCACGTTTTGGCTACCGTTCATTTCGGCTCGTGGGTGCCTGCACCGAGTACGTCACGTTCGGCAAGAAAGCGCTACATTTTCCTTACAAGTTCTCAGCCAGATAATGTCAAACCCGTCGAAGAAGTATGTTGGTATCACCGCCAATACGGTGGAAGAGCTAGACGTTGTCGGGCTTCCTGCATTAGGCACGACGCAGGGAAAACGAATAGCCCGCATACTAGCACTACAAACGTATCATTCAATAACCAAGCAAACCGACTGCCTAAATACCTTGAAGCCTGCACGACATCCTCGCCTCGTGAGAAATTTCAGCCGCATCGACCATATGAAATTGAGGGATAGAGCCCTCCAGGTCAATTGGATCCCTGACCAGGAACAGGCATCTTTGGAACAAAGGTGGTCTGTGCTTAAAACTGGTTTAGTACAACTATTGAATGAGTTTGCTCCTCTTCGTCCTGCGAGACATTTCAGCAAGCCTCGGTGGTGGTGGAGGAGAATTGATAGAGCTCTAAAGAGAAGAAATGAGAAGTGGAAAAATTCATTGAGGCCAGGGGCTTTCGACGATGGCTGCAGTACACAAAAAGCCGGAATACGGCTATCAAGATGCAACGGCAGGCTAAATACTCTTATGAGCTTCGGCTGGCTCGGTATGCGAAAACAAATCCAAAGTGTTACTACGGCTATGTTCAGTCTAAAGCCTCCCTAAGAGAGGACGTTGGGTGTATAATTATGGAAGATGACAGCCAGGCTGTGGAAGCCGGAGATAAAGCTGAAATGCTGCTAAGAGTCTTTCAGAATCTGCATAGGAGGTACAATGGATGTGCTGCACCATCGCAGCCACACTGTGTCAGCAGTTGTATAATGCAGGACATCGTGCTGACTGCGCAAGAGGTCTTTACTGTGATGACTAACTTGCATCCCTTCAAATCAGCCGGTCCTGGCGATGTACATCCGGCAATAGTCAAGCCACTAGCTGACATCCTTCAACATCCTGTTCTGGAGCTGTTCAACTTGTCGCTCCAGGAATGCAAGTTGCCACGAGACTGGAAGGAAGCAGCCATAGTTGCAATTCACAAGGGTGGCTCCAAATCGGAGCCCCTTAACTACAGACCCATCAGTCTAACCTGTGTCTTGCTCAAGTGTTTAGAGAAGCTTTTAGGAAACCGGATTTGTGAGCATTTGGCGGAACACAGTCTACTTAGAGCAGAGCAGCATGGTTTCATTAAAAAAAATCGTGCCTCACTAATCTACTGTGCTTCCTCGATGAGATTACTCGATGTCTTGACGAAGGGATTCCGGTAGAGGTCTGCCATCATGACTTTAGCAAGGCTTTCGACTCAGTAAATCACCGTTTCCTACTTAAAAAATTAGCATCGTTCGGAGTACATCATAGACTTTTGTCTTGGGTGTCAGAATTCTTATGTGGGAGAACGTTTCGAGTTAGAATCGGTGATGTGCGTTCTAGTGTGGGCGTGGCCTACAGTGGAGTACCCCAAGGATCGGTGCTAGGTCCACTTTTGTTTCTTATGTTTATAAACGACTTGGCTCCTCTTATTGAAGACCCCTGTTACATCTTTGCGGATGACTTGAAGCTAGTCAGCAGGGGCAACCGTGCAACACTGGCCAAGGATATCATCAGTGTGGCAAACTGGTCGAAGCAATGGGACCTGCCCTTGAATGCAAGCAAGTGCCAAATTCTGACCACTAGTAAAGACGTACTTGCGGTTCAGACTTCCTTTGGGCCCTTCCCCTTACAATGCACTACCCAGGCACGCGATTTAGGAGTCATCATGACGAGCAGCTTCATGCCTTCGATGCAATGTCGATATGCCGCCAACAAAGCGCGACGAGAATTGTTTCGCCTTAGGAGGGCTCTGTGTAATACCAAGCCAGAAGTGTTCCTGCCACTATACAAAGCAGTAGTTAGGCCACACTTAGAGTATTGTGTTCAAGCTTGGTCGCCCTATCTCCGTGATGATGTTCTTTGCCTGGAGAAGATTCAAAGGCTAGCAACCAGGATGGTTGAAGGTCAACGGAGGAAGCCGTATGAAGATCGCCTAAAGAGCCTGGGGTTGTTTTCCCTTGAACGGCGTAGACTGAGAGGCGATCTGATAGAAACATTTAAGATCATGAAGGGCTTCAGTGCCATCGTGCCCTCTGATTTATTTGAGCTGGCTGATTCTGAACGCTTGCGTGGACATCGCTTGAAGCTCAAACAACAGTGAGCTAGACTGAACGTCAGAGCTAAGTTCTTCTCAAATCGTGTAGTGCGCAACTGGAATAAGTTGCCTACGGAACTAATGGATTGTGAGACTGTGGTTGCCTTCAAAGCAGGCCTAGACAGGTGCTGGCCGCGTATTTTTCCGGAATTAATATAATCCTATCCAATTTATTCGTATTGTTATCCGATGTTGATCCTTGTAAAAGCAGATTGCTCTCGCTTTTGCTTCATTTCTTTTTGCAGAGGCAAGGAGAGGCGATCAAAAGTCGAAGTGCCGGGGCTCTGGTTCGCTTACCGGTACAAGAAGCTGGACGCTCGTTAGGCGGAAGCCTGTATCGTCCACGGATTTTGACCTGACCTGACCTTAAGGATCGACGTTCTTCCATCACCTTTCTCATCGACACGGGAGCGGAAGTCAGCGTCATCCCAGCGACCTCTAGCGACAAGCACTCGGAGCCTAGGTACAATTTGCGTGCGGCCAACGGTTCGCCGATAGCTTTATACGGTCAGCGCATGATGAACCTAGAATTAAATTTCCGCAGAGACTTTTACTGGGTTTCCACGGTTGCGTCAGTACCTTTCGCAATTATCGGCATCGATTTTCTTCGCCATTTCGGATTGCTTGTCGACGCGGGTCGCAACAGAATTTTAGATGATCATACGAAACTAGGGGTTGATGGTGTCCTTTCAGATGTCCCGATAATCAGCCCTATATTTCGGATCGCAGACGCACCGTCCGACTACTTGAGCCTCCTCTCCGAACACCCGCGACTGGTTCGACCGGCTGCAGAGCTTCCACCAGTCACGACAGAGGTCGCTCACCACATAGTTACGCGCGGCCAACCAATTAGCGCACGACCAAGACGGCTTGCTCCAGAAAAACTACGGGCAGCACGAGCCGAATTTGACCACATGCTTCAACTTGGTATCGTGAGACCGTCCAACAGCCCATGGGCGTCGCCTCGTGGTACCTGATCTGAAGAAAATCCCACACCCCCTCTGTTTCGAGCGGAGGGTTGTGCACGCCTGGAACAGTCTGCCAGAACACGTCGTCCAGGCCGAATCTGTGCAGAAATTCAAATCTTTGTTGGATTTACACTTTGCTAACATACGTTTCAGAGAACGGTTGCCACTTGACAACGATATCGCCCACTTGCGACTCACTGTGTAAACAAGCCTTTTGTGTGCTACAGAGGGAGTGGCTGAACCACCTCAGGATAACCACCGGACGTGTTTATTTTTTTAATGTTTTTTGATTATCACCTGATGGAGTTGTACAGAATTATTTTCTACTTGTTCCAAACAAAATACAGTATTCTGCACATGGTCCCGAAGAAGATTGTGGGGGACTGGCGTCCTTGCGGCGACTACCGATCCTTAAATACGGTGACCACATCCGATCGCTAGCCGATCCCACACATAGTGGATCTCACCGCCAGTCTGGCGGGCAAAAATATCTTCAGCAAATCGACTTCGTACGCGCATACAACCAAATTTCGGTAGCCAAGGCGGACATCGCTAAAACTGCCGTGACGACTCCATTGGGTTTGTTCGAGTTTCTGCGCATGCCATTCGGTCTAAAAAACGCCGCGCAAACTTTTCAGCGTTTCATCGACCAAGTTTGTCGCGGTTTAGACTTCGCTGACGCGTATCTTGACGCATATTAATCGCAAGCTCTTCACGAGAAGAGCACATACGCCACGTACGAACACTTTTTGATCGTTTATATCAACACGGGGTGACGATCAACGCAGAAAAGTGTTCGTTTGGTGTCGATACAGTCAGTTTCCTGGGCCATCGTATCTCTTCTGCAGGCGTCGTGCCACTGCAGGATAAAATTCAAGCCATCATCGACTACACCGAGCCTCATTCTTTCAAACAGCTCAGGCGTTTTGATGGCCTTGTTAACTTTTACCGACGATTTATACCCAACTGCGCCTCGCTGATGCAACCCCTCACGGACCTTCTCCGAGGGAAACTTAAGAAATTCGAATTTCCTGCCGCAGCACGCGCTGCTTTTAAGTCGCTGAAAGAGGCTATCGCCAACATAGCTTCTATAGCGCATCACGATCCGGCCGCCCCACTGTCCCTCAGTACTGACGCCTCGGACGTGGCAGTCGGCGCTGTTTTGCAGCAACGAGTAGCCAACACGTGGCAGCCCTTAGCGTTTTTCTCCAAAAGCCTACAACCTACCGAATCTCGCTACAGCACGTTCGGTAGAGAACTACTAGCAGTGTATCTAGCGATACGTCACTTTCGACACGTGTTAGAAGGCCGCTCCTTTGTCGTCTTCACCGACCACAAACCCCTGACTTACGTGCTCGGCTCGACTACCGACCGATACTCTCCTAGAGAGTCGCGCCACCTTGACTATATCGCTCAGTTTACGACCGATATACGGCATGTCTCAGGTGTGCACAACGCCGTCGCCGATGCACTTTCCCGCATTCAAGCTATTTCCGCTGACGCCGGCACTGCTATCGACTTGGCAGCCATGGCCACAGCACAACTCAACGATCCTGAGGTTGATCTACTACGCAGATCTCCCTCATTGGATATACGACCCGTTCCGCTGACATCATCAGACGGAACGATACTCTGCGATTTATCTCTGGGCACGCCGCGCCCAGTCGTCCCACGCGAGTTTCGGCAGACCGTGTTCGACGCGTTGCACGGCTTGTCTCATCCAGGCGTTCGTGCATCGGTTAAACTCGTGACCGCACGATTCGTTTGGCGCAATGTTAATCGGGACGTCCGTACTTGGGCAGCTGCTTGCCTTCCGTGTCAAAGCGCGAAGGTACACAAGCACACGAGAAGCCCATTAGGCACGTTTCCGACGCCAGACGCACGTTTTCATCACGTGCACGTCGACCTCGTAGGTCCTCTGCCGCCTTCCAAAGGCTCGGTATATCTACTGACCTGCATCGATCGATTTATTAGATGGCCTGAGGCCGTCCCCATCCCAAATTGCTCCTCGGAAACGGTAGCGAAAGCTTTTATGGAGCGCTGGGTAGCTCAATACGGCTGTCCCGCCATCGTGACCACCGATCGAGGGTCACATTTCTCGTCGACATTTGCCATGTTGCTTAAGGATTTAGGCTGTCGCCACGTCCAGACGACGGCGTATCATCCGGCCGCTAACGGCATGGTGGAGCGTTTTCACCGCCAGTTGAAGGCAGCGCTACGTGCGCACGCAGATCCTTCATGGTCTGAAACGCTTCCCCTCGTTCTCCTAGGCTTAAGAAACACGGTTAAGACTGACTTCGACGCCACACCAGCGCAGCTAGTCTACGGTTGCACGCTGCGGTTGCCCAGACAACTGGTAGCACCAGCCCCATGTACTTCCACTTTTGACTACGGAAGTTACACTGACCGATTGGCTCACCAGATGCGTGAGCTACGTCCACCCGCTCCTCGATCGCAGAAGACACCAGTGTACGTGCCCGAGAAGCTGTCTACGTGTTCACACGTCCTTCTTCGCGCAGACGGTGTTCGACAGCCTCTTCAGTCGCCGTACATAGGACCCTTCAAGGTGCTGCATCGTGCGAGTAAGGCGTACACTATTGACCGCGGTGGTCGACACGAAGTCGTCACCATCGACCGTCTGAAACCCGCCTTTATGGAAGAAACTACCTCGCCTACTTCGTCTAGTAGTGCCTCTTGCGACGTCACAACTCACCGTACCAATTTTCCGCATGCTAGTGAAGTCCAACCAGACCACGATCACGGTCTGCAAGCTTCAGCAGTCCCGACATCACCCGAACTTAGTCCACCGCCTCCCACGACCAATCGCCGTGGTCGGGAGGTACGTAAGCCCGTCCGCTTTGCTGACTATGTACATTGTAAATACTTTTAAATTTGTAGATAGTGTACATATTTGTCCCACTTTTGGTCGATTAACGTTTTGAAAACAAACAAAAATATCAAAACCCCCGAAAAACTTTTTCAAAATAATATTCAAAAACCAAAAAATATTTAAACACGCAGATCATTCGTTTGTTCTTTTTGGCGTTTTCTGTGCGTGTTTTTCTATTTTCTCGTCTTTACATGCCCCAACCCTCCCCTTCGATCGACTGGCCTACACGAGGAATGTTTTCGAGGACCCTGACGCGAACACTGGTCGCTTCTCCGCGGGACGAGGATCGCTTCTTTGCGAGACGGGGGTCACTTCTCCGCGGGATGAGGATCGCTTCTTCGCGAGACGAGGGTCGCTTCTCCGTGGGACCATGGTCGTTTTCTTCGTGGGACGAGGGTCGTTTTGGCGCGGGGCGGGGTGCGGCGGGGGGAGAGACCACTCCCAAGCGCACCGTTTGGCAGCAGCGGAGGTTGAGGTCCTGTCGGCCTTTTTCTGGGCTAGCCAGTTTTTTGTAGTCCGACAAGCCCGCTCCAACGGCTCGCCGAAATGCACCCTGCCCTGCATTCAATAAATAACAAATCATAAACGGCACAGCGGACTCCGACTTCCGACGAACCCCCATTTACACGAACGCACGCCCATTTTTACTCGGCACGATTTTGCCTTACGAACCTCGTTTCAACATTCCTTTTCGATTTCGAAGGCTTTCTATGTTCAGCCTTCTAGAGGGGAGCTCTGTAGCGCCCAAAAAGATAACTCTTATCTTTCGTGTACAATTTACTTGTTGACCGATTGTACATTACTCCTTCTTGTTTTAATCTTACAACCGGCTCGACACACAACTGCCTTGTAAGTCCCCGCGCTCACGTGTACGCTCTTGCTTTGCTTCATCCGTCCGCTTCTTGTTGTAGCCCATCGAATACAGTCCGCTGTGTCCGACTCCAATTGCCTTCTGATATCCGCGCTTAATTCCGCGCATCGTCTCGGACTAGTATTAACTAGTCCTACAAACGCCATAGTGATCAAAACGCTCAAAGGTTTGGCGAAGATGAAAGGGATGTTCTTTGTGGTTAGAGCTGGCCACCAGAATGTCATCGATATAAGAAAAACAAAATCAACTCCGCAGAGAACCTGGTGAATGAATCGTTGAAATGTTTGTGTGGCGTTTCGTAGTCCAAAAGGCATGCGGACAAATTCAAAAAGACCGAAGGGAGTGGTGATAGCTGTCTTGGGAATGTCAGTAGGGGCGACAGGAATTTGGTAATATGCCCGGACCAAGTCAATTTTAGAGAAAATTGCTTTGCCGTCTAGGCCCATAGAAAAGTCGTGAATATGTGGTACCGGATACCTGTCAGGGACAGTGACAGTATTAAGCTGACGGTAATCACCACAAGGTCGCCAATCTCCACGAGACTTTTTGGGGACCATGTGCAAATGTGAAGACCATGGGCTATTAGAAGACCGGACGATACCAAGGCGGAGCATGTGCTCAAACTCGGCTTTGGCGTTGGCCAGTTTATCGGGTGGTAGTCGGCGAGGTCGAGACGTGACCGGTGGTCCACGAGTAACAATGTGGTGCACAATCTCGTGTTTAGGTGCGGGACAATTATTGGACGGCAGATACAACGCGGGGATCTGTTGGAGTAACTCGGTGAACACAGTGTTAGTAGGTAGAGGCATGCGAAGTCCGATCGAGCTGATCGAACTGGCTCTGCCCGGAGTGGTGAGGGAGATGATACTATCACGAAGTTTCCTGTTACGTAAGTCAACAATAAGACCAAATTGGGTGAGGAAATCGACACCAATGATAGGGCGTTGTACATCTGCGATCATGAAAACGAAAGAAAATGTTCGTCGAAGACCAAGATCGAGAGTAAGCAATTTCTGACCTTATTTTTGGATTCTCGTGTTATTAGCCGCCTGGAGAGTAGGTCCTGTGGGAACGAGGTAGCGTTTTTCCATTCCACGAGGCAGAATGCTGACCTCGGCTCCAGTGTCAACCAAGAATGAAAGGTTGGTTGTGGAATCACGGACAAAAAGCAGGCGACTAGAAGATGTGCCAGCCGAAGTCGTCGCCATTACTGGCGATCGACGGGACCTAGATAGAAGGCGAGTGCACGAGTTCCTTCGTATAGCCGGAATACCGTTATACGTTGGTAGCAAAAGGGTACATCGTGTTTGCAGCTGGAGGGAAACAAGTATGCTCTGCCAACAAGGTTATTCAAGAGTTATCCTGGTTGAGTTTCGGAACCCTATACACCGGGACCATCTACTTAACAGGGCTGGATTGGTTGCAAGTCAGACACCTGGTCGGTATGAAATAGCACCGTACACAGTAACTTCGAAGGCTAAAGCCCCTCGGATGAGCCGGTTAGAAGGTACTAATACCAGCTTGGCTAACGAATCTGCGGTCTCACATGTTGGATTTCAAGATAGTGAGCCTCACGTTACGCATACACCTAAGCAGAACTCTAGCGTCCGCTCTCCTGTGGCAAGGGCAGTCAGTTTTTCTAGACAAACCCTTCACAAGACGCCAGCGAGATAACTCCTGGCCGGCATTTGGTTGTGGAGGAACTTGCTCTTGATGGGAACGTGAATCACACTTCTATGGCGGAGGGGGATAGTGAAGATGTGGCAATAAATAAATAAATAAATAAATAAATATTTATTCTCGACTATGCGAGGCACGCCAGTTGAGGCATGATCAGGTATGTACAGCTGTACAGACATTTTATGGGAACTGTAGTGACAGTAGAAAATTGTTCATATGTCCATGCTTGGAACTGTGCGATGGTGAACATGCGAAAGAACGATTTGTTTGGACATAATCGCTCTGCCATATATCGCAGTCATACCTCGAGTAATAATAGATAAAGAATCCTGAGTGATCCATTGGAAGATAATTGAAGAGCAAGCTATCCAGTATGATGATTCTAATTGAGCTGCCAGTGTGAAGTTATGGGCTGTGACTTTATTCGGTGGCGAGTCACATTCGCCACGTTGCAGTGTTGTTAAACGGACATTTGTGGCTTTTTATAGGGAGAACGCTTGCCAGGCGAAAACCCACCACGTCCTGAAACACTGCCGCCAATCCATTGAATGGCAAGTTGTAACTGGCTATGTTTCTTGTTGAACGTTCTTTTGCTCCGTTATTCGCAGTCAAGTTGCGTCCCATTTTTCTGCTGACTGATGCGCTATGCGAGCGGCCATTGCGTGCCTGGGTCCTCTCCTGTTCCAGATCGGTAGGTCAGGAACTAAGCATTCTTTCTGGATTTGATGTGTTGATCATCTGCAGAACCACGTGAAGCCTCGAAGAATATACGTTGAAATATGTTGAAGTCTTGGAGGACAGGATAGGTTCCGAAGAAAGAATCGCAGATCCCCCGGGGTATGTAGTGAAATTGATTAGAGATTGTGGTAACCACGGCCATTTGAGCGGTCAAAGCGGATTGAAGAGCTTAGAATGACCGATTGTTCAAGCTTTGTCTTGGCAGGAGAATGTGCCTTCCGTAGTCGAAAGTCCTCCAGTCAAGAGATATGTGGAATAGGTATTGTTAGATAAATTGGACTCAGTGGTTCATGCCGCGGAAGAATTGATTGATTTGTCCAGTTAGTAAGTTGTAAAAAAGTTGATAATTTTCCGCTCATGTCCAGGTAGAGGAACTGTGTGTCTTGTATTGTTGTCGAAACGGAGGACAATTCCTTGGGTGCGTGTCGCCGTACCTGTGACAGACTCGGGAGAAAAAGGAAACGAACAGAGACAGCCACACAAACAGAAGAAAGGAATGCATCTGGAATGCAGTCAATCAATTGCGGCGATGCCTGAACTATTGTACCACTATGCATGTAATTGTTATTTAAATATCGCATATACACGTATATCATAAGTGGCGAAATACGACGAGAATCGAGCGGAACACGGATCAGTAAAGAATGAAAGATTGGAGATGAAGCAGGAGTGTTTGGGGAGGGGTCAGAAAGCAAAAGAGCGTTTAGATGAGACTGGATAAGTCAGCAAGATGTAGCTAGGCAGTCAGATTAAAGTGGGGATAACAGTAGTGAATGTCGCGAGAAAGTAAATTTGCGGGACTACAGAGGCTATATAAAAAGCCCGTTAGCATATCAAACGAAGCTCTCAGGCTGAGGGACAGGGTGTGTTGTGACTGCACAGCCTAGAACACGTGCGTCTCTGATTTCTGGAAACAGTCAGAAAATAGGAGACTGGTCAGACCAGGCTAGAGTGGAGCCAGGCCCGAAGTGTTATCCGTCCAATGGATAAAGGAAGGCAGTCAGAGTGCGAAAATGAAAGAATGTAATCGTGAAGGAGACACTTAAGGGGAAGTGGAAGAGCCTACAAAAATCTCGAGGTGTTGCGAACGGACCTTTGGACCAGTCGATGGTTCAAAAGTATGGGCTCAGTGTTCGGAAAGCAGGAGACCAAGGAGATGAGATGAGGATATCGGCTCATGGAGAGAAAGCCGTATTATAAATGTCAGAAAGTTAACAGAGCGTCAACAGGATAGAAGTGTTAAAGATAAAAGCGGATATACTAGTGATGAATCATGAGCAGCAGTGCTCTGGAGGCGGGGGAGACAGAGCATTGCGCCTGCAGAGACTAGATCATTTAGAACTCAGAAGTTCGAGAGAGGTCAGAAGGCAGGAGGCCGTACAGCCAGAACCAGATAAGTCAGGCTAGAGTGTAAAAAAAGGCTCTATGGGTGAGAAGAGGAAGAAAAAAAGAAAGCCAACGATATGCTCCAGGTGCTGTGCGCAGACCGTTGGAGCTTACGGTTTCTGTTCATTAGGGTCACGGAAGTCGGAAGGTACGAGATCGTTGAGACGAGCCCAGAATGTCAGCTCGTAGGGTGAAAGTCGTATTAGTAAAGTCTAAGTGCTGACAGAGAGCATCAACAGAAATGGACATGTTAAGGAAAAAAGGGGACATGATAATAAGGTTCAATCATGACCAGCGGTGGTCTTGCGGTGAGGGTAACAGACTTTCGTCCGCAGAGTCTAGATCATAGATCACAGAAGTCCGAGCGATGTCAGAAGACAGGAGAGCGTACAGTCAAACCCGGGTAAGTCAGCAGGCTGAAGCTAGGCCTCCAAAGTAAGGTGGGAATAAGTAATGAGTGTCATCAGAAAGCAGTTTGGGAAGCAAGTGACTATATGAAAAGGCGGTTGCATGCCGAGGAACGGTCTCGGGATAAGGGGGACAGAGCACCAGGACAACAGAGCCTAGATCGTTAATGTTTGGAATGTAAGGAAGTAGTCAGAAAGCAGGAGGCTGGTCGGACGCCGCTAGAGTAGTGCCAGATCCGGAGAGTTGCCTGACCGGTGGAAACAGGAATGCACACAAAATGAGAAAAGGAAAAGTTTTCATTGATGAGTGAAGAAGTCAGCGATATTCCCGACGTGGTATGAACAGACCATTTGGTCTGCCGACCCCTGATCATTAGGGTCACGGAAGTCGGAAGGTGGGTCGTTCAGACCAGACTAGAAAGTCGACTCATAAGGAGAAAGGCGTAATAGTAAGCTATGCATTTTGTCGGATCGAATCGGCAGAAATGGACACGTTAAGGATGAGAGAGGACATGATGATTGCGATTAGTCACGACCAGCAACGTTCTTGAGGTGAGGGTAACAAAGCGTTGCGTCGGCAGTGACAAGAACAGTGAGATCGCAGAAGCCCGAGAGAGGTCAGAAAAAGGAGACCATTCCGCCTATCGCTGATCAATCGGGTCACAGCAGTCAAAAGCAAAGAGACCACTGAGACGGAAAAGCAGACTGATAAGTCTGCCCATCCCTGGACATTCGGGGCACAATAGTCAAAAACAAAGAAACTATTGAGACGAGATTAGAAAATCAGCTCAAAGAGTAAAAACCGTAGAATTTAGGTCTAAGTAATAAAGGGAAGCATCGGCAGAATAGGCACGTACACGAAGAAAGGGGACGTAGTAATAAGGATTAATCAGGGCCAACAACGCATTTCAGTTGAGGGATACAGTACGTTACGTCGGCAGAGCGTAGGTCATTGGGATCTCAGAAGGCAGGAGACCGTTCAGACGAGTCCGGATAGGCCAGCAAGATGAAGCTAGGCCACCAAATTAACTGGTGGATAGCAGAGGTGAGTGTCATAAGAAAGGAAGCTTTCGGGATGAAAGAGACTATATGATGAGCCATTTAGCATGCCGAGGAAAGGTCTGGAGATGAGGGGAACAGAGTGTTTGGAATGTAAAGCCTCAGGTGATAACGTCCCGGGTGTCAGGGAGCAGTGAGGAAAATAAGACTGTTCAACCGAGGATAGATTAGATCCAGGTCCGAAGAGATTTACGTCTAATTGAAAAATTAATGCAAATAGATTGCGAAAAGGAAAATACTCTTCAGAAGAGGTCGAGAAGCCAACAATGTTCTCCGGGTTAAGGGAGTAGACCGATAAGTCTGCATATCCCTGATCAATAGGGTCACAGTATTCAAAAGCAATGAGATCACTGAGACGGAAAAGCAGACTGATAAGTCTGCTCATCCCTGGTCATTCAGGTCACAGTAGTCAGAAACAAAGAGACCATTAAGACGAGATTAGAAAACCAGCTCAAAGAGTGAAAACCGTAGAATTTAGGTCTAGATAATAAAGGAAAGCATCGGCAGAATAGGCACGTACACGAAGAAAGGGGACATAGTAATAAGGATTAATCAGGGCCAAAAATGCATTTCAGTTGAAGGATACAGTACGTTACGTCGGCAGAGCCTAAGCCATTGAGATCTCAGAAGTCTGAGGTGGGTCACAAAGCAGGAGACCGTTCACACGAGTCCGGATAGGTCAGCAAGATGAAGCTAGGCCGCCAAATTAACTTGTGGATAGCAGAGGTGAGTGTCATAAGAAAGGAAGCTTTCGGGATGAAAGAGACTATATGATGAGCCATTTAGCATGCCGAGGAAAGGTCTGGAGATGAGGGGAACAGAGTGTTTGGAATGTAGAGCCTCGAGTGATAACGTCTCGGATGTCAGGGAGCAGTGAGAAGAATGAGACTGGTCGACCGAGGATAGATTAGAGCCAGGTCCGAAGAGATTTACGTCTAATTGAAAAATTAATGCAAATAGAGTGCGAAAAGGAAAATACTCTTCAGAAGAGGTCGAAAAGCCAACGACGTTCTCCGGGTTATGGGAGTAGACCGATAAGTCTGCCTATCCCTGGTTATTCAGGTCACAACAGTCAGAAACAAGGAGACCATTGAGGCGAGATTAGAAAATCAGCACAAAGAGTGAAAACCGTAGGATTTAGGTCTAAGTAATAAAGGGAAGCATCGGCAGAATAGGCACGTACACGAAGAAAAGGGACATAGTATTAAGGATTAATCAGGGACAACAATGCATTTCAGTTGGGGGTTGCAGGACGTTACGTCGGCAGAGCGTTGGTCATTGGGATCTCAGAAGTCCGAGGTGGGTCGGAAAGCAGGAGACCGTTCAGACGAGTCCAGTAGGCCAGCAAGATGAAGCTAGGCCGCCAAATTAACTTGTGGATAGCAGAGATGAGTGTCATGAGAAGAGGGACGACAGCGGCTATATGAAAAGCCAGTTAGCATGCCAAGGGAAGGTCTGGAGATACAGGGAACAGAATGTTTGGAATGAAGAGCCACAAGTGATAACGTCCTGGATGTCAGGGAGCAGTGAGGAAAATAAGACTGGTCAACCGAGGATAGATTAGATCCAGGTCCGAAGAGATTTACGTTCTTCAGAAGAGGTCGAAAAGCCAACAATGTTCTCCGGGTTATGGGAGTAGACCGATAAGTCTGCCTATCCCAGATCAATAGGGTAACAGTAGTCGGATGCAAGGAGAGCAGGCCGTTGAATATAGGTATTAGTATTAAAGGAGAGCATCGGCAGAATACGCATGTTCAGGAAGAAAGGGGACATAGCAGTAAAGTTTAATTAGGGCCAGCAATGCATTTCAGTTGAGGGTTACAGGACGTTACGTCAGCGTTAAGGAGTGTCATAAGAAAAGAAGCTTTCGAGACGAAAGTCACTATATGAAGAGCCAGTTAGCATGTCAAGGAGAGGTCTTGAGTTGAGGGGAACAGAGTATTTGGAATGTAGAGCCTCGAGTGATAACGTCTCCGAGCAGTCAGAATCATGAGACTGGTCAGCCGAGGATAGATTGGAACCAGGTCCGAAGCGATTTACGTCTAGTTAAAAAATAAATGCATACAGAGTGCGAAAAGGAAAATACTCTATTCAGAAGAGGTGGAAAGCCAGTGATGTTCTACGGGTTATGGGAGTAGACCGATAAGTCTGCCTAACCCTGATCAATGTGGTCACAGTAGTCGGAAGCAAAGACAGCAAGCCGTTGAATATAGGTATAGGTACTAAAGGAGAGCATCGGCAGAATACGCATGTTCAGGAAGAAGGGGTACATAGCAGTAAAGCTTAATCAGGGCCAACAAAGCATTTCAGTTGAGGGATACAGTACGTTACGTCGGCAGAGCCTAAGCCATTGAGATCTCAGAAGTCTGAGGTGGGTCACAAAGCAGGAGACCGTTCACACGAGTCCGGTGCGTTCAAAAACAATGGAGGCGTCCTGCTCGATAGTAGTGGCACCAAAGTCCATGGGTGGTATGCCCTTTTCACAAAATGATGGGATAAGTGAAAAGCTTGCCGCACCTAAATTACACCGTACGGAACATCCGAGGTGCAGTGCCGTTAGGTCGACTCAGATAAATGGGAGAAAACCGGTCAGGAGTTTGTCCAGCAAGTCCAGGCGGGCGAAGCCAGGAGAGGGCTTGCCTGACCGAACGCTAAGCGTAACGCTCAGTGAGCAATCACTGGGTAAGCTTGGTGCGCCTCCCGGTGAAATACTTAGAGAAAAGACAGCATACGGAAGCGTGATCCCTGCGGTCGCAGGTATTGACATATGCGTTGCGTATCCGAAAACCACAAGTACGGCGTGTGTGTTCTCCAGAAGCTCACCTGGTGGTAATTATGGGCTCAACTTCGAACGGACTAACAATGGCGAGCGTCTGCTACAATTGTTTGCAGAGATGGTTGTTCCTTAGTAGCACTGTTTTACGACGCAGTGGGCCGCAAAGTGCCACTTGGCGTCCTGTAGCCGGCCAGCGATGGGCCCAAGTTGACGACGTAGCCATAAGTAACACTTGGCATGCTTCCATCCTGGAACGCTAGTCGTACTGGAGTACCTGTGTCCACTGTGACCATGCATTTGTACGCTGGCATTTCTCCATGAACTTTACCGGGAGGCGCAACACGCGTCACCTCCGATTGGTAACTAAGAAATTGTCTCCACTCTAGGTCAGGCAAGCCTATCAAGCTACATTGCAGACCGAATTTTTGCGGTCTCGTTCATATGACACTGACCTTCAGCGGCATAGGATTTCGGCCGCCATGTACGACGCCGGAGCACCTGCTTGTGGCACTTTCAACCATCAAGGCACCAGTCACTATATTCGAGAGGTCCGTGGACTTGTTGGAATCTAGAAGATACCTCCAGGCTGGATATGAGCACAAAGTGACCAGTCGGCCTATTAGGCGGGAAGTAAAACATAGCGTACGTGCTGACAAGGAAGCCTGCTTTACCACTGGGACAAAGTAATGCAGGAGACTGGAGCTGTAGGCAATTACGTCAAGCTCCTCCAGCTGATCCGCACCACTGGGCCCAGGACAGCAGGCATCAGTGAGACAATCAGAGGGCACGAGGGTGCACTGATACACAATAACGAGTGCTTTACAGCTCGTTGGGCACCCAGGAAAGATGGTTAAGCAAGGCAGTGCTGTCGTAAGGTAATACTGTGGAACCCGCTTTAAAAGGCGCATGGATATGCTACTGCGCGGTAGAATTAGGTTTCTCTGCATTACTTAAACATATCAGGTAAGTGAACACGTCAACTCTTTTTACTGCTTGCACGACACTACCTTGTTACCTAATTCTTGTCTTCGTTGGCTTCATGATTTCACTTCGGAATACGACGGGCCTTCTTTCACATAGTCGCACATGGAAGCAGACGTAGCATCCTTCGACAACATCGCCACCAGCCGTAACCTCTGTCATACTGATAACACGTGTGTTCCTTTCATTCATTTACCTATCAAGAGAAACTGTAACAATTCCCGAATCCGTTGAATGCCGCTGCCGTACCAAGCCTCCTCTGTAACACTGCAGCCTACGCTTTACACAGGCAAGCGACTTCAATGTATATACTCTGATTTCTTAGCACTTGTCGCTTATGAGATCGCTATGTGGTATGAGTTTCCGCGGCTTCCCGATCGCCAGTAGCTATTGCACGTGAAGGTCCGAAATCGAACTGGTTGCCATTATTCATGTCTGCGTGAACGACCTCACGGCCCTTCGCAGGCGCACCATCTGTGCTATAGCCTTGCTTTTACCTTCTGCAAGCACCAGCTAAACACCGGACGGCCTTCAACGGTTGGAGCACTAAGACATAGGTGCATTAGGTGGATCCGCAACCGTCCACCGAACAACGTACCGGAAAGTTAAATTGAATACTGTGTTCAACTGCTATCGTAACCTACCACTGGATTTTCAGATAGCGTAGCAACTGCAATCCCGCTTTTTCGCTTCACCGTCAAACTTTTAGTTACGACTTATCACTCATAGCGCCATGCATTGATCTTTACTAAAGATATTTGAAAAAGAAAAACTGAACAGGAGATAACCGCTGCATTAACCGGTAAGTTACCTTCATCCACGCTGAAGTGACTCAATACTGCAAACGTAGCCCAAACTTCATTTTTATTGACGTCAAGCATTGCATGTCAACCTTGACCAACAATGCAAGAGGTGTGCCGTGTTTTCTCACAGCAAGCGGTAAGCACGTGGTTTACCGCTATTAGTTTCCTTTGCAGTCTGCGGTCGCTAGTGTGAAGTATCTCATCCGCCTGCTCGCAAACCATTGCATTGCTGTGGTCCCGACGTGGCAGCATTTGTCACCATACCATTTCCGAAATCAATTTCTAGACGAGGTAGGTGACAATGCCTGACCAAATTTTATCAATGGTCGAATTTGTGGTTGCCATGGGTCAGTCTCCGGTATGCACCCTCTTCTCCTGTTGATGAGTGGCACCGCAATGAAAAATTATCAAACGTTTGCCGTCGAACTGCGTTGCTTTTTATTTCCTGGTAATTTGGTCTAAGACATTGATGAAGTGAACCATACACTCCATTATCGGGAGGTGGGCTACATTGCCTCCAGGTGATTGAGTAAGTCAACCCCCGTTACATTCATGCATATTGCTTCCATGTGTGTCTGCGAAATAACTTTCTATTTACCATTCGTAAGTGTTCGCGCGTTGTGGGTCAAGAGCGCCTCACACGCTCCCCATGATGGCGTGAATATTCGGATTCGGTACAGACGTCAGCGCTCCATTTAGGTCTATTTTTCGTTACTAATTCCATATTGCCAAGAGTACTCAGCATAATGCATCCAACGCAGTTGCATACAGTGACGGAAACACATTAAAAGCCATGTGACTTATTCCCGTTGTATCAGTAGCGTTAAAGCCCAGTGCTTACGTTCGTTTTGTCGCAATGCCTAAGGTTACCACTGCAGCTTCCCTCCTAGCAACCATAATGCCTTCTATGCGACCTATATGGGTTACATAACCACAGGTTATGGAGGCGCGCACCGCCTATAGCGCAGTCCACTCCCATGCCGATTATGCTGCCACCAAGGTGAGATCTACGGAAACTTATGCGCTGTCAGTCAAGAACGCCTGTGAGACCAGTCGCCGCTAATTCCATAGTGGCGGAATTGATGCAGCTGCTCTGGGAACGGTTAAAGTCATTCCTATAGGCGTGTGTATGCAGCCACTTTTCATTCGTTAGCGGTGCTAACTAAACCGCCGCTGCTGCGCCACTACAGTATAAGTAACCGACCGTATTTAACGACTATGCTTCCAACGACGGCGATTATGCTGTGTCCGATGCGGACGCCAATGGTCTGCGACCAATAGAGCACTATTAATAAGAAGCTCTCAAGACATGTGCAGCAAGTATATGAAGCTTCACCGGAGCCCATATGGATGCAAATATCATGCAACCCAATTAGCATAAGTGAAGGTCGTTCATGTAGGCTCCTGGCGCCATTAACATAACTGTCGCCGTAGGCCATAATTAGGCTTCCCTGTGAAACATACATAGGCTTAATAAGCGCCGTTCCTTTACCGCAATGAAGTCAAACTATCTACCTGTTTAATGATCTTTAGGACACTGCTGCTACAGAACCTATGATACTTTTCCATGCATCGATGGTCCAACCGATGGCGGACAACTCTGGAGGGCGGTTATGTGAACAAACAAATGCCACCCGTGAGGCAATCATATGGCCTTACTATGTACCCGTAGCGTTCACAGGAACATAAACCTACCTATAGCCTTGCGTATATATGGGTTACTTGTATGAAAACCGTAAAATCGTTCATCGATTTTTCCGTCTTCGTTTTGCCTTCCCATTATTATTCCCTATGATTCCTATAACTTCCGCATATGCTGGGGCTGATAAATTTCCTTTGGTATCATTCACAAAACGGTAGTAGCTTATTAATGAAATACGTAACCTACTTACTTTACTCCTGCACCTTAATATGCACCATTACAGATACCGGTTAAACTCCATGAAAACTGACAGGCACATACTTAATTACTTACCCATTTACGTGGGGATAAGGCCAATTATATAACTGTAATGCAAAGAAGGCATACGTTGGTCCATTGACGTCCAGTTGCGGGGATTTGCATTAGGTAATCATAGCGGGGAATAATAACGTGCCGTCCTCTTAAATGGCATAGAACTGATGATCAGTGTTACCGTAACACGCGTACAAATGTCTTCCTGCATAAGGATATAAGCACGGATAGATTACAGGAGCAATATCATTTCTAAACACGTTAAAGTTGCGAAATTAGGAATGCATAAATTTGTAATTAAATATGTGCATTCACGTTCAGATAGCATTATGTATACCTAAATATACGCCTTATTAACCCATATACATATATATAGGAGTGAGGATAATAAGGCGTACCTTTTCTCATATATAATGCAGTCTGAAAGTGCATGCATATATTTAATTACAAATATATGCATTCTAATGTTGCAACTTTAAATATAAATATAGCAGGTTTCATCAACCATTTATGTTCAATAAGAAAGTTCCTTCCGCCGTTGTGATCATTTAGCCACCACATTTTACCAGGGACCGACGTGCATTTTCACTTCTCCTTCACCTTAGATCACTTAACTTACTACCCACAGGCATACAGGTATGCAACTGACGATTGCGCGTTACTTTCCCTTTAAAAATACGTATTCCGTAACAAGTCCCATATGTAAAAAGGCATGCGCATATCGCATGGTTATTTGCCTATTCGTGCCACACCCGTTTACCCCATTATTTACATATTTTTCTCACAGGCATTTCCGTTCCTGTCCACCTATTTCCCGAAGTACGCTAACTTTTCTGCCCAGCCGTTTCCCAAAAAAGTAATCACATAGGAGCATGTGAGGTAAGCAAAATGTTCATTTCCCCTTCAATTTAAGTTTATCACTCGTCGTGGCTATTCCTTATTTTCGGACTAATCGGGTGCACTATTTACTTATCCAATAACATAGGTCCACTTTAGATCCATTTATGCGATTGGAAACTCCGGGCACCTGCTACCAAGGTTACAGTAAACTATGATACTATAACAGCTACAGGACCCCGGTTTCTTTATACATCGGCTACTGCATTACTTATAGTATTTACAAATTATTTAATTACATTTCAGTCTCCTACGCTACCATTATATTCCCGGCTGTGACGGATGATCCTGGCCCGCAAACCAGTTCCCGCCAGATGTGAGAGTCCTGGTCTCAGCCGAAATCAGAAGCCGAATCGAAATCCGAAGAAGTGTTTTATCGGTTGTTGCCTAGTTAAAACATAACTGCACAATAATAATAAAAATGAGAATAGGAAAGTACAATTGGGAAGAAATATATGTACAATTGCTACAGAATTACCCCCTCCCCCCCGAAGGAACCCGTCGTTGCCACGGCTTATCCACAAAAACTGCAACCGACAGGTTGGTTATTAAGCAGTGGGTACGGAACTTAGTGTAAACTAGGAGCTTGTAGCGACCTGGAGATACCCCGTATGACGGTGTAAACTATTCTAAAATATTGAAATTATAGCTTTCGTATGTATTAGAGAACTATTAGGTTTGCCTGTTGGAACGGTGTTCCCGTTGGTTGGAAACATGAACACGATCTCCGCCATTGGCGCGCGACTCGACTGCGAACGACGCTCTGTCAACGTACATGACGCTAACGAAATGCTCCCTAGCTAGCTCTCTCCGGGTGCCCTATTTTTAGCATTAGCTAACGCTCCTCCCGTCCAGTAAACCTCTTCCCTAGCGTATTCTTGTGTCTTCTACCCATTGCTCTTGGTTGGCCGTCTAGTTGCGTACCGGATATATAGCGCACGATCAAGGCGCTATAAGCTTTCGGTTGTTCGTCAGGTAGTTGACAGCCATTAAAGAGCGAAACCGTGACGCGCACAGATACTTAGTACAAACCTGGTTGCCCTTTGTCTCATCATGGGCAGCGCACCGTTTGACGTCCACCTGTTTGTTCGGCTGTATTACAACGAGCCGCGTGGAAAACGAAAATAGGCATTTGAAGAGCGGTCTTTCCGAGCGGACCTCTTTAGTAGACCTGTTTACCGCGGTTGTTAACCGCGTGATTGATGCTCAAGCTCATTGGAAGATTTCATGGGTAAACCCAATTTGTCGGAGCATCCGATGGACTCTTACTTGCATAGCCTAAGCAGGCCGCGTTTCAGTTTTCAGGGTATGCAAGGACGCGTCTGCGATGCCATTACACTAGGGAGGTGACAGTGACGGAGTTGTCCGATGACACATGTCAAGTGCGAGGTACCCGTAGAAGGTACACCGTGTCAACGCTTGAGGAGGTAACCTGCCAGTGCAGCTTCAGCCAGCAATGGCTGCTGCCGTGCGCACGCATTGTGCAAGTATTGCGCGCGGCAGGCAGACCGGTTGACGACATATTGCGTAACAACCGGTGGGTTGTGTCGCACACGCAACAACCGCGTGTTACCGCATCCACGTCCTCCGCCGTCGTCCCCCTAGCGTCCAGTTCCACTGTTGCACCGGTAAGTAGGGAACAGAGGCTTCGGGAAGGTAGCCAGGTTCTAGGTGATATTCAGGTACAAGTTTGCAGCCTGGGCGATGCGAAGTATAGGGAGGTTATGGATCACTTGCGTGAGTTATGACGGAACCTTAGCAGCTCTCACGAGGACGCTGCGGTTTTAGCCTCCACAAACGTAATGGATTCAGCTGCGGAAGGGACGAGTGAAGGTAGCAGGGAAGGCACAAGGCGTAAGCAACGTTTAGTTCCGATTCCAGAATCATCAGCCAGTCAAGAGCATGAAAGGAAGGCACTTCGTTTTCGAGAGTTGCACACAAAAACCGCTAGGGTGTATAGGCCTCCAAGCAAGCGTCGTACCCATGCACCACTCCCAGCCAGCTACGACCACGACAAGTGCGCTTCGTGCTTCCAAACTGACTGCGAGGCACAGAGTAGACCTGTGGTTGACTGGGTCATGTGCTCCGACTGCAGCCTTTGGTATCATCAGGTGTGAGCCTCGTACAGTGGAAAGGAACATTTAACCTGCTTTTGGTGGATGTAAGTCCTTCTTTTTCATATTGCTACCTTTTTCGTTCATTTATAACCGTGCTATCCATTGCTTCCACTTGATCGTTAGGTACACCCACTGCTCCCGTAAACGGTGCATCCCCTACATGACGTTCAGGTCACGAACGCCAACCTGCGTAACGGGGTCACACATAATGGGGGTGGTCAGCTGTGCCTAGGAACATCAGAAACACCCGCAATTCCACTGCCTTTTTAGGATACAAATTTACTTATCCGTTCCTTCGTGACAGCTGCGGAGACTGAAAACCAACCTAGTTTTTCTTCATAAGCTAATCAAGACATCAGACTCAAGTATTGAAAGATATTTTCAACCGCTGGGTGACACACGTTATCCTCTACGCAAAAAGCCACACTCATTCGCTGGCTGGCCGAACAACCTCCTCGTGGTGCCAGCTGGGTGGTTTGGGTTTACCCCCTTCCAGGAAATAGTTCGGCGGCAGTGTTCCAGGACGTGGTGGGTTTTCGCCTGGCAAGCGTTCTCCCTATAAAAAGCCACAAAAGTCCGTTTAACAACACTGTGACGTGGCGGTTGTGACTCGCCACCAAGTAAAGTCACCCATTGCTTATCCGGACCATCGCTTCAAGTCCACAGATATCAAGCCTCCATTTAGCACTGGCAACACCTTCAAACACATTCAAGCAAAACGACAGGAAACCTTTACCAATCTCATAAACAAATCTAAACACGCCTACATGCAGACTTACATACGTTCATACATAAACATGTGCAACAATCCCATTGTTCCATTGTACATTAACTGATCACATTTTGTACTCTTAACAGGATCATGCCTGCGCAGGCGTGCCTCGCTTAGTCGAGAATACACAATTTATTTATTTATTTATTAAG
>OX104068.1:101404092-101548813 GCA_944474145.2 Dicrocoelium dendriticum | reverse complement strand
TTGCTGATGTCATATCACCTCCCGGTTAGTTAGCGATCCGCCGCGTGGGGATGAGTATGAACTACCTCACCCATTCGTGCGTGAGCATTTCGCCTGGGATTGAACAGATTATTCTTTCCTTTACCTTGTGTGCAGCTTCTACCTACGGTTGGTTAAACGACCACCCGTTTTATAAATAAATTAATAAATAGTTTATCCTCAGTTACTTAGAGACACACCAACTCAGGCATGATCAAGGTTTAAAAACAGATGTGTATCACGACGATACATTGGGTTCAATCGTGTGTAGTTCAAACGGTGTCGAAAAGAGTTGATATGTGAGTCAAGTCGACTTGCCAAAATGTAGTTGTGGGCTGTAACTTTATTCAGTGGCAAATCGCATCCGCGACGTCGCAGTGTTGTTAAACAGACATTTGTGGCTTTTTATAGGGAGAACGCTTGCCAGGCGAAAACCCACCACGTCCTGCAATACTGCCGTAAAGCATTTTGAACATTAATGTTGAACTGGCAAAGCCGCTTGACGACTGGTTTTACCTTCGGTTTTTCGCAGAGTAATGGCTTCTAATTTCCTCTGTTAGTTGGACAGGTAATTTGATCGGGTTCGCCATGATTTTTGAGTTCGGTGGAGGAGAGGGACATCGCGATTATTCTTCTTGTTGTATGTCCAGGTGAGCCAAAGTTCAACTTTTCCGCTGTCCATATTTTTCAGATGTATAATGTATGGGAGTATGATGATATGTCCAGTTCTCCATACTGGACAAGGGTTATGGTGATTGTAGTTCGGTCCTTTTGGAGTTCTACCAGGCTCCAGGTAAGTCCTTGTGGGTTGTTACCTCCGTCTTGGGCCAAAACTGTTCCTCTGCCCAATCCCAAATCTCCAAGAATTCCATGTTGTTGTCGATTGATGAGGTTGCGAGTAAGCAGGAAGGTGGGCATGGTTTCTTTGTCTATTCGTTCCATTATTCTTGAAGATATAGGCGTGTGGCTGATGGGGCGATAGTTTTCCATGTTCTGCTGACTGCCTTTTTTGTGTTTGGGGATGACGATGGCATGTTTCCATGTGGTTGGATAAATCCCGTTAGTCATGGAAAGCGTGAATAGGTTGAGAAGTAGGGCTGGAATGTTCTTGCCACCGAGTATCAGCAACGCGGAGGGAAGACCATCGGGACCAGGATGTGATGAGCATTTGACTGAACTGATTACTCCATTTCTAGCACTCTCTTACACCATCAGCAATAAGTGGCATCATGTTTGTTAGCAGCATTAGATAACACATTGGCGTTCATCAGCTACCTCCTGTAGACCCTAGGCTAAATGTTAGGGAGGCCGTGAAGGACGTCAACAACAGGCGAGCCCCAAGTGAAAAACGTGCGTCTTCACTGCGAGGCTTGGTGATTATGTATCTAAGGTACATACTCCCGGTATCATTTTCCACTGTACGCGGTCGCTCCTAGAAGGTGCACTATTCAAAGTTGACCTGCTTCTGCGCGGCGTTAACAGATAATCTGGTGTTCAGGGGTTTTAAGGGTGACCTGAAGCTTCTGCGTGGCAACACAAGACCGTTCCACTTCCCTGAGTAACTCAGGTCTTCGTACTTCGACCTCCATTTCTTTACCACTTCTGAAGCATTGATATCATTTTCCTATTTTAACGTGCACTTCTTTTTTCCGTGCCTTCCATTTATCACCTCCTATGGTCCACTTACCTCACGTGAATGCGATAGCAGGCACAGACAGGGCAGCAAACGTGGGCATTAACGGTTTGCCCAGGGATGCATAGGGGTGTTCAGATTTAGATTCAGTTGAACTGGAAGGATAGGAAAATCCCTTGAGTGCTCCTTCTTGAGCGAACCGTTGAGCCAGGAAATGAGAAGGTGGTAGGTATTGGTAGATTTTAAAGGAAACTCCTGAAACACCATGATCAACCGATTACTGCCCACCCTCCCTGCGCTAGCCAACCCGGAAGTGTACTTTACTTTAAGTAGGCAGGTAGTATAAAGTAAATGTAAGATAAAGGGGAATGGAAGTCATTAGGTTAAAGGATAACACAAAAGAGTGCAGTGAATGACTGAATAAGAACTTAAAGTTTAAAGACGGATGTGGTCAGGAGAAGGAAATGTTTGGTGCTGCCACTTAAATGCGTCTAACCGACGCTCAAAACACTTAACCGTAGGTTCACTGGCTACACTTTCTGGAAACGAGTTCCAGCGCTCGATACCTCTACGCGATAACCGAGGTAACGCACTGATCCGGTCACAACGCCGCTTGTCTACCTTAATGGTATGACCACGGAGACTAGGCAGCCTAGCCGGGTTACATAGCCAGCTCAGGTACGGTGCAACCTTACCTGTTACAATGCGCCAATAACCATTACGTCTCCTCGAACCAGTCGTCAGTGCATTGAATACATACACAAGGTAAGTAGACGCTCGGGGTACGAATGCCCCCGTAACCCCTCGACCAATTGCGTACCTACTCTCACAACCCTCTCGAGCTCCATTTCGTCCCGAACAAGGCAGGGCGGGCAAGCCTGCACGCACCATTCCACATGGGTGCGGATAAAGGCGATGAACAGCTTCACAAACATGTCGGCCGTTAAGAACCCGAAAGAACGGCGTATTAACCACAACATTCTGAAACCTGTACTTGCGGTCTTCTTCCAGCTGTCACCAGAATGCAAACACGAGGAATGGACGACGCCTAGGTCTACCTGGTTGGAGACAAGGGGGAGTTTGACAACACCGAGTACGTTCCTGAAAGGCGAAAAATTTGCTTCCATACGAGGAACGAAAACCTTAGCCAGATTTAAATAAATAAATAAATAGTATATTCTCGATTTTGTCGAGACGCACCAAACCAGACGTGATCAATATTTACATGCAAATATGTTTCGCAACAAACACGTTGCTATGTATGTCATCGGCAGTAAGCCGAAAGCTGTGCAGGCTTAGGAAGTTGTAAATTTAATCATGAGGAATAAAGTCGTCAATGCATGACGACACCTAGGGTTCTAGCGTAAGTAATGTAAACAGTCAGGGCACTACATGTGTAGTGAAAAAGATACATGTAGGCAGGGTATATCTTAGTCTTGAAGGTGTCACGAAAATATAATATCATGATTCTAATCGAATTGCCAGTATGTAGTTGTGGGCAGTGACTTTTTCAGTGGTGAGTCACATCCGCCACGTCGCAGTGTTGTTAAACGGACATTTGTGGCTTTTATAGGGAGAACGCTTGCCAGGCGAAAAC
Source organism: Dicrocoelium dendriticum (assembly GCA_944474145.2). NCBI lineage: Eukaryota > Metazoa > Platyhelminthes > Trematoda > Plagiorchiida > Dicrocoeliidae > Dicrocoelium > Dicrocoelium dendriticum. Next base: position 101,545,565 of record OX104068.1, on the reverse strand, counting down.
CCACCACGTCCTGGAACAGTGTCCGAAATCCGTTTGTACACACTTATGTACAATTGGCAGAGCAGCTCGCCGACTGATTGCACCCTCGGGTATCCGCAGTCAATTGACTTGCAATTTCCTCTGTTAGCTGATCAGGTATCTTTGGTCAGGGCGTCCATGATGGTTGGGGCCTATGGAGGATGAGACCTTGGTCTTCTTAGTTTGTCCAGGTGAGCAAAACATCAGATTCTTGCGTCTGGATTTTCTAGGTTTATGTATGCTTTTCAGGTGTGTGGAGGCCTCGTGTCCAGCTATCATTACTGGACAACGGTCGTGGTAGTGAATGCGTTTGCATCCATTTCTTGTACAGCTATGTTCTTTGCAGGTTCTTGTGAGTTACGTCCTGTTCCAGCCAAAATCGGTTGCTCGGTGCAATCCCAGGTCCCAAGCAGTTCCGGACTTCGGAGAATAAGGGAAGGTGAGGGACAAACAAGGACGCAAAGAGCAGGCGTGGGAACAAACATGGTTTAAGTCCTGTGATATAGCATTTAGTGGAAACAAATGATGTACAAGGTGTAACAATGGGCATAAGCCACAAAGTAGACCAGTCCCAGAGTCTGTCCAGCGCACACTGTATGGCCTCGCAAACTCCAGAACATTAAGAACATTCCATAGCTTAAGGTCCTCAGCCCCCGCGATTATCCAAAGTATTCCAGTGATCAATGTATTATAACCGTCCATACATGAAGTAAACCACTTTACCACAAGATTCGCCTGATAATGCTTGCAGCTAGGTGGAACCCTACGCAAGCACATATGGATAGCAGTAAGCCGTTACAAACAAGTGAAATAACACACAACTGTTAGCCCATATACTTCCTGCAGCGACTCTCTCACCTGATAAACTAAGCCCGCCGACGAACGAAGAACATGGATTAGTACCCCTTGTGGGGCATTACAACAGTAACCGGAACACGATTTTAATAAATAAATGGCCATTATAGATGGAAATTGGGTATTGCCCACCAGAAAACACTGCACAACCACGACGCGTTTCGATGTAATTTTCATCTCATCAGGTGGAGACAGCAGGATTTGAACCCAGGACCATTGGAATAGCAGCCAACACTACTACCCCTTTGGCTACCGGGTCACGATGGGCAATGGTCCTGGGTTCAAATCCTGCTGTCTCCACCTGATGAGATGAAAATTACATCGAAACGCGTCGTGGTTGTGCAGTGTTTTCGGGTGGGCAATACCCAATTTCCATTTACTTTGAATACGGTCCCAGCGATCGCAATGACTACGGTTCACTTCAATGTGAATCGCAGTCTATTAAATTGAGGTTGCGTGTCGCAATCCAATCACACAACGTGTAATCCAAAACTTGACCCTCCAAATGGCCATTATGTTTAATTACCCATTTACGTTCGAGATATATGCTATGTAACCTATTACGATTCAATGAAAAATATAAAAGAATTTATCATATACCTAAATATGACATATACACTAAATAACAATCATATTATCAACATGTAAAATCAATCAAAATATATAAGCCTTATATATATTTTTATATCATAACAAAAATAAATAATATTACCAAAACCACGTACATCAAAATTTCCTAGATAGAAATAACGTTCCTCGATTGCAGGGATGAACTATATCGCTGGGACTTGCCATTTCCCTTTAAAGTGCATTACAAAAGTTCACGTATTATCACTTGTTGCGTATCCATCAACTATAAAATTCTGCCTAAATTAATTATCCCCTACATTACAAATTACGAAAGAAAACATTTGTAGATAATCCGTGAAATATTCCTTTGTACGGTTGCAAACTACGTTCACTTTCACCCATGATGTAAACAAATGCGTGAAATATGCTGTTTCAAACCGCACATCCCTATATATAAAAGACTATCTTTTATTTGATACGTACCTTTTGTGCCCTAAACGTAAACTGTACCAAATAGCAATTGCCTCCGAACTCCGTAAGAAGATTCAATTTCTTTAAAACATAGCGCAGGTACTACAGCTACCATTTATCAGTGTCACCTCTCGCTATATCTTCCATTTCAGAAAACATTACCATTTATTCACGCAGCGGCGGTTGTTGTCATGGCTACCATGATTTCGTATTTCCTGACTACTTCATTCGACCTTCGGTCGCCCATTTCAACACATACGTGCTTTAACGTTTAACATCACATTATGGCATTATTGCTCATCTATTCGTAATTTCCTTTCCAAGCACACACGCGGACGCTTGTTCATACCACTTCTCGTATTTCCGAGTGTCGGATGTACTCCCGGGACTGTTATTTATTACTTCTGGCTTCGACCGTTGTGCAACACGTTACTGAGCCGAAACCAGAAGGCGAATCGAAATCAGTTGGTCAGTTAAAACAAAGCTGTACAATAATAATGGAAATGAGAATAGGAAAGTACGATTGGGAAGAAAGATATGTTCAAGCGCTACAAGCCAAAACATCCGAAATAAACCAAAACATTCGAAAAAATACGCCACACCCGTACGCACTGTTCCCCCCCTCAAGGAAGGCAGACAACGATTGAAGAGCGCGACCAGATATCCCGTAAGTTCTCAAGTTTAGTGAGAGTCGAAGTGGTGGAACAGTGTCAAAAGTCGGAGCGTCCTATCCGCCACTTGGAAATAATGTTCTTTCGGCAGTGTGGTACCGGTACACACGGTGGTGGTTGATGGGAGGTTAATGTTGGTCCATTGAACTCATCGTAATGTTTATTAATAATTTAGGAAGCTTGCTGAAATGCTAAGACCTCAATTAGTAATCATTCTAATAAGGTGTTTAAATACGTTACGATGGTTAATCATTTTCCCACTTCTCGCGTAGTGGCCATGGTGGATGAATCGCTTGTATTCCGACTTATGCTTAAGGGTCCTTATCTGGACTTCGCATCGTTGAACGAGGATGTGAAAGGGTTTCCGATTGAAACGGCAACGTCGTTTGTTCGTCGGAACGTTGTAACTGCGAAGGCATACCAGATGGAGACCGGACAGGTGCTACCGAAAGGATGCCCATACCGGTATAATTTGGTTGTATGTGTGCATGGAAAGCGCAGCAGTGTTACTGGAAAGCGGTAAGTGCACGTTATACTCAAGGAATCACGGGCAATGCTGCTTTTCAACACAGCAAATATTCCCATTGTAATCAAATGAATCAAGGCCAGAAAACAGTTCAGGGTTAAGATATCTTTTCGGTAAAATCTCGTCAGACCCAAACTTTTACATGACACGGATTATGTGGGGTAAGCGTCAAATCGGGCTGGGATTGATTTCTAAGGTGTTTGAAAGGTCAAGATCGATGACTAAAGGTGGCTACAGATGGTAGGAAAAGTGCATCAAAGGAAATTAATACAAACTTCAGGGCCTAAAGTAAATAGCTAAGGTCACAAAGGGTAGTTAAGTAACCATGTCAGTCGGCCAAGGTAGTAGTATCGGCCGTATGAATCGTTTGTGTACGCATAATTCCGGCTTCAGATGATGGATGTAAATAGCCTCGGCGATAGACAAGAGTTGCTTTCGGAAGCCTTGTGATAAGCGTTCAGGTAGTGAATAGATGACTTTAAAGTCATTCTCCGATGCAGTATGGCCACTTTCGAGGAGGTGCGACATGAGAATGGTTATCCCGATAAGTTTATCATGAAGCATATGAAAGAACGCAAGCAAAAGCCACCTAGAAGCATTGCTCCCAAGAAAGAGCTGTTCATACATTTACCATTTAAGGGCGACACTGCAGCTGATATCCTGTCTCGACGTTTGAAAGATGCTGTTGAGAAAACTTATTTCGCAGCCCGCTTAAGAATTGTTTACCACAACAAACCATTGCTTGCGAAACCCTTGAAAGATAGTCTGCCGTCGTTGACCCGTTCAATGCTCGTTTATCAGTACTCGTGCTCTTGTGGTGCACGATACGTGGGTCGCACAACGAGACGTCTATCCCAGAGGATTCGCGAGCACATCCCGGCGTGGTTTTACAAAGGCGAAATGAGGGCCTCAGACAGCTCAATCATGTCGCACCTCCTCGAAAGTGGCCATACTGCATCGGAGAATGACTTTAAAGTCATCTATTCACTACCTGAACGCTTATCACAAGGCTTCCGAAAGCAAATCTTGTCTATCGCCGAGGCTATTTACATCCATCATCTGAAGCCGGAATTATGCGTACACAAACGATTCATACGGCCGATACTACTACCTTGGCCGACTGACATGGTTACTTAACTACCCTTTGTGACCTTAGCTATTTACTTTAGGCCCTGAAGCTTGTATTAATTTCCTTTGATGCACTTTTCCTACCATCTGTAGCCACCTTTAGTCATCGATCTTGACCTTTCAAACACCTTAGAAATCAATCCCAGCCCGATTTGACGCTTACCCCACATAATTCGTGTCATGTAAAAGTTTGGGTCTGACGAGATTTTCCCGAAAAGATATCTTAACCCTGAACTGTTTTCTGGCTTTGATTCATTTGATTGCATGTTATTTGCCTGCTGAGAACATTATCATAGGTGCCGCAGTTACGACTGCTCTGCGCGTTTTTCTGTGACGTGTAAGGGCGAATGTTACGAGGTTGGGAATGCGTTTCTGTGGCATTCGCACAGTTTTCACTTTGGGAAGCCCTGGCTGTATGTCAGAAATCGGAGGCTAACAGGAGATCAGGAACGGATGACGCTTCACTTAATGAAAACATTTCGTCGGACACAGGAGATGCGTGCATTTGTGAGGCAGCAATTTAATATTCGTTTAACAAGGAATGATTTGTATGCCATACGGTGGCGTCATCGTAACGCATGTGTCAACGAGGTGGAGGAGGTAACCCAGCTATGGCAAAGAAATAGTCACGCGAAAATTATGCATGAGGGGAATGAGATTCGTTACCTATTTCTCGTCTTTTCTCGCATGCTGGAATTGATGGGCCAATACGGGGAGGTAATGTTGGCCGACTCCACATATCAGAGCAATTACTGCGGCCACATTCTATGGCGCAGCATGTTTGTGGACGTTAGCGGCCCGGGTTATGAGTTTCTTTTGTGCGCTATTGCCAAATGACACGGAGGTTGCTTACGAAGAGGCAGTAAGAGGTTTGTTGGAATTGGTCCCCGCGGTTGCCGGTGTACGGACTTTGGTGATGGACAAGTGCACCGCACAAGTGCATGCATTTCGGAATGCGTACCCCACTGCGAACATCAGATTCTGCCGGGTACACATTATGCGAGACATGAGGCGGTGTGGGATATACGTTATATCATAAGTAGCAAATACGGATGTTAATTATTGGTTCCCTATAAGCCAATCTATTCCCGCATGGTTTCTGCATACCAACTGAGAAAAGCGATATCGAGGAGATTTCCCATTTGTTATGTTGTCAAACTTAAACATTATATTTACTTACAAACATATTTCCATAAATACATATATATACTCCATATATATTTATATGCGTGTCGATTATACGGTTAGCCATACCATATGTAACCTCCACTACAAATCAATCCCCACTTAAATAAGCCAGATGCTAAGCTCGGAATCTCCGATGTCTTGGACGATTGAACATACGTTAGCCCACTCTTTTTTCCGATACATACCGCGGACTTCCATAAAGCACATGTTATACTCCGTTTCCTTTTTAACGCCGTACTTATTGTTATATTTCAACTTTTCCACTTTTATTCAACTTTGCAATTAGGCATGGTACAGATCAGTTCTTGGATTGCTGGAAGTACTGACCTGTTTGCAAACACGTTCCGAAAGATTACTATCCATTAAAACCCTTACTTTTTGAGAACGCAGAAACAGGTTGTCCTCATGAACAACAGCCCGCATTCAACATTGCGCCGGTGGCGGATGGAACGGTCCCGTCAAAAGCCATGTCCCGCAGTAGCTGTACAGTGTTTGTTGGCGGCGATTAATACGCTATTTTGTCATGGTCATTGGCGTTCTACATTTTCCTTCGTTTGGGCTTGAAGTTTCGTGGAGTAATAAATTGCTATATTAGAATTGCGTATAGTGAGAAGGTTATAACAAATGCTGTAGATGGACATTGGAAATAAAATGAATTCTTCCGCTGAACAGTTTTGAAAGCTGATTTTTCAACAGCAAGCTCAAACGGGGCACAAATGATGGAAACTCTGACACAATACTTCAGTTTGCAGACAGCAGCGACGCAGGACACGCAGGCGTGTTCCCTTGAGCTTCTCACGAATGCAATCACCGAATTCAATTATGACGCGGATTCAGGATGCAAGTTCAGAGATGGTTTCAAGCGCCGGGAAGACGTTTCGGACGGACTTCATTCTTCGGGACGACTCCTGAAAGTTGCGATTGCTAATACGCAGGCTGACAATAAGTGCACCTTCGACCACATGCTGCTCAAACACTCGAAGGATCTGAAGTTTGACGAAGTATTGTCGCAGCAGAAGGTAATTTTTAGTGCGTCGGTATCCTTATTTAGGATTCGCTTTCAATGCCTTAAAATTGTCAAGCAGGAATCGGACGATTTTGGGGCCTTAGCACACCTGATTAACCATGTGTGTGAACGTTTCGAACTACGCGCTTTAACGGGCGATCCGTTTAGGTGTCTAATTTTTGTCAGCACTCTACAATCCCCAACTGATGCTGTGATTCACACGCAGCTGCTAGCTAAGCTGGAGCAGGCTCCTGATCTCACACTGAATGCCATCGTAAGCGATTGCAAACGGCCGCGAACTCAAAAGCACGACACTGCTATAGTCGAACGAAAGGTTTGCGCATCACCAGATACCGCGCAACTCGTGAAGAAGGCCAGGACAGTCAACCGAAGCAAATCCATCAAGAGGTCTACGAATAACCACTCCCAGCATGCTGGTCATGCGGCGTGTGGCTCTTCGCGCTATTTCGCCCCTTCAAACATCATATTTGTCCAACGTGCCATAAGCGTGGACATAAAGAGAAATGCCGCAGTCACGTCGGGTGGAAGCAATTGAAGTCTTATCGAACGGGAATTCTAGATAGAATGACGCCGAGTCTCCGTCCATAGTTGCACATTCTAAAGCGAATGTAGATGGAGACGACGATTTATCAGTGCGTTGGTCAATGGGTCCCAACGAAACAGCGCGTTGACACGGCCGCAGTCATCCCAAGTATTCCCAGGAGCACGTGGAATCGCGTAAAGAGGCCAAAGATGGTCCAGCCTCAGAAAGTTGCACACAGTGCATCCGGCGGAGTGTTAAACTTAGTGGGCGAAGTTGCTTGCATGCTTGCTTTCCAAGGTGTGGAAAAGTCGGGAACATGCTACATTTCGGTCCGGTCGAATTTGAAACCACTTGGTCTTGAGTGGAATGAAATATTGCAACTATTCCATGTTCCCTTGAAGCAGACTTGCGACCGAGTTCGAGCAAGTCCAGGCCCATCACCAAACTCCGTCAAAGACATGCGACGTACCGTGAAGCGAAACGTTGTCTCTGTCTTTCAAGCTGGCTCGGGCCATTGTACGAACTTCAAGGCAATGCTGAACTTGCGACTAGGTGCTAAACCAGTGCTCAAGGCTGGAAGGCCGATACCATATGCAGCCATTTTAGCCTTTGGTCAAGAAATCGATCGACTGGAACGGGCCGTAGTCAACACAGCCATCCGCTACTCATTGTGGGCCGCACCCATTTTCACAGTGAAGAAAGCAAACGGATAAGTACGGGTCTGCGCTGACATCTCAACTGGCCTCAACGCTGAGCTCGAAGCCCACCAGTACCCATTACCTTTACCGGAAGATATCTTTGCAAAGCTGAATGGTGGTAACCTCTTTACTAAGCTTGATCTATCTGGTGCTTATCTTCAAGTGGTTGGTGACGACGTCTCATTTGAGTTGTTGACGGACAACACTCATCGTGGCCTATTCCAATAAACTGTTTGCCATTTGCTGTAATAACGGCAGCAACCATTTCCCAACAGTTGATGAATACCATGCTAGCGGGTGTTTCTGGATACGCGACATAGCTGGATGGTAGCATAGTGATGGGTCGAACATCAGAAGGACTATTTAAACGCCTGGATGAAGTGCTTGGTTGTATACAGTAGTAAGATTTCCGGGTCTGTGTAGGTTTATGCATAGATTTCCCACCGCTCATCAAATACGTCAGTTTTATCCTCGAACACGATGGACGTCGACCAGGTCCGGAAAACATAGAAGCCATTGGAAAACTGCCTGCATCAACCGCTCTACAGTCCATGCGTTCATTTTTTGGGCTCATCAGCCGTTACAGCGCATTCTTGTGTGAGATGCACCTAATGCGTGCCCCGTTAAAGCAGCTACTAGACAAAGCCCAACCTTGGAACTGGACAGCAAAATGCCTTCGAATGAGGCAAGACAACGCTGTCCTCAAAATTGCTTTTAACTCACTTTGCTTCCGTCCAACGGCGTTGTCCTTACCACAGATGCATCAAACCATGGGGTTAGTGCAGTACTTGTACACACCTACACCGCTGCAACGCAGAAAGCAATCGCCCATGCCGCCAGAACACTTACGGAAACCAGATTGAGAAAGAAGCATTGGCCATAGTGTACGCGGTCAAAAATGCCACAAAATGCTATACAGCCGCCGCTTCAAGCTTCTGACAGCTCATAAACCCTTGCTGGCTATCTCAGGGCCGTAAAAGTGCATCCCGGCCTTCGCAACCAACCGGCTACAACGTTGGGCTCTTACCTTAATGGGGTAGGTTTTCGTGATCTAATACCAGTCGACAGTTTCCATTGGCCAAGCGGATGCACTGTCACGCCTAATTGCTGCCCGTCAGCAAGTACATGAGAACACAATCATTGCTCGGTTGAGATAGAACCTGACGTCAACTTTCTTGTACCTTATGTATTGCACGGTCTACCGCTTACCGCAGAAGCTGTACGAACCGAAACACTTCGGGACCCAGTACTCAAGAAAGTTACACAATTTAACAAAACAAGTTCATGTCCACCTGCCGTTTTGCAACAGCAATTTCAGTGGAGACACTCGCGCTCTGTTGTGAACGACTGCATATTATTTTCGGTAAGAGTGGTCATCCCCAAGGCATTTCAGGAGCGTCTTATTTGACAGTTCCACGCCATGCATCCTGGAATCAACCGGATGAAGGCGCTTACCCGCAGGTTCGCATACTGGCCCTTCATTGACAACCAGCTAAAATTGCTAACTAAACGCTGCAAAAAGTGCGCCAATGCCTTGAAAGCGTTACAAAAGTCAGAACTCTATTCATGGCCAAAAGTTTCTAAGCCAATTTGCTGCAGCAAGATCGACTTTGCAGGACTGATCAATGGCAGAAGTTTCCTCTCATGTTAGTCGACACATACAGCGATTGACCAGAAGTATTTCTTATGGCTAGCGCAACCACAAATGCCACCATATCGAAACTGCGCCAAACCTTCAGCAGGTTCGGCTGTCCTGGGGCAAAAGTCACTGACGTGGGCTCAAACTATACTTCGGCAACGTTTGCGGAGTTTTGCAAACAATTCGACGTCCAGCACGTTCGCTCGCCGCCGTTTCACCCTCAGTCGAATGGCCAGACAGAAAGGTCTGTCGAGATGTTCAAGCAAGCGCTCCACAAACCAAAAGTGGAGGGACGTATAGAGGAAGTGTTTGACCGGTTCCTTTTCCTCTACCGCACAACACCGAATCCACAAGCGACAGACGGACTTTCTCCAGCACAGGCCATGCTAAACCGAATGCTCTTCATGCCTTTCGACGCCACCAGACCGCGCTTGGCATCCTCTGTTGGTGAAAGAAACGGCAGGCTGGAACAGGATTTTAATCAGCGGCATGGAGCGAAAAGCGATCCTTTACGCTTGGACAGAAGGTGCCGGTACACGACTATCAGAAAGGCCATGCAAAATGGACGCCAGGGACGGTCCAAACAAAGCGCGGAAACGTCCTGTATAACAAGGTTGTGGGCGCGCAGGTCTGGGCACAATATACAAACAAGTTATGGCCCACCTTGTGTCAACCAGAACAAGCAAGGCCTTCTAATCTCCTGTTTGGTTTACTGGTGGAAAGCTTCAACGTGCCGAAGGTAGCAATGGATGACTGTACACAGTCGCGCAAAGAATCCAGCACAGGGACATCTGAACAAAGTTCTCGGGCACTTCTGCCAAGGAGGTGGACCGACAGACAGAGAACACAGTTCCGAAGACTGCATGTTAACCCTAGGCTTTCGTCATATATGTCGTACGACATCTCAGGAGAGGTGTCCAAAAGAAAGTATGAATTGCCTAAGAAATCCACTATTTTAGCGATTAATCGATTATTAACGATTATTGCACTGATTTTGAACGTTCCGGAATGTTCTAGTTTTGTACGTGACTAAAAAACACCTGATACTTCTGCAAAAGATATAGGGAACCGCTAACTTTTGTGGCTGACCTTCAAATTCTAGAAGTCGGTCAGTAACTGATATATAGATACAGCCATGGTCTGCAGTGGTTGTACAAGGCTTGTTGGCGGCGATTAATACCTTTTTTTTCAAGGTCATTGGCGTTCTGCTTTCTTCTATTTGGCTAGAAGTTTTGTGAAGCGGTAAATTGTTATTTTTTGGTTGTGCGTCTAGCGAGAAGGTTATATCAGGTAGATTTCAATTGGGTCAGGCGCACCAACTGGAAGAACCGAACGTTGCTCACGATTCATTGGTAACTTGCACTTATTTGGCCAATCCTGCAGCAAGGCTTGTCGACGGTAACCGGTCAGCATCCTCTACCCTGGATACTTCCATCCACAGCTTTATGTCTTCAGCGTAGATTAAGCAATTTGCTTAAATAAATAAATAGATAAATATTTTATTCTTGACTATGCGAGGCACCCCATGGAGGCAAGATCATATATGTACAACTATACAAACATTTTATGGCAACAGTAACAGTGACAGTAGAAAATTGTTCATATGTCCATGATTGGAACTGTACAATGGTGAAACTGCGAAACGGTAATTTGGCTGTCGTGAGATACGGTACCACAGCTAATAATAGATTGAGAATCCTGAATAATCCACTGGAAAGTAATGGAAGAGCACGCTCAGGAGATATATGCCAATGGAGTGCGTTCGTGCCCAAGTAAGGTAAAGGTCAACGTATCGTAGGAAGTAAAAAGACGACAGTATATGCAGATGTAGAAGTTCCAGTGTAACGATCCTAACTAGAATTGTGACGCTAGTTGACCTGCCAGAATGAAGTTATGGGCAGTGACTTTATTCGGTGGCGAGTCACATACGCCACGTTGCAGTGTTGTTAAACGGACATTTGTGGCTTTTTATAGGGAGAACGCTTGTCAGGCGAAAACCCAAATTGTAACTGGCTATGATTCTTGTTGAAAGTTTGTTTGCTCGGTTATTCGCATTCAGGTTGCGTCCCAATTTTCTGCTGGCTGATGCCATAGCTGGTTGCCCATTGCGTTCCTGGGTCCTGTCCATTGGTAGGTCTGGTACTAAACATTCTTTTTGAATATGATGTGTTGATCCTTCGCAGAACCACGTGTAACCTTCTCTGATTATGTATTTTTGCCTGGGAGCGAAGAATTTGTGTCCAGCTACCCTCACTGTACATCGGTGGTTGGGCGCAGATGGTTAGAGTGGAAGCAAAGCCATGGCACAGGTAAGATTTGTCGGTTATTTCGTCCCATTCTAGACGGAGGCAGTTCCTCAGTTCAATCCCGAATCTCTAATGTTCACGACCTCAGCGAAAAGGGAGAGAGGAACAGGCCGAAAGAAGACAGAAAAGGACAGTCAACGTACCTAGCATTGGATCAAAATCCTACTTTAAGATATTTACTTGAGAAAACTAGTGTACAATGTGTAACAGATATTGCGCTAAAGATGATCTTAATTTCGCAGATGGCATGGCCTAATGGGTAAAATACTTTCATGTGCATATGGATGAACAGTAGGATTCCGATAAGAAGTTCATGAGGTATAAGCTAACGATGTTCGAATTATATCTGAGACTAGTCACGATTGGTTGTTAACGGAAACCAAAAAACAGTGACGATGTGACCGTATTTATATATGCTCCACGGGATAAGGGTTTCCTAAGACACACAAACTATAATGTACATGGGTACATGAAGATAGGAAGCTGAGCATACTAGAAGCAGGCTAAGATTAAATGGATATGAAAGGAAGACTAAGTGTTGAATTTAAGACGATCAAGATAGCGATAATGGACCGGGTTTCAGTAGCCAAAAGTGCTTGTTTGGTAAAACATTCTAGTTATTATTGAATAACATCCGTGTCAAAGGATAGGACAGCAAACCAACTAAGCTGTGAAAAAACTATACCAAGCGAATAAACATTCTACAGAAGGACTGACCCATAGCGAGCTACGGGTATTCGCAAAGTTGAATAGAGCCTACAGCTACCAGCTGCTGCTGATCAGAGATAGTGGCTATCGGAAGGATGTATCAGTGGCTGGTGTAGCTATATCATTAAGACGTTTGACCACTACTGGATACCTACAGTTTCAATGAGCAAATGAACGAGCGAGCGGTTAGAGATAAATACCTTCCGGAAAAGAGTAGGACAGCAAAGAAGTGACTCCATACTTACATGGGGCCAACAATGACTAGCTGCTGTCAAGAAGAGTAGACGCGAGTAAGACGAACCGCGGATAACGGCGCACTAGGAGCGAGATAAGTGGCCAGCAATAGAGTTGGGATTAAGCCTTCAGTTACTAGTGGATCCTACAGTGGCACATAATAGGTCAACAGGCAAGCTGAGCTTGACGCAAAGGTTGTACAGGTTGAAAAGCACGGAGACGAGGACAGAACCCTATGGGACTCCACTGGTCACTGTAGCGGGGACGGTAAAGGTTTCGTTTACTTGCACCTGCTTCAGAGATCCAAGAGAAAAGATTGCCGGCACTACCGATTTCCCTGGATGTTAAGCAAAATTAAATCATGCGGGACCACATCGAAAGGTTTGCTGTAATCAACAAACACAACGTCCAGGCATTTACCGGAATCCAGCGACTTCGCCCATTTCTACCACGCAACTAATAAGTTCAAGGTGCATGATCGTGCCCTACGAAAACGTGCTGTGCATGAGAGAGGACATACAGTTCCTCGAGGTAGAGATGAAGAGCCTGCAACATGATCCGCTCCATAAACTAACACAATGTCGCTGTTAAGACGAATGGACTGCAGCTGGCTGGTTCTGGAACGGCGAATTTTCCTCGAACATGATGTGCCAAATATTGACTATTGGCTACTGGACTGAGTGTGAAATCGTTATTTCGTTCCATCAATTAATAATCCAAGAAATTTTGGATCTTCGTTAGCCGCGTGCGTTCGTTCTGGCATTGCCTCTCTTTGTGTTCCTTTTGGTCGTATTAACTCCTTGTTTATTATTGTAGTTAATGTTGCGGTATATTCTATTGTATTACCTTTTGTGACTGCTTTTTCAGTTTACGCCGTCATACCTACATCAATGTGGTCCCTAAATCCTACCAACCTACCTAGCTTTTATTATCATGCTCGCGGCTCTTGCGCACTCTTCGCAATGACATCGGTGGCTGGCAATAACTGTGGCGAGCACACTTGTGGCGTTGTAGTCAAAGAGAGAATGCAGTGCGACAGACGTTTGTTATGGTACCATAAAAATTGCTCTAGATTAGACAAGGATTCGATTGAACTTTATGCCCGACATAGCCAACTAAAGTGGAGTTGCTTCCGCTGCGTGTGCTTAACAGACAGTTGTTCTCTCTTACCACACGATCGAACTTTTGATCCAGTTACGCATGTCTCAGCTGTAAGTGATTTAGCTGGTAAGGAACGGTGTTCGTAGACTAGATATCGCGGAAAACTTAATTCATAAGCCGCGCTTGCTAATTAAGACATGGCGTGCAAAGTCGATGAGGTGCAGTCTTCGTTGGAACCTTAGTTGCGCAGCGCAGCAATTGCTACTGGGAGACAGCGAAACCTCCTTATCTATCATAGGGAAGAGCCAGTCACGCAAGAAGCTAAAACTCGACGGGACCTATACAGAAGGTTAGTGGAAAGGCCAAACGGAAAGGGCTTAACTACAAATAAGAACTCAGTCTATAAGTAAGAATGCTGTAGCTGACCTTAGGTGAAGCACGATCTTCCCTAGGTCGTCAGCTAGTCCCACAATTTAGTCGGAAGACGAAACTTATTCAGTACAATAACTCCACGCGTTAAATCCGATGACCAATGGACGAGGCTAGCAGACAGACGACGATAAACCGCACAACACGCGGAGCCGAAACCAGAAGGCGAATCGAAACCCAAAAAGTGTGTGACCGGTTGTTGGTCAGTTAAAACAAAACTGTACAATTATAATGGAAATGAGAATAGGAGGGTACAGCTGAGAAGCAAGATAGATACAAGCGATACAGTACTCCCCCTAGAGCGTGAGTCACTGAGACGAAAGCTCGATACGTGTGTCAGTTACCCTAGTCTGGAAGGGAGAACAGCTGTACGTCCGAAGGTTGTTTGGTGATGCGGTTTGGAGTTTGTGTAGTGAGACGCATGGGGTACAGAAGAGGGAACAGAGGTGTTAGACATGGGCTAAGTAGGAGGCGTACTTGGGAAGGTGCGCTGGTCGGTGACAGTAATATCTATGTGTTTTGGCATAGGTGGCGTCTCGATGTACGCCGGCTTTAGGCGGTCAATAGTCATAATATCTTGATAACCATTTCTATCCAGCACGAAGTACTTCTCTTCCCGGGCAACATAATTGAAGGGGCACTCATAAGGCGGGGTCAGAGGTGTACGGACGGAATCGTCGCGCACGAGAACGTAGTGGCAAGTGCGCAAATCCGGGTGTACCTGTTGACTCCGAGGACTGATTCGAGGTGGCATTGGACGAATTGAACTGAACTGTTTCCTCAGGCTTGTGACGTAAGAGCTCGGTTCAACTTCTGCAGTAACCATTGTGTCTAGCACCATTTCTCCGGGAAGCCTGAGAGTAGTGCCAGCGACCAATTCAGCGGGACAACAGCCAATGACTTCTTTATTGCTGATATGAATTCCAAGCAAGACGATCGATAGACGTTCTGGTCGTTGTGAGTTTGGTTGTGAAGCGGTAATAGCGGCTTTAATTTGAGGATGGAAAAGTTCAACGATGCCATTAGCAGCTGGGTAATAAGCGGTTGTCTGTAGTTAGGAACAACCGAGGAATCAGTGCATGTCACGAAACAAGACCGAATTGCATTGGGACCCTCTATCGGTAGTGATAGTGGCTGATGTGCCAAAAAGACGGAAATCCAATTCTCATTGAATGTTCGCGCCACCGTTTCTGTAGAAGCTTCACGTAAAGACACGGCAAGTGGCCAACGCGTATAACGATCAACATGTCAATAAGTAGACAAAGCCTTTGGATGCAGGCAAGGGTCCAACCAGGTCAAGATGAACATGTTTGAAACGAGCGTCGGGAAGAGCAAACGTGCCGGGGACGATAATCGTGGGACGGTGGATCATGCTGGTTTGGGAAGTGATACAATGTTTGGTCCACTGCTTGCTCCCAGAACGCATGTCGTGCCAAATGAAGCGATCAGTTATTAGCTTGACAGTGGCTCGGATGCTCGGGTGTGAGATTCCATGCAGGTGATCAAAGACGTTTCGGCGGTACTAATAAGGAACCAAAGGTCGGGGCTTGCCAATCGAAATATCTCAGTAAAGTTCGGAGTCTGAGTTAAGGATTGGCAACTGTGATATTTTGATCGACGGATTTGAGCTCAGTTGCACAAACTCAGGATCTCCTTCCTGAGGAGCTGCTATGTCTTCTAAGTTAATATTCTGCCGTGAAACTTCGTGAAGACATATACGTGACATGGCATCTGCGACAACGGTATTGGCAGCATCGACATGGCGAATATCCGTAGAAAACTGTGAAATATAATCCAAATGACGAATTTCTCTGGGGGAGAAACGGTCGGATGAACCAAGGAAAGCAAAGGCAAGTGGTTTATGGTCTGTAAGAATGGTAAACGTGCGACCTTCAAGCAGGTGCCGAAAATGTTTGATAGTGAGGTAGATAGCCAAATGTTCTCGACCGAATGTGCTGTATCGCGTCTGTGCTGAATGGAGTTTGCGAGAGAAAAGGATAGAGGCTATGGTTGACGTTTGATTGCCTGCTGGAGAACATCCCCAACGGCGGTCTGAGATGCGTCAGTCTTGAGGAGCAGAGTGGCGTCAACCTCAGTCCTCAAATGACTAAGCGCGGTAGCGTTGGACAACGCGTGCTTGATCTTGTCGAATGCATCCATAGCGTCCTGAGTGGGCTCGAATTTTCGTGACCTGCCTTTAAGTAAATCGGTCAAAGGCTGGAGTAACCCAGAGCAATCTGATATAAAACGGCTGTAGTATTTCACCATACGGAGAAAACGACGGCGACGTTTAAAAATTGTGGCATAGGGTAGTCTGCAATCGCTTGTGATTTATCGAGGACGGAAAAATTGTTTAGTGCACGGTAATCTCCGCAAGGTCTCCAGTCGCCACTGGACTTTTTGGGAACCACATGAAGCGGGAGGACCATGGGCTATTGGAAGGACGAACGAGACCGAGGCAGTATATGTTTGAACTCTGCCTTGGATAGTTAAAACAAAACTGTACAATAATAATGAAATTGAGGGTAGGAGAGTACCATTGTGAGGAATGATATTTGTAAGTGCTAGAAAGGCGAGTGCACGGTAGGCATTGCATAGCTGGAATATCTTTATACATCAGCATCAAAGAGTACATCGTGTTGGCAACTGGAAGTAAACAGCTATTCTTTGCCCAAAAGGGTTAGGCAAGGCTTACCTCGCTTGAGTTTAGGAACTCTTACACTAGCACATACTACTTAACAGGGCTGGGTTGATTGCAAGTCATACAAATGGTCGGTATCAAATAGCACCGGACACACTAATTTTGAAGGCTAAAGCACCTCGGATGAACCAGTTAGATGGTGTTACTACCAGCTTGGCTAAGGAATCTGCGGTCCAGCACGATGGAAGTCGCGATAGTGAGCCTTACGTTACGCAGACCCTAAACGAACCACTAGCGAATGCTCTCCTGTAGCAAGTGCAGCCAGCTGGCCTGGACAACAACCCCCACAAGACGCTAGTGAAATAACTCGAGGTGTGCATTTGGTTGTGGATGGAAACGAGAATCCCACCTTTATGGCCGAAGAGGGTGGTGGAGATGTGGCAATGGAAATTCAGGCGTTGCATTCAAAAACCGTTGAGGTCTCAGTTCTGATGGCAGTGGCACCGTATTCCATGGTTGGAAGACTTCTTCCACAAAATGGTAGGAAAAAGGTGAAAGTTGCCACACCTAAATTGGACCGTACAGAAAACCCGACGTGCGGTTAAGCCGACTCAGTTAAATGGGAGAACATCCGTCGTGATTCAACTTAGCAGCCAAAGCGGACGAAGCCAACAAAGGAATTATCTCTTACTGCTTTCCAGCAGCCCAACGTTGATTCATCGACTCATGCAGCCGACGGAAATGAAATGGTAGGAAAAACGGGTTGTCCCCTCGGGTTCTACGCCAGAGAGGAAGGGGCTGAGTCCGGAGAGACTAAGCTTGTGATACACTAATTGCTGTAGTGTGCGTAACAAACGAGGAGGGTTAGTGACGCGTTGGGAGCATGTTGATGTGGTCGCTGTGTCCGAGTCTTGGCTTTCTCCAGAAAATCGTGTTTGCTCCGCTTATGGACCTTGCGCGCTACATCATTGATAGGCCCGGGTATCAGACTGGTGGTAGAGTACTCTTGCTTATACCATGCTAACATAACCACTGGGAGGATTCTTTTACCATGAGTTCTGCTAACGTTCAAGTGGTATTCTGATATCTAAGAGAATTAGGTAGGTTAGGGATTATAGTATGTGTTTATCGTAGCCCATCCTGCACGCCAGAAGCGGACAATGACCTTGGTAGATTACGATGACAGACAGCAATGGTCGCACTTAATTCTCTGTTCGTCGGTGACCCAAACCTTCCCCATGCTGGTTGGCAGCTTACTGAAAACAGGGCGAGTACTCAGGAGGAGGAATTAGTGGATTGATGCATGGAAATGCGTTCGAGCAATACGTCAATGTTCCAACCATTCGTCGTAATGCCAGTACGCCTTTAACCTTTGACAAATTGATTTCAAGACGTGGCCACCTGATGGACCTACGCGTGGAGCCACCCAAAAGTAGGAGTGCTCATTGCGTTTGGAACTTTTCTTTATACATACTGAGGCTTGCAGAGAACTGTGGAATAGGAAGCCTATAGGTCTTAAACAATGGCTTCTCTTCCTTTGAGCATCGATTACAGTTTTCATTGACATAAGAAACAGCCTCATGATATTGGCCTCCGTCTGGCTCATTACCTGTATGCTTGGTCCCCTGCATAATTGCAATTTCAGGTCTCTGATTGACTTTTACATCTCGGCTCTACCATCATGAATCTCAGCTCACAATTACGTTCCCCTATCTTGTTTGGACTCTCTTTTGGTCCATATCGCATCGGTTCAATGGCGGTATAGGTATCACTAGCGTCAGCGCAACATCCTAGTCTTCCTTTGATTCCCTTTGCTACTGTGGTACTCAGTTTTAAACCTCTTCGACTAGTCCGGCCTCTCAGTTCCCAAATGCCCATAGGCATCAACCCAAGGCCTCACTTCTTTTGAGGATCGGCTGCCACCGATTAAGGTTCTCATTGGTATAATTAACTGCCTAATGTGCTCGCCTCCGCTTGATATATTATCTGCATGCTTGGTTGTTCTACGGAAATTGCAATCTCAGGTCCCTGGTTGAGGTTTGTCTCTCGGCTCCATTCTCATGATTCTCAGCACACAATTACGTCCCCCTCTCTTGTTTTGCCTCTCTTTTGGTCTATATCGCAACAGTTCAATGGCGGTATAGTTATCACTAGCGTCAGCGCAACATCCTAGTCTTCCTTTGATTCCCTTTGCTACTGTGGTACTCAGTTTTAAACCTCTTCGACTAGTCCGGCCTCTCAGTTCCCAAATGCCCATAGGCATCAACCCAAGGCCTCACTTCTTTTGAGGATCGGCTGCCACCGATTAAGGTTCTCATTGGTATAATTAACTGCCTAATGTGCTCGCCTCCGCTTGATATATTATCTGCATGCTTGGTTGTTCTACGGAAATTGCAATCTCAGGTCCCTGGTTGAGGTTTGTCTCTCGGCTCCATTCTCATGCTTCTCAGCACACAATTACGTCCCCCTCTCTTGTTTTGCCTCTCTTTTGGTCTATATCGCAACAGTTCAATGGCGGTATAGTTATCACTAGCGTCAGCGCAACATCCCATGTCTCTTTTGGTTACCTTTCCTTCTGTGCGTCTCACTCCAAAACATTTTGGCCAAGTCAGTCCTCCGAGGCTCCAAAGGCCTATAGGTCTCGCCAAGGCCTCTCTTATTTTAAGCACCGGCTGCCATCGACTCTAGTTCTCATTGGTATAAGTTACAACCTCATGATTCTCTTCTTTGTCTGAAACATTATCTCTATGATTGGCAACGCCTACCGAAATCCGAATTTCCGGTCTCTGATTGAGTTTGGCTCTGGGCTCCACTATCATGCATCTCAGCTCACATTAACGTCTTCCTCTCTTGTTTCGCGTCTCTCTTCGTTCATATCGCAACTATTCATTGGCGGTATAGGTACCACTAGCATCAGCTCATCGGTCACTCCATTGATTTCAGCCAGCACAACATTAACATAAATTTTATATTTATACAATTACATAGTCCTGTTCAATTTTGTTGGCAGTTTGCTCGGTCCATTTTTCTTCTCACCCTTGTTCTACAGGACAACATTACCTGCACCGAACACCGCTGAAGACGTACCTGCGACGCTCCCATGGACACGGATTCAATAAAGAACAAAGAAAAACCCGCACTTTATAATCATGACACACTGAAGAAACTAGGAAACTGCTCAATTCAGTACAAGTCACCTGAGTCGTCCGAGTTCAACAGGTACAACCACTTGTACTGGACTCCGAAGGCGACTACACAGCCATAGGAAACAAATTAGCGTTACGTGACTGCGAATATCCGCGAGGGTAATCGGTCAGATACAATCTTGCCAATGTTATATCATCAGCCGGCAGTGTTCCAGGACGTGGTGGGTCTTCGTCTGGCAAGCGTTTTCCCTAAAAAGAGCCACAAATGTCTGTTTAACAACACTGCGACGTGGCGGATGTGACTCGCCACTCAATAATGTCACCGCCCCTAACACATTGGCAAGTTGACCGACACCACATTTACAAGTTCTGGGCATATATCGGCTCTCGCACCAACACGCCTACATTTCTGATAAGTGGCATACCACTATTCTTAAGTATTTTTCACCCGTTTCCTCATGCTTCGCTCACTGACCTACATTGCTTACGGGACCTCATCGGACTAGTTCCTCAGCAACATACCATATAAGTGATCTGATTACTAATTTTACCTCTCGCATTCTGTGTACATAGACTACATACAACCTTTGGGCTCTATGGGCCCACACTACTGTCTCCAACTGTACTACTCCCACTGTTGGTGCTGCGTATTTCGCTATCATGTACAATACTGCAATATGCTGATCATGCCCAAAAGGCGTGTCTCGCTTTGACGAGAATAAAATATTTATTTATTTATTTATTTAACGCATTAATTTTCCGAAGCTGCGATATTGTGCCCTTCCACTCATTTGGATCGCTGACCAGGACCAGGCCACTTTGTAACAGAGGTGGCTGGTACTCAAAAGTTGGCTCGTGCATTTACTGAACTAATTAGCCCCTCTAAACCAGTGGAGACATGTTGGGAAACACCGATGGTGGAGGAGAAGAATTGCCAGAGCGATAAAGAGGCGCAATGCTGAGTGGAGAAAATATAACGAACCTCGTGGCTTCAGACTGGCTGAACTACCAAAGGTGCCAAAAATGGCTTTTAAGTTGCAGCGGCAAGCGAAGTACGCATGTGAGCTTAGGTAGGTCAAATTTGCGAAAACATGTCCCGAGGGTTATTACAGTTATGTCCAATCAAAGGCTTATCTAAGAGAGGTAATCGTCTGTCTAACCATGGAGGACGGCGGCCTGGTTGTATAATACGTTGATAAGGTACAAGCGCTGCTATGTGTTTACCAGAACCTGCACAGGAAGATCGGCTTTGCCATCACAGCAACACTGTTCAAGTGGCTATACAAAGCGATAATTCACTCTCAAGATGCCAGAGGTCTTCACATTGCTGGCCAGTTTGAACCCCCTATAAATCAGCTGGTCTTGACAGTATACATCCTGCCATAGTTAAGCCGCTGGCTGGTATTCTTCCGTGTCTTGTCGCGGAGTTATTCAATCAGTCTCTTCAAGTGGGCAAGCTGCCACGCGATGGAAAGGAGGCGACCAATTTTACTATCCACAAGGGTTCTAAGTCGGTGCCTTTTAACTATAGACCTGTTAGTATGACCAGCAGTATGCGGAAGTGCTTGGAAAAGCTTATACGAAATGGGAGCTGTAAGCACTTGACTGAGCACAATCTAAGTAGAGCGGAATAGTATGGCTTTCTTAAAAGCAGTCGAGTTTTACCAATTTATTGTGCTTTTTAGATGTGATTACCCGATGCCTTGATAATGGGGTGTCGGTAGAGGTGCGCCAAATGGACGTTAGTAAAGCCTCTGACCCAGTGGATCATGGATTGTTAATTGAGAGGCAGACAAGTTTTGGACTGAATCCTCAACTATTACTGTGGCTCTCTGAATTCTTCCGTGGGAGGACATCCAGAATCATGGTTGGGGAAGCGAGTTCTAGTGTAAGCCTTGCCTACGGCGGTGTCCCCAAAGGTTCATACTAGATCCATTGTTGTTTCTTTTGTTTATAAATGACCAGACTCCACTTTTTGTGGACCCTGCTATACCTTCGTAGGT
Source organism: Dicrocoelium dendriticum (assembly GCA_944474145.2). Classification (NCBI taxonomy): domain Eukaryota; kingdom Metazoa; phylum Platyhelminthes; class Trematoda; order Plagiorchiida; family Dicrocoeliidae; genus Dicrocoelium; species Dicrocoelium dendriticum. Next base: position 101,523,683 of record OX104068.1, on the reverse strand, counting down.
GACTTAAAGCTAGTCAGTTTGGGAAACCGCGCGACATTCGCTTTGGACATAACCAATGTGGTGAATTGGTCGAGCTACTGGGACCTACCTTCGAATGACAATAAATGTCAACTAGTGACTACTAGTGGTAGCGGGATTGCAGTTCAGTCTCCTGTTGGATCTCCATCACTGTGGTGTATTGATGAAGCCCGCGACCTAAGTGTCATCATATTGAACCACTTTAAGCCTTTGGCACAGTGTCGCCATGCTGCCGATAAAGAGCGACAAAAGTTAGTTCGTCTTAGGAGGGCGTCGAGTAACACTAAGCAGACGTATTCTTGCCGCTATATAAAGCAGTGGTTAGGCCACATCTGGAGTATTGTGCTCAGGCTTGGGCACTGTACCTCCGTAGTGACGTTAGATGTTTAGGAAAGATTCATAAACTTGCGAGCAGGATGATCAAAGGTTAACGAGCTAAGTCGTACGAAAGTCCTCTAAGTAGCTTAGGCATATTTTCCCTGAAACGGTGTAGGTTGCGAGGGGGTTTGATACAGACATTTATGATCATTAAGGCACTTTGTGGTGTTAGTTCCACCCATCTGTTGGAGTTAGATTTGTCAGACGAACTGCGCGGGCATTTCCTGTAGCTCAAACAACATAGAACTCACTTGGACATCAAGGAAAAATCAGTACGCACCAAGTGGTTTGCGTCTGGAATAAACCTCTTACTGATTTAGTGGTATGTGAGTCTTAAATGCCTACAAAAGGGGCTTAGAGGTGTATTGATCTGCTCTTTTCCAGCGATATTGTAATTGTACTGGAATAGGTAGTGTATATTGAGGTTCACACAAGAAAGTGCAAGGCATGCTCTTGTTCTTGCTTTGTTCCTTCACAGAAGCAAGAAGTCAGTCCAACGTCGAAGTGCCTAGGGCCGCTTCACGTACCAGCACAAGAAACTGGATGCTCGTTAGCCAAAAGTTGTTATCGTCCGGTTGACCTGACCTTACCTGATCTTGTCTGTTGTCTCCGTTGTATTGGGGTTAACAATGCCCACTTTCCAAGCAGACGGGAGTCATCTAGCTTTAAAGAAACGAAGGAAAACCTGACAGGTGTGGCGATTCGCTGTGCCACAGTTCTGAGGAACAGGGGTGCAACCAATCCGAGCCGGGTGAAGAATTTGGATCGAAATTCACAGGAAAGTTTAACCACATTATTGATGTTAATGTCTACTTTATCAAACAGTTAAGGAAACCTGGATACAGTATTTTCGCAGGCGAGAGTTTATTTCGCGAAGACAGAGGCATACCGTTGGGCCAAAAGACTGGCGTTATCAGCGTCTTCATAAAGTAAACTTTGATCCCCAGAGGAACACAAGGTAGGGATGCCACTGCCAGTACTTGTGCTCTTCAAATAAGAGACAATCATTTTCGGCGTCGTTTTGGAGAGTACCGCTAATGATAGTTCATATTGCTGAAGTTTCCGAAGCTGCAACCTGATAAAAGCCTTCCTGCTAGTCTTGTAGGAAGAGTAATCGGACTCTGTTTGAGATTGCCATCATCGATCCCACAATTTGCATCTTCTGTTCGTCAGAGATCTCAATTCACTGTTAATCCAAAGTGTACCCCGCTTGAAGGACTCACCATTGGAGAGTGGAACGACCTGCTCAATTATGGACGTCATTTTGGAGAGCACAAGGCTCCAGGCATCATCAAGAGGAATGGGATCAGGAATACTTCAATGCATAGCGCTTGCGGCTGTTCCCAGACGGTGTGGATCCGCATGCCAAAAGTTCCGAAGACAACCACCCTGGCTATGGATCGTGAGGCGACGTGTCCATGGGATGAATCGACACAATGCTTATTTTAGCCGATGAGTTGAAGAACTGATATATTCGTGACTTATGACTGAGCTGAGTTGAGTATAATGTCCAGAATGGTCGGTGTTTGGTCGGCAAAAATGCAGGTTGGCATGTTGACGTGCTGAGACAAATTACAATCGATAACAGTCTCGAGTAAGTTAGCATCAAAGGATGCAGGTGGAGGACCACAAAGAAGTAAGTCCCAATTGATATTAGGGGCAGTACAATTCTCAAGATAAGGCTGTCCTTTTTTGCATCGTGTTTCTGGTGTCAATAAGAACACAATAACACCGAAAGAAGAAAACAGACGAAAGGGCAAACCACGCTTACAATAAGGCTACACTCGACGATAACCTACGCGCCGACTTGCTACCGGGACATTGGCGTGCTACAGGTGTAAATGTTTGATGGACCACTGGTGTAGCACATTCAGCAAGTCCTCTAGTTTTATAACGTACTGACAAGGAAGAAGTTCAAGCATTGAGACGCAACGTTTATTATGCAAAAATAGGCTCTATAAGAAATAATGGACGTAAAAGAAAAAATAAAATAAAAGTTACAGCCTACAGTTCTCTTCAGGTTTATGTCCTTCTTCAATAATTATGCAGGAGTGTGGTTCTGAAAGGTAGACGGAAAAAGTTGCCGTCAAAGCAACGATTTCAATCCAACCACGCTCCAACTCAGTTCCATCGGATCATTGAATAATAGCGAGCAGAAGGAAGGTCCTTTGTCAGCGCTTACACTTCCCGATCCATGAGGAGATGGCGTGGGAGTTTGCGGTACAATTTTCCGCAGAGGACCACTGTAGCTGTCTCGGAAGCACCAGAATCCCAGCGCACTTAGGTAGGAAACTAACAGTTCTTTAAGACAATCCTGTGTCCCAGCCTCAAAAACAGGGCAGGGTAACCAGTTCCAATCCTTCACTACGCAAATTCATAGGGCAAAAGTGAGCTGCACGCGAAGATTCCTCGGTTTGAACCGTTGCACACGGTGGCCTCGTGGCGCACGCTCAGTGTTGAGTTGAAAGCAACGCCGTAACTCGCAACTCGTTTCTCCTCTAAGAATGCTTAGGGCAAATGTCGAACCTCCTCGGTGACAGCGATACCCGAGAGAGAACGTGTTCAGTCATTAACATCGTTGGATACGCCAAGTCTCGAAACTCAGGGACGGATTTGGATCCACGCCGTTGAACATTCTCTATCAACCCACATTCGGTTTTGGTGAGACGGTGGGCAGCAGGTAGCTTGTATTTGAGAATCGGGCGTACACGTGAGCCAAAGTGGAGCCGGGAAAGCCACTGAATCAGGAGAGAAAACCCTCCACGTATAGAATTGAACATCCTGTAGGCCGCGGCGACCCTCTTCTGGGTAACTTGAATAGGTTTGAGGTCTGCTGACACTAGCACTCCAAGATCCCTTCTCCTGGATTTCGTTTCTGAGCAAGGTACCAACACTGTGTTAAGTTCCAAAGGCGTCGTATAGGATGTCGGAGTTCCAAGACAGGAAATTTCAGGAATACCGAATCCATGGAGCTTAAACAGAAGCAGTTCATGCGGGACATTATCAAACGTTTTGCTGACGTCAACGAAAACAGCGTCCAAGGGCTTAGCGGGGTCTAACGACCTTGCCCAAGTCTCATTAGCAACAAGCGAGTTTGAGCTTGCTTTTCGGAAATCACGCTAGGCAAAATAAGTGACATTCTGTCACCCAAGAGGAAGATTAACAGCTTGTATTAGTATCCGTTCCATACCTTTACACACTATTGTCGTCAAATGGGTTGGACGATAAGTTGCAGGATCATGTCGACTTCCTGCTTTGTAGATGGGTTTGAAGTTTCCTACTTTCCAAGCTGATGGTAGACGGACAGCTGTTAGTGAGCGACGAAAGACTTCACCTGTCAGTAAAGCTACGTATTGCGCCACAGTCCTGAGGAGCAAAGGATACAAGCGATCGGGGCCGAGTGAGTTATACGGAACTAACTCAAGAAAATGTTTCACCACAGCATTAGTGTTAATACCTACTTGGGCCAACGAAGATAGATAGGTGGATACGGCTCTGTCACTAATGGTGTATCTTTCGCGTAAACAGAAGTGTATTGCTTAGCCAAGTGACTAACTTTCTCCACATGCTTGTGCAATAACGCTTGATGATCACAGCAACACAAAGCAGGGATGACATTACCAGCTCTAGTGCTTCTTTTTAAAAAATGTAGCGCATTTTAGGCGCGATGCTGGAGTGCTGTGCCCAGGGTTGTCTTTATTGTTGGCGTTTCTAGCGCTTCATCGCAACACGAACATTTCTGACGGTATTGTAGTGAAAGAAGTCGGGTGTTGATCGAGATTGCCTAAAGCGGTTTCCTGCTTTGCGCCTTCTATTCATAGTTGACCTCGACGTTCAATCCATCCAAGTGAAGCTCTAGTGAAAGGCTTTTGGTTGGTGGAAGGAACGACCTGCTCAATTAACGTCATTTTAGAGAGTGGAAGTTTCCACGCGTTTTTAAAGTGATTGTGTTCAAGGATACCCAAAGCCGTAGCGCTTGCGGCCGTTTTTAGACTGAGTGGACCGGCAAGCCAAATTTCCACCGGTGACCACCGCAGCTGTGGATCGTGAGAAGGCGCCTAGGGTGGAATGAAACAACCTAATGCTTGCTCTTATCTATGGGTTGAAGAAGGTTTAGGTTAGTGATATTCAATTTGTCGGGGAGAGCACGAGACTTACGATGTGCGGAGGCGGGTCTGGGAAAATACGAGTAGGCGTCAAGACATGTTGAATGAGAACGCAGTCAACAGCGGTGTTAAGCAATGTGGTATGGAGGGAGTCAGACCGGCGCTCACAAAGAAGTAGGTCCCAATCGATGTCCGGAGCACTGAAATCCCCAAGATTAGACAGTCTTCGTGTCTACCATACATTGTTATGGAGTCCAACAAGCGCGTTCCAGGGCCCGACGGCGCTCTGTAAACGATACCTACCAAGGGAGATCTGCACCCGTCATGATCGCGGCACCACAGGACTTCAAAGTTGTTATCCTGGTCACCGATATCTTCAACTAACTGCACTTGAACTCTGTCTTTCAGCAGAGAATTACTTTCCCACCTGACTTCACTCCGTAGCGATCGGACAGAGAGCGGTGTTATCAAGGGTTAAACAGTTCCGAGTCCAGGTTACCTGAGTATAGCCAGGTTTCGGTGAAGACCATGCGGTCCGGACGGGTCTCCGAAGTAAGCAACTGCATTTCATCCAGTTTATTCCACTGATTGCGCACACTGGTAGCTAGCAAGCCTCGTCCGTTTTTATGTTTTACTGTAAGGAGATGACAAGAAACGGTCTCCAGCGGGTGCTTGTGCTCTTACGAAGTATGCAAAAATCCACAATATCTGGTCGGCTTTACTAGTCACCCGGAGCATTCGTTGCTTATCTACAGCCTTCGCTCGGTTTGACTTATCTTGTAACGGTTGGTTTTCACTGCATATTGTCCCACTGTTCTTTGAACTGTATATAGCTGCGTTCTGGTTCGGTTAGTGTTACTCTAAAGTAACACATATTAACCGTTACTTGTTTTGCCGTTTTTGGATCTTTGTCCAAGCTGTTTTCTCAAAGTCTTTTGTTCGCGTCGCCTGTTCGTCGTTTTGCCCCACCTTTTTACTCGAATTTTTTACTGAATATTCGTAGCATGGTTAAAAGACGTATGTCACCCACATCTGCCAAAAATGCAACACGGGAACAAGCCACCCACAACGTCATTGAGGCTGGCTTTTCTTAAATACAAGATTGCAAAATAGAGCCCATAGATGCGCTAACAGAAGCTCTGCAAAAATCTGTGTTCTTGGAAGTCTGGTAAACTCACTGAAAGCAGCGTTCACATCGCTTGCGACGCTACTAAACACCTTCATGCCTTTGGTCAACCTGGACAAAGTCCAAGCTTTGGCTGGCCAACCTGATATGCCAGCAGCAGGTGGAACATTGAATAGTATTACGCACGAGGTCAGAGAATTTATTCGTCGTGCAAATAACGTGGTTGTATTCAACGTACCTGACAAGATACCGCTTAAAAGTGTTGCGTATCCTTCTCGATGATTGTAGACTACCGCACGATTGCTGTTCAGCCACTCGCCTACGCAAGATCCCCGGCCGACCTTGCCCAATAGTCATGAAATTTAGCCACCCCGAGCTGGCTAAACGATTCCTTGACGCCCGGTACATACTGAATAGCACTCGAATTCTGATAAAACCGAACAGAACCCCGCTGCAAAGCTCAACTTTGCCTATTAGTTCCGTTTATACAAAGAAAGAAACCCGTGCGACATCATTCACAGAATCCCAACCCACAAATGCGCAAGAAATTCCAACCCACACGGCCTCTTGCTCGACTCTGGGTGAAGTTGTTTTGGATTCTTCACAGCGACGAACATATAGTGATGCAAAAAAGCCCTCAAAAAACGAAAGCAGCCGAAAAATATTGTTGACATGTCCGGCACATAATTTGAAAACTTGACTGTCATAGGCACGACCGAATATGGTACGAGGGCTGTTGATATGTCCGACCTGTGCGACATAGTCTCTGAACTAGAGTGTGGGGTTTTATCAGTTTATACTCTATTAGCCAGCGTTGCCGATGACCCCACGCAACTCCCTATCGACACAACGCCAGCGACCAGCAGCCCAAAGCAGCAATGCTCCACAGCTCTCCCCCATCTTCTCCCATCGAATCCATATCTGTAAAACAAAAGGACTATACCCAGACGTCCCGATATGGCCAAATTATACTCGTTGCCAGTACCAGAAATACCACGCCACCAGGTGGCTAGCCAGCGTACAACAGGACTTCCAATACCCAATTTTGGACCGAAGTCCATTGTCAACCAAGCACTGTCTCATCGTCGGAACTACCTACTTACACCCCAAACCCAAATAAGCACTTTCAAAGTCGCAACAAACCCCATTACACTGCCCACCTTGTCAAACCAATACCCATGCAACTACAACCGGTAACTATTACACATTATACTCCGGTTTACCAAGCGTTACTCGGGATTGTTGCTCCGACCAGATCTAGCCAGCCATTCAGAAAACTATACCTACCCGAACAAAAAATCCAATTGCTCAAACTCCAACTTATTAACATCAGTTCAAAACACACGGATATACGGCGTCCAGCCGAAGAGGACCGTGTACTGCTATTGACAACTCGACTTCCAACATACATACCATAGTTCCTTTTACCTCTGCTAACCGCTCTAACACATCAGGAATTCTGCAGAATGTCCGGTCGCCTAGAAGTGCCACACCTACTGCTGTCCCTGTTTATGGAATACAACAGGGCATGGTCCACCAAGCCCAGTTTTTCAAGTGCTCGCACCTGCTCTGTATCGCCTACAGGGACTCATTTATAAACTGCAGGCAATCCAAAACGGTTGGTTCCAGCCCTACGCGTAACCCCTTGGACCTCACACCGACAAGTGACCCGCCAGCGGCCGGCTACCACCAGTGTAACACTCCGCCGCCCTCGGCACACATATCCGCCGCACTTGCCTCACCTATCCCAAGCACTTCCAAACTACATTACATTGACATCCGGTCTTCCCCCATTGCGATGTTCCGTTCATCTACACTCGGTCCATCCTAGGGACCTAAGTAACCCTCATCAACGTTTTAGCGCCACCAACAAAATTTTGCACAGGAGCCGACAATAAGCTGCTGCGTGTCCCATATGCTTACGACAATGGTACTGCTCCCACTACAACAACCTCCCTTAGTGGCATTATAAAAGTTTCTGGGCAAATGGATGGGCCGCTAGACCCGTTACCTTACCAACCCTTTAGCTTGCAGTCGTCTAACAACTCGTTAGCGGACAACATGTAGGCTCACAATACCGTTTACGGCCAGACACCTCAGTGCATCTCCCCAGATCGTTGTGAGGTAATGACTGAAACATGTGTATCACCTGCGCGTTGAACATCTGCCGCGTCTACGAGCTTGTCTTCCACGCGTCCATCCGACGACCTAACCTTGAGACTCACCAATGCATGCAACCATGCCATCAACCCTCTCTGAGGCTTGCAATGCGATACAGACAACGCAGTAACCAACCCACATCTAGCAGAAATTTGCCCATCAGGAATGCACACTCACTCTCCCCCACCTTCTATTGCTTTCATACAACATATCCCAGCCAATACCTTAGCCATCGCCAAAAACCTTCCCCACACCCGTAAACTTGTCTCCTCTGTTTCGTTTCAGCATCGTAACCAAGCTGTCCCAATCCTATAACCCGACCTGCTCTATGATGACGCGGACAGTAAGATTTTGTCTGACCTATGTAACCTAATAACTCTCATCACTCCCTCTGAGACAACAGCAATTATACCCACGCAAAGAACTCAGATTACTTCTGTCTCTGATAAGGCAGCAGATGCTCACTTCGGCAACGAGGCACGCACTCTACTTTTCATCAAAGCAAGTTCCATCAAACATAAGATGCACCTTATCAACACCGTCATTATCCTATCCGGCCCTCAGGTGGTGCTCATGAAAGAAAAGTGGCATGAGGCTAACACTCCCGACGCACAGCTGCGAATCCTGGGCTACACCTCCTGCAGCAATGGACGCATCAAGCACCGTGGTGGCAGGTGCCTCATTTACGTGAGCGAAGAATTAGGGAGGTCCATAGTTTCAAGAACTTTCAATCCGCCCTCTGGAAGACTCGGTTTGGATTCAGACTTGTAGGGGAGAGCGCGATATCTTAATTGGCTGTCTTGTAGAGAGTCGCATGTACCGGTGGACCAGGAATCGATTCGAGAAGACAGATCTAGCTGCAGGGAAACTTTCACTAATACAGCAAAAGATTCTTTGTTATCTAGCTATAAAAGAACGAAACCGTGGACGCTCTAGCTAGGGGAACGGAGCAAGCACAGCACACAGGGCAGTTGCGAGTTGCAACCGAACGAGCGCCAAGCAAAAGTGGCGGTGAGCAAGTCAAGCATTCGAACTCAGCAAGCAGTTCAATAAACCACACCGGTTGCCTAGGTGTACAAAGAAACAGTTTTAGAATTTTACACAGGAAACCGGGGAATCGCAAGACTGCTACATGGCCATCTCCCAGAAGGGACTGTGTAAGCAGTCTTTCGATCTACGTGCGGACTGTCCGTCGCGGGCTATGTTGCAGTCTGGAAGTTCCGCGGTTTGCTTGTGTAACATTCTAACTAAAATTCTTTCATTGTGCACCTAGGCAACCGGTGTGGTTTATTAAACTGCTTGCTGAGTTCGAATACTTGACTTGCTCATCGCCACTTTTGCGTGGCGCTCGTTCGGTTGCAACTCGCAACTGCCCTGTGGGCTGTGCTTGCTCTGTTCCCCTAGCTAGAGTGTCCACGGGTTCGTTCTCTTATAGCCAGATAACAGGGAATCTTTTGCTGTACTAACAACAGTTTCCCTGCAACTCGATCCGTCTTCTCGAATCGCTCTCTGGGCTTCCGGTACAGGCGACTCCATAACTTGGTGATCCCGAATCAGGAACAATCTCAAAGCCAGATGTTTCAAACTTCTCTCTGGGTAGCTCGTTCCATTTAGTTTTCATATTTTGCGGCTTATTTTCCCATACGGTAGCCTAAGTTTTGCGTCATTTTTAGCCATGAATTATGTAGACCATAAGTTAGAGTCTCTGCTTAACGTTGTATCTCTCTAAGTTCCACCTCTTTGGGACTGGGATCCATTTTGTGGTTCGCTCATCTTGAGGCTGAGTTTTACAACCACAGAATCACTTCCGACTACGCGAAGTATTGCAAGCTCCTCCCCTATCTCCCCAAAGAGATATCAATGCAGGTTCATTACGTTATCATTTCTCTGACCGAAAACCGCTATGAGGCTCTCAAGGAGGCCACGATTAAGCGGGTTAGGCCCTCTGAGAAAGTTCGCCTGCAGCAGCTTTACAGGGACCTGCAGCTGGGCGACAAACTGCCTCAAGCCTGCTACGAGAGATGCAGCAACTCCTTGGTTCCTTAAACATGGACGGGACGTTACTTCGCAAACTATGGCTACAACGGCTACTGGAAAACACACAAGCGATTCTCGCTACAGTGAGCTCCGTTTCGCTCACTAAACTAGCAGATGTAGCATATCGTGTTATTGAGCGATCACAGCCACAAGCCGACGCCAGCAAGCTCAATGCCGTCGCGTCCCAGGGCACTTCTATCACTGGCTTACAGTCAACTATAGAAGCCCTGCATACACAAGTTGCCACACATAGCGCCAGGTTCAACGGCTTACTACGAACCGTCGTTGTCTTAGCCGCTCAAAATCGCCCTTCCAACGTTCTAAGTCTATCAATAGGCAGGCTAGCTGTTGGTACTATCAGCGTTTTAATACCGCAACTCGTAAATGTGTCAAATCTTGCAAGTTCGTCAAAAAGCAGGGGACTTCTTGGCCGGTCCGTAACGGGGACGGACACGACCGGCCAACACCAAAGTCGCCTCATCCACGTTAGGGATTTAACTTCCGGCACCGAGTTTCTAGTCGACACTGGTGCCGAAGTTAGCGCCATACCCCGTAGCTCAGATGAGGTCGTCTCGCCATCGCCGACCAAGCTGCGTACCGCCAATGGCACACCAATCGCAACTTCCGGCAAAATGTTGCTAATGCGCAATTTAGGTCCCTGGCGAACCTTTCGCTGGCCGTTCTTAATCGCTGCCGTGCATTTTGCTATCATAGGCATGGACCTACTTCAACGCTTCGACCTCATCATTGACGCTAAAAGGAAGAAGCTTATCGACTATAGGGCACAGCTCAGTGTTATCGGGATTAGCGCCAATGTGGCTGCTATCACCCCCATTCGTGTTCTACCTCAAGCTTCACAACCTTTATAGAACTTTTCAACAGGCATCCTAAACTCGTTCGCCTCCTGAACGACTTGTCTTCCGTGACGTCAAACGTCATGCATCACATTGGCACTAAGGGCCTAGGGTTTCGGTCAGCCCTCGCTGACTAGCTACGGACAAGCGCAAAGCTGTTAAGGCGGAATTCGAGCAAATGCTCTAACTGGGAATCATTCGCCCGTCCAAAAGTCCATGGGCATCACCATTACACATGGTGCCGAAGAAATCCGGTGACTGGCGCCCTTGTGGGGACTACAGGGCACCTAACAAAGTTACCGTCCCGAATAAATACCCTATTCCCTACATGCACGACTTGACCTCAGCTCTAGCGGGCAAGTCTATCTTTAGCATAGTCGACTTAGTTCGCGCATACCATCAGATACCTGTGGCGCCAGACGACATTGCTAAAACAGTGGTCATCTAGCCATTCGGCCTATTTGAGTACCTCAGAATGCCTTTCAGCCTCAGTAACGCTGTCCAAACATTTTAGCGTTTCATTCATAAGGTAACGCGAGGACTCGAAGGCGTTTATCCTTATCTAGATGACATTCTTATTGCCAGCTCTTCTGACGATGAACATCATCAGCATCTCGACGCTCTCTTTCAACGCTTAGCACAGCATAAGTTACCGTTAACCCCGATAAATGCGAGATTGACCAAAGTTCCATCGACTTCCTTGGCCACCGCATATCCGCCTCTAGTATTGAAGCCCTGCCAGACACAATCCAGGCACTGAAGGACTATCCTGCTCCCAGTTCCTTCAAGCAGCTACGCCGATTCCTTGGTCTGGTCAACTATTATAGGCGGTTTATTACTAACTGCGTGAGCATTGTCCAACCAATGACTGACTTGCTGCGCGGTAAACAACGCTCTTTTCATTTTGCAGACGACGCTAGACTGTCTTTTGCGAAGCTCAAAGCCGCTATCTCCAACAAAGCGCTTCTCGCCCATCCAGACACATCTGCACCGCCCTCCCTGACAACTAACGCATCCGACACTACCTTCGGCGAAGTTCTTCAACAACTCATCGACCGTCGATACATACCTCTAGATTTCTCAAAGCGCTTACAACCTGCCGAACCGCGTTACAACACCTTTGGTAGGGAACTGTTGGCTATCTACCTAGGTATCAGACATTTTCGTCACTATCTCGAAGGTCGACCTTTCACCGTGTTCACTGACCACAAGCCATTGATCTACGCAATCAATGGCGCAAGGGACAAATATTCTCCGCGGGAAACTAGACACCTAGACTACGTTTCTCGGCTTACGACAGACGTACCACATGTCTCAGGTGCTCTCAATCCCGTCGCGGATGCGTTTTCACGCATTCAGCAGATCAGCTTATTGCTTGGCACAAACATTGATCTAGCCGCTATGGCTATGGCCTAACAAGTTGATCCCGACATAGACAAGCTACGACGCAACACCTCGTTGAAACTACGCGAATTTCCACTAGGTTCATCTGTGGGGACCATTCTTTGTGACGTTTCACAAACTTCTCCCCGACCAGTAGTTCCTACCTCAATACGTCAACTAGTTTTCAGTGCTTTACACAACCTGTCTCATCCCGGCATATTGCTTCGCAGAAGCTCGTACCGGAACGGTTCTTATGGCCCAACGTCAATCGCGATGTCCGCCTTTGGGCACGTGTATGCTTAGTGTGTCAGCGCGCCAAAGTATACAGACACACCAAAAGCCCACTTGGCGTCTTTCCCGCTCACGACTCTCGTTTTTCACACGTCCATGTAGACCTGATTGGACCTTTGTCGCCGGGCAAAGGCTATGTGTACCCGCTCACGTGCCGATCGATTCACCCCTTGGCCAGAGGCGATTCCGATAGTCAGCTGCTCATCTGAGACAGTTGCGCAAGCTTTCGTAGAACGCTGGGTAGCTCAGTTCGGTTGCCCAAGCGTAGTCATCACCGACAGAGGATCACAGTTTGACGGATCCTTCAGCAAACTGCTCGACGTTCTTGGTTGCCAACATAATCGAGCCACCGCGTAAAACTCTGCAGCTAATGGGATGGTAGAAAGGTTTCACCGGCAACTCAAAGCCTCACGCTGTGCCCAATCCAGCACATCCTGGCACGAAGCACTTCCGCTCGTTCTCTTAGGCATAAGAAACACGATTAAAGCGGATTTGCAAGCCACTCCATCGTTGCTAGTCTTTGGATGCACACAACGCTTACCTGGTGAACTCGTCTCACCAAAAGCGCCAATAACCTTTGACTATGGCGACTACGCAGCTCGCCTATCTCATCAAATGCGACAGCATCAGCCTGTGCGACCCAGTGCACAGAGCTTGAGTACCAACGTGGACGAAGGCTTAACTACTTGCACACAAGTGTTTGTCCGCACAGACAGCGTACGCCGGCTACCTCTGGTCCGTACCGTGCCGTACGCAGAAGCGACCAGTCGTTTACCACTGACTACAATGGTAAGGCTGAAACGATCAACGTCGATCGACTCAAGCCAGCCTTCCTCGACAAGTCTGACTCTTTGGTGCAACAAGCAACTTCACAACCTGTGCTGTCACAGCTCGCACCGCAACCTCAGACGAGTCAGTATGCTCCAGCAGAACCTACAACCGCAACCGACAGCACTCCTACTCGCTCTACTATCAATCGGCGCGGTAGGAAGCTCAAACCTCCAGTTCGTTTTTCGACTTTGTTAGCACCAACTATTTTACATGGAACGTGCCGTTGAAGTTTTATGCTCTTACCAAATGCTTTTGAATATCCACACAAATGATTAAAAGGTTTTGAAATTAATCAAAAAGAGCAAAACCTTTTGAAAAGCCACAAACAGGTTCGCACGTTTTTCGCTTTGCACGCTTTGTGTATTGATATGCATTTATGCTGCTTTTGCATTTTGCTTTCCATATACACCACCGGTTGGTTGCACCTCGGTTGCACTTTTCGCTGTATCCTCGTACGTCATCATGGGAGTGGAATAACTTTCCTGCTCGACCGCATATGTTAACTTCACTAACTCTCCGCCAACAAAAAGTATTTTACCGTTTTGACACCTTAGGGGGACACGGGTTAAGGCCCGGTAGGGTATGATGGCATGGTTCTCCCCCAGTAGCTGCATCAGGTTTCACAACCTGGTCTCCCAGAAGGCTGACCCGCGACGGACAGTTCTCATGTAGATCGAAAGACTGCTTACACAGTCCCTTCTGGGAGATGGCCATGTAGAAGTCTGGCGATTCCCCGGTTTCCTGTGTAAAATTCTAAAACTGTTTCTTTGTACACCTAGGCAACCGGTGTGGTTTATTGAACTGCTTGCTGAGTTCGAATGCTTGACTTGCTCATCGCCACTTTTGCTTGGCGCTCGTTCGGTTGCAACTCGCAACTGCCCAGTGTGCTGTGCCTGCTCCGTTCCCCTAGCTAGAGCGTCCACGGTTTCGTTCTTTTATAGCTAGATAACAGAGAATCTTTTGCTGTATTAGTGAAAGTTTCCCTGCAGCTAGATCGGCCTTCGCGAATCGATTCCTGGTCTACCGGTACAGGCTACCCTCTAAAGCCTATATAACCCTCCACACACTAACACCATCGATATACGCAGTCTGGTGGAACTCTTCACATAAATATCCCTTTTGCCTTCCCCTCCATGATATAATTGGCGGGGTCTTCAACATGTCACAAGTGACCTGGCAAAAGCAGTCTGCGCCACCCAAATACCGTGCCTTTGGTAACACCACATATGCATTTGGGTGGACTCAACACTTGCATGTACCCACTAGGCACAATAACGCCTTAGATTTACTTTTTACAAACGACGTTTCTCATGCATCTGCCAGCGTGCTTGACACTCTTTCTGGATGCGCTCACGAAATAGTAAACTCTCTTTCCAACTACCCATTACTCGTCCCACAGTGGCTAGACCAACATGTTCTGATTGGCCCTTCAAACGAATCAACTGGACAAACTTTGCTCTACTTCTGAGATCCTTTAACTGGGATGCATTCTTTCTGGCTACCGATGTAGGCACTTTCCGTTCTGTACTATATAGAAATCTCACTTACTGCCTGGATATACTTGCGCCTATAATGAAACAAAAAAGCAATGCAGCCACCGTAGCTTGCGGCTTCCCTCGCAAACTAATCGTCAAGCTCAAAATGCTACGTTCAAAGTACAGCAGGACCCTAGATTACTTCCACCTTATTCGCATCAATGAATTCCTGATGGTGTGGAGAAATTCACTAACTACCGCATATCTGTCCGAAGAATACACTGCCCTAAACTCTATCAACCACTTTCAAAGGCCTCAATTCTATGATGAGGCGCAGAAGCAACCCCGCCTCGAATTCGATTCACTCGATTCTTTGTCTAAACAACACAGTTACCAGTAACCAAGCTGAAATATGTGAGGTCATGAACCGCTACTTCGGCGACTCTTTCACCTCTGCTAACCTTACCCTTCCTCTTAATATTTTAGTTGCACGAATGATACTTTACGTGCCGTACCATTTGACCTGCGCACCATTAATTGGGAAATTCAAGCCCTCAAATTATCCTTCCATGCCGGACCTGATGGCCTGCCATCGGCTCTGCTAATTCTTAGTGGCCTGGATAACGCCGTCCTACTTCTTAACATCTTTATCCTTTCCATGAAACATGGAACCTTTCCTGTTGCTTAGAAACATGCAGTAGTTATGTCAAACACGAGAGGGGAAGCCGCCAAAACCTCGAAAACTACAGGCCCATTAGTCACACTCTATTCGCTTCACGAGTAATGGAGAGGACCGTAAAGGAAGAGCTCCTACAATTCTTGAATTACCGTAACCTCAGCAACAAACCCCAACATAGATTTCTTCTGTCTAACTTTTGTCAAACATGCCAGCTCGAGTTCCTGAACAATGTTACCGCCATGGTTCATTGCAGGAAAGCTTTGCTCATCATCTTCTTGGGTATGAAAAAAGCGTTCGACCGAGTACCTCATAATGGACTGCTAACTAAATTGACTTCTAACGGTATATCGGACCAGTTGCATTCTTGGTTCGCTACCTATCTCTCCTGTCGAACAGAGTCGGTGTGACTAGGAGAGTTCGAACCATCACCGAAACCAGTTCGGAGTGGTGCATTCCAGGGTAGTGTACTGGGCCCTATCCTCTTTCTACTTTACATCAGTTACGTATTTCAATTCTTTGGATAGGGAAAGGCGTACCTGTTCGCCGACGATATCAAAGTCGTATTCTCCTTTGCTCCGAGTAACCTAAGGAGAGGTCTCCTCAATATTCAAATTGACCTTAAAGAATTATAAGCTTGGGGCAACACATAGAAGCTTGGCCTCTGCAAAGTGCAGCGCCCTGTCTTACAAATGCGATGTACCGCCTAGTGCGCTAACCCTAAATGGCGTCTCACTAGCCAACTGTCAAACCATAAGGGATCTCGGCGTACACGATTCAAGCTCACTAAATTTCCCGGAACGAGTTAGCTATAGTGTAGCAAAAGCTAGATCCTTCATTGGTCATATCTGCAAGAGAATGCTCGCAAACGATTCCAGACTCACTCTATACAAGGTACGCGCTAGACCTCTACTGGAATACTGCTCAATAATATTTACCAACTCCAGAAAGAGTGGCCGAATAGCAATTGAGAAAGTTCAACGAACATTCAAAAAGCGCCCGCTTTGCCCCTCTAGTCTTAACTACCGTGAGCGCTGTAAACTTCTTGGTCTTGAACCTCTATGGTTACGAAGAATGAGACTTAACCTCACATTCCTATTCCAAACGATTAGCAACCAAAACACGAACCTTGCCGGACATATTCAACAAAACGGTGACTCTCGGTACCCACTCCGATATAGACCCTTAAACATTACCCTACCTACAACCCGCACCAACGTGCGCAACAACTTCGTTCTTTACAGATTCGCTCCCGCCTGGAACAGGTTATCATTACAAGTTAGTGCAGCCGAGAATATTGCACAGTTCCGATCATCCTTACATAGACAACTTGCTACCCTGCATATCTGCGAGCTATTTAACATCAATATACCGGAGGATGAACTTTATAAATAAATAAATAAATAAATAGTATGTTCTCGAATTTCCGAGACACACCTGACCAGGCATGATCAACGTTTACAGGCAATTTATGTTTCGCAACAAACACGTTGCTATGTATGTAATCGGCAGTAAGCCAAAAGCTGTCCAAGCTTTGGAAATTGTAAAATTAATCCTGTGGTATATATTCGTCTGAACATGACGACAAGTTGGGTTCTAGTGGGCGTAGTGTAAACAAACTGGGCATTCCGTTTGTAGAGAAAACTTGTCAGGAAAATATTACATTAGGATTCAGGTCGGCTTGCCAGTATGTAGCTGTGGGCAGTGACTTTATTCGGTGGCGAGTCACATCCGCCACGTCGCAGTGTTGTTAAGCGGACATTTGTGGCTTTTTATAGGGAGAACGCTTGCCAGGCGAAAACCCACCACATCCTGAAACACTGTCAGAAATCCGTTTGTACACTAATGTAATACTGGCAGAGCAGCTCGTCGACTGATTTAACCCTCGGTTAACCGCCGTCAATTGCCTTCTAATTTCCTCTGTTAGCTGAACAGGTTATTTTTGCTCGCGGCGGCCATAATGGCTGAGGCCTATGGAGGGTTAGACCTTCGTCATCTTCGTGTCCAGGTGAGCAAAACTTCCGTTTCTTGCTTCTAGAATTTACAGGATTATGTATACTTCGCAGGAGTATAAAGGCGTCATGTCCAGCTACCATTACTGGACGACGGTCATGGTAGTGAGTGCATTTTTATCCACTTGTTGTACAGCGGTGTTCTATGTAGGTCCTTGGGGGTTTCTATGTCCTGTCCCAGGTACAAGCTCTTTCACGTTCCGATCCCAGATCCCCAAGAATTTCCAGACCTCGGAGAAAGGGAAGGTGAGAGACAAACAAGGCCGTAAAGAACAGACGTGGGAACAAGCATTATTTATGTTCTATGGTCTAACATTTAGAGGAAACATATGATGTACAATGTGTAGCAATGCTTATGCTAAAAGAGACTTTTGAATATTCATCGGAAGCAAATCCCTATAGGTTGGTTGCTACCGTATACCTCGGATGCAGAGCGTTGCGCCGTTAGGCAAAGATAACACAAAATCAGTTTGCTATGATGCAGCTGTTGCGTGGGAAGATTCGCTGGGGAGCGTAGAATAGGCTGACCCAGGGAAAGCCAGTAAGTCTTTTGGACTCATACATGGGTAAGTTTCGCAAAAATAGCAGCGAATAATTGAGGAATGAACACCTGTAAATGAGAAGCTAAGGGGCGTCTCTGTACTGACCAGGTGAGAGAGTGCCGAATGAAAAAGCTAAGAAGGGCTAATTGACGGAAGAACGGCGAATAGCCAAAATACATGCGTACATTAAGGATGCTGTGGGCATCAGAACCTAAGGCCTAACCGCAGCAGCCAGAGTGCTAGGGTAATAGTGCCAAGCTGGATAGAGGCATGGACTGCTAGCCCGAGACTCGGAGTATTGCAGGTAAAAGATGCCTAAGACAATACAGCAAGTAATAAGTAGATAAAGATCTAGAAATGTGTGGCAGAAGAGCGGCTTATGCTGAATACCCGGATATGTTTGCACGACAGAAGAAAGCTAAGAGAGGTTTCGTGATAGAATGGCAGCGGACAAGTAAAGCGCAAGCATACAAAGAGGTTGTTAGATAGTTAGAGCATAATAGACTACGACGCATCTACGTGCAGCTAATCAAATCATGCGGTGGTGTTAATGGAGTATAATTAAGGAGGCCTGAGCCGGGAGAAGCCAGTGAGAGAGCTGTACTACGGCCAATTAGGTGTCGCGGATGAGCAATGGCATTTAGGTGTGGCCTTATAATTGCTAGTGGACACCTGATTAGGGCAACAGACAGCAAGTGTATGTGATGCGCGCAGTCCCAGGGATTAAAGCTTGGAAAGAAAACGTGTGGACCTTTGCAGCTCAGTATGTGCACAAAGATGATAGTAGCTTATGAAGAAGGACTGCTGCTAAAGACGGGAGCCAGAGGTATGACGAGGAACAGTTAGGGTCGCTGTAAGTGTGAGTATCAGTGATCAGCAATGGACTTTGCATGAAGCCTTTTAGTTGCTAGTGTATGTCTACAATTACAAATAGTAAATCAGCAAAAAGCGGATGTATGTGACGCAGACAGCCAAAAGTATGTTCAAGATAGAAAAGAGCAGCTCGTAGCAAGCTCCAGAAATGCGTGGAGCCTACGGTTACTAGTTGCTGCTAAACAGAAGTGCTTAGGTTTAAGAGGATCGACAGAACATGGCGCTGCGAGAAAATTTCGGTGGCCTGATGTAGCCAGTCCATTAGGCTATTTGGTTACAAGTGGGTTGCTACAGTGTCACAGAACACATCAACAAGCTAGCGAAAATAAGTGATACAGACAACCTGGGAAATTACCGGATGGAGAAACGAGGAATGTCTCCTAGTAGCTCCAGATAAGCTTAAAGATGTGTGGAGCCTACAGTGAATCTCTGCAGTAAACGTAATGAAGATAAGAAGAACGAAGGGTAATTGTGCTAAGGGAGAGAACCGGCGGACAGCATCTGAATTCCATTGAACCTTCTAGTTATTTATTAGATACAGTGACAGAAGAAGTCAACAAACCAGTGAAGGTATGTGCTGCTAACAATTCAAGAGAGTAAGTGGGAGAGATACAGAGTGGCTACTAGCGTAGATATGTATGCTAACTACTATGACTGGCTGCAGCTAAAAAGTGGTGACATAAGTAATACGAAGAACTGATAATGATACAAGGTGAGATAGCGAGTATCCGCAACTAGCAGTGGCCTTGTTGTGTAGGCTACTAGCGGCTAGTGGATACCTAAAGTGTCCCAGAATAAGTCAACGGTCAGCAAATGAATGTGACGCAGACAGTCACAAAGAATGAATGTTGGGGATGCAAGTGGGTTACACTTGGCAGGCTCCGGATATGTACAGAGATGCATAGAGCCTACGACCACTAGTTGCTGCTAAGTAGAAGTGCTGAGTTGAAGAGGATCGACAGAAGCTGGCACTACGAGAAACATTCGGTGGCCAGAAGTAGCCATTCCATTAGACACTTTGGTCACAAGTAGGTTCCTACAGTGTCACAGAACACATCAACAAGCCAACGAAGGTAAGTGATACAGACATGCTGAGAGATTACAGGATGAAGCAACGAGGAATGTCTCCTAGTATCTCCAGATGAGCTCAGAGATATATGGAGCCTACAATGCGTCGCTGCCAAGGGCACCTCTAAAGCCGAAAACCCAACATGTCGGACACAGGTCCCACCAATTAACTCTCCTTTACTCTCTTAGGCTGTCTGCGTCACACACATTTGCTGCTTGTTGACTTAGCAGGAGCCATTCTTCGTAAGCTCCAACCATCTCGGAGACCTCGTTAAATTTTACACCCTTTATCAATAAAACCGTCCTCATCCTTACCCTGCCTATCCTTGTCGGCGTATCTGATTTCATTCCGTTAACTAGACAGTCAAATCTGTACTTTGCTTTAATCTAATCACATCTGACCAGCCTCTTGCTTTCTGACTGAATCCATACTATCGAGACCTAAATGATCTAGGCCCTACATTTCCAACGCTCCGAATCCCTTACCCCGAGAATTTTGCTGGATTAGCTTATTATCTATTAGTATAGCCCCTTTCACCTCTTAACCTGTTCATCTTTGCCAACCCGCTCTCTCGGTTCTCAAACCTTAAGTAAATGACTCAGACGTTATCTGCCGGGCTATCCAGTCTCGCCTGATCAGTCTACAGTTCCCCGACATCTCAGACTACTGTGACGTTACCGGCCAATTTTGAGAAGCTCAAACACCTTGTCCACATTACTTTGAGAGTCTCGCTGACTTTACTACTCCTAATAAGTAAAGAGCTGGATTCGGTCCTTGTCATTTTCGTACTGCGCTCTCTGTCACCATTGTACGCCGATTAAGCACGTATCGCCTGAAAGATCTCTTACTCTTCGAACTCTCTCAGAACACTTTTACGTTCAAGTTCAAGTTCAAGTTCAGTTGGGACCGGAACGATTGGTTACTCCCGTGAATGTTTCTTCTTTCGCGTATGGTCGGAACGAAAGTTGTCAGGCCTGCTTGAGATGTTAAAAAGCCTAAAACAAAGACCACATCACACCCTGTCCAACCAATTACTGCCCACAGTTTCCTGCCCAGCGCTCCCTGCCGGGCCGGTTTATGTGAAGTAAAAATGAAGGTTAAGCTAAAAAACAAGAGGAGGAATGTCACCTAATAATGATAATACCAAGGTGAGAAGCAAATTAAAAATGAACGAAGGGAAAGTTGAAGATACAAGTCGGTTAGGAGAAGGAGAATATTTGGTATGCCACCCAAGAGCATCTAACTGACGCTCGAAACCCTCTACCGTAGTCTACCTAACCATGTGCGCCGGAAGCGAGTTCCAACGTTCAATAACTCGAAACGACAAGAGCGTTTCCGTCCTTACCCTGTCGGAAAGCTCTTTGTGTAGCTTCAACGGGTGACCACGGAGACTAGGCAGCTTGGCGGGACTAAATAGCCAGGACAAGTCTGGACCAACCTTACCCGTTAAGATACGGTAATTGAGGATCAGGTCTCCTCTAATTCTGAGGTAGTGCATTGAGTACATACCCAAGCTAAGCAAACGTTCGGGATACGATTGCTCCGCAATGCTTGCACTAACCTTGTACCCACTCGCAAAATCCACTCCAGTTCCATTTTGTACCTTACAAGACAAGGTGGACAAGCCTGGATACAGTACTTTAAGTGAGATCGCACAAAACAGCCTCACAAAAGTATTGGCCGTTAGGACACGGAAGGAGTGGCGAATATATCACATCATACAGAACTCTCTACAAGCAGCCTTCCATCAGAGTGAAGCAATGAGGCATGTGTGATACCTAGATCAACCTGCTGAATGACAACAGGGAGATCACTTCCACCAACTACATAGCGCGTGGGGAACTAGCACCTCCAATGCGGAGGACAGAACATTTCGCCTGATTTATGGGCATCAACCATAAGGTTGACCAATCCCTGAGCCTATCCAAGGCACTCTGAAGTGCCTCAGCACCACCAGAGATATCCACAATATTCCAGAGCTTGAGATCATCCGCAAACAATAGCGACGGTACTTCAAGCTCCTGGGGTAGGTCATGTACATAAATTGCGAAAAGCAACGGCCCTAGAACCGAGCCCTGCGGAACGTCACTAAGAACAGCTTGTCGAAGCGCAAGGATACGCTCCAAGCGTACACACTGTGCCCTGCCCTATAGGAAAGCAGTAACCCATTTAAGGGCGGCTCCAGATATTCTATACGATCTCAACTTCCATGCGAGTAGTTGATGTGGTATATGTGCATCAAAGGCTTTCGAGAAGTTAATGAAAAGCACGTCGATGGCGTGACCGTTGTCTACTGCCTCAACCCAACTTCCACGAGCTACAAGTAAATTTGTCAGGCATGAAAATCCCGTACGGAATCCGTGCTGAGCCGCATTGAGAAAGTTAAACTTAAACAGGGGATTCTCCAACGCATCTCTGAACAATTTTTCAAACAACTTAACTACTACACTTGTTAACCTGACAGGCCGGTAGTTCGCGGGCAGAACTCTGACCCCGCCCTTAAAAATCGGACAGATGATTGCATTCTTTCATTCCGAAGGTAAGACGCAGCTGTCGAGTGATATTGTAAATATGCATGTCAGAGGGCCACTTAGCCCAGCGGCCAATTCATGCATCAGCTTCGGATGATTTGAATCAGGGCCAGAAGCTTTGGAAGGATTTAGCCATTGCAATAGCCCGAAGACTTGTGTCTCCGTTATTCTTATTTTAGTTAGGCAAGAATCCTTCGGTAATTTAGTGACCAGCTCAACTTGATGTAGAGGAGCCTCATGAAAAAAGACACCAGTATACTGTTCGCTAAGTATACAGGCATTATCATAGTCGGTATGCCCATGGGTCCCGTCCGCTCGTTGAAAGCCGGTAAAGACAAGTTTTTACCGCTACGTCTCTTTACGTAAGCAAAGAACTTCTTTGGATTTGTTACTGCTGCGTTAGCCAAATCCTCCTCGTACTAAAAGCGAAGAGTTCTAAGATGATGCTTACATTCATTTCTAACCGCTAGATAGCTATCGTAGGTGCTGGTTAAGGAAGCTGCTTGTTAAGTTCACCAGAACTTAGAGCTATTCCTGAGCAAATAATTACCCGTATGATCTATCCATGGAGGCTGCGCACGTGTCACCCTTCTCTTAGTGAGTGAGATGTGGGAAGCAGAGATCTCGGGGAGGTATACCTTAAATTTCGCCCAGGCTGTCTTAATGGTGTCAGCCACGGTGATCGCACAATGCAAAACTGAAAATTTGTCACGCCTTGCGTTAAAGTCTGACCTCCAAATATTTGGACCTACCTCAGCGGAAGCTTAATGACACTTAAATAAATAAATAAATAATACTTTTATTCTCGACAAAGCGAGACATGCCTTTGGGGTATGATCAGCATATTGCAATATTGTACATGATAGCAGAATAAGCAGCACCAACAGCGGGAGTAGTACAGTTTGAGACAGTAGTGTTGGCCCATATGCCCCAAAGGTTGTAGGAAGTCTATGTCCAAAGAATGCGAGAGGTAGAGATAATAAGCAGATCACTAATATGGTATGTTGATGAGGAACTAGTCGGATGAGGTCCCGTACACAGTGGGGGTCAGGTGAGTGCAGTATGAGGAAACGGGTGAAAGAGATTTAGGAACAGTGGCATGTCGCTAATCATATATGTAGGCGTGTTCGTGCGAGCGAAGATATATGCACAGAACTTTTAAATGTGATATCGGTCAACTTGCCACTGTGTTAGGGGCAGTGACTTTATTGAGTGGCGAGTCACATCCGCCACAACGCAGTGTTGTTAAACAGACATTTGTGGCCTTTTGTAGGGTAAACGCTTGCCAGACGAAGACCCACCACGTCCTGGAACACTGCCGGCTTGCGATATAACATCGGCAAGCTTGCACCTGGCCGATTACCCTCGCGGATATTCGCAGTCACGTAAGGCCAACTTGTTTCCCATGGCCGTGTAGTCGCCATCGGAGTCGAGTGCAAGTGGTTGGAGCTGTTGAAGTCGGACGACTCAGGTGACTTGTACTGAGCTGATCCGTTTTCTAGGTTCGTTAGTGGGTCAGGATTACGAAGTGCTGGTATTTCTCTGTTGTTTATAAATAAATAAATAAATAGTATATTCTCGAATTTCCGAGACACACCTGACCAGGCATGATCAACGTTTACAGGCAATTTATATTTCGCAACAAACACGTTGCTATGTATGTAATCGGCAGTAATCCTAAAGTTGTCCAAGCTTTAAAAATTGTAAAATTAATCTTGTGGTATATATTCGTCTGAACATGACGACAAGTTGGGTTCTAGTGGGCGTAGTGTAAACAAACTGGGCATTCAGTTTGTAGAGAAAACTTGTCAGGAAAATATTACATTAAGATTCTGGTCGGCTTGCCAGTATGTAGTTGTGGGCAAGCCGACCAGAATCCTAATGTAATATTTTCCTGACAAGTTTTCTCTACAAACTGAATGCCCAGCCTGTTTAGACTACGCCCACTAGAACCCAACTTGTCGTCATTTTTTGACGATTTTATGCCTCAAGATTAATTTTACAATTTCCAAAGCTTGGAAAACTTTCGGCGTACTGCCGCTTACATACATAGCAACGTGTTTGTTGCGAAACATAACTTGCTTGTAAACATTGATCATGCCTGGTCAGGTGTGTCTCGGAAATTCGAGAATATACTATTTATTTATTTATGTATGAGTCCAAAAGGCTCACTGGCTTTCCCTGGGTCAGCAGTTTCTACGCTTCCCAGCGAATCTTCCCACGCAGCAGTTGCATCATAGCAAAAATAGCAGCG
Source organism: Dicrocoelium dendriticum (assembly GCA_944474145.2). Lineage (NCBI taxonomy): Eukaryota > Metazoa > Platyhelminthes > Trematoda > Plagiorchiida > Dicrocoeliidae > Dicrocoelium > Dicrocoelium dendriticum. Next base: position 101,499,067 of record OX104068.1, on the reverse strand, counting down.
AATAATTGAGGAATGAACACCTGTAAATGAGAAGCTAAGGGGCGTCTCTGTACTGACCAGGTGAGAGAGTGCCGAATGAAAAAGCTAAGAAGAGCTAATTGACGGAAGAACGGCGAATAGCCAAAATACATGCGTACATTAAGGATGCTGTGGGCATCAGAACCTAAGGCCTAACCGCAGCAGCCAGAGTATTGTTTCCGTGCCCATGGGAGCGACGCAGATATGCACTCAGCGGTGTTCCGTGCAGGTAATGTTACCCTGTAGAACAACGGAGAGAAGGAAAGTGGACGGAGCAAACTGCCAACAAAATAGTAAATGACTATGCATTGTATAAATATAAAATGTTTGGTAACTTTGTGTTGGTTGAAAGCAATGGAGTTACCGTATATGTTATACATCATATCCGTAGTTTTGTGTTCGAGCACAAGACCCGATATTTGCTGAATGTGAGAGGAAGATGCTGGCCGAAGCGGCCTAGCGTACGCAAAAGTTGTCCTGTTTGAAAACCGTGAGTATCATGCGTTGTTAACCGGTAAATTAGTTGAGTGAATCAGAAGAACAGTGAGTGGTTTAATAAGCGCATAAGATATAGGTTGAGCGATCTGTTGACAGTGCTAGAGCTTAACGTTCGAACATGTACGAGTGTCAGTGTAGTTATTACGCAGGGTTTGAGGCCATGAAAATAATAATGTAACATGTTCAGTAATCGGATGCTGGACAGCTGAGTGAGGGGGTGATACAGAGTGTCAAATTTGTGACGAGAAGGGGTTTTATATACTGCAGCTGTAGCAACAGTACGGTTGCAAAGCTAGCCCTAAAGGGATCTGGAATAGTGCGAAAAGATAGGGACTGCTACATTGCAGCAAAGAAGTCAAATATAAGAGAGGAAAGGGTGGTACTGGGCGTCGGGTTAGTTATGTAGTAGAAACTGCTTGCTGTCAGGCTTTCAACGTTAATAAAAGGAGAGAATGGCTTCAATACTACAGGTTTAGTTAGAAAATGGTTGTAGGGCCAGCGTTGAAGGGGCCTTGGAATATCAGCGTTGTGAGCAGCAGCCGCAAATGATGCTAGGTGTGCCACTGATGTGGACATCCACAGTGGAACGTTGAAGTCCAATAGACTGTTAGTTATAACTGACTAATTGGTGAGTTGCTGCCAGCCTGAGTAGTTAGTATAAGGCGCGGCACGCTTTATTAGGCTCAGCATAGTCTGATAGGTGCACAGTGTGGAATACAAGAGAGAGAACAGAGAGCAATACTTGCGACAGCTGTAGAGAGAAAACGACAGTGGTGCCGGCTCCGGAAGTGACCGAGCGTAAGGAAATAATACAGACAGATCCGCCAATTGCTAAATTTTCACCCCAAGATTTGCGATGACAAGAAGAGGTGCAGAACAAGTATACAATAGCGTAGGGTTAAACATAGGAGTGGATGAGGCTTAAAGAAGTTCAAGTGCTCAGCATCTGGCGCTGGTGGAATAAGAATGCTATCGGTCCAATAGACGGGGATGTGGAAATTAAAATTGCATAGCAGCCGATGAGCTGAGGCTAGTTGACCTACTCCACCATTGGATAGTTGCGATATGGACGAAGACAGAGGCCAAACAAGAGAGGGAGACGTTAATGTGAGCTGAGATGCATGATAGTGGAGCCGAGAGGCAAAACTCAATCAGAGATCGGAAAGTTCGATTTCGGTAGGTGCTACCAAGCATAGAGATATTGATTCAGACAAAGAAGAGTATCATGTGGTCGTAACTTACATTAATGAGAAACGTATTCGATGGTAGCCAAGGCTCAAAATAAGGGAGGCCTTGATTTGACATCTATAGGCATTTGGAGCCTGAGAGGCCTGACTTGTCCAAAATGTTTTGGAATGAGAGGCACAGTAGGAAAAATAATCAAAAGGGGCCCGGGATGTTGCGCTGACTCTATTGGTACCTATACCGCCATTAAACAGTTGCCATTTCAACCACAAGGAGCCCAAACATAAAGGGGAGATTATAAAGTGAGTTGAGATGCATGATAGTGGGGCCGAGAGGCAAAACTCAGTCAGAGACCGGAAATTTCGATTTCGTTATAGGGATTAGGCATACAGATAACGAATCGGACGGCGTCGAGTGTCATGAGGATGTTCCTTATACCAGTGAAATCCTTAGTGGATGGCGACCGATCTTCAAATAAGAGAGGCCTTGGTTTGGGACCTATAGGCATTTGGAGCCTAAGAGTTCGGACCAGTCCAAAAGGTTTAAGAATGAGAGGCACAATAGCAAAGATAATCAGACAAAGCCTAGGATGTTGCGCTGACGCTAGTGGTACCTATACCGCCATTGATCCGATGCCATATGGACAAAAAGAGAAGCAAACAAGAGAGAGGAGCGTAATTGCGAGCTGAGATTCATGATAGTGGAGCCGAGAGGCAAACTTAATCAGAGACCCGAAATTGCAATATTACAGGTGATCAAGCATACAGCCAATGTATCAGACGGAGGCGAGTATCATGAGGCTGTCACTTATGCAAATGAGAACTATAATCAATGCTCAAAGGAAGAGAAGCTTTGGTTTGAGACCTATGTTCATTCGGAGCCTGACAGGCCGGGCTGGTCTAGAAGGTTTAAGAATGAGAGCCTGAGTAGCAAAGAGCTTATAGTGCCTTCTGAAATTTGGCATACAGATAATGAATCGGACGGAGACGGGAATCAAGATGCTGTTACTTATACCATTGAGAACATTAATCGATGGCAGCCGATCCTCAAAGGAAGGGAGGCCTTGGTTTGAGACCTATAGACATTTGGAGCCTGTGAGGCCGGACTAGTGCAAAAGGTGTAAGAATGGGTGCCACAGTAGGAAAGATAATCAAACGAGGCCTAGGTAGTAGCGCTTGCGCTATGGGTACCCATACCGCCATGTACCTGGTACGATAGGCTGGCTAGCCGAACAACCTCCTCGTGGTGCCAGCTGGGTGGTTCGGGTTTAACCCGTTCCAGCAAATAGTTCGGCGGCAGTGTTCCAGGACGTGGTGGGTTTTCGCCTGGCAAGCGTTCTGCCTATAAAAAGCCACAAATGTCTGCTTAACAACACTGTGACGTGGCGGTCGTGACTCGCCACAAAATAAAGTCACCGCCCGTGGGTATCCGAATAATCCTTTCCTACGCACGGACATCCATCTTCTACTCGAGCACTGCCGACGATAGGAGAGTCAACGTTAGAGCAGCACAGTTACAAACAGGAACCTCACATTGACACACACACACACAGTTACATGGTTACATACCCCCTACATAAACATACACTGGTACGGCAAACATAATGTATTCTTGCACATTCTAGACCACGCATTGTTGTCATAATGATCATGCCTGTAAAGGCGTGCCTCGCCTTGTCGAGAATAAAAATTTTATTTATTTATTTATTTATATGGACCAACAGAGAGGCCAAACAAGAGAGGGGACGTAACTGTGTGCTGAGATGCATGATAGTGGAGCCGGGAGGCAAAGCTTAACCAGGGACTTTTAATTGCAAGTTAGTAGAAGGAGAAAGCATGCAGATAATGTAGCAGAAGGAGAAGAGAACATGAGGCAGTTTATTATACCAATGAGAACTTTGGTCGATGGCAGACGATGCTGAAACGAAGAAAGCCCTTAATTTGAGGCCTATGAAAATTTGGAGCCTGAGAGTCCGGACTAGTCCAAAAGTTTAACGATGAGTGCCAAAGAGAAGCAACGGAGACCTAGGATGTTGCGCTGACGTTTGTTGTACTTATACCGCCAATGAACCGATGAGATATGGACCAAAAGAGAGGCCAAACAAGAGAGGGAATTGATACTTGTGAGCTGAGAAGAATGCTAATGGAGCCGAGAAGCAAAATTAATCAAGGACCGGAAATTTCGATTTCGGTATTGGAACCAAGCATACAGATAATGTAGCAGACGAAGACGAGTATCGTGAGGCGGTTACTTTTACCAGTGAGAACCTTGGTTGATGGCAGCCGACGCTCAAATGAAAAGAGGCCTTGGGTTGTGGCCTATGGGAATTTAGAGCCTGAGAGGCCGGACTAGTCCGAAAGGTTTAAGAATGAGTGCCACAGTAGTAAAGAGAATCAAAGGAGGCCCAGGATGTTGCGCTGATGCTAATGGTGTTTATGTCGCCATTGAACCGATGTTATATGGACAAAAGAGAGGCCAAACAGAAGAGGGGAACGTGATTGTGAGCTGAGATTCATGATAGTGGAGCCGAGAGTCAAAATCAATCAGAGACCTGAAACTGCAACATTACAGGTGACCAAGCATACAGCCAATGTATCAGACGGAGGCGAGTATCATGAGGCTGTCACTTATGCAAATGAGAACTATAATCGATACTGAAAGGAAGAGAAGCTTTGGTTTGAGACCTATAGGCACATGGAGCCTGAGCGGCCGTACTAGTCCGAAAGGTTTAAAAATGAGGGTCACAGTAAGAAAGTTAATCAAACGAGGTATGGGTAGTTGCGCTGACGCTAGTGGTACTTAAACGGCCATTGAACCGATGCGATATGGACCAAAATATAGGCCAAACAAGAGAGGAGACGATACTTATGAGCTGAGATGCATGATAGTGGAGCAGAGAGGCAAAATTAATCAAGGACCGGGAATTTCGATTTCGGTAGGGGGCAATTGTACAGATAACGTATCAAACGGAGACGAGTATCGTGAGGTTGTTATTTTACCAATGAGAACCTTAGTTGATTCCAGCCGATGCTTAAATGTAAAGAGGCCTTGGTTTGAGACCTATGGGAATTTGGAGACTGAGAGGCCGAGCTGGTCCAGAAGGTTTAAGATTGAGTGCCACAGTAGGAAAGATAATCAAACGAGGCCAAGATGTTGGGCTAACGTTAGTGGTAGCTATACCACCATTGAACAGTTGCGATTTGGAGCAAAAGATAGGCCGAACAAGAGAGGTAGCCGTTGATGTGTGCTAGGACGCATGATAGTGGAGCCGGGAGGCAACATTAATCATGGACTGAAAATTTCGTTCTCTGTAGGGGGATCAAGCGTAGAGAAAACGTATCAGACGGAGACGAGTATCGTGAGGCTGTGACTTTTAGCAATGAGGACCTTAGTTGATGGCAGCCGATGCTTAAATGCGCACATCGAAAGGGTATGCAGACATGGGCATTAGCTCCTAGAGGACGGTCGTAAGTAATATCACTTACGAAGTCGTGTGCCTTCGCATAATGAGATTCAAGTTAGAGGGAATTTGGTTGCGCATATATCTAGTCGGGGGATCCTTGAACTGATGCAAAGGAAGTTTCAATGTTAGCTCAAGGAGAGCAGAACCAAAAGTGTGCACCGCCGAACTGCAAGATAGATAAGCCCAGCAGACTTCAGGGAGGTTGAAGTCACCCAGTATTTGTCACCTATTGGCAGCCTGAGTACGAATAAATTCGATAACCTCCCTGGAGATACTTCCAAGACTTCGATGTACCACTACAATGTGGATGTACCTGGGAACGAGGTCCGTCTTTTTCGCTCTTAATTTGGTGCTGCCACGTAGTGGCAACCATGAAAATGCAAGAAATGTGGGCAATAAAAAACTAGGTTGCATCAATTTTACAGCATAAAGTACGACTATGTCTGGTATTTTACAAAATAACGGCTGATATCTCTGCAATTGAGGTTAATTGCTACTTTAAGTGAAGTCTAATGAAAGAGGCCGTATTTGCCTGTTATTTCGAATTGCAACCATGGCGGCTGACTACAGGAGCACCTGTGTTGGACGTTCGTTTCATAGCTTTGATGAATTCTATTCGCTGTTTACCTCATTTATGCATCGAAACAACGTCCATTTTGTTTGCCATAGCAGCAAAAGTGGCGTATCATAGCGTGAGGTATGATCGCATCGTTTATAAATGCGTGCGTTGTAAACGCCGCAAAACAAGGAGCAAAGAAATACGGCGAGTCTAGTACGTGGTTTATAATGTTGTTAACCGTCCATTTTAGTTCTCGATACACCGATTGCAGCGCTCGTGTCAAGGTTGCTCGGGATGGCCGCAAGCTAAAAGTGCTAACGTTCCAGCTCTCCCACAACCATCCATGCAACCGGTTTCTTTTCGAAAAGCACGCTCTAAACCGGCGACTTACTGAGGAGAAATGCAGTCAAGCTGCTGACTTAATTCGATACAACACTCCTGCGTGCGACATAGAGCAGCACATCGAGAATGCATTCGGCAAACACGTCACAAGCGACGACGTCCTTAATGTACGCCGCAGGTTGCGTTCGCCCGCGTCATGTAGGTGAAATGTCAGGTTATTATTGCTAGTCAATTTGCGGCAGGCCCTGCAGAGCATGGAACAGGATGGTTTCGTGGAAACCATTTCTGAAAATGGCTTACTTACGCATGTGGGCTTTGCTCGTAATCAGCAAGTGCAAATGTTTCGGCGATTTCCACACGTTGTGTGCGTGGATGCAACGCATGGTACAAACCGCCTTGGGTAAGTAGGACATTCGTCGTTAAATTTCGCTACAGTTTCAAGCTGTACCAGTTTTTGGTAACAGACGGCATGGGTTACGGACGACTACATTTTTTATGGGTTTGTGCCTAAGGAAACGTTCACAACGCTAGTGAAATTAGTTGGTTTCTTTCGTGATGCAATGGGCCATGACCTCCGTACGAACTTTCGTTATGGATAAAATTGCTGCTCAAATGCGAGCAGCACAAGCAGTATTCCAGTGTGACATTCTACCGTACTACTTTCATATCCGCGAGGCCGTTCGAAAGCACGTGGGCCAAGCGAATTGTTTTATTCCGATCTGTAGACCAATAGCTTTCGCTTACGTTAATTATTTCACCGGATGGCTACAACTGATACGGAGACTGAGTATGCTACTTTTCCGACATTTACACTGGTCTAGGTTCCGGCAGGATCTTAGCCTACTTCAGCGGACGGATCCTCAGTTTGTATGGTATCTAACTCTCCACTGGATGTTCATCATGCGGTCGTGGGCGAACTACGCTCAAGCAGGACTGGTATATTTTGGGCACACCACGAACAACCGTGTCGAGGATACCAATCTTAGATTGAAGAAAATAACACGTGCTTCTGACCGCCTTGCTGTAGCTGTGAGTAAAGTGTGGAAGCTGTCTGAGGTTCCACTGAAAGAATTTCAGATGCGGTGTACATCCTTCTGTGACAGACAACAGGTGTTTGAAGGTGTAGGTAACGCCTACGTGCAGACGCTGCTAAGCCGTCTAACAACGTACGCTGGTACCCTGGTTAGGCGTAATCTGGCAACACCGAAGGTAGGTGCGGTGTACTCAGACATTGGAGCGGGACTGGTATGTCCTCTTGTGTGGTTCTACTTTTACAGTTTGTTGTTCTAGATCAACACCATCGATAAGGCATCGACTGCGCAAACAGCACATGCACTTGCGCATTTTACGGGCACAGGTGGCTACCGTGCGTCCATGTACTGATGTTATATAAGGAGAATCAACGTCCAGCGGGTTAAACAGCGATTATGCTTCATGCCTTTCTTAGAAAACATACCTATCTGCAGTCGATGGTTAGCGAAGTACAACATGGACGGATTCCATTGGTCTGGCATTGATCCGGCATCAGTCATTGAAGCCGGTCAATGAGGCAAAAGATTCGGAGAGCCGAATGCTAATGATGCAGGTGAGTAAACACATTGCTAATAGAGGCCGGCTTTTCTATTATATTCTCGTGCGGCTCGCAAACCGTGTCCAGCTATCCACGCTGGACTTGTCATGGGGTGGTGAGTGAAGTTGTTGCTTGTGGCTGATTATGTCAATAACCGGTAAAAATGCCATTCTCCGCAAAGTGGATTCGGGCTTCCTTCAAATGTAAGTAAGTGTAACTGTTTCCATAGCCAATTAAAAATTCCATAGAAGGCCATCGAAAAAGCCACGTATACGAGCGCAACGCTGTCCGTGAAATGACATCAGAATAGCTCCAGGTGATTGGCGCATAGGAAGGTTTGAGGCGTTGAAGGTAATCGGACCAGCGTTGTTTGTCTTCGGTTGTGGAACGGGGGATCCATTTAAATATATTATTCCAGGTGAGTGAGTTGTTCTCTCTGAGTACGGGGCGAGCTAAACCTAATTGTTTAGACCCTGGGAAGGTAGTGCCTCCAGAATGGCGGAAAGAGCCCCATTTCGAACGATGTGTGGGTTCTTCATTTCCGGAGAAAGGACCAAGCGTTTGAGGATGGGTCGACCAGTCCCAGTGGCTAACCCTTCTTGTATTGGCGGATGTAACTGTGTGAATCTCGGGATAAACGGTCAACAGACAAGAGGCAGCGAAACAGAGAGAGAGCAACGAATCAAGAAGCACTAACCCAGACTGGTGGCGCTCACCGTTACCTATGATACATTAAAACTTATGTAAGTTTGTTTAGTATACATGGTTTGCAAGCGCGTTCTGTACATTACGTCGCTGGTGTGACTCAGACTACAACTTCTGGGTAGGAAGAACGTTCTGCACGCGCAGGGTCAAAAGATCAATATAACAAAGTGCCTTAACAAAAGTTAAGCGAATGACGCGCTGGTTGGAGAGAAACAGGTAAACCGATGATGATGGCAGCAGTCCAAATGTGAGAGGCATTTTAGGTGAAACTAAGGACAACTAGGTTGAGACCGAATGCAGAAAAAAGTTAAAACAAGGTTCCAAGAGAAAAAGGAAATTCAGTGAATCGGATAGGAGCGGATGAATGCTGACGGCAGTGCCACGAATGGATCGTAAGAGGGATTACGCTAAAGCGCTCATGATACCACAATCCAAAAGCCGTCAGAATCTAGAAAAGTGCTCACAGGGGGCCAAAGCTGCCTTGCATTCGGAGTCGTCATGACAAGTAGGGTCTTACTAATAGGCAACTGCGTGCATAAGGTAAAGAGCATAGGAATAGGAAGGGGTAAGTTGAGCATACTAATGAAAGTACTAGTCAAGGAAAATTTGGCAATGGTCCGAGTGCTGCCAATAATCAGGAGCGATCACGGAGCGAAGGAGACCATGCGCACGAGGATAACTTGGATGGGCACAATGAGTGTAAGCCGTGGGAATATCTAATTATTCTAATAAATAGCTGCTATATGGCGGAATAAGCAACAAAAAGTCGAAAACGCACAGTTTCTAACTTCGCGGTGGTCAAGGTCAAGGTCGATTCGATAGGCTACATATCAGGACGGCTCGTCTTTAATTACGGTTGAAATCGTAGGGAGTATCTGTATCCTAGCAATCCATTCGATGCCAGTGCTTAGTACTGTGATACTGTGTTGCATCCATTGGCCTTATTTAATGAAAGCTGTTTACCAAACCTACTTCTCCCACATTGTATATCTATTTCATTAGCAACCCCCTCAATTTCAAGTTCAATTGGCACTGGAACGAAAGGATGAATCCCGTAAGTGTTCTTTTTGAGGGGGTTGTCGATCCATTTACATTTACAGATAGCTAGATGTATTCTGCTTACGGCGACGGTTAATTTTCTAACCGCTAGTGAAATTAATCCTTCAGTTCACTGGGTAGTAGAGAGCAGAATAGGGGCACCGTTAAAGCTTTTCCGCTTCGTCGTGCACCAAAATATCTATCCGTGTCTAGACAGCTGGTGTATTACTTTCATTACTTAACATTTCACTGTAACCCGATAACTTCTATAGCCCTTTTATGTATCATAATACAACCACAGAGCTTTCCAGAATATCGATCCGAACCTTCTCCATGCGAAATGGATCCCACCGGCTTGCTTCAATGAATGGACAATCATTTTGACCGTCAACAAGCTACTCGCAGCTGTCCGAGATATACTAGCTTATTGCTTCGTTTTCCAAAGAAGGAACACTGATATTGCGTGATTTATACCTACCAGATAGTAACTCATAGTCCTTCTCATGTATTGACATCGTTCATTTTGTTGCCACTAGTTTCCAATAGTAATCATCATATTAGTGCATTTAGACACACAGTTTCAGGTTAAGCTGACTAGAAAATACACATCTCCACGCAATTATAATCACGTACATGCAGCCAATCGGATAGCATGGCCATTTGGCTTCACACCGTTTGCCTTGTCAACAGTAGCCAGTCCATTTGGTCAAGCTTTTAAAGACGTTGGATGTCTCTAGAGTATATTTAACGCTGTTTTCACTTATACTTTAACTTTAAACTTACAAGGATTTCTGCTGCTATCTTTTCTTTTCCATCATCTCTTCTTTTGGACATGATCAGTGGACGTCGGCTTAACGTCTCCATCAAGGGTGTGAGATCAGTGGGGCATACTCCGGCCATAGCTAAAACTAGCAGCAGTAACTTAGCTGGCGAAACTGTTCCAAGCACCGTTAAATTAACGAGCATCTTTTCCTTGCGTTCTCAAATGGCCGATCTTCAGAACGATGTCGCGAAACTCAAGGTGGTTTTCAACACAATAGAACCTTTTACTGATAGACTGGCAGCCATAGCTATTGTACCAACGTCACTAAGCCTAAACTAAGTACGTCGTACGAAAACTAAACTAAAAACTACGAACAGATAAACCTAGACTTAACGCACGGTCTGGGCAGAAGAAGAAAACGAATTATCCTGTAACCGTGGTTCTATAAGGCATAATAAATACAGTACATGACTTACGAATAGGTTTCGCAATCGTAATGCAAGTGGGCAGAAACTGTCCAGCGTGGGGCGGATCGAGTATTTGGGCAGTGTCACAGTAACATAATAATAAAATGACCTTGAAACCTCAAGGATGTGTCAGTGATGGAGTGTACGAAATAAATATGCGATATGTGAACCGCCTGTAAAACACAGAAAAGCAGTGTAAATGTGCAAGCTAACCAGGGAAAAGAGATACCGTGTCCTCAGGTAAGCAATCCAGTTTGGGGATACATCAAAGTTCCTTTTGGACTTTACAGCTACTATGATAAATCCCAAGGAGCTTATGGAAGCTAAGCAAGCGGAATTGGCTAGAAAGTTCATTAAAACGATGTGCACCGAGGTGATGCATCGACTAAAATATCTAAATGAGGTAGTGGTTTATAATGTTCCAGACCGCCTGAATCTGCACATCATTCGTAAAATACTGATGAAGGTGTGTGGCTTGGAACACACTCTTCTAATCTGCACAAGGCTGAGAATAAAGGTTATGAAAAACCAATGCCCCACTTAGTCAAGTTCGATAATGAGAGCGCGGCTCTCAAGTTTCTCTCCTATCAAAGGGAAGTAAGGACCCGCGCCACATTCCTTGACGTAAAGTTAGTACCAGCAAGAACGGGGTTGCAACGCCGTTACGGTAGACTAAGGGAGAGTTCCGCCCATAGCAGATGTATTCAGGCGAATTGTGATAACTGTCCAACGCCAATGAACTTAAGTGGCTCAGGTACTGCCGACCTTGACATTTCGTCTGATATGGATACTGGAACGCTTGATTGCTTTGAAAAACCAGCAAACACTGGCACCAGTATTATCCATATAGCCACATCATACATAGCTCAAAGCAGCTAACCCGAGAACAATATAGGAAAACTCTCAGCTAATATTAAGTGCTTAGCTACTGATACAAGTCGATTAGTTAAACCGGAAGGGCTAATGTTTGAAGAACCCCTAACGCAAACTATAAACAGCTCAGTTTGCTCGGACCTGTTAGGAAAACGCCACGACCAGCCCAGCGCGCTCAGCAAAACCCGCACTCAGAGAACAGAGCCGCCAACGCCTCCAGCCAAAAGACCCCGCATATGGACCATACCGCCGAGTTCACCTGAGCCGCTGGGCTCAACATCACCAACATTGAAATTAAGAAAACCGGAGCCGCTAGCTGCATATAATGCTGCGTGGCGGAATGGATTGTGCAGCGCGCCAGTGTTCAGTTTTCCAGACGATATATCGGTGGGCGCATTTAGGCGTTCATTCATTACGGTTAATGGCATTGCAGAGAATGCACTGCAGGTTCAACGACTGACTAAGCGTGTAACCCAGTTGGTGGCTTCCATCAAAATGAACGCCAAGAATGATGCAGTATAGCGTACTCCCCTAGCTAACCGTGAACAACTTGCAATCCGACTGTGCTAAGCCAGCTCACGTTCGGGCTGTTGTAAAGAAGCTTACCTTGGGCTGCGAAGAAGCTTAACATCAAAACAGGCTTCAGGCAACGAGAGCCCAACGCATCCAACAAGAAACAACGAGCTACATCTGGACGCTTAGACAGCATTGTGGTTAACACTACGAAGGCATCCAGTGCTAAACGGGCTTGGAGAGCAAACACACCTAGTCACGCACTTACGATGACCATGTCACCCACACAAGCCTCAAATATAACAAGATCCCTAGAAAACTAGCTACCGCAGCCAGGTTGGGACAATATGGAGTTCAGCGTACTTGCATTTAATGTTCCGGACGGCATATCGACGGGCGAGCTTAAGAGAACAATCATTAAGGTTAACGGTATCTCGGAAATTTCGGTACACGTTGAGAGGACCGTCAAAAGGATCAGTAAATTCCCAGCCCACACCAACCAGCGAACAGACGATAGTAGAATCTTGCGCACCATAATTTCGAATTGTGAACAACTCCGAAATGGTACCAAGTCAAGGCAACTTTATTTCGGCCCACCAAGACGGACGCTACCGAATCATACCCGCATATGTGTGAGACGGCACCGCGTACCACAACCGTGAGCTATTCACCTACGGCGAGTGCTACATCTAGTAATCTAATCAGCTCCGATCAACTTCATGCGCATCCAGGCTGTTGTGTACGTACTACATCCCTCAGACTTTCGCCGCCGGTCCAGATAAGAAGGCCAAATAGTCCATTGCTTCCTACCCCGCAACCTGCGCATATTTTCGGCCAGGTGAGGATCAGCCGCAACAGATTCATACCAACAACAAACTCCTCGTCGCCCAAATACCAACTGCAAAGTCTTCTCATTCACTTACTACAACTACTGCAAATAGCGAAGTGACCAACAACGGCTTCATCTAGTCATCCCTAAAGCTAGTAGACCCCAAGTGTTCTTTCTCACTTCTACTTATAAATGCCAGGTCCCTGAAACAGAAGTTGAGCGCGTCAAGGTCACGCTACACTACCTAGCCTGTGGAGCTGTATTGTGCGCGCTAGTGCATGAGCGTCCGTCTCCCGACTAACCAGCGATGCTTATTGATTAGTTCAAAAGCGAGTGCTTAGCTAAGATATGTGGACTGCGTAAAAACTGAACAATTGATCTGTACCCAGTGTGGACTGCCGATGTACTATTGCTGGCCATTCATCGCTCTCCTAGCGCGCCACTATCCGTCGTTCATCTTACTCGCCTCAAATTTCCTCGGCAATGGCTAGACATCTTTGGCTCCATGTAGCCTACAAGGAGCCACTTCTTGACTCTCCAGCCTTCATTTTCTTCTGCCGTATGTTTCTCTTAAACCTCGCTCGTCTGTTGACTTCTTCCTCGAAACTGTAGGTATCCAATAGTGGACAAACGTCTTAATACTATGGCTGCACCAGCCACTGATTCATTCTTTTCTAGAGCCACTATCTCTGCTTAGCAACAGCTAGTCGCCATAGTTTCCATTTAACTCTGCGGATATCCGGAGAACTGTAGGAGTCGCTCCTTTCTTACAATATACATTCTCTTGGATCGCTTGCGTAACAGCCCAGATGGTTTGCTGACCTATTATGTCCCACCGTAGGATCCACTAGTAACCACTAGTAACTCCAATGCTGGCCATTCATCTCACTCCTAGCGCGCTGTTAGCCTAATCTGGTCAACTCTTCTTGGCAATAGATAGTCATTGTTGGCTCCATGTAGCATACAAGTAGCCACTCCCTGACTCTCCAACCCTCATTTTCTTTTGCCGTCTGTCTCTCTTAAGCTTCGCTCGCATGTTGTTTCCTCCGTCGAAACTGTAGGTATTCAATAGTGGACAAACGTCCTAATATTATGGCTACACCAGCCACTGGTTCACTCTTTTCCAGAGCCACTATCTCTGCTTACCAGCAGTTAGTCGCCATAGCCTCCATTTCACTCTTCGGATATCCGAAGCTCTGTAGGAGTCGCTCCATTCTTGAATATTCATTCACATGGAATGTTTGCTTTACAGCTCAGATGGTTCGCCGACCTGTTATGTGCCACCATAGGATCCACTAGGAACTGGAGGCTTAATCAGATCTCCAATGCTGGCCATTCATCTCTCTCCTAGCGCGCCACTATCCGTCGTTCATCTTACTCGCCTCAACTTTGCTCGACAATGGCTAGACATCGTTGGCTACATGTAGCATACAAGGAGCCACTTCTTGACTCTCCAGCCTTCATTTTCTTCTGCCGTATGTCTCTCTTAAGCTTCACTCGCATGTTGATTCCTCCGTCGAAACTGTAGGTATTCAATAGTGGACAAACGTCTTAATACTATGGCTTCAACGGCCACTGGTTCACTCTTTTCCAGAGCCAATATCTCTGCTTTGCAGCAGTTAATCGCCATAGCCTCCATTTAAATCTGCGGATATCCAAAGCTCTGTAGGATTCGCTCCCTTCTTACAATGTTCATTCTCTTGGATTGTTTGCATCACAGCTCAGATGGTTTGTCGACTTATTATGTGCAACCGTAGGATCCACTAGTAACTGAAGGCTTAGTCTGAACTCTATTGCTGATCACTCCTCTCTCTCCTAGCGCGCCGATATTTGTCGTTCGACTTGCTCGCATCAACTCCACATGACAACAGCTAATCATTGTTGGCTCCATGTAGATTACAAGGAGCCACCCACTGAATCTCCAAACCTCATTGTCTTTTGCCGTCTGTTTCTTAAAGCTTCGCTTGCATGTCGATTTATTCATCGAAACTGTAGGTATCCAGTATTGGTCAAACGTCTTAATGACATGGCTACAGCAGCCACTGATTCATTCTTTCCTAGAGCCACTATCTCTGCTTACCAGCAGCTAGTCGCCATAGCTTCCATTTAACTCTGCGGATATCCGGTGCTCGCTCCCTCTTACAATGTTCATTCTCTTGGATTGTTTGCGTCACAGCTTAGCTGATCTGTTGACCTATCACTTACCTTCACTGGCCTATAGATACACTCATCGACCCTATAGGCATACACTAGTGACAAAGCGTCTGATTGGAATAGCTGCATCTGGCGACTGAGTCACTCCTAGCGCCAACATCTGTCGGTCGTCATAAATTCGGCATTTCTCTTCAGAAGTAGCTAATGGCCATTGTCCCCATGCATATGCGATGATCCAGTGCTTGTTAGTAGCCACCCCGTACCTCAATAACCTTTACTCCTTTAGAATATCTGCATCCAGTCCCTCCGCTGCCCTGCCACCAATTGATCTTTAAGACTCTCTCGCAGCAACCTATTTATTTTTGCTTATTATCCCCCCTCTCGGATTACACCAACTACGTGCTGTTCATGCACCTGCCGTTCACTACCAACATTCTAACTCTCTTTGCTCTATGCCCACGCAACTATCGACTCATATCAAACGGATACTCGTACTTTACTTACTGGTGCAACGCTCTTGTCCCTACGCAGGCGATAGCAATCCACCTGTACGGCTAATGATTCTATAGGATACTCAAAAGACATTTTCAGCATAATTATTGTTGCACAATGTACATGCTTTTGTCTCAAGCCCAAATGTTATAACACAAGACATTAACAATATTCAACTCCATGCCTGTTCTTGCGGTCTTCTCTCGGTTGTCTCTCACTTTCCCTTTTCTCTGAGGTCCGGGACATCTTGGAGATCTGGGATTGGACTGAGGAACAGTTTTAGCCCAAGGCGGACGTAACAACCCACAAGGACTGACATAGAGGCTGGTAAAACTCCGCAAGGACCGACCTACAATCACCATAGCTCTCGTCCAGTATGTAGAACTGGACATATCCTCATACTCCCATACATTATACATCTGAAAAATCTGGACAGCGGAAAAATTGAAACTTTTGCTCACCTGGACATACAACAAGAAGAAAAATCGCGATGTCCCTCTCCTCCACCGACCTCAAAAATCATGGCGACCAACATCAAAATACCCGTCCAACTAACAGAGGAAACTAGAAGCCATTACCCCGCGAAAAACCGAAGGTGAAACCAGTCGTCAAGCGGCTTTGCCAGTTTAACATTAATGTTCAAAATGCTTTACGGCAGTGTTGCAGGACGTGGTGGGTTTTCGCCTGGCGAGCGTTCTCCCTATAAAAAGCCACAAATGTCTGTTTAACAACACTGCGACGTGGCGGATGTGACTCGCCACTGAATAAAGTCACAGCCCACAACTACATACTGGCAAGTCGACTAGACTCACGTATCAACTCTTCTTGACACCGTCGCAACTACACACGATTGGACCCGGAGTATCATCGTGATACACAACAGTTTTTAAACCTTGATCATGCATAAGTTGGTGCGTCCCTATGAAACTGAGGATAAACTATCTATTTATTTATTTTATCATGAACATACGACCAATTTTCTACTATTACTGTCACAGTTGCCATAAAATGTTTGTACAGTTGTACACATCTGATCATACCTCCACGGGCGTGCCTCGCATAGTCGAGAATAAAGTATTTATTTGTTTATTTATTTATTTATTTAGTGCTTCTACTAAACTTCCAATTGCAATACTGTTGGTCTGACTTCGGTTGACTGTAAAAATTTGGCGCGGAGGTTATTTTGAGTGCTTATGGCAAATTTAAAAACGGCACCCCAACGCTTTTGGAATTCTTCTATGAAAGGTTAACTGCGCAACAATGGTTGCAGTGGAAGAATACATTTCATAAGTACGTTAATTTGCTTTTGCTCCTTGGCGGAAGTTGCACGATTACTAATGCAGCGAAAAGTAAATTACCACACCACCATCTCGGCATCGAGGGCCAGCGACATTTCGACAGTTTACAATTACATCCAAAGCGAGACCTGGAAAATTTGTTCTATTCCTAAGACAGAATATAGTGGGAAAAGCCCCATTTGTTTACTGCTCGGTAGAAATACAGCACCATGCGACAACGACCAAATGAGACGGTACATGGGTTTATCCCTCGTCTCCTTACTGCCCTCCCTGACTGCGCCGATGATCAGACCCTTCCAGCCCAGTTCGAAGAAGCGATGCTGTTACAGGCATTAATCGTGGGTGTTTTCGATGAGTAGGCACGAGAACGTCTGCTCTCCAAAGCTGAAATGTTTCTGACGTGGGAGAAAGCATGTGATATAGTCCGACAGCGTGCCAATGTCGTCCAGGAAGTAGCCAAGTTTTCCTCTTCAAATCAACCAATCTCACCTGACGTAAACAAGGTCTGCCAGACTGACCGTGGACATGCCTTACCTCGCCCCGTACAGCGCAAGGAATTCCGTTGTTACCGTTGCGGGACGAATCAATTGTTCCCGACTGACTTTCCGCACATTCCTTCATTATGCAGGGTTTGTGGAAAAATGGGTCACATTCAGAAAGTGTCTTTCCAAGCGAAAACCACTCATCCAGGAACAACCTAAAGCTACAAACAGCATCACTGATGAATTGCACCAGAATTAGATTAACATCACAACTGTTTTTAATCGCACCATTACAGCAGAAAAACCGTTTTTTTTATCCGTCTAAGTGAACAAACAACCGGTAGAGTTTGAAATTGATACCGGTTCCGCCGTCACTTTGATCCGGCCAGACGCCTTATCCAAAATTCCAAAGCTGTGTTCACCGAACATCCAGCGCGATATTTCACGGCACTTACGGTGAATGTGCTTGGTACCTTCAATGCACGCATTTCTTACCGTAATTCAACGAGTCATATGTACGTTTCTGGAGGACCGGGTCCGAACATCCTGGGCCGCGATGGAATTAAGCGGCTTCCTGGCGTAATGTCGAACGTCATCCTGGTGAAAGACATTCCGAAGTTATCCGAGATTTTGCAGAAGCATGCAGTCTTATTTGATCAGTAGTGATCAGGACTTTTAAAAGATTACAGTACACATCTGGTACTGAGACCACAGACAAAACCGCGGTTTTGTAAAGCCCGCTCTGTTCCTTAGGCCCTCCGTGATAAGGTCGAAAGTGAACTGCGCCGACTGCAGTTGGAAGGTACTGTTGAACCAGTCCAGTATTCAGACTGGGCAGCCCCCATTGTGCCAGTGTTGAAGAGCGATGGTACGCTAAGAAACGGCGGGTATTACAAAGTTACGATAAAACAAGCTTTAGAATTAGACCGATATCCGCTACCAAAGATTGAAGACATTTACGCTTCCCTTTCATGCGGTGAGCTATTTACGAAACTAGATCCGAGTCATGCCTACCAACAAATTGAACTCGACGAGGAATCACGCACCACCACTAGTACGCCTCTCGGATTATTCCGGTATATGCGCATGCCTTTTGGAATAAGCTCGGCTCCATCTATTTTTCAACTTATTATTGACTCACACGTGAAAGATATACCAAACACATGTGCGCACATAAATGACCTTTTAATTACTGGACGAACTACCGCCGAAAACTTATATACATTGGACGTCGTCCTGAAGCGATTATCGGATGCCGGTTTGGTTCAAAAAATAGAAAAGTGTGAGTTCCTTCTTCCGAGTGTACAGTATCTTGGCTATCGGTTTTCCCGTGAAGGATTTTGCCCACTGGAAGAAAAGATAAAGGCGCCACTTGAGGCGCCAGCGCCCAAAAATGTTCATGAATTGCGGTCGTTCCCCCGTGTTGTCACTCGGTTTTCCAGGTTTATACCATCGGCAGCAACTCATCTGCATCCGCTTCACTAGCTGCTACGTAAAAACCAAAGCTGGAATTGTAAACATAGTCATGAAAATGCATTCAAAGCGGTCAAGAAGCTCTTAGCATCTACAAATACTCTTGTGCATTAGGATCCGCAGAAGTCTGTTGTTCCTTCTTGTGATGCCTCACCTTACTGTCTCGGAGCTGTTTTAATGCACAAATTACCGTATAGCTCTCAAAGTCCTATTGCTTATGCTTCAAGAACATTGACACCAGCAGAACGGAACTATTCTCAACTTGATCGACAGGCAGCCGCTGTCATCTTCGGCATCACTCAATTTCACCAATATTTACTCGGGCGACCTTACGTGATCCATACGGTTCATAAACCTCTTGTTTTCCTCCTCGGCCACGAGAAAGGTATTCATAAAAGGCTCCACCTAGCATGGTACGTTGGTCGCTTATTTTTTCTGCGTATACATCCGAAATTCAGTATGTTCCAGGCAAACAGAATACCACCGCTGATGTCCTTAGCCGGCTTCCCTTACCAGTGACACCATCGAAAGAATTTATCCCTCAAGAGCTCGTAAACCTGGTTCAGCATTTTAATGTTTCCCCAGTTACAAGTACAAACATACGTCAGAAAACTGACAGAGACTCTGTTCTATCGTTGGTCAAACGCTATGTCCAAGTTGGGTGGCCGGACAACAACCTCAAAGAACTCATGCCCTTCCGTAACAGGATGTCTGAACTCAGCCTCCAGAATAGATGCTAACTGTGGGGCGCACGAGTTATTGTCCCCAAGCTATTTCAGTCACGTTTCCTTGACAAACTACACGCTGCTCCTCCAGGTGTCGCAAAGACGAAGTCGTTAGCTTGATTTTATATGTGGTGACCTGAATTAGACCGTGATAATGTGACGAAGATTGGAATTTGCAGACCTTGCCAGGAGACCCGAAATGCCGCTCCTCATGCGCCAATGCAGCCTTGGAAGTGGCCAGAAACACCGTGAAAACGAGTCTACGTAGACTATTTCGGTCTCTACGAAGGTCGGATGATCTTGCTAATCAGCGATGCCTATTCTAAATGGATTGACGCGCATATTCTTGTTTCAGCAAGTTCAGCTGGTACTATAGAGAAACTACGGACAACATTCGCAACTTTTAGCCTTCCCGAGACATTAGTATCTGCCAATGGACCAGCATTCGCCAGTGTTGTTTTCTACCTTCCCCAACTCGAACGGCGTTAAACACAAAACAACTGCAACCTATCATCCTTCTTCTAATGGGTTGGCGGAGAGAGCCGTACGCACATTGCAGAAGCTGCTAATAAAACAACCAAATGCTCCGCTAAGTGTACGTTTGGGTCGTTCCTTGTTCGCATATCGAAACATGCCAAACGTGACCACAGCCAGAAGCCCCGCAGAGCTAATGTTTGGTCGTCGGCTGCGTACACGACTGGATTTATTGCATGGATCTATTGAGCCACAAATTTCGGAAAAACGACGACGAGTGAAAGAGCGTTTTGATAATTGTAGCAGAGACAGGCGTGTGACAGATTCAGATCCCATCTACACCCGCTTACCTACAGGCTCGGGGTGGGAGCCAACCGTCGTTAAAACAACTAACGGACAGATAATAGAAGCAGACTGAGGATGGCAGGATCGTTCGACGGTATTTAGATCATGTGCGACCAAGATTGTCCGACACAGAAAGAGTTGCCGAGACAGAGCAGCCAGCTCAAGCATCGAACGACATGCACGTGCGTGACGCTGAGTCACAATTGTCGCGCTCTGAGCGCCGACGCCGACCGGTCGATAGTTTCCAAGCTGGATAGCTCCAACTAAAGGTGGGAAAACTGACAGAGACGTTGAGCGCGTTAAGGTCACGCTACACTACCTAGCCTGTGGAGCTGTATTGTGCGCGCTAGTGCGTGAGTGTCCGTCTCCCGACTAACCAGCGATGTTTTTTGGCTAGTTCAAAAGCGAGTGTTTAGCTAAGACATGTGGACTGCGCAAAAACTAAACAATTGTTCTGTACCCAGTGTGGATTGCCGAGGTACTGGTGCCATTGCTTCTACTAAACTTCATTTACAACACTGTTGTTCTGACTTTGGTTGAGCGTAACAGTCCCTAAACAATTAAATGTATATCTTGCCTCCTCTGTATGTCCTCGTCAACCCTGATGCAATATTTGTCTCGAACCATGGTTTTCCCATTATGCTTCAGAGGAGGACTACTCACTTCCTGACTATCAGCTGTTTATGCGGTCTCGTGTGCATAAAAGAGGGGGCGGATGTGCCATTTATGTTAAAAATATTTACCCCGCAAGATGTCTGAAATCATAAACGCGGCTAGGGCGATGGATGCAGTACGCATAACGGCTGATATCCTGGGACCGACGGTATTATTTGGGTGTGCTTATAGACAACCTGATACCTCAGTAAGGTGTCACAAAGCACCTATGGATACTTTTGCGCAAGCGTCAACTTTTTCCTGCGAATACAAACCGGTTGCAGGGGATTTCAACCTGCCTGAGTTAAACGGGCTCCCACCTGCTGAAACAACGAAGTAGGCTGGCTTACTAGTATGTATAAATTTAGGCGGCTGGAGGCAACATGTATCTGCTCCAACCAGGGCGGAACATATTCCTGACCTAAGATTTACTATCGGCATCCCATCAACGCAAGTGGCAGTCGGCCAGGAGTTTCCGGGTAGTGATCACAGATTAGTGCATTGCTCGGTTTATTAAAGCAACCTAATGCACACCCAACAGAAACAGACGCAGTAGTAGTATACCGCAGGATGCAACGCATCAACTGGACCACCTTTGCTGTACTCGTCCGATCAAGAAATTGGGATGAATTCATTACGTCTGATTCTGTGGATCGCTCGGCTGAGCTGTTTTATGAGGAAATATTTCGCTGTCTCTACTCTCTAGCTCCCTGGACCCATTTGATAAGGCACTCATCTAAAAGTGTGACCCATACTAAAATGCAAAACAGAATGCGTCAGGTTAGACAATCCTATAAAAGACCTTCAAGTTTGCCCACATCATGAGGGCGAACGAGATTGCATATCAGTTTTCTGCCAGGGCCAAGCAGCAGCAAACACACCAAGAAATATCCGCACTAAATATGCCAACAAAGCTAAGAATCTTAGCTGCCTGCTGCGCTGTCGGACCCCTAACTATGGATGACAGATCTCTACCCTAAGATTAGCCCATCGAAACGTCTAGTGTCGCAAGAATTTTATGTGAAGTCTTCAGTTCACATTTTAAAGGATCCCAGTGTTTAGAAATAGGTTCAATCTTTCAGGCCCTGCAAGTACCTGTTAGCAAGTCCGTGGGCTCTGTACGGTTTGACATAAATAATGTCCGTTCCGCGATTTCAACTACCAAGCCATCCTAGAACCCTGGTCCAGACGGAATACCGCCCAGTCTACTAAAGTATGGTGGTGAAGATATCCCTATTCTTATTTTGAAGCTCTTTACGTTAGCAATGCAAAAAGGTCAATGCCCGACCGTTTGGAAACTTTCTATCGTTATGCCAAGGCATAAAGTAGGAAGCCTACAGGAAGTTGGTAAATATAGCCCTATAACCATACTTCTATTATTTTGCGCATGATGGAGAAGTTGATTAAAAAAGCCTTCGTGACTCATCTTTATGCAGGCGAGCACATAAATGAATCTCAGCACCGATTTCTGAGTGCTCAATCTTGTACAACCGGTCAGCTTGACTTCCTTAATTTGGTCACCGAGGATATTGACTCTAATCTTTCAGTTGTCACTCTTTACCTTGATATGCAAAAGGCCTTTGACAGGGTACCACACATGCGTCTGATGCATAAGGTAAAGGCTTACGGGGTAGACAGTCCTCTATTAGACTGGCTGGGTTCCTATCTAATAGGACGTATGCAGTCTCTTAAGGTTGGACAAAGTATACCAACCCCGACCGCCGTCCCCAGTGGTATGGTGCCGTGGAGCGTCCTTGACCCTACCCTATTTTTCATTTGTATCAATGACCTTTGCAGGAGTTTGCAACACGGTCGCTCCTTTAGCTTTGCTGACGAGGTAAAAGTGGTCGAGGTCTTTCCCTCTGTTAATGAAGTATCCACAAATAATAGTATCCGTGAGGATCTCAAAGCACTTAAAAAGTGGTGCGAACACTGGTATATGACCTCCTCCGCTCAAAAACCTAACGTCATGACCCATAAATTTTCTATACCTGCCGGGTCCATAACCATAAAGGGCCTCACTATCAGACAGAACGCCGTGACAACGGATCTGGATTTGCGCAACACCATGTGCCTCAAGTTTGCAGAGCAGGTTCATTATCAAGTGGCAAGGGTAAGGGGATTATCTTTCTACATATGCCGTTACATAAAAACCGCAGATGCAAGGCTAGAACTCCATAAGAGCCACGTCAGGCCACTGCTGGAATATGGCCCTTTTATATGCAGCAACCTACGGAAGTCGGACCATGTCCTGTTTGAAAAAGCTCAGCGACAGTTTACGAAGATGTTGACTCCATCACAGCAATCGCTGCGTTACCGACAAAAGTGTGAACACTTTAAGGTTCAACCTCTATGGCAAAGGCGCATTATCCTTAACCTGTGCTTCTTACATAAGCTAGTTCATAAAAAGCTGCACAGTTATATCACTTGTCTTAAACTAAGGAGCGCATCTGAATCAAAAATCCGAAACAAGGTTCATTCCATTACACCGATAAAAGCAAAGAAGAGACCGCGATCTCGTTTCTTCTTAATTGTGTACGTGAACATTTGGAACAGGCTGCCTTCCAGAATAAGAGAAATCCAAAACTTATAGGTATGCAGGAAGGAGATACAAAGATTCCTATGTTTTGTCAATATACAAAGCATCTTCCATACCTGCGATTCGCAAAACCACTTCTTCGAAACTGGCCCTGATGTAGCTTGAGGACGCCCACGATGTAATGCATAACGTCTAAGCAGCGTAAGCTCACAACTCATCCACATTCATTGTCGTTACCGTACTAGCACCTAAGAGACTTTAGCGGTATCCGTCGCACCAATACTTTAGAGTTTAAGAATAACAAACCGAGTTCAATATGATTTTATTCTTCAACGGTCTCCTCCTAACCTACTTTAGTTCTACTGCGGACAAGTCCACCTTAGGATTGCAATATGGAAAGAGTAGACGCCAGCACAAAAGCATCCGGTAAGGGATAATAAGGGATAACCCCAATGAATGGTCTCCATTCGTGACCCTTGTACCTTTAACTTATCCATTACCGCACACACAAGACCCAGCAGGCCTCAGTCGGATAAGTCGCACGCCTCGCCCAGGTGATAACCTTAGAATGCTGAATTCAAGATTTACTTAGCCATTACTGATTATTTCCTGACGTGCTTCGACTTTCTCACTGACAAGTTGATCCAAAGGCTGTATGGATTAATTGGTATCCACAACCCTCCGGCTTCTCTATTTCTATGGTCACTTCGTCTTTGTTTAAAAATTTCAACAATGGGTATCGCCTAGCCTACTGACTGGCAGGTTCGCAAACCCGTAGTTATTCCTCATATGGGATATTGCAGGGCAATGAGTTAGCCAACCGTGCAGGCGAATTTCAATCCGAACAACTGGCTGGCTAGCCGAACAACCTCCTCTTGGTGCCAGCTGGGTGGTTCGGGTAAATCCCGTTCCAGCAAGGGGTTCGGCGGCGATGTTCCAGGATGGGGTAGAATTTCGCCTGGCAAGCTTTCTCTCTATAAAAAGCCGCAAGTATCCGTTTAACAACACTGTGAAGTGGCGGATGTGACTCGCCACTAAATAAACCCACTGCCTCTTCCCTTTTCCGGAGGATCATTCACACATCACGGACGTCAACTGATTCAATGCATTCCATTGCTGCCCCCTTTGATTTCGAATACAACAAACAAAAGCACACAGTCACATTTACCTACTTACACAAAATGTCTTCTTCCAAATACTCAGTTAAACATAGTTTTACATCTCAACACACACCTAAACTCCTATGCCATTGGTCAAAATGTACTACTTTGTGCAATTACCGATCATACGTGTCTGTAATAC
The DNA here is from genome assembly GCA_944474145.2 of Dicrocoelium dendriticum. Lineage (NCBI taxonomy): Eukaryota > Metazoa > Platyhelminthes > Trematoda > Plagiorchiida > Dicrocoeliidae > Dicrocoelium > Dicrocoelium dendriticum. The sequence continues at coordinate 101,474,306 of OX104068.1, read as the reverse complement.
CATTATCACGCCCTTTAATGGTGTGTCTCGCAGTGACGGGAATAAACTATTTATTTATTGTATTTATATCTACATCTTCATTCCTTGTCTTCGGCTTTACAGTTATCACTTTCCAACTTCTTGGCCACTGGGTACGTGCAAAAATGTTTAGGCTTATGACCTTTAAAGTACTCCTAGTAAACGCATCCTACCAGACCTAAGCCTTGCATAAGATGTTGAAAGCGTTTGTTGCTGCTGCTGCACCTAAGCTTAGCATTAGAATTGCCCAAAGCCGTATAAAAGCCGGCTTTAACTGAACCTTTACGTGCCTTCGTAGGTGTCGGTTGCTAGCTGGCCAGTATTGTTGCTTTTGCATTAAGCCTGAGCACTAGATACTGTACTCCGCATATTCCAACCACTATCAGTAGGTACCCAGCAAAATAATAGATATATATATATATCTTTCATATTGTTGACAGAGAGCACTGTAAAGGTTCTAGGCCCAAGAATCAGACATTTTGCTCTCCGCTTATCCCCTCTTGGCCCCATATACTTAGCTTTATCAGGTATACTTATGCCTTTCACTATTGGCAACACTGACAGACAGGCGTAATGAAAACCAGATCCTCTGCTTTAACTGAGTTTTCTAGTAAAAACCTCGCATTTTCAGTATTCATTTCACTGGCATTCAAGCTAACCAACGACAGAGAGGCTGCTGTCACACTGGCTGGCTGGAGCATCAGAAACTTTCCATCACCACTTTTCTTATCTTGGCCGCCCGTGTGTTATTTATCTTTTAGCTGGCTCCAAAGCCTACCGTGCGCTATGCGTATTGGCGGGTGAACGACCAGCTCCTATTAATTTTTGTTACTAGTTTACTCCTGGTTTACCTTCTCACTCTTTGCTTAGGATGCTAGAACCACCCTTGCCAGGAAAATCGCAAAAGAAATGGCCGGTGTGACAGTAGAGTACTAGTTAACATTGCCACCTGGATGAACACCGCCGGCACATGCTTTGGAACCTAAACTTGGAGCAAAATAACTCGAAATTAATCAAAGAGCTGCACAGTAGTGTGCGTCAGCACCTGAGGCATAACAATCCCTCAAGTTCGAGCAAGCTCAACCACCAAAAGTAGCGTTGGTAATGCCTCACCAACGCAGACCGTGATGGATTTCAAGCCCAAAAGCAATTTGCCCAATTTTACTTATTTTCCCCATACTCATTTCTTTATTATTAGTGACAGGCTCCTCTAGCTCACTGGTGTTAGAAACATAGCCTCATGAATATAGAAAATCGGCTCTAAGGGATAAAACTTGCGATGCTTAGCTAAGAAACGTGTGTAGTTGCCAGGCCAAAATGTGTCAAATGATCCGAGAGGTCTCCTGGGTTACTTAGGTAGACCTGGCTCATGCGGCCTTGATATAAGCTTCAGAAACACTTAGAGGCTTAAAAATTACTAAACTTTATATTCCTGGTTTTTATGTGGCTCAGGATCCGCTGTAAATAATATGCTGAGGCTTCTAACCGTGGATTAATTATAAGCTCTCTTGCATTCCCCTGTAGATATAATATTCCTTACTAGATTTTTAGCGTTTTCGCGCAAGATTATAGCTTATTTGCGTATATTTACCATGTATGCCTGCAAAGCGTAGTTTTCGGCCACCTACGCAGTCCCTAGTTGTCGCGGGGTATTACGGGCTAATTATAGTATTGCTGGATAGCTATTCCTATTTAGAACATATACCACTTCGCTAACGTTTACATTATCTTTTCTATTTTCTGATATCTGCTTGCAAAACAGAAAGCCAATTGTAGCGAAAAATGATAATGGCCTTATTCGTAGACCACCGTTTAATTTCAAACGACTCGCAAACTACTTCACGCATTGCATTGTTTTCGCTTTCAGCGAATTCAGCGGTTAAAATTTGTCCAGATCGATATATTATTGTGCTACTTTACGCAGTATTCTAGCCTTAGAAAAGGTTTATTATTCTGCGATTTACTCAGGTCGAAATTTTGCGCCAGAAAGCAAAATCACCGCAAGAAAAGCTTTTCTGTATTTTTTGTTAATTTGTATTTTCTAGTGAAGCATGCCGCCTTAGTATGTCTCTTAGCAAATCCTTTTTATTTTCATTCTCATTTATTAAAATTATCTTTTAACTTTCGTATCCCCCATAATTCCGCCACTCTCATTTCTTCCTTGTGCGCACCAACAATTGTGGCGACTGAGCGGGCCAACAAACGTCTAGTGAATTTTAATTGAACTTGTGGTGAATCGGATCCTGTTCCAAAGAAAAAGGCACAACTACACCTCTGCGCAGCTTTCGCAACAAAAGAACAAGGAGCTCAATATCGCCAGGAGGAACCAGAAAAAGTTCAAGGTGAGCGCCTACAAATCAGCCGCTGTACATCAAACAATGCCAATGCATTTTTAATTGCCAACGCGGAACATATACTTACATTTTGCCTACTTCCATGCAACGGCATCGGATTAATGTAACGATTGATCTGAACCCTTAAGGGTGCAGCCTCTAGTCGGTCTAGAAATATACCTATTTATTTATTTATTATTTATTTAGTTACAACTGTAAACTGTGCGGATGAAGTGCACACAATAGTCGAGAGTGCTTCAACAGTTTGATCCGGCGACTGGGACAAACAAGTTTTCAACACATCGAGTTTACAACTCACATAAAGAGCGACGCCCCCACCTTGGCGGCCAACTGAGCGATCGCACCTAAGCAGCGTAGCCAGGAAAACCTACTTCACCGTCTGTGATATCCGGGGACAGCCACGTTTCGGTGATAGCATGTATGTCGGGACGAGATTTGTCTACAAGTAGACCCACCTCGTGTAACTTGTTCCTTAGGATAGGCACATTACTAAGAACTACCCGAAGGAACTTGGCACTACCAGCCTTGAGTCGTACGCTACCAGCAGAGTTTCTGGTAGGGCAGAATTTGATTTTTGGCTGACCACCTGAAAACCCACAAGACGAAGACCTTGCTCACCAGCCGCCCGTCTGCCCTTGAGACGTTAATGGCCTTAAAGGAGAGACTGAAGTTAACTTCAGTCTGACAGTGAGAGGTCCGGCTGAACGCTGACGTTACTACCCTTGAGTTTCAATGCAAAGCGCATTAACGCTTTGCGTTCCTCCGGGGTTGAGCGGACTGCACGAACTAGTCGGGGTCGCGGAGTTGGCGTGTCTACAAGGACGTTCCCCAATCTGGTTAGTTTCCTGATATTGACACCGGGGAAACCAGGTGGAAGCATCTTGTTGACGCAGAGCTTGAACCACTGGAGGTCATCCAGCTTGCGTACCTTTGGAACAACTGCCGCGGATTCAGCAACGTTACGAAAGATAACGCTACTATCAGTAAAAGAATCACCTCGACGAGGCGTAATCACTCCACGCGGCTACGACGCGACCTCAGTTTCGGCCGGTTTGGCAGATGACAGGGCGCGTTTCTTCGCCAAGTGAGCTGGAGTAATTGAGGTTGAGGCTTTTTTCTCTGCCACCAACTCCCTCACCCGTCTAGTCTTTTCAGACTTTGCGGGTGTGGCCGAAGTCGACACGGCGCGTTGTTTCGCCAATGAAACTGGGGTGATGGGAGTTGGAGTTTTGTGTTCCACCTCCAGTACCTTATTGCTTTCAGTACCTCCAGGCTTTGAGGCAGCCTTACGGACTTTCTTAGCCCTCGTCCTTTTGCTTTTATTGGGCGCAGTGGCCATAAGTTCCGTATCGCTTTGGACGGCTTCCAGCACGTTATCAGTGGCCCCTTTAGTGGCATTCTGGACAGCTGGGACACACGACACGGTAGCTACCACCGTCGGATTTTCATCGACAGCAATTGAGGTTAGTTGCGTGTCTTCCTCTAATGAGCCGACATCAAAAGAGACGCCCATATTCCTCATCAATAACTCCCCTTTCCGATCAAGAGATATGAGGAAGGACCACAACTGCTGGTTACCAAGTCCGACGTTGTTCGATGTCTCCTCAGTGACCTCAAGACAAGTAGATCGACGGCGACGGCAAAGAAGACAATTGAACAGCGTGCTCTCGCCAGTCGAAGGCATTGCGTACTGACCAGGGCTCAACTCGGTACAGGTCTCATGGTACAAGCAGTTGCATACATAGCACTGCATGCCACCAGACTCGCCCGTCACGGGCTTTGAGCAGCTCCCGCTGCCGCATACAGCTTTGGATTCGCTGATCAATGCAGCTGAAGACACATTAGCGCCGGTATTCAGTGAATCCGACATGACGCTTTCAAAGAGTGTAAAACAAGTATCAAAACGTAAACCGACAAGCTGTTACCTGCAGGGTAGTCAAAAGAAACAGTTATGGGTTTAACGAGGTGCAAAACGGATTGCAAAAAACAAAAGTACCGGAAAAATAGCTAGAGGCTGAACCCAAAAAAGATGGACGACGTTGGTATGTACCCGAAAACAGGTACGATGTACTCCGGGGAAAACGCTGGTCCAAAACTCGTTGGATCAAGCGAAATTTGACAAACGTCAAATTTTTTGCAAGACACTTGTACACACTGTTCCGGAACTGTCCTTTGAAAGTAAAACCTCAAAAGACAGCACGCTCTGTGACGAAGTTCCTGGAGTGGGGTACCGGCGGGTGCTTCCAATACTATTCACGGCAGAGAACCGTTAACGATCAATGTTTGGCTGACTGGTTGCTATGTGTGCCTCCGTAGTTTTTTCCATACATCTTGACCCAGTACTTTCATTATCGCGCTCGTTATACTCCTTGCTTCCTCAATCGGACGGCCACCTCGCAGTGCCCTGCCAAGACTCCACGTCCTTATCTCCGACTGCTACTATGCTACAGAGACACGAACGGTATACGCTATACGGAGCTGATGACCTTTGCTCCCCACAAGAGCCTGCAAGACTTTTCACTCTCCTTTGTTTTAGCCATTTTAAGCACTTCAATAGTACAACTTCATTTAGTACCGCTCGATGGGCCTCCTGCTCTCCGAACTCACTCCGATTTCTGAGACGCTTCCGTACTTGCTCGGTTGACTGAATGGATCTGTTTTCCTTACTTGGAGAGCCTCGTGGGCTTTACCAAACTTTACCCATAAACCATTCCTATCTCGAACCTCACCTTGTCTTGCTTAACGCTCTCGGTGTTTTCATCTCATGTACAATGGAACGGCCGACTTTAATGCTCTGCTGTGATCTTGTCTGGCCTGACTAGTCTGTTGCTCTATGAACACTCCTTTACATCGGTAACTGAAGCGGTATAGCCTCTGCAGGCCCAACTCTGGGGTTCCTTCCCCGTAGTGCCAGCTAGACTTGCTCACCATTAACTGATTGCTCATTTCCCACATTTACTACAGGTCATTATCCAAACCTTGAGATCCTCGTGGGCTTCTCCCACCCTTCATCAATAAACCTTTCTGATCCTGCCGCTAACTTATATTTTATCGCGCACTGTTTTCAATTCTTCTTCAACTGGCTCTGTGGTGATCTAGTCCCACTGATCAGTTTCTTTCTCTGTGACTGCTGTAACCGCAGAGTTAACTCTATTACCCCAACTCTGAGGGACTGCTAGACTTGTACCCTCATTATTGTTATGGCCTCTTTCTTATTTGCATTGTACGACCTATTCCCAAAGCGCCGAATAATTCAGTACCGCTTAGTCGGCCTGGTATTCACTGAACGCATTTGGACTTCTGAGGCATCACTTCTCTTGGTTCGGCTGACCTAATAGTTCTGTTTACACCACTTGGAGAGCGTCATGGGCTTTTCCACTCTTTAGCAATAAACCCTTCTCACCCCGACCCTAACATTTGCTTCGCTCGCTTTCGGTTGTCAATCCTTCTTTAATCGGACGTCCGGCTTTACTGCTTTGCCGTGATCTTGGCTCGCCAGCCTAGTCTCTTTCCCTCAGCCTGCTACTGTGCTACGGACACTTACGCGGTATACGCCCCGTAGTCTAAACATGATGTTCCCCTTAAATTTAGAGCCTGCTAGACTTGCCCACCATTTACTGCTGGCTACTTTCTTACCTTTACTACATGTCTATCCAACCACGCTGACGAAGCAAGTCCTACCCGATCGGCCTCCTGCTCTCCGGATTTATTCAATCTTCTGAGACGTCCTCTCTTAGTTCGGTTGACTCAACTACCCGAGTACATTACCCTTCGTCACCCAACCTTCGTCCATAAACCTGTCTCATCCTCTCGCTAACTTATATTTTATCGCGCTCTGTTTTAAATTCTTCTGCAACTGGAGGTGTGTTTATCTAGTCCACCGATCAGTTTCCTTCAAAATGACTGCTCCTATGCTAAGCTGACTTAAGTAGTATACGCTATACAGACTCAACGCTCTTGTTCCCTACCTGGTGAGGCTGCGAGAATCGTTCACCTTTCGTTACAGCAACTTTCCCTGCGTTTATTTTACGTGCTTTTCTTAAGCGCTGACTAAATCAATCTCGCCAGACTGGCTACTTGTTTTCTGATTTCACTCAGAGTTCTTCACGTTACAAATCGTAGAGACTGCTGGACTAGTTTCCTCGTTAGTGTTATAACCCTTTTCTTACATTCCTTTTACGCCTAGCCCCAAAGCGACCATTAATCCAATCCCGCTTATTCGGCCTCATACTCAGTGAATACATTTGGACTTCTGAGATGTCACTTCTGTTGGTTCGGCTGACCTATTGGTTCTGTAAGCACTACGTGGAGAGGCTTGTGGGCCTATCCACGCTTTAACAATTATCCCTTCTCATCTAGACCCTAACCTATTCTATCGCTTTCTGTTTTCATCCCTTTTAACTCGGACGGCCGGCTCTACTGCCCTACCGTTAGCTTGTCTCACCTGACGCGTTTGTCGCTTCCTGCCTGCTTATATTTTCCTATTATCCATGGCCTTTTCTCTTATTGCGCTCCATTTTTATACACACGGCTTATACTCACTGCGCCTATCCAAGTTATCCCCGCGCGCATGGTCTCCGTCGCTCAGAGCTCGTTCCTGATTTTTGGCGGCACTCGGACAATTCCTCAGTGTTTCTTGACTAGTACTTTCATTAGTATGCTCGACTTACCCCTTCCTATACCTATGCTCTTTACCTTATGCTCGCATTTGTCTATTATTGAGACTGCACGCGTCATAACGACACCGAACGCTCGGCAGCTTTGGCCCCCTGTGAGCGCTTTTCTAGATGCTGACGGCTTTGGACTGTGGAATCATTAGCGCTTTAGCGTAATTACTCTTACGAACCATTCGTGGCACTGCCGTCAGCATACATTCGATCCTAGCCCATTCCTTGCAATTCCTTTTCCACTCGCTCCCGCATTCGGTCTCAACCTAGTTGTCCTTAGTTTCACCTAAAATGCCTCTCACATTTGGACTGCTGCCATCATCATCGGTTTACCTGTTTCTCTCCAACCAGCGCATCATTCGCTTAACTTTTGTTAAGGCGCTTTGTTATATTGATCTTTTGACCCTGCGCGTGCAGAGCTTTCTTCCTACCCAGTAGTTGTAGTCTGAGTCACACCAGCGACGTAATGTACAGAACGCGCTTGCAAACCATGTATACTAAACAAACTTACATAAGTTTTAATGTATCATAGGTAACGGTGAGCGCCATCAGTCTGGGTTGGTGCTTCTTGATTCGTTGCTGTCTCTCTGTTTGACTGCCTCTTGTCCGTTGACCGTTTATCCCGAGATTCACACAGTTACATCTGCCAATACAAGAAGGTTTTCCACTAGGACTGGTCGACCCATCCTCAAACGCTTGGTCCTTTCTCCGGAACTGAAGAACCTACACATCGTTCGAACTGGGGCTCTTTCCGCAATTCCGGAGGCCCTACCTTCACAGGGTCTTAACAATTGGGTTTAGCTCGCCTCGTACTCAGAGAGAACAACTCACTCACCTGGAATAATATATTTAAATGGATCCCCGTTCCACAACCGAAGACAAACAACGCTGTCCCGATTACCTTCAACGCCTCAAACCTTCCTATGCGCCAATCATCTGGAGCTATTCTGATGTCATTTCACGGACAGCGTTGCGCTCGTATACGTGGCTTTTTCGATGGCCCTCCATGGAATTTTTACTTGGCTATGGAAACAGTTACACTTACTTGTATTTGAAGGAAGCCCGAATCCAATTTGCGGAGAATGGCATTTTTACCGGTTATTGACATATTCAGTCACAAGCAACAACTTCACTCACCGACCCTATGACAAGTCCAGCGTGGATAGCTGGACACGGTTTGCGAGCCGCACAAGAATATAATAGAAAAGCCGGCCTCTATTAGCAATGTGTTTACTCACCTGCATCATTATCATTCGACTCTTCGAATCTGGCATCATTGACCGGCTTCAGCGACCGCTGCCGTATCAGTACTATGCCATTCGGCCAATCAACGAAGAATTTTGGCTGTCAAACGAATGTGAATAATAGATTGCAACATCTGTCCATACGATGGCTAGCCGACTTGCACTACTGTGCAATGAAAGCTACGGCAGTGTTCCAGGATGTGGTGGGTTTTTGCCTGGCAAGCGTTCTTCCTGTAAAAACCACAAATGTCCGCTTAAAAACACTGCAACGTGTCGAATGTGACTCGCCACAAAATATAGTCACAGCTAAGCATTTCACACTGACGCATTCCTCAGCATTCTACAGCCAACCTGTGCAACTAATTCTACTATGAAGAATGCTTTGTTGGAGCATAGATCATCCCTATCTCGTAGTTGTTATTGGTTACAACAAAACCTCTTTTGTGCTCCTGTGCTCACAGTTCACTACCCGGCGAAATTACCACCGACTTGTGTTTTGACGGAATTTTGCGCGCCACAGCGCCATAATGTCCCTTGGTCTGACTATTACCTGACAATATGCTCAAGCATATGGACTAAAGCTTTTCTTTTATACCTTTCATTAAAATGAAATATTTTAGGTTCCCAAGGAGCTATGCATGTATGCATATTTGAGCACGCCTTTACAGATGTGTCTCGTTTTCAGGAAATATACCATTTATTTATTTTGTTATCACACTGTCAAGAAACGTAAGGGCACAAATAACATTTCCGGGAGCGTTGTCGTTTAGACCCATTCTAATTGCACACGCAAATAAATAAATAAATAAATTTTTATTCTCGACACTGCGAGGCACACCTTTACAGGCATGGTCATATTTAGCTAACATAGTGTGATCAAATTGTACAAACGGACATGTTTGCCATAACGGTGAATGTAAGTATATGGGTGTATATACGTATGTAAATGTATAGGCATGTAGCTTGTGTTTTTGAATGCGCCGAAGAATTTTTGACTGTTTGTTATCGACAGGAATGTGAGAATAAGTGATTGATTTTCGTGGGTTGGATAGCATTTTCCGAATATCCACGGGCCAGTGACTTTAGGTTGTGGCGATTCACATCCGCCACGTCGCAGTGTTGTTAAGCAGACACTTGTGGCTTTTTATAGGGAGAACGCTTGCCAGGCGAAAACCCACCACGTCCTGGAACACTGCCGCCGAACTATTTGCTGGAACGGGTTAAACCCGAACCACCCAGCTGGCACCACGAGGAGGTTGTTCGGCTAACCAGCCGGACTCCTCATATGTGTCACGTCAACACAGTGGATGTTTAAGGTGTGGGGTAAAAGTAATGTATCTAAAGCATAGCATAGTGAACAAGGAATGCATAGGCTTGGAGGATTAGTTAAGCAGCAATTAGGCCATTCCTGCGAGGATTACAGAGCCACCGTCCGATTAATTTACCAAATGTTCCAATCAATGCCGTCAACCGAGCAGTTGCGTCGGGTTGGCAAGAGCGTAACACAAGGAAACGAAACAGGAGGTGGCTATTAAAAGGGCCAAGGTTGCGTTCGCACAGGCTGGCCTTTAAGCAGTTAGGCAAATTCGTAATCATTGGCTGCAGTGGTTTAACGACAATGGCACAGAACTTACTGTCTAGTAAGCAGTTCATAAAAGTGCTTCTTAAGCGGTTGTATTTCCAGCAAAGGGGTAATTTGCAGTGGAATCCAGATCTACACTGAAGAGGATGCAGATAAAATATATTATGACATACTCAAACGCAGGTTTGCAAAAAGGCTGCGGCTCCGCCGAGGTGTTCGTCACTGGCAGGCTACGTTTCCCACTTATATCCTTCCCGCGATACTGCCATCGTTATTTCTAAAACTGATCCTTTGTGAACCACAATAACATTCAATATTCTTTCTGCACCTCCCTTCCATTTATCGCATATTCCTACTACTTATCTTACCTCTTTGGCTCTGGCTTCTTTCTCCAATTATTGAACACCTAACTACGATGATCTACCAAGTTGCATTTCAAAATGTAGCTCCGCAAGTTTGTGCGTATGATCTCAAGTATGTAGCTACGATGCGTACCTATAACCTTATCTATTCCTACTTATTCACTTATCTCGTTGACCCTGGCCTTCCTGCCTACCTATAGACCACCTAATTCTGAGGCTGTACCGACTCGTCTTCCACACCTTAGCTCCGACTTTTGTGCGTCGGACCTCAAGTAGCAGGCTAGGTTTCCCACTTATATCCTTTGGCTGGTTAGCCGAACAACCTCCTCTTGGTGCCAGCTGGGTGGTTCGGGTAAATCCCGTTCCAGCAAGGGGTTCGGCGGCAGTGTTCCAGGATGTGGTGGAAGTTCGCCTAGCAAGCGTTCTTCCCATAAAAATCTACAAGTATCCGTTTAACAACACTGTGAAGTGGCGGATGTGACTCGCCACTAAATAAAGTCACTGCCTCTTCCCTTTTCCGGAGGATCATTCACACATCACGGACGTCAACTGATTCAATGCATTCCATTGCTGCCCCCTTTGATGGCGAATACAACAAACAAAAGCACACAGTCACATTTACCTACTAACACAACATGTCCCCTTCCAAATACACAATTAAACACAGTTTTACATCTCAACACACGCATAACTTCCTATGCCATTGGTCAAAATGTACTAATTTGTGCAATTACCGATCATACGTGTCTGTAATACCATTATCACGCCCTTGATGGTGTGCCTCGCAATGATGAGAGTAAACTATTTATTTATATATTTATCGCGAAGCTGCCATCGCTTTTCCTGAAACTGTTCCATTGTGAACCACAATTTCATTGAATACACTCTCTGCACCTCGCGTCCATTTGTAGCTTATGTTTACTGCATATGTTATCTATTTTCTTTGGCTTTCCCCTACTATTGTACAGCAGCTACCCATGATACTCCATCGACTTACCTTTCACACTGTAGTCGCGCCCGTTTTGGCGTATGACCTCAAGTAGTTAGTTATGTAGCCTTCCTTTTACCTTGCCCTAGTTTTTTGGTCATCTATTTTGCCCCGGCGCATTCCGTCGTACTAAGCACCATGCTCCGATTCTCCCCGACTAACCTTTCACACTGCAGCGCCGCACGCTGTTGCGTAGGACATCATATACTATGCTACCTTGCCCAAGCTGACATCCTTCTCCGGTATAAATGTCACCCTACTACCCACAACACTATTGATAATTCTCTTTTCATCTTGTTTCAATTTTTCGAGTATTCCTACAAATTTTCCCTATAAAAATCCGCAAAAGTCCTTTTATCGACACTGTGACGTGGCGGATATGACTCGCCGCTGAATAAAGTCACTGCCCGCTGTTACACACTGGAATTTTGTCTAGTCATTTTTCGATATTTTAATGACACGAACAAAAGATTTACCCTTTCTTCACACACTGTTTCCACTATAAATACTATGCTATTTTTATTTACGCTACCCACAATTGAGACCCTTTTACTGGCACTCCACCGTTGACTTTGCATCTCATGAGTGCTTCGAATGCGTCCGCAAACTGTACAAGTTGGGCCATAGCCCATTACTGCATCGTAATTTATCTGTTGCGCCATTTAAATGCTCGTAAATTTCGACTATACTTTAGTTGGTATAGCTCGACGTAATCGACAGGAAAATAGGTTTTCATTTATTTAATTATTTATGTGTTTAACTCTGTCTCCTTCTCCTCCTAGGCACAAAATACCTGCAATGATGCAGCAACTTATTTTTTACAATTTAGCTCCTAACTACCGGCTAAGCGCCGCATCCATATCTTTACAAATTTACAGAAGTATAGCAAAGCTGGATACGCCTTTCCATCGCACTTACAAATGCGGACTTAGCTAATATCAATCTACGCTGAAAGTTTGAAATGAGAGCTCAACCTGCGTGTCCAGTACCCTCCTAAATATGGCCTGATTCTCTTACGTAAGACATCCCGACACTTCCCATTTGGTCATCAGTTTCAGTCTGCCGTACCCGTGACGCGGTAAAGCTCTACCCTCAGGAGGCTTATCTAGTCTATTCAGACAACGCTGTCCCTTGTTATTTCACAGGTAACTCAACCGGTTTGCTAAAACCTCCACGGTTCCATTGATGCAGCTTTTGATTTAATTGCTCACCATTCCAATGCGAGGTCTTTTGCCACAAATTTGTACTGCACCCACTTTCCTTTGATGCACTACCTCACATCTCATGACACTTAGTTTCTCAACAATAATTCTCTATTTTCGCCACCAATATTAGAAGGCACATACAAACAGATGACGGCATAGTTTATAGCTACACATATGAAACGAGGTAAAATGTTTGGCAAGGCTCGAGGTCGCCAGCTCCACTTACTCCTTTCTCTACGCCCAAAGTTCTTCTTTTCTGTGACTTTTACTTCCTTGTCCCTCAGGAGACCTGCGTGGAACTTGCTGAAAATACTTACCTGAAGCGTAGTATCTATAACCATGACCTGATGACATATATGGAGAGCTCACTCCACCACCTCGGGAATAGGTTCTCCTTAATATGCATCATCTAGCGGTTTGAACGAATGCGTTCAAATCATTTTCACCTTCGGATCATCAACTCAAGAATGCTTCTTCTGCCTGCAAGTGTTCGACATACTTTGGTTGTCACAGCGTTATGCTTCGTTTACCTGGTCAGTGGGTTATTTTGGGTTCCAGATCCTTCATATGCTTGTTGTCAGTATCCAAAAGATACGTTTCTCACCTCGCAAGTGTGGTCTGCCGTCAGGTCTAGGCATCCGGAGCAGTGCCTTCCGTTGGTTTGAACAATTGGGTTCAAATCATGATCATTGTCGGAACACCACCACAAGCAAGCTTCTTCTACCGGCAAGTGTTCAACTTACTTCCGATGTCATGGCGTTGTGTTCCATCCAGCTCGCCAGTGGATTATGTACGGTACCAGATCCTTCATATGCTTGGCGCCAGTATCCTATGGATACATTGCCCAACCCGGCTATGTGGTCTGCCATCAGGTCCAGGCTTATCTATTATGAAATCTTATTGATCCGTACCTTCATCTGGTATGAACGATTAAGTTTAAGTCATTATTACACCTGGAAGGTCCCCTAAATAGCTTCGCTCCCATGAAAACGAGCAACCTACTTGCGATGACATTGCTTTATGCTCACACCGCCTGGCCAGTAGAAACTTTCTGTGGTGTATACTAATAAACTTGGATCTCCCTGCTTCCAAAGACCACAGCAAACTTCTCGAACGCTCGAAACGTCCTTTCCATGCAAACGTCTTACTTAGCTGCAGTGGTTGCCACCCGCGGACCTACCAGCGACACACACCTGGCCCGTGGTTTATCTGCTCATAAAAGGATACTACTTATGATGTGAGTTCCGTACTCGCCTGAATAACGCAGCACTGCGATCTACACAGTTTATCTTCGAACAGTACCGCCGTCCACAACCGTTCCTGATGAATGCTGACTAAGCATTCTGCTGAGCCAATGGAAATTCGGGTGTCCCAAGATGGCGATTAGCAACTCCAAAAACCGGTCCTACAAAAGCGTTAGTGGGTCAATGTTATATACAATATGGCCAAAGACTGTGTTCCAGGACGTGGTGGGTTGTTGCTTGGCAAGCATTTTCCTATACAAGGCCACAAATGTCCGTTTAACGACACTGCGACGTGGCGGATGTGATTCGCCACTGAAATAAAGTCACTGCTCACTGCTTCACACGAAGAATAATCTCCATACCCGATATTCGCGAGCACGTATTTATCAAACACTCGGCTCCTACGTTTACGGAACAATGGAGATCAATCTCCGGAACCATTCGAACACACACCCAGAATTTCCATAACAGATCCAATTAGTGATCGTACAACGCTTCGGCGTCAACTTAATCTCTGACACCAATGCTCAAGTTCCTCGTCCCTGCATCACTGCTGTGCAAAATTATATGCACTTTTCGAGCCATGTAGTTTGGCAACACGTATTTCTGTCGTGTGGTATACACCAGCTTTTAGTGCTTTTATGTCTCTGTCAACCACTTGATGATGCCTACACCAGTGTGTCGCGTTTCGTCGAGAATATACTTGTCTATTTATTTATTTAGACTCATAGGAGCTCAGGATCAAAAGGGGTTAAGAGAAATTGTCCACTGGTGATGTGGTAAGAGAATAAAGTCATGGCATTGCAAGTAGTTTGAACATTTGCTGGGGATGAAGCTAGTTAAGAAATGTTCTGGGGGTAATAATGACTTAAACCCAATTGTTCACAACAGCGGAAGGCACTGATCAAAAAGCTCCCATAAAAGCTAGTCTTCCGGACGCTCAGACTTGCTCGCAGACCACACTGGCGCGTGGGGTAAGTATCCATCGGGTACCGACGCCGAAAATATGAAGGAGTTGGAACGCAAAATAATCCACTGGCCAGGTGGAGGAAACATAACGCCGTGACATCGCAAGTAAGTTGAAAACCAGCCGCCAAATGTTACCTTCTTGTGGTGACATTCCGAAGGTGAAAATGATTTGAACGCATTCGTTCAAACCGCTAGATGATGCATATTAAGGAGAAACTAGTCCCGAGGTGGTGGAGTGACCTCTCCATATATGTCATCAGGTCATGGTTATAGATGCTCCGCTTCAGGTATGTTTATTCAGCAAGTTCCATGCAGGCTTCTTGAGGGACAGGGAAGTAAAGGTCACAGAAACGAAGAACTTCGGGCGTAGAGAAAGGAGGAAGTGCAGCTGGCGACCTCGAGCCTTGCCAAACATTTTACCTCGTTTCATATGTGTAGCTATAAACTATGCCGTCATCTGTTTGTATGTGCCTTCCAATATTGGTGGCGCAAATAGAGAATTATTGTTGAGAAACTAAGTGTCATGAGATGTGAGGTAGTGTATCAAAGGAAAGAGAGTGCAGTACAAATTTGTGGCAAAAGACCTCGCATTTGAATGGTGAGCAATTAAATCAAAAGCTGCATCAATGGAACCGTGGAGGTTTTAGCAAACCGGTTGAGTTACTTTTGAAATAACAAGGGACAGCGTTGGGTGAATAGACTAGATAAGCCTCCTGAGGGTAGAGCTTTACCGCGTCATGGTTAAGTCAGCCGGACGGAGATGCTCAAAGGTTGATTTGTGGTATGTAGTACGTCATTGTGAGTGCACTGTAATTGCATTGCCTGGGTGTCAGTTGTAAAGAGGAGCGTCGATGTATATAAACTAATTCTGTATTTGCACTTGATGTGGAAAAGAAGATTCAGCGCTGCTATGTTCTTCTAAATGCGCAAATTTATGAATGTGGTGCCACGCAAACTTGAGGAGTCGCACCGTAAAATATAAGTATCTGTAGCACCCTAGCTAGGTGGTGCCCATGAGAGGCGGATATCCAGAGCCAAAAATGTAAGCTAATCACTAGGAATACGCGGAAAATGGAAGCGAAGTGAAAAGAGAATTATTACTAGGGTTGTGGTTAGTAGGGTGGCAGTTATAATGAGAACGATGTCCGTTTGGCAATGACGATATACTTGGGCAAGTCAGTCTGATACTTGACGTTCTACGCACCAACGTGCGGCGATACCGGGTAAAAGGTAATTCTTTATAGGACGGTAGCTACATGTTGTCAAGGAGGAGAGAAAAGCCAAAGCCAAGCAGGCAATAGCGTTATTGGGACTGTGCGGTAAATGGAAGCGGGATTATAAAAGGATATCCAAAGACGTTTTGGTGCATATTGCAACACGTATAAGAAATGACGATGTCAAGTGAGCGATAATTATATATTTGGGCACAGAACAGCGTTTACGAAAGTTAAGCGCCGCTCCAGGTGAATATTTAACTAACTCTTTCAACGATATTTCAGTCTTGTAATCCAAACAATATGGGAGGGCAGCGTCATAGATCAGGGCAGTTGGTCAGGTGGGCTTCCAAAGATGAAGATAGGATCCCGCCTAACGAGTTTCCTGTTACTTGTACAGGAAAGCAAACCCGCACCCCAAGTACTTCGGCTACTGCGTTGTCTTCATTGACTATGCATAAAAATACTAAAGCAAGCCAAGTGCAACCTTTGTCCGTTCTTGGAATACAGACCTAAAGTGTAACACAATTGCTACTAAATTTAAAATCATTCAGGAAACGATACGACCAACGGTTATTTGGGTCGTGTTTGAAGGCTGTTACCATGCCAATTTCAAGTAAGGCAGAAAGTGTTTTTTGTGATTATGGGCAATTCGCTTTGAAAAGAGCTTGTCCATTATCTCCAGCCTGCATCTCTGATGTTTAATCTTAATTTCATGTCCCTATATGTGGTCATGTGCCGCAAGTGCAAACAAATCGGGTGGCTTGATCCAGCTGGGGCCCATTTTTATCTTGAGCTTTACTATCGGGTCACTTGGTAGCCTGCGCTGCTGCATAGAGAATATCTTGAGTCTTTTAGGCGTTCTCCGCATCATTTCCCTCGCTGGCCGTCGATCATCATGGTCGCCAGATTCTGGGCCTTTACTCTGCAGCTCAGATCTTTCCAAAGATACGGCGCCTATGTCTGCACACAGCACTCTAGATGAGGTCGTACCATCGCTTTATGTATTGGGAGGAAAACCTTGGCTTGGTTTTGCATAACATTCGCTTGAGGCGGAATAGCTCCCGCCGTGCCTTGCTGGCAGCATGCTGAAACTGCGTTAAGGATTCGAAAGTATTCCTCATAATGCTACCCAAATCTCGGGCCCCCTCAACGAGCCACGCTGTCAAGGTACCGGTATTAGCTTGTGCCGTAACACAACCATTGCTGAAAGACAACAACTGGTATTTCCTTGCGTTAACTGAGAAAAGTTCATGAGGAAGACCATCTCGCTACATTGCGGATGTGTTTGAAGAGAGGTACCGATCGCTCCTGTTTCAGACGTTTAAATCGTCTGCAAAGAAGTAGCCTGTTTCTCGAAGAGCGGAGGCAAATAATTGGTATATAAAAGGAACAGCAGCGGGACTAAAACAGAGCCATGTTAACCCCGCTGAAAGCAGGGTTCTTTAGTGAACAAATGTTACCGATTCTTAATAGCAAGGTTCTCGTACAAAGGCATTTTTCTCTCCAATTCAACAGCTACGGATGCATCCCAAACCATCATCGGATCATAGACAAGTAGGACCGTAGAGAGCAGAAGTAGAAGTCCTGTTGTCCTCTCCATTGCCTCCTTATCCTTTTGTGGGGCCGCGATTCGTTGCTACGCAGCACCCCACAAGGGAAAGTGACAGCTACAGTAGAGGATAAGAGTCTAACATTCGCTTGAAACGTGTCTCATGCTGGGCATCTAATACGTGCTTCTGTAAGTGGTTCCCATCATGGAAAATGCGAGCTGATAGAGCGAGAGCAGGACGGACGCGGGGCCGTTGGGTTTAAATGGGTTCCTGTTGTGGCCTCGAGTTAAACTATTTGCATTGAATTGAAAGCACGCTTGCAACCCCACCCCCATCACAGCTTCTAGATGCGCCTGGTGCAAATTAGGTTACCAGGATGGCGGCAATAATTCAGAGCGAACAAGTTTATTCGCTAAAGGCTCAGAGACTAACGCAAGTCCCTTAACTCCAAACGGTAATTCGGTTCGTGTCGATGGAACTTCACAATAAGAGCACTTTCGTACTTGGTGAGTAGGACGACTGCAGATAATCCGTATTTGAAAACAGAGAGCACCGGGAAGTAAACAGGAGTCAGAAGATAACTGGCTTTTAACACAAGGCGGCTCTTCGTATGGCCTGAGACATCCTGTTTGCAGCAGCGAGCCTTCGTATCGTGTTCTGCGTAGTCAGTCAATCCGAGGTTGCTAACACGCTGAGGCCTTTTTCAATGCTGGAAGTTTTGAGCAAATCCACACCAAGGTGGTACGTCCCGAAGGGCTCAGGTGCACCAATGAGGAGACCGAGGAATTATTGCCATTAATGAGAAATCGCCCTTTTGCTGCTCACTCATGTTACGTATCAAGCGTAGCATGTATTCCGTACTCATGGTCAAGGCAGAATACCTCCATCCGCAACGTCAATTCGTCCGCATCGGTCAGGCAATCCGACTGGAGTGCTGAGGGAAGGTCAGTGATGAAGATGATGAAAAATCTTGAGCCAAGTACAGATCCCAGCGGGACACCGCTAGCCATGGGCACAAGAGCGGAGTAAGTCTCGTTCATCTTGACTCGCAATTTCCTGTCCATCAAAATATCAGTGACCCAAGCGAGAACGTTTGCAGAAACACCGATTCCTCGCACCTATAAAAAACCTTCCATTAGGAATCTTAGCAAAGACCTTGCTGAAGTCGACAAAAATAAGATCCAGGCGTTTCCCTGCATCTAATGAGTTTGCCTATCTAGTACGAGCCGCAAGCAGATTCGAAGAGCATGAGCGTGCCCTTTGAAAGCTATGCTGCCCTCAAGTGATGGTGTGTAGGTTCTCCAGTTGGAGAATAAGCGCCCGGTTGAGATCCGCTCCATTACCTAGCAGAAGATTAACGGTAAGCAGATGGGTCGTTAAATGGCAGGCTTTTGACGATACACTTTTGTGTATGAGTTTAATAGTCCCCACTCTCCAATCGATCGGGAGGTGTTCAACTTCAATTGAATGGCGAAATATCCGACAAACAGAAGCGGAAATAAATTCGGCCACAGCCCTGAGGAGCAGCGGACGCAGCTCGCCGAGACCTGGCGAGAAGTTGGGAGCTAATCAATGAATGCCTTTAACGACTACCTTAACGCTCATTTCTGCATGCTGCAACAAACTGTGGTGTATTGGCAAAGTGTCGCTGGAATACGGCGTCGCCATCGAGTAAACTGGTAAAGGTTGCGTGACCAAGAGACTGGCTTTCTCAACGTCATCTTTAGGTAAACAGGCATGCCGAGGAATCTAGGGCAGGAACACCACTGCCCGCTTTGTATTTTTCTTCGGGTAAGACAAGCGAGCCTTGAGAGTCGGCTTGGATTGCACAGCCAAACCGCTTGCGTACTTTTGCCGTTTCTCTTGTTTTCGCAAGTAACTGATATTCCTGGCCGCTTTATATTCCCCATAAGCAGACTCGGATTACGTGAGCTTGTATGGGACTTACGTTTCCGTTTTTGTTCATTAGGCCACGCAGGTCTCGGTCAATCCATGGAGAATCTTGCATAATGTCTTTTGTGGACAGGAACGACTTGCTTAACAAGGAAAAGCATTTTGGAGTACAAGCTGTTCCACTCACATTGCGGGTCCAGGGGTGCGGGTATACTCCAATCCACAGTACTGGCGGCCGTTTGTATGAGTTGGCAATCGACATGTCCGAATTTTCTAGTGTGGCGACCTTAGTTGTGGAGCCTATGGCTTCGAGGCCAGCGTAATGAAACCACGCATTGTTTGCTTTGACCAATGGGCTTCATGATGCCTAGATGGGTGCCGTCTATGCTGCCGGTGGGAGTACAAGGTCAAGCATATGGGGTTGTTCTACCTGCAATTAAAAGAGCAGGCATAGTGACACGGAATATGTTACATTTGAGTAGCCTCTCTGAAACCTTGAAGCGAAGACGTTTGAAGAGGGAACACAATGCAGTAGGTGTTATTCGATACGCAGGGCATTGAAGTCCCTTAGTAACAAGCAGTCCTTGTCCCCACCGTGCAGTTTGGTCGTGACCATCAGGAAGTTCCGGAACCCACTGGGGCCTTGTAGACAACACCGACAGGAACAGCTTTTCAAAATAGAAATGATGGTTGACGGAATGCAATGCATTACTGTGATCAAAGTAGCAAAGTTTGCTTGCGCCACCATCATCAAGACAGCGAGGTAACTCAACCAAAAATGTCAAAAGATGGGTGGGGCATACTCCGCTTGAAGAAGCAGTACACTTATACATTTTTAACGATCAACGACTTCTTTTCGACCAGAAACCTCTCACCATCGAACAGATTATCTATCCCATTTGATGAATACTGCAGAGGGCTTTATGCCTAGGCATATTTCCTTGCGGGTTGCAACAACTTTAGCTTTAGGCTACCTAGCAAAAAAGGAGTTAACGTTTCAAAAACAGCCACATTCACCAGTTATATTCATAAAAAATGCTTTTAGGTTCGCAATTGAGTAACACCTGCTCCCTTCATGACAATACGGAAATATTTCTTACTAGCAATATGACATTCGTAACACCTTAAAACATCCCTTTCCAGGTTTTAC
The DNA here is from genome assembly GCA_944474145.2 of Dicrocoelium dendriticum. Classification (NCBI taxonomy): domain Eukaryota; kingdom Metazoa; phylum Platyhelminthes; class Trematoda; order Plagiorchiida; family Dicrocoeliidae; genus Dicrocoelium; species Dicrocoelium dendriticum. The sequence goes on along the minus strand of OX104068.1, from coordinate 101,453,863 downwards.
ACATCCCATTTGTAGTACTGAACAAGCTTTTACGCAAACGTAGACACAGAATTGTATTTCTTACTTTTAGACACACCATAATCCCTTAAATACCTCCTTTTCCTATATGTATATACACACATCTACATATACGCGTATACATGCAAAAACCATCCCTTTCGATAAAATTTCAGCGGGCGTTTCTAGTTTTTGAGCGAACGACCGATTGCATGTATGCACATTATGCCTCTTAATGCAATCACCCACTTTCAGTTAAATGGGATTCATTTGCCGTCTACATACATACGTTGGCGGCATCCGGTTTCGGAGTTGCTTGTCACTGTGGCCGGCCAGAGGACGCCTGCGTCTACAGAGGGGCCCTGGATGGCTTGCGCTTCACCCTCCACAGCTCCAACTGCACACTCAATAGCTATTGTAAACCAGAAGGAATAAGACCGGGAGGCATGTGGATGGGAACCACGTTTCATCAACGGAGCCGGCCCACACTCCTTCACAGGCAAACACAAGCACGCTGTATTTGGGAAATCAATCGCACACAAGGCGGTGGTTGGACCATAGTCCGCTCCACACTAAGTGTATCGAACCACCCTTCGAGCCTAACACAGCCACAAGGACCCAGCACCCGGTCCCCTCCAGCAACGACCAACTGTCTCCTGGAGCCAGTATGGACGAGGTAGTCGGTACTAGACAGGTAGGCACCTTGTCAACAAGCACATCAAGCGCATCCACACCGGAGATATCAAACAACAGCCAATCATTTAAGAGAGAGACAATGAAACTAACTCGAATAATGCATAAGGAAACGCTGACACAAACCTTAAGTTACTGAGCATAAGAAATAAGATGTTTACAAACGAATCCTGGATACGTTCACGCGATCAGAAAGTATACTTTACGGAATGCCACGAACGCAAAAGTGCTACGGAAATCGATTACAATTGGCTCAAGCGAGGTGTACAAGTTAATGTAATAGAGTACAGGTCGACATTTGTATGAGGAAGAAAAGCATTTAGGCAACATTGATAACCCACCACCTGAAATTAAGCGACTAAGCATGCAAGCACGCGTTTAGTAAAGCGAATGCAGCGTACCTGCAAATGCTGAGCCGGTTCTGCCTACGTTCTCTGCAGGACCCGTGGTCGCTTCGGTAGTTGTCCCGAGTGGCCTCGCTCATGGCTCACTAAGCCTGCCTGACTAAGGCATTCGCGACCGCATGTTCTACAGCACCATGCGCTTGATGTCGATGGAGAACAACCCATTAATGCTTGTCGCTTTCGCACGTGCCGCTTCTTCTCTGCATGCATGAGGGCTTTCTCCTGCACCTCGGCAACTGCCTTCATGATCAGATCGCGCCATGCACGCTGATCAACCGCCTTTGATTCCCATGATCTGCAATCAAGTTTAGAACATGTGAGGCTCACTTTAATCATGTTCTAGTATCGTAACTTTGGTTTTCCCATGTGCCGCTTCCTAATACTCAGCTGACCATAAAATAGCTGCTTCGTTATCCGCGTCGAATCCATACGGCTCACATGACCGATCCACCTCAGGTGTCTCAATAAAGTATGCGGTCCACTGCATACATCACCCTTCGGCGCAAAACGTCCTTGTCTGCAACTCTGTCACCCCAGCCGATGCGCAAAATCCGTCGCAGACACTGCTAATGAAAGCGCGCGAGATATTGAACATCCCGACGGTACATCGTCCACGGTTCACTGACGTATAGAAGAACGGAGAGCACCATGAATTTGTACACCATCATATTCGTGCTAACGGTAAGCTGATGGTTGATCAACACCCGGTGCTCAGGCCTCCCGAACGCCGCTGCTGCCTTTGACACGCAATTATGCAACTCAACGTCGATCAGTCGACATCACACGCCCAAGGTAGCAAAAGCGAAAGGTGGTTTCTAATACTTCAGCACCTATGCTGATTCGCAGCAATATTGAAGATTGCACCTCCGGTGAAGGCTGAAAGAGACAGACAGTTTTGCTTGTGTTGATGGTGAGCTCGAATTTAGTCGCTGCCGAAGCCAGAGCACTAGTCATTTGCTGCAACTCATCCGAGCCGAATGCAAACAACGTACAGTCGGCAGCAAACAGCAACATACGGATAGTTGTCTCACAGGCTAGAGTTATCGCACCGAAACGACGGGTGTTCAGCAACCCACCGTCAATACGGTGCTCTACACGAACACCGTAAGCAAAAGCCGCATCAAATGCCCAGGACAACATCGCATGAAGATATATATTAAACAGGGCAGGAGCTAAGACACAACCTTGCTTCACACCAGCGACAATTGCAAAGTCATCCGAGGCCTCTCCACTCAGCTGCACCGTCGATCGCATACCACTATGCAGATATTCAATTAAACTTACAAACTTATGCGGTAACCTGAAATCTGACATTCCTTACTAACGAGCATTTTGGATAAAAACCGGTGAAAAACGGTGTTTGAACAAACACTAACAGAAGTATTCGACTTTTGTCAACTGGTTAAAGAAGTGAAACACTACCGAAGGTCCCCAGACCTATGATCAGAGGAAGACGCCGGATCGGCGTTCAGAAGGATAAGGGCACTACCAGTAACGGTCTTGCGCCCACTGTAGTCTCAGCACTGACACCACCGTTAGGCAGCTATAACAGAAATAACAACGTGACAACCGGTAACTCTGAGGCTCTTACACCAGAAAAATCGGCTAATTGCTTTGTGCTTCTCTCCGATCCATGGACGTATGCACTACATCGCGCTAAATTGTTATTACCGTCAGTAAAATCGTTAACACCTAAGGGTCTGTCGCTTTTGCCTTCTGACTGTAAGACAACACCACAAGACCATCTCATAGATGCGCTTCTTAAAGTCCAAGACAACGAAAGTGTGCTAAACTCGGTGAAACCAGAAATGCGAAGTATCAATCAATTGTTAGTAGAAATTCTACCGCTGGCGCAGCTATCGGATCTACATAAATCTGACAAAGTGGAAGATCTTAACGCAGCGGGTGAATTGCTCAACACGCTTTCCAGTGAACTCAACGGACGAGTCATCCGTGCACGCAATGTAATAATGTTTAATGTGCCAGATCGCATACCACTTGAGAAAGTGTTACGCTCACTTCTAAGTGTATGCAAAATGGACCGGGATTGCTGCTCATACAGCCGCCTCCGAAAACCGAAAAAACCGACCATGCCCAATTGTCCTCAACTTAAGCAGCCAATATCACGCCAAATGCTTTCTAGACTACAAGTTCATCATAAGAAAACAAGCGAATCGCAGGCGCATACTGATTAAAAAGGTCATGACGCCACTGCAAAGGGCGCTCATGTCAAATATTAGAACCCCTAATAAGCAGCGTCTGTACAATTCCATAAATATGCTCCTGAACCCTCTCCAACAGTCCCTCAGAAGAAACGCTATTGAACGGTCCCCAGTAACCGCTATCACGACCTTTGCCAATGCAATTGTCAATACGAGACCAATACCGGGAATGAAATTAACTGGTATGCACCTGAACGCAACTCCCACGGCAAGCTCATCAATGGCCTACAACGTTGACATGGACATGTCAAATCAAAAATTAAATCTTATCGCATTAGAGGTACCGGCAGTTGAAGGACAGGCAAAAGTTACGGCCATCAATCATGGACGCAATGCAATCATGGACAGAACAGAATGCAGCGAGAAGCCCAACATCGTGGCTGATATACATGACGCGTACACTGAACTCGATAGCTTGTGCTTCTTATCATCATACACCCCGTTTTCCAGTATCGTAAACGAACTCGCGCAGCCTGATACTGACGGCACCTAAGCCCAAATGCCCAAACCCAGGTTGTTTTATAACTGTGACTCCTCGGCTTCCTTCAAACCCACAATAGTATAGCAACGAGTCGATGCACAAACGCGCCAAAACGGCCAAGATAACACCCACTTGTTTAAAATATAAAACCACGCTTTACGCCGAAGCCTAGTAAAGCGACAGTCAAGGTTGCTTAGCCACAACGTAAGAATTATCTCCTCGTAACCCCTCGCTTATCAACGAGTAATTGGATGAAACCCAAACCCCTACACTGCCGGCCGATCTGCAACGCCACTCTGGTGAAGCCCAAAGCGATACGCAAACCGAAATAAGCATGCAAATATAGGCAAGACAAATCGTCCGAACAACAGTCGGCCTCCACCTCCTCGTTACGAAGCAAGGTCTATTACATCTACAGCCAGGACTGAGCGGCCACAACGTAGGAATTACTTACTTAGAACCCCAAGCCCCGCGATGCACAACCAGACCTTGCATACACTTCGCTCCTCCACCGGCCGAACTGCAATTCTGCACGGGCAAAGCCCAATACGATATGTCGTCTAGACCAGCCATACAAACATAGCCAACACAACTCATGAGGGCAAAACTAGGCCTCCACCCCCACGACATGAAGCAAAACCTCCTACAGCAACAACCGGTATTGAGCAGCCGCAACGTAATAATTACTTACTCAGAATACCAAGCCCCGCCATGCGTCTCCAGACCCGGCGCAAAACCCAATACACTGTTGACCAAACAGCAACATTACCAGGCGAAACCCACATGGGCGCAACGAACCGATGAATTCTGCACATGCCCCGCTCCCCCATCCACCCATCCCATAACGCTAGTCAACACTCCTTCAACAACACAATCACGTATATGTGGCTATTCCGATGGCCTTCCATGGAATTTTTACTTGGCTATGGAAACAGTTACACTTACTTACATTTGCAGGAATCCCAAATCCAATTTGCGGAGACCGGCGTTTTTACCTATTAAGGACATATTTAGCCACAAGAAACAACTTCACTCACCGACCCCATGACATGTCCAGCGTGGATAGCTGGACAAGATATGCGAGCCGAACAAGAATATAATAGAAGAGCCGGCCTCTATTAACAATGTGTTTACTCACCTGCATCATTATCATTCGACTCTTCGAATCTGGCATCATTGACCGGCTTCAACGACTGCTGCCGTATCAGTACTAAGCCATTCGGCCAACCAACGAAGAATTTTGGCTGTCAACCGACTGCGAATAATAGAGTGCAAAACCGGTCTACACGATGCATAACTGCTTTGCACTACCGTTCAATGAAAGCTACGGCAGTGTTCCAGGATGTGGTGGGTTTTTGCCTGGCAAGCGTTCTTCCTGTAAAAAACCACAAATGTCCACTTAACAACACTGCGACGTGTAGGATGTGACTCGCCACAAAAGAAAGTCACAGCCAAGCATTTCACACTGACGCAGTCCTCAGCATTCTACAGCCAACCTGTGCAACTAGTTCTACTATGAAGAATGCTTTGTTGAAGCACAGATCATCCTTATCAAGTGGTTGTTGTTGGTTGCAACCAAACCTTTTTTGTGCTCTTGTGCTCACGGTTCACTACCTGGCGAAATTACCACCAACTTTTGTTTTGACGGATTTTTACGCGCCACAGCGCCATAATGTTCCTTGGTCTGACTATTACCTGACAATATGCTCAATCATATAGACTAAAGCTTTTCTTTTATAACTTTCATTAAAGCGAAATTTTTTAACATTCCAAAGAGGCTATGCTTGTATACATATTTGATCACGCCTTTACAGGTGTGTCACGTTTTACCGGGAATATCCTATTTATTTATTTATTTATTTATTTAATGTCAAAATCATGTCGACACCTTCCGCCGTCCCTTTTTGTGGGATGCCGCAAGTTGCGGGCCTCCTCTCTTAGCTCGCGAGGCTCATGCTGTGGCTCTCTGCCACCTGACTCGATTCCCAGACGTGGCACAACTGCTTCCAACCAACATATCTCAGGCATTCGGACGTTTCGTCTAAACGCCAACCACATGACCGACTACGGGCTATATCTTTTGGCTCGTATGCATCAACAGTTACCTTCGTATCCTTCCCCTCGGATTCGATGCCCCATACTACTCCCAACCTCTCCCAGTAATTCCCACTGACATACCCGGCATGCACCTCCACGCATGCGTGCAAACAAGCCCCTCACATCATTCTGGATAGCATGTGCTGCTGCTAGACGGTTCACTCAATTTCAGCAATCCAAACAATAACTATGCACCAAGAGATGCCTCAACACTCCCTACTACATCCCACTTCGATGAATCTAGTAAGCTGAAGATCCAGAATATGCTTCTCATCAACGCCAGGTCTATTAATAAAAAGAATCACCTTCTGGGTCCGATTATTAATATGTCCAAAGCACAACTGGTTCTAATCACAGAGACATGGCACTCAGCCAGTTCGTCTGACTCACCCCTCCAAATACCTGGCTACTCTTCATGCTGCAGTGGACGCGAAAAGCGACGAGGCGGAGGAGGCCTCATCTACGTCAGCGAAGACCTTCATGCATCCTCCTGTCAAGTAATATCTTTGGGTGACCCGGCAGACTCTACATGGATTCAAGCAGGTGGCGAGCACCTAGATCTCTTTATTGGTATCAACTACATCCGGCCACATATCTCAACAGCTGAAACCAAAAAGTTGGTCAAGCTTTTCACCGAAGTTTCGCTGTTACTTGCACGCCTTAAGATAATCGGCGGTGACTTTAATATGCCGCACATTGAGTGGTCTACCCAGTCCTCACCTCCTAATTATAGAGCGTTTGTCGACCTTATATTCGCGTACGACTGGACCCAACATGTGAACGTACCTACCAGGAGATCGAATGTCCTTGACTTAATATTCACGACAGGCATCAACCAAACACAAGTCTGTGTGCTTGACAACATTCTTGGTAGTGAGCATGAGGCAGTGAAGCTAACATTCAGGCTGCTTACTACTAAGCAGTACAACCTCTACCCCAGCGAATTCCTCCATCCTCTACAACGCGTCGAGTGGGTAAGCATCTCCACTCTTCTACGATCTCTAAACTAGGATGCCTTCTTTCTGGCAACAGATACAGATATGGCAACCCTAGAGATATACAACCACATTATGTTTTGTCTTGACGTGGTCGCTCCTGAGCAGAACACGAGGAAGCCTACGAAATCGAAGGGTGTAGCTGCTACACATAGAGTCCTAGCTAAACTAAGAAAACTTCACTCCAACTACAACAAGACAACGGATTTCCACATAATGATGTGCATGAAAGACACATTAACAAGATGCAGAAACCTGAATCTACGTCTGCCACCTTAGCGGAACACGCTGCACTCAGCAGTAACAATAAGGTTAAAGCACTCACCCAACGGATGAAACGCGGAACAAACAACAAAGGTCCAACGATTGCCTCATTATCACTTCCTAATGGCAATCTCTTGACGGATCCCGCCCAACTCTGTGGTTATATCAACAAGCACTTTCGTAACTCTTTTTCGGTCCGTAACTCGATAACGTCGCCTAAAACACCCCTGCTCACTGACGATAGACTAACCATCATCGAATTTAACCTACGCGCAAGCATGCGTGATATTCGTACACTCAAATTGTCTCAATACCCCGGTCCAGATGGCGTTCCATCCGTAGTGCTGCTACTAGGAGGTCCAGACATTCCAGTTCCCCTCCTTAATCTAGTTACACTATCCATGACAACCCATAACTTCCCCACTGCTTGAAAGCATGCTGTAGTCCTACCACGACATTAACGAGGATCCCGTCTTGACATTGACAAGTACCGGCCTATCAGCCACACAACCATCGCATCAAGAGTAATGGAGAGACTGGTGAAAGCAGAAATTCTTAACTTTCTTTTGCCTCGTAATCTCATAAATAGGTCTCAACACGGGTTCCTGCCCTCGAAATCCTGCCAGACTTGTAAGTTTGAGTTTTTAAACAACGTCATTAACGCAATAAATTTAAAGCATAAAGTGGTCGTCATCTTCCTCGACATGAAAAATGCATTCGACCGCGTTCCACACCTGAAAATACTGACCAAACTTGCTTCTTTTGGCATCGCCGGGAAGCTGTTCTCTTGGTTTGCATCATACTTATCAAATCGAACACAATCAGTGAGTTTGGGCGGCACGCAGTCTTCAAGAAAAGCGGTCACCCGCGAAGTCTTTAAAGAAAGTGTCCTGAGCCCCACGCTCTTCTTGCTCTACGCCAATGACATCTTTTAAGCCTTCCGCTGCGGAACGCCATACCTATTTGCTGACGACATCAAAGTCGTATTTTCCTTCGTCACCGATAATATGAAAGATAATCTATCCACAATACAAAGAGACGTTAAGACGCTAGAAAACTGGTACGCAACATGGAATCTTGAATTTTCCCCAGGAAAAACAGCATTCTCTCTTATAAATGCACCGTGCCACCGAATACCCTTACTCACCATGGCGCTCCTCTTACCGTTAGCCATTTTGTTCGTGCTTTGGGGGTTCAATACTCCAATACCTTTAACTTTGCGGAACAGGTAAGCTTTAGTGCAGCTAAAGCTGGGTCCTTAATAGGCTATAGCTTTAAATCCATTTCACTTTTGGAATCTCGACTGACCCTGTATAAAACGTGCGCTAGGCCTATCGTCGCATATTGCTCTATATTCCTTACGAACTCACGCAAGTGCGACAGGATTGCACTCGAAAACTACGGCGTTCCTTCACCAAACGTCTATAGGGCTAAAGCATGCCGAACTATCGTAGTCGATGCAAACAACTGGGACTGGACCCGCTGTGGCTACGGAGGCTAATGATAAACCTTACGTTTCTATACAAACTTCAACAAAAGCCGGAAATGAATCTGACACGACACTTCCAAACGGAAAGGGATGCTCAATGTCATCTGCGCAACGCGGCCTTTTCATTCAGTCTGCCGGCTGCTTCTTGTGGCACAAGCCATAACTTCTTCCTTTATAGATACGCGGGCACTTGGAACAAATTACCTCTGCCAATCCGAGCATCTATGACCAATACACATTTCAACAATGCTATACGGAGATTCTTCGACGTAAACACAGTTTTCGGAATATTAAGCCTCAAAGTGACGGAGGACGAGCTATGGGAGACAGGACCAAACAACCTCTAGCGAATTAGCCTACATCCCCTTTTAAATGCTTTATTTCCAACAGTTTCCTACTTCATCTTAACCTCGCATCACGGCTGATTCTGACACCTTATTCGCACTTCTGCTCGCTTTTGTCCTTCCTATCCTTACATAGACGAGACTGCCTCAAGACTTCCATCGCTTTGATCCAAATAGTTCACTTACTGTTCCTTCTAGAACGTTGAGATTTACATCCTTAGCCACATCTGCCTACTCTACTGCCCATTAAGCTTAACCCGACTCTGTGTATATTGTATTCGGCACCTCTTCTGGTCCTTATTGCAAATCTTCAATAGTGGCCTAAGTTACATAAAGCCAGTGACAAATCCTAGGCTCCAAATTCCTATAGGTCTCAAACAAAGACTTCTCTTCCTTTGAGCATCGACCAAAGTTCTCATTCGCCTAGCAAACAGCCTCATGTTACTGGCCTCCGTCTGGTACATTAGCTGTATGCTTGGTCTTCTGCAAAATTGGTCCATATCGCGTCGGTTCAATGGCGGTATAGGTATCACTAGCCTCAGCACAACATCCTAGGTCTCGTTTGATCACTTTGCTACTGTACCAATCAATCTTAAACCTTTTCTACTAGTCCGGCCTCTCAGTCTCCAAAGGCCCATAGGTCTCAAACCAAGGCCTCTTTTCATTTGAGCATCGGCTGCCATCAAATAATGTTCTCAATATTAAAAGTAACAGCCTCACGATACTCGTCTCTGTCTGATACATTTTCTGTATGCTTGATCCCCCTACCAAATCGAAATTTCCGGTCCTTGATTTATTTTGCCACTCGGCTCCACTACCATTCTTCTCAGCACACAATATCGTCTCCCTCTCTTGTTTGCCCTCTCTTTTGGTCCATATCACATCCCCTCAATGGTGGTATAGGTACCACTAGCGTCAGCGCAACATCCTGGGCCTCGTTTGATCTCTTTGCTACTGTGGCACTCATTATTAAACCTTTCGGACTAGTCCGGCCTCTCAGGCTCCAAATGCCTATAGGTCTCAAACCAAGGCTTCTCTTCCTTTGAGCATCGATTATAGTTCTCATTGGCATAAGTAACAGCCTCATGATACTCGTCTCTGTCTGATATATTATCTGTATGCTTGGTCCCTTGCAAAATTGCAATTTCAGATAACCGATTGTGTTTTGTCTCTTGGCTCCACTAGCATGCATCTCAGCTCACAATTACGTTCCCCTCTCCTGTTTGGCCTTTCTTTTAGTCCAAATCTCATCGGTTCAATGGCGGTAAAGGGGCCACCAACGTCAGCGCAACATACTGGCCCTCGTTTGATTCTCTTTGTTACTGTGGCACTCATTGTTAAACCTTCTGAAGTAGTCCGACCTTTCAGGCTCCAAATGCCCATAGGTCTCAACTAAAGGCCTTTCTTCTTTTGAACATCGGCTACCATCGACAAAAGTTCTCATTGGTCAAATTATCCGCCTCATGTACTCCCATCCGTCTGACACATAATCTGCATGCTTGGTTCTTCTACCGAAATTTCATTTTCATGTCCCTGGTTGAGTTTTGCCTCTCGGCTCCACTATCATGCCTCTCAGCAAACAGTTACGTCCCCCCTCTTGTTTGGCCTCTCTTTTGGTACATATCGCATCGGTTCAGTGGCGTTATAGGTAGCACCAGCGTCAGCGCAACATCTTACGTTTCGTCTGATTATCTTTCCTACTGTGCTTCTCATTCCAAAACATTTTGGACAAGTCAGGCCTCTCAGGCTCCAAATGCCTATAGATCTCAAAACAAGGCCTCTCTTACTTTGAGCATCGACCAAGGTTCACATTGGTATAAGTTACAACCTCATGATACTCTTCTTTGTCGGAATCATTAGCTCTAAGCTTGGTAACACAGACCGAAAGCGAAATTTCCTGTCTCTGATTGAGTTTTGCACCTCGGCTCCACTATCATGCATTTCAGCTCACATTAACGTCTCCCTCTCTTTTTGGCCTCCGTCTTCGTCCATATCGCAATTATTCAGTGGTGGTATAGATGCCACTAGCCTCAGCTCATCAGATGCCACGCAATTTTTATTCTCACATCCCTGTTTAATGGACTGATGGCTTTCTTATTCCACCAGCGCCAGATGCTGAGCACTTGAACTTCTTTGAGTCTCATCCCCTTCTGTGTTTAAACATACTCTCTTGTATACTTTTTCTGCACCTCCACTGGTCATCGCAAATCTTAGGGTGCAAACTTAACAATTGGCAGTGCTGTCTGTACTATTTCCTTACCCTTGGTCACTTCCGGAGCCGGCACCGCTGTCGTTTTCTCTCTACAGCTGTCGCAAGTATTGCTGTCTGTTCGCTCTCTTGTATTTCACACTGTACACCTAGCAGACTATGCTGAGCCTAATAAAGCGTGCCGCGCCTTATACTAACTAATCAGGCTGGCAGCAACTCACCAATTAGTCAGTTATAACTAGCAGTCTATTTGACTTCAACGTTCCACTGTGGATGTCCACATCAGTGGCACACCTAGCATCATTTGCGGCTGCTGCTCACAACACTGATATTCCAGGTCCCCTTCAACGCTGGCCCTACAACCATTTTCAAACTAAACCTGTAGTATTGAAGCCATTCTCTCTCCTATTATTAACGTTGAAAGCCTGACAGCAAGCAGTTTCTACTACATAACTAACCCGACTCCCAGTACCACCCTTTCCTCTCTTATATTTGACTTCTTTGCTGCAATGTAGCAGTCCCTATCTTTTCGCGCTATTCCAGATCCCTTTAGGGCTAGCTTTGCAACCGTACTGTTGCTACAGCTGCAGTATATAAAACCACTTCTCGTCACAAATTTGACACTCCGTATCACCCCTTCACTCAGCTGTCCAGCATCCGATTACTGAACATGTTACATTATTATTTTCATGGCCTCAAACCCTGCGTAATAACTACACTGACACTCGTACATGTTCGAACGTTAAGCTCTAGCACTGTCAACAGATCGCTCAACCTATATCTTATGCGCTTATTAAACCACTCACTGTTCTTCTGATTCACTCAACTAATTTACCGGTTAACAACGCATGATACTCACGGTTTTCAAACAGGACAACTTTTGCGTACGCTAGGCTACTTCGGCCAGCATCTTCCTCTCACATTCAGCAAATATCGGGTCTCGTGCTTGAACACAACACTACGGATATGAGGTATAACATATACGGGAACTCCATTGCTTTCAACCAACACATTTACCAAACATTTTATATTTATACAATGCATAGTCATTTACTATTTTGTTGGCAGTTTGCTCCGTCCATTTTCCTTCTCTCCGTTGTTCTACAGGATAACATTACCTTCACGGAACACTTCTGAGTGCATATCTGCGACGCTCCCATGGGCACGGAAACAATAAAGAACAAAGAAAAACCAGCACTTCGTAATCCTGACCCACTAAAGAACCGAGAAAACTGATCAACTTATTACAAGTTACCTGAGTCGTCCGACCCCAACAGCTCCAACCACTTGCACTCGACTCCGATGGCGACTACGCGGCCATGGGAAACAAGTTGGCGTTACGTGACTGCGAATATCCGCGAGGGTAATCGGTCAGATGCAAGCTTGTCAATGTTATATCACAAGCCGGCAGTGTTCCAGGACGTGGTGGGTCTTCGTCTGGCAAGCGCATTCCCTACACAAAGCTATAAATATCTGTTTAACAACACTGCGACTTGGCGGGTGTGTCTCGCCACTCAATAAAGTCACCGCCGCTAACACATTGGCAAGTTGACCGATATCCCATTTACAAGTTCTGTGCGGATATCTGCTCTCGCACGAACACGCCTACGTATAAGATTAGTGACATGCCATTATTCTTAAGTATTTTTCACCCGTTTCCTCATACTTCACTCTCCTGACCCACGCTGCGTACGGAACCTCGTCGAACTAGTTCCTCATCAACATACCTTACTAGTGATCTGATTATTATCTCTACCTCTCACAATCTTTGGACATAGACTTCCTACAACCTTTGGGGCATATGGGCCCACACTACTGTCTCCAACCGTACTGATCCCGCTCTTGGTGCTGCTAATTCTGCTATCATGTACAATATTGCAATATGCTGGTGAGGTCCAAAAGGCATGTCTCGCTTTGTCGATAATAAAATATTTTTTATATATTTACGCAAAACCCAGCCACAATGCCTCGCGGTTCACTGTAACAAATGCGTTGGTGAAATCAACAAAAAGCGAGTACAATGGCTGGTGTCGTTCTCTGCACTTCTTCTGCAACTGTCGAGCTGCAAACACCAAATCTATGGTGCTGCGACCCGAACGGAATCCGCATTGCTCTTCCGCCAAGTTAGATTCCACAACCTGACTTACGAGGCGGTTGAGCAGGATTCGTATAATCACCTTGCCCACACAACTCAGCAAGTTGATGCCACGATAATTCGCGCAACATTGCTTGCTACATTTACCCTCGTACAGCAGTAGCACAAGGGCATCCTTCAGCTCAGGAGACACCTCCTCCTCAATCCATACGCGTCGCACCAAGTGGTGTAGCGTAGTCAACAACGCGGGTCCGCCGCGTTTCAATACTTCAGGCAGGATCCCGTCGGCCCCGGCACACTTGCCGTTTCGCAGCTGAGTAAGTGCTCTCTGCGTTTCATCCATGGTCGGCGTATCCGCCAGATTCGTATGCACCTCGTGCTGCTTGAGGCCGTTCAATGTAGGCCAGCCGAGCAATGAAAGGTTGTTCAAGAGACAGTCAAAGTGTTTTCGCCAGATCTGCATTATGTCTGCAGTCTGGGTGCAGGTGGCGCCTGAACTACCATCGATCAGCGTCCTCAGCGGATCAAATCTCGGTCCATACACCGCGTTCAAGGAGTCAAAGAATTCCTTATGTTGGCGGGGTTCGGCGTAGCATTCCGTCAGCTTGGCCATCTCCGTCTACCATGCATTTTTAATGCGACGGAGCTCTCGGGTCAATCGGCGTCGCGGTTTCCGAAACTGACTACTCTTCCCCAACTCACTGGGGTCTGCAACCTTTGCAGCAAATGATGCATTCTTCTCCGACAACAATGCGCCGACCGTCGAAATGTTGGCATTAAACAAATCAGGCCGCGTACAGTTTGCGCGCCCGATGGTCTCCTCTGCAGCAGCTGTCATCTAATCGCGAATGTGATGCCACACGTTGCCCGCTGTGGCTATGCAGTCCCCATCACACAGGCATGCAGACATCGCCATTCTCCAGCTCAGTACGTTTCGCCACAATACGGAGGCACAGAATGTTAAAATTACGCCGACTCATGGCGGGAGTGCAATACATAGTTGTACAAAATTGTACGTACAGTTTGGTCTGCACCAACTTGTGATCAGTGCCATACTTAGCTCCCGCCGGTACAAGTGTCATGCGCACTTCATGCATATCACGTCGAGGTACGATGACATAGTCAAGCAGGTGAGCGTGACCACTCCGTGGGTGCGTTCTAGTTGATATATCACTCGCACACAGTGCAAACCGAGTGTTCGTGAGCGTCAGGCCGTGAGTGGCGCACAGTGAGAGCAGACCGTCACCGTTTGCATTCGCCGGGCCAATGCCATGCGCAAAGATAACATCTCTGATGCATCACGCCAAACGAGCGCGTGGAAATCACCCAACGGAAATAGTCGGTCGCTCCTCGGCACAGACCGTATCACGGAGGATAGCCCAATGTAGAATTGAGCGCGCGTGTCATCAGGATAACACATGATCGGACGGTACAGGCTTATAGAAGTAGCAAACTTAAATCTTCCGAATCGTAGGCGAACAGACATCAGCCGCGCGCTGATGCCTGTTGGTTCACCCACCGGCTAGCCATGGAGACGAACGGATATTGCAAAGCCGACCCCATGTTTACGTGGTGCTGAGGCAGCATTGCCCACCCAGTAGAATGTTTAGTCAGCACCTTGCTTCATGCAATTTACCTTGCTCAGCAAGCCGTGTTTCACTGAGCGTCGCAATATCGATGTTGCAGCGCGCCAGTTCCATGGCGACCAGTGCAGTGTGTTGCTCCGGGCGCTCACTGGAGTTCCGGTCCAGTAGTGTGCGCACGTTCCAGCACCCGATGCTGAGTGCATTGCGTGCAGGCTATGATTGAATTGGTAGGCAATCGCGCGCGAGTTGGTCGTTGTGCTTCAGTGGTTTGCTTGAGGGACTCCGCCGGGAGCGTTTGGTTCAATAGCCTGACCCACAAGGCACTGGATGTTCTAGAGGTTTGCTCGAGGAACTCCGCCCGGAGACTTTGTCTCAACAGCCTGACCCACAAGGCAGTGGGGAGCATAGCCAGCTCGCGAATATGATTGCAGAGGCATATTGGGATCTGCTTGACGGCCGTCACACGCAGCCTTTGAGGTGCTGGAACGTTTTATATATGTTTTGCGACTGTAGTAGGATAAGCAGCTGCGACCACGGCCAGACGCAGGTGGGTTTTAGCGGGTTTGCACCAATTTGACCAGGGGCCGCTGGGCTTGAAGCGGCAGTAGAAAACCATTGAACAACCGGAGGTGTCCTCCCACCGTCAGAGACAATGCGTGGCGCTCGTGCGCTGCGCCAATCGATCCGTGAGCTTGCAACCCGTATACCTGTTTTCTCCCATGGTTAGATTTTACGGGAAGTTAGCCATCGACCAGTTTGCAACCTCCGAAGAGGATGGACTAGGATACTGCCAGGTCGCTCATTCCTGACAGGAGAACGACTCGGGTCCTCAGTCAAAGCTTTTCGGGTGTTCATTTAATCGAAGTCTTTGGCTGAGGACCCGAGTCGCTCCCCTGTCAGTTGTGGGCGCCCTGGCAGTATCCTAGTCCATCCTCTTCGGAGGTTGGGAACTGGTAGATGGCCATCTTCCCGTAAAACCTAGCCATGGGAGAAAACAGGTCTACGGATTATAAGCTCACAGCTCGATTGGCGTAGAGCACGAGCGCCAAGTATTGTCTCTTCTGGTGGGAGGGCACCTCTGGGTGTTCAATGGTTTGCTACTGCCGCCTCAAGCCAAGCAATCCCTGGTCAAATCGGTGCAGACCCACCAAAACTCACCTGCGTTTGGCCGTGGTCGCAGGTGTATCATATTACGGTCGCAAAACACATATAAATCGTTCCAGTACCTCAAAGGCTGCGTTTGACAGCCGTCAAGCAGATCCCAATCTGTCTCTGCAATAACATGCCCGAGCTGGATCTGCTACCCACTGCCTTGTGGGTCAGGCTATTGTGTCTAGGGCTCCGAGTGGAGTCCCTCAAGCAAACCTCCAAAGCACAACGGCGAGCTCGCATATGACTACCCACCCATGCAATCGTAGGCATGCACGCAAAGCACTCAGCATCGGGTGCTGGAACGTGCGCACACTACTGGACCGGAACTCCAGTGAGCGCCCGGAGCAACACGCTGCACTGGTCGCCATGGAACTGGCGCGCTACAATATCGGTATTGCGACGCTCAGTGAAAACCGGCTTTCTGAGCGAGGTAGGTTGCATGAAGCAGGTGCTGACTAAACATTCTACTGGGTGGGCAATGCTGCCTCAGCACCACGTAAACATGGGGTCGGCTTTGCAATATCCGTTCGTCTCCATGGCCAGCTGGTGGGTGAACGAACAGGCAGCAGCGCGCGGCTGATGACTGTTCGCCTACGACTCGGAAGCGATAAGTTTGCTACTTTTATAAGCACATAGGGTCCGACCATGTGTTATCCTGATGACACGCGTGATGAGTTTTACACTGAGCTATCCTCCGTGATACGGTCTGTGCCGAGGAGCGACCGACTATTTCCGTTGGGTGATTTCCACGCGCTCGTTTGGCGTGATGCATCAGAGATGTTATCTTTGCGCATGGCATTGGCCCAGCGAATGCAAACGGTGACGGTCTGCTCTCACTGTGCGCCACTCACGGCCTGACGCTCACGAACACACGGTTTGCACTGTGTGCGAGTGATATAGCAACTTGGACCCACCCACATAGGTCTGTACTATTTACCTTTAAATTTTCTTTGGTTCTCACAGTAAACGGTGGTCTCTAAAATATTAATGTTTACATTTTTTGACTTTTGCTGCATCACAACTGACGCAAGCTTTTAACGGTCAACTTACAGGAAAAGTGAGACTCTGTTTTGAGCTTAGATTAGCGTGGGACGCCAAAACGAATCTTTTGTTGTGTCACAGTTACATACAATTTATTAAACTTTTCGGAACGGCTTTGTTAAAGCGACGATCGAGAGCGCGTCATGCTACGAAAGATGCGGCATAGGCAGTAGTGCTGCTGCGTGTCACTCATAAAGTGCATCGTATCTTGATGAGGCGTCAAATTTCTTCGCAGACACATTGCAAAGCCAAACGTACCATGTTGGCCACACCGCTAACAACGTCACACGCTCTAGTAGAATAACACTCAGAAACAGCTGAGAGTAAAACGATAGTGAACTTTTTTGAGGGGTCCTTCTTGAGCGGATTGTTGCGCCAGGAAATGCTAATGTGCTACTCGGGCTTGATGGATTTAACATGAGGCACCTCTACTACATCCTGGTCAAGCAAGTACTGTCCACATTTACTGCATTGCGGGTCCACCCGTCGCAAGTCACGTGAATGAAGGAGGATGTGGAAAAATGGAAGATAAAGAGCTGGATGTCATTTAAATGGATGATAACACCAAAGAGTAAGGAGAATGACAGATTGTGAATTCAAGCTTGGCCTATGGATATAGTTAGGAGGAGGAGGGAAAGTTTTGTGTTGTCACCCAAGAGCGGCTAATTGACGCGCTGGCCAAGTAAACAAAGTCTTACTGATTACACTTGCTGGAGACAAGTTTCTACGCTCGATAATTACGCGCTTAACGTTTCCACCCTGATACGTTCGGATAGCGGCCTGTGTAGCTTCATGGGATGACCGCGAAGAGAAGGCAAGCTCTCCAGGCTAACTATCCAGCTCAAGTCCAGTCCAACCTTTCCCGATAAACTGCGGTATTTAAGAAATAGGTCGCCTCGAAACCGTCGGTATTTCACTGAATGCATACCCAAGCTAAGTAGTCGCTCGATGTTGCATTGCCCTCGTAACGTTACTACCCTCTTGGCACTTACTCCCAAAACTATCGCGAGCTATATTTTGTCCTCAACAGGGCAGGGCAAGCAAGCCCGGAAGCGGTATTTTTGGTGGGGCTAGTGAAAATAAGAACGGCTCTCAAATACGTCGGCAATTAAGACCCCGAATGCGCGGCCTATTAACCGAAGCTTCTGAACTTACTACTTGCAGTCTTCTTCCTGGTTTCACCAGGCAATGACGAGAACTGAATGATGCCTTACTCCATCTGGTTGGACAAAAGGAATAGTTAGACTCCATTGAGTACGTACCACGAAGGTGTCAAAGTCGCTCCTATACGAAGGAAGGAATGCTTAGCCTGATTAATCTGCAGTAGCCATAAAATAGTCCAGTCCCATAGTTTGTTCAGGGCATGCCGTATGGCCTCAGAACCCCAGGAACATTTACAACATGCCATAGCTTAAGGTCCCCAGCAAACAACTGGGATGATACCTTATGCTCCGCAGAGTGAGCGTTTACGTAGACGGAGAACAGCATCAAGCCAAGCACCAAGCCTTGTGGGGCACCGTTAAGGACCGTTTGTGTAAAGGATAAGCTGCGATCCACACGTACACACTGCTCTCTTCCCTGCAAGAGCGCAGATACCCGGTGAAGGGCGCGGCCAGATACGCCGTAGGAGCTCAGCTTTTGTTATAGCCTCAAGTGTGTTACCATAGCAAATAATTTCAAAATGTCTACCAAAATTACATTCACTACGTGGTCATGGTTCATTGCCTCGATCCAAGCTTCAAAAGAAACTAACAAATTCGTCAGACATGGAAAACCCTTTCAGAATCCGTGTTGCGCAACACTTAGTGGATTAAAGCTATTAATGTGACCTTCCAACGAAGCGCTCACTAGCGTTTCAAGCAGTTTAAAGATGAAGGTAGGCCGACTGACTGGCCTTTAATTGGCTGACGAGCTCCTGCCGCCAATTTAAAGATGGGACAGATGACAGCCTCCTTTCATTATGCAGGTAATGTACAGCTGGCAGGGGACTTCTGAAACACCATCTTCAGCGGCCCACCTAGTTCCACGGCCGACCCATGCAGAAACTTCGGATGAATTGAATCAGGTTCAGTTGCTTTAAAATGGTTCCATACTTTCAGCAGCCTGTAGACTTGAGTTTCGGCCACAGTAAATTCAGCTAAATAAGAACCCTCAGGTACTTTCGCGACAAGGGCAACGCTATTCAACACGGTCTGACGTACAAAAGTGCCTGTATACTGCTCGCCAAGTACATGAGCCTTTCCTGAGTCCGCGAAAACATGCGTTCTATTGGACAGCAGCAACGTTGGAGTTAGCGAAATGGAATCACAACCCTCTTAACATATTCGAACTGCTTCGGATTTTCCGAAGCAACATCAGCCAATTAATTTTCGTGCAACAGCAGAGCTTCTCCCAAGTGTTGTTTACATCTATTTCTAACCTCCCGGTACCTAGCGTAGGTGCTAGTTAATAGAGCCAAACGGGCGGTCTTCCAGCCCCCAGAACACCTTTGGAGCACGTACTTTCCAGTTTTACCCATCCACGAAGGCCGTGCTTGTGCCTCTTCCCTTGGCAAGCAGGAAGTAGAGCGTAGACACTTTCCTGAGATAAGCCTTAAATGTATCCCAGCAGCCTGAACAATAGCTGCCACCCAGATTTCGCACCGTATCCCAAAAGCCTTGCTAAGCATTGCTTGATGTTTGGCATGCCATACGTGTAGCTATGGCTCGGCGGTGTCCTGGTAACGCCTGATAAGAGTGCGCTGGCATGGTAAACGGACATGATAAATGGCACCTAATGGAGAGGTGTAAGGGATGTCAACTAGGAACGCCAGTCACTTGGCCAAAACTAGATGCATAATAGGCCGCATTTGCGTACCCAGGTACATAGTGTGGTGGTCCAAGGACTGATACAATGGTACTATCAGCTTAAGCTCAAGATGATATGCGCCGGAAGTACCTATTGCCTTGATGCAAGGAAGGCTCGCCAAGCAAACATTCGGTAGTACGAAGTCACCCAATATCAAACAATTGCTTTCGGATTGGGCTCGAATATGTTCTGGCGCCTCCTTGGACGCATTTCCATGGCCTCGTACGCAATTACAACTGTAAGCTAAGCGGGTGAATTGCTGAACACTACGGGTAATATTTGACTGTTGGTACGCATAAGGTCATGTCCACAGCTGACCTAAGGAGTAACGCCCCAACTTGTCGGCCAGCGACGCGGTCACATCTAAATAGTGCGCAGCCAGACAGATGTGCTTTACCCTTCGTGATGCCTTGAGATATCCACATTGCAGTGTGTGCGCGTATAGCAGGATGGGACCCAGCTACAAGCAGACCTATCTCGCACATCTAAATCCTTAGGCTGCGTACGCTGCTTTGCACGATCTGAAGCTATTGAGAATGGCCAGCCCTTTCTCCCGCACCACAGGACCGGCAATGGTAGGCGGAAAAGTCCGTCGGCTGACTCCCGCATACCCAGTAACCAAAGACTTGGTTTACCGGCCGCTCATTCGGCTTTAAAATGCTTGATCGCCCATTTTAGGTATAGCCTATCAGCCAGCGGGAGTCTGTTTTAACACTAACATTAGTATCCTTCCGGCTGAAGACAGCGCGCGGTTGCGTTTCGCGTTCATCCTGAGTGGATACAACCACAGAGGTAAGTGCGGTTGAGCATTTGGAGGTTACTTGGGACGATACCCAATCTAGTCAGTTTCCTGTCAATAATGTCAGGAAATCCAGGCAGAAGAACCGTCGCTACGTACACCATACAGTTAACGTCCAAACTCTGGACTGCGCTTACTTCGTGTAGTCCTATCTACCCAGGAAGAACGTAACGCGCAAAAGCGCGGTGCTTTCAACCTGAGGAGTACTAACTTTAACTTACAGCTAGACTTCTTGCTAACTGCTAAGCTGAAGTTAAAAGAGGCCATCAAGGACCTAAACCACAGGCAAGCAGCCGGTGAACAAAAACGCCGGTTACTGGGCTTTCGGTGATCATCCGGTGGTATTTTCGGCCTTTCCAGTGATATTCCTCTTGGCACATCAGCAAGGGCTTGACATTCCGAGCATTTGCGGCTAGTGTTAAGCAATGTGCGCAAGCAAATAAATAAGATCTAGTAGATAGGTCACTGGCTTAGACCCAAACGTCTCGGCGGGACCAGACATGTTGCCCACTGCGCTTGTCAAAGCACTCGCTGACATAATCCAACATCCTGCCTTGGAGCTATACACTACGTCACTTCGGGAAGGCAGGTAACGACAAAACTGGAAAGAGTCAGCTACGGGGGCTAAACATAAGGTGGACTCCAAATCTGCTCCCGTCAACTATAGGCCCGACGGCCACATGTGTGTTGCTCAGATCTTTAGCCAAGCTTAGCAAAAGCCGAATTTCTGAGTATATCGTTGCTCATAACTGAATAGGAGTAGAACAACGCAGCTATTTCTAGTCAGACCTTATCAATTTTTGTGTCCTTTTGCTTGGGTAAAACTTTGTATTGCTAACGAATCTCAACAGAGGTTTGCTACCTTGACTTAAGCAACACCTTTGCTTGGGTAAAATTCCGGTTCCTATAAATGAAGCTGGTACGGCTTAGGATTCATCTTCAACTGTTGGCTTGGCTAACAGCATTTATTTTATTAAGAGCCTCCCAAGTTTGAATCGGTGGTACATTCTGAATATAGGCACTGCTCACATGGGCGTTATTTAGGGTTCTGTTTTAGGTCCACTGTTATTCCACGTATGCGCAAAAGACGTGTCACCTCTCCTTTATGAGCTCTACTTCATCTTCGCAGGTGTCCTGAAGATGGCTAGTAGGGGTAATAGACGCAGGTCGTCTCAGGCACACTGCACCGTGCCAGTGGTCTGTCTACTGAAATGACTTCTTAATGCATTAAATGCCAGCCACTGTCTTCCAACACTGATTAGATTACAGTTACTATTTCTACTAGACCATTGAAGTGCAGTCTGTAGATGAAACCCGAGACCAGGGTGTCAGTATCACGAATAGATTCAAAGCCTTAAAACGAAGTCATTATGCTGCCAAAAAGGCGCGACGGAAGATCTTCCGCTTCAGAAGGAACTTATGCATTATTCGGTCGGAAGGCAGTGCTCCATTTTATAAATCGGTAGTAAGGTACTACTTGAAATACGTGTCAAAGCTTGGGTGCTAGGTCTCCGAAAGGAAGTTACTTGTATAGACGACGTACAGTATCTGACGACCAGAATGCTTGAAGGCCAACGCGGGAAGCTATAGGATGAACGCCAACAGCTTGTGTTAAACTTCCGTGGAACGACGTAGATCGAGAGGAGATCCCAGAAAGCCTTTCTGGATGATGACATATCTCCGTACCAGCAAGCCTAAGGACCGGTTTGAACAGGCTATCTCAGATCCTCTGAGTGGTCACCATCTTAAGCTTAAGCATTGGTGGTCCCGGTTGAATAACATGGGAATATTTTGCCAACCGCGTGGTTGGCAGCTGGAACAAACGTCATCTATCGCTGATGGATTCTACAACCATTGACAAATTCAAATTGGTTTAAGAACGCTGTTGTTCAACTCATTTTCTATAAAGCTTTAAACATATTGGTGCACGTTGCAAAGCATTCAGTAAAAAATATATCACGAAGTTGTTTCTCTTTGCATCGTTTTGTTTGCAGAAATAAGAAAAAATTTTGGAACTCGAAGTACCGGGGACCGTTGTTTGCTTGTCCGTGCATGAAACAGGACACTCGTTCAGTGGAAGCATATACCGTCCTGCGAACCTGAGCTGACCCAGTTTAGTATATGTATTCATGTGCGCAAATGTACATGCTCTGTCGTTTCTTGCAAGACCAATATTCATTAAGATAGGGATATTTAGCAATTAAAATGTTAAAACCAATCTGTGAATTTCCTTGACTGACATGTCAAATTGGGAATACAGAACAGCTTGCCGAGTACTTTGCAACGTTGTGTAAACAACCGCACCCTGTCCTTTATCGCGATAGACTTAAGTACCCCAAGCTACTGGATCGTTTTAGTAAAATTCAGAAACATGCCCGTGAGGTGTGCGTACTGCACTATAAAGTTGATGTTGCAGCAGCGTATGTTCTCTAAATACTCTTCAACTTTTCGTCGATATATAGCCATGCATTAATGCATATCCAGTATACTGCAAACGGATAAGCATATATTTCAACGCAGTGTGCATACACTAAGGGTGAATAATATTAACCTTAATAGCTTTTTAGCATTTCTTTATATTCAATAGAAAATATATGCTTGTCTATTACATGGTTACAACTAATTTATTCTTATTTCAGTTTAGCTTCCGTCGATGTATCTGATTACTATACTAAAGAAAAGGATGCAACTTATATTCAAGTGAACCCCTAGTTTGCAATCCAACAATCCTTCAATTTACCAATGCTCATTATGCAAAATAGCAATCCCCACACAACCATCCACGTGAAGATTAAACGCTAAGGGACCTTCTATCATTCTTTCTTTATTCCTTTTAAAAGTAACAAGCAACCTGGACCGTTGAGTTTCTGCTGAAGGTACGGATAACCGACGTCACCACTCGGATCAAAATATATTTGCTCCCCATCTCAGCAGACATAGGCCACTGAGGGAACTTGAAAGAGCAACCGGAAGTCCGTACGCATGGCCCAAATATGTGGCCGCGATATATAGTTCATGGGAGACAGACCCGACTGAATGTTCCTGAAACGATCAACTATTAGAGGCATAAAAGCTCGCTTGTTGGATGGGTGCTGGTAATGCGTTTACTGGTGGGCTTCTACGTAGGTTATGCTCATTGGTCCACTACAAGGTAAAGGACGCCATCAGGTTATTCCCATTGGTTATGCAATCAACTACAGGTGGTCTACGGCCAGTATTCTCCGGCTGCTTCATCCAGATTGCTGGCTTCAAGAAATACTACGGTCGGCCTCATGTAGCATTTCACTTGCGAATGAGGAAGTGCGACTTCCCGTGGGTTCCAGCTGCATTCTGGCCGGTTCACTGTTTCCATCTAAGTCGTCCTTCGGTCGCTGTGTAGTATGAAAACTGACTGCATGTTGTAAGGGAGGATCCCGCATGAATGGATCACGTAGCACGTCAAAAGTTGCCAGTGGCTATGTGAGCTTTTCCAAAAAATACTTGTTTTACTTCAGACTCAAACTAAATCGCTGTACTGAGAGCTTCCACCTGCTGGCGCGGCTACCTTGTCATAAGCGGGCAAGTGCGTCAGCTTGCACAAACTGCTTTTTGGAACTGTGTTTCACGGTAAACTGTTAGCCCAGTAACGTAGTAGTCAGCCGATGCAACCTGTTTGCCATAAGAAGAGGGATGTTCGCTTTTACAAAGAAAACTGCTAACAATGACTTTTGGTTAGTATAATTGGTACACATCCTTCCATACGTACTTTGTAAAAGATTTTCACAGGGATGATTATCGCCACAGCTTCTTTCCTCTACCTAGTCAAAATTCCGCTCGGCAGGATCTGCCATCAGGCTGAATGTGCGGTTGCTTTCTCTGAACCACGTGTACAATTGTGGGTCGTAACTGCACCAATACAATAGTTTGCATCGCCCGCAGTCACCAAAACCTCTAAACAAGGGTCATACTATGTCCGCAGGTTGGCAAATTTTAGACTTGTGCCTTGCCAAATGCACTCTGGCACCCTTCGGATTAGTTCTAGCATTTATTCTTTGTCCGTGGGTCATTCAGTGAGCAATGTAAACAATGCATGTGCAGCAAGAACAGGCTGAAATAACATTATATAAATAACCACATCGGTATATTTGACGGTAGCGGTACCCGGACCCACAGGTAGCAGCGAGCATGACTTATGGAACCCAAGAAGGACCGTAGCGTTGCAACATATGTGAGCAGCAACATCTTGGTTGCCACAATGCTATTTGGGTCTGCAAGTCTGGTTTGACGTCGAGAGACGTAGTTGTGTCAATAGAGTTGATACGATTCCCAGGTAGAAGTCTGAAGCCATATTCCTCAACACGGCCCAGGAATCTAGAAAACCTTTCAGATAGGCCGTCAGCACTACCGCCGACAACCATGGTTTAGTCCAGGTATGTAGCTGCTCCATCAACATTTGTCAGCATTGGGTCCATGAGCCGCTAGAACATGGATGGCGAAGATTTCATTCCGAACGAGCGATGGTGTCGCTAACTAAATAAGAATGTGGTTTATTCTTGGCAGTAGAGGCGCGCTTGCGAATGGAGTTACCCTCGTGAAGCCGCATGCACCCCGATCTGCAGGAATGCGTAGTAGGTCCAGATTTGTAATATGTTTACCTTCACCCAAATTTGCCATCGGTTCGTGTGAGCGACGAAGCGCACTGAGATGGTTGTTAGATTTGTCGAGAAATCGGCGTATATTTGAATCTGAGCCTTTGGCCTTTCGACCACATTAATGTGTGCTGCGCAAGAAGGGTAGTTGACCGGATGGATAACCACTACCATTTCTAAGCGATGCAGCTCTTGGTCTACCGTTGGTGTTATCTCGTATGGTGCAAGGAGCCTCGCATGAAACCCTGGAACAGTATTAGTCTAAA
Organism: Dicrocoelium dendriticum; assembly: GCA_944474145.2. NCBI lineage: Eukaryota > Metazoa > Platyhelminthes > Trematoda > Plagiorchiida > Dicrocoeliidae > Dicrocoelium > Dicrocoelium dendriticum. The sequence goes on along the minus strand of OX104068.1, from coordinate 101,428,254 downwards.
ACCACAGTGGTGCTTGCAATTTGGTTCACTTAAGGAAGATTTCCAGGGCGCGCGCTGCGTAGCTCTTCAGTAGGCTCTAGATGGCCAAAGTTTTAGGAGCAGCCGCATTAGGTATATTGGCACTTGCACAAAAAGGATTGTTAAGAACCTAAAGTAGATTAATACACTCGCTCCAACCATACCAACATAGATTGATAGCGCAATATTTTATGCAAATAAAGCATAACTTATCAAGTCCCACAGGTTGGACACGCTGCAGAAAATTAGAAACAAAATCTTTCATTGTAGAACATGAAGTATCTGGTTAAACCATTGCACTTTAGCAAACTGTTGTGTAGCGTACATCAAAAATAAACATCTAAGTGCCTTTCGAATATCATCAGGTTTGCTGCGTTCACTAAATACCTTGGAATGTAATCCAGTGGAAACAGATGCTGAGTGAGTAAAACTCTTTCCTACGATTTGGTTTGGAGGGTTGAGTTATTATTTTTAGGTGTTTCCCTCGGCTTTTGTTATAAGGCGCTGGGGTCAACAATGATGTAGCTGGATGCTTGCTTTCGGTTAGTATCCGGTATGTAGGAGTAAGGTCTCCGCGATGCCCTCGGTCTTTTAAAGAGGACATATGGAGTACAAGAAAACGCAGTTAGTAAATTAGACCGGATAGTCCACGTGTTGCTTTTTTGGCGCTGCTTTTGTTTTGTTTTAATTTGCAAATGTCTCGTTTTAACCATGGACACGAGGCTTGAAATGCATCTTTAGTGTGCGGACGGATATAGTAGTTAATCAGCATTGGCACTAGCCGCTTCCCAAAAGTGCCTGGAGCTCTCCCCAAAAGTCATAAGTTTAACCCACACACTTCATGATTTAGAAACTTGCAGCGCATTGCCAAGGCACTCTAGCACAATTATACGTAAGCGGGGTACACACTGTAAGACGTGTTACCCAAAACGTACGTCTTGATTAAGCTTTTGAGCACCATTAGCAGGTGGCCTATTGCAGAGTTCAGCGGGAGCTGGTTCTTCTCCGCCCACTCGTTTATCCGAGTCAGAAGTTCCTGTAGATAGATACTGCCGGATACTGAGCAAAATGCTCTCCATATTTTGGCACCGTCTGCAGTTATTTGCATCAGAGATATAATGTCTACTGGTAGGTTATTACTGTGGACCAAAAAGAGTAGCATGCCGAGGACGGATCATTTCTGTACACCACTGGAGACTCACGGGCTTGCAGAGTGAGTGCCGGCCACTCTTACCTAGATTGCTTGTCGTCTAGGTAGTCTACAAAGCAGATGAGCAGCGAACCCCTTATACCGTAGGCAGCCAGGTTATGGAGGTGAAAGAAGTGACTGACTCTGTCTGATGCTCTAGAAAAATCTAAGTACATCACATCTGTGGGGAGTCCTTCAACAGCTGCCCTGGTCCATGAGTCCCGAGTAAGCAACAATTTGCAGAGACAAGTTTTGCTTTATTCTAATACCATGCTGGGCATTAGAAGGTATTGGTTGCCTTTAAAAGTATAGCTTAAGTACGTCTGCGGTTCCCGATCCTATCACATTCGATAAATCAGGAAGGAGGGTAATAAGTCGGTGGTTGGCAGGCTCCAGTCGCTTACTACTTTTGTATATTGGATTGTTACTTCCAATTTTGCCTTAGATAGAAGATTGAGTGTCACCCAGACACTGGAGGAAGGTTGCAAGTGGTACTGCTATGATGGCAGCAAGAGTTTTAGTACTTTTAGGCCGAGCAGGTCGATTCCATGGGCATTGTACGCCAGGAGAGACGGTACTTCGCTTGCAACAGCCGTCGCAGTAAAAGTGACGCTGGATAAGCCAAAACTATTTGTTGGGAGTTGATAGCGCGTAGGTTCCAAGTTCTTTGTAGTTACCGAGCCCCAAACGGCAGGATTTAGCGTCCGCGGCATCCACAGCAGTAGGTGTTGGGTCACTGGCCGTAATGTGTGGTGGTATTCCGGGCTTAACCATTCTTGTGCCGTTCACATATCTATATAGTAGCTTGTTGTTACTAGTACATTTCAGCACCATATTCTTCTGCCATTCGCACCAGTAGCCTCTAAGTAGCGACATGCACTAGTTTCTGATTGCTTTGAAATTCTGCCATGTGATATCACTGGGGCTCAGTAAAAGTTGCCGCCAGGTCGCATCTTTTCTGTTAATCCACTTACGCATCCTGCTTTGGATCCACCTGTTTGTCCGGTGCGAGGATCTTACGGCTGACCCAATTAACTTTACCTTCCATTTCACACCTCATTCGCTGAAATGTGCTTCTAGGCGTCTTGTTCAAATTTTGCTGCTAAGTTGGGCAGTTTAAATTAGTCCGTAATATTTCCTTGACCCGCTGTTGCTTTATGAACAATTCTGGTAAAACACAGAAACAGACCCTGGGCTAAATGGTCGATATGGCCCCGTGGAGGACCGTATGCTACTGACCCGGGTCCTAACTGTTCATTGGTCAGGATGCAGTACAGGAATGAGGGCTTGGTTGAACCGCGGCGTCGGGTGGAGCGATGCACATAGTCAAACAAAATGCCATATCCATGAATTCAAGAAGCGTCATTTAAACGATGGCTCGTAAGGGGACGACGATGCTATTAAAGGAACCTTAAAATCGCCCATTATAAGATACTGAGAGAAATTTGTAAACCAATAGAACGGAGGTCATTTGATAAAATTTGTTCTAAGTTTGTTAATGAGTTCAGAGGCCTATAGGTAACTGCTAAGAGGCAGGCCGCACTCATCTTCAGTGAACCAACATTTTTGCCTGCTAAATGCAGTCGGCAAAATAATGAGTCAGGAAAAGCAAGGGAATTTTTGCTTAGGGCTTACCATCTCAAGTAACCTCGGTAGTAAAGTGCAACCTTGCCACCGCGAGATGGATGACCATTTCGATGACTGACATTTCACTGAATTTAAACTCTGGAGCAAGCATGTCATTTGAAAGTCAAGTTTCAGTAACGACTATATGCTACCACGTTGTTGTTTCACGACGACCGCGTATTTCCGAGAGCTTGGACTACAACCCCTGAGCTTTGGTGTAGCAGCATTGTAATTTTAGACTCTTTAGAAACGCTCACTTCTGTGAGTGACCGACACAAACAGTGCCAGCCGACTGAAGTTTATTGAAGCGGTTGTTTGCACCTTTAGCTGATCTGAGATAGGTAAAACTGAGGCTGCATCAGCTGTAGCGGAAGTCTGTGCTAATTAGGAAAATGGTCGTAACCGTGCTTCAGGTGTCCCTAGTTTCCTGTTGTAATGCCATGATTGGACCGCCACTGCTACAGTTTCGGACACAGTTAACTTTCATAATTCGTGGCCCACTGCCTTGGTAGTTTGTGGAGGCACGTTGACGGGTGAGAGCAAAACTCCAACATTTTGCATGCCGGGGAACTCTGTGATATATCTCTATGCTTTGATGTCGTGCTGCTGTTGTTCCCTGCTATGGCCTCGCTTCAGTTCTGGCACACAATAAATCAGCTCCACGTTCTTCCTCTCATTTTAACTTGACGTACTAGGGTTGGAGTTACACCTCGGTTTTCTGCCCGTGGCCTGCCAAGAAAGATTCGGGCAACGTTAGCGGAGGTTAATGGAACGTAGCTTGCTAAGAGAACATTTTTCTTGTCGTATTTGTTGTCAAACGTTACTCGCACTAACCGAGGTACCTTATGTGCCGAAATGATGGAGTTCGTTAAAGGCATGTAAGACTAGTGGGGAGAAAGTCCAGTCAGCGTGCGCAGGTTATATCAGCTCAGCTATTTTGCTCCTCGGCTTATTTACCTTCCGAAGATTTGCTAGTGGGTCATGAAAAGTTTGAACACAGAACTGCTATCTCTTTTTGATTGCGTAGTAATTGTTTGCTTTTCACTCCCATGTGAGCGCATGTTTGTCTGGTGGGAGTGTCTGGCGTTTCTTCTGTTGATCACAAAGCAAGGCTACAGCAGGAATATGTACGTGCAATGCTGTTATTTGTACTAGCCGTAGGAGTCAATTATCGTCGCTTAGCTAGTGGCGGAGGTGCTTGTGCAGTTTGTGTGTAACTCTGTGTGTATTAGAGCACGACGTGAGGCTTGAGTGCCTGTGGTTCAATAAATGGATTACCTTTCGCTGCACTGGGTAGCGCTGTTGCTCGAGAGCATTTGCCTCCTAACAAGTCTGGGACGCGGGCCACGTAATGCATTAAGCTGCAATTCGAGTTCTGAGAATTTTCTTCTTAAGAACACGATTAGTTCCTTTAGCACTGCAGACGGAACGGCTAACATCTCACACCTTATGGTAAGCGTTTGAACAATCTTAATTATTGGACTATCTGAACATAAATCGCTGAACGACAACTGATCTATCGATCCGCCGTTAGCTCCGTTTAGTTTAATATTCACATTTGTTGCGTCGTAGACAATGGCACAGAATGAACACGTGCTCTGCGGGAGGCTCTTAATTCCCCGCTTGTTTGAGCTATGGTTGAATTTTGTTTGTTGCTCACTGAATTCCCGGTTGACAAACGTCTTCATCCCAAGGACCAGTGGTCGGTATGCCCATTTAGGTTGCGCCGCTTAAACGCCGTTTGTGCTGCATAATTTGTCTGCTCCGGGTCATCGGGTTTGCTGATGGTGCGTCACTGGGCGCAAGAGTAGCCAAAAGCACACACGCTTTGTGCAGAGAAATGCATATACAATATGGTGCTACCGTCCTATCAAAGACAATGCATGTACCTTTGGTTTACAGCTGATGCCCATTACTAAGTTATAAATCCGTCTGCCAACCTTACAGAAGCTCCGTCGCACATTATCCCAAAATTACTCATGAACCCAACTAAGCAGTTAGGACTTAGTGAATAGACTTCCCATACGTGTAGTTTGCAGTGTACCATGGTGTTGCTGTACGTGCAATCAGAAGTACGGGCACCCGCTGCATACAATTTGGTGATCCTATCGCTTTGCGTACTTCCAAAGGGGCGGCACTAGAATGTGCGGGAATAAGGCTAATTTAACAACGAGCAGAGAAAGGCAAGCTTACCGCGCACACCTTGACAATTACTCGTGCCTCGAGAGGAAACACCTTCCCTACGCGTGACGTCCGCACAATTACACACACATACGACTTGAGCAAGAAATTTCAAACACCATCTGATAATCTAACCACATTGCGCTTGTTAGTCTGGTATCTAGACAAACACAATCCTCCTAAAACTTCTAGTATGAGCGTAAAACCTGAGTCGGTATCAAAGAAAAGCGCTTGTCATTCATTAAGATTAGTGCCTTTTTCAAGGTCTTAAAAATCCTCAGCAAAATTGGCGTCCAATATCTTTGAAAAACAAACCAACGTTGTCCTTGGAGTAAAAAAGCCACAAAATATTAGCACAACTTAATTCATTTCATCAAAGCAAAAAGAAGATATGGATTACGATATGTCAATATATCGAATGTTATCAAAACTCGCAAAAATAATACAAGCAGAAACACAGAAATATTTGTATACACGGGAAAATATTGACACGCCAATGAAACCGTCAAATTCAAGACAAAGGCAAGCTGATTGAGCGCCTCAAGAGTTTCCGTGCACATAACACAGGTTGATATGCGTTAATTAGCAACGCCACACCGATTGCCAACGGCATGGTGTTCCTGTTACGTAATAACACATTGAACGCATTATTGCGGTTCAGATGGTGACCAGTTATCATGTGGTGGTTGGCGATAGATGATGGCAGACTCCAATTCGTTCTACGGCGCGTTCATTTCTGTTGCGCTATCATTTGTCCGACTTAATTTGGCGAATGCACAGCCACCCTCTAAACCAACCGACGGTTAATCTTGCCCATGTAAACATCACCGCAACTGAAGGGGAATTGACACACAACATGAGAGGCCGAACTAGCCGAAGAGTAGCTCTGACGGTCCTGAAGAACCAGTTTCCGGGTAGTGTGCATGAGGCGCAACTAGGCACTCATGTATGTGCGATTTAGGGCGGACCTGAGCTTGTGTCCGTTGTCATTTGTTACATAGTCCCCTATGAACGGCAAACCCAAATCGACAGCTTTGTTCTCTGCCGTTTGCGCTAGCAGTTTCTTCTTGAGGGTTGGCTGTGCACTTAAACGAAATTTTCTGGATAACCATTCGACACTAAGGTACTATACAGAAACCTTTCTTCCGCTTCCAGCAACTCCGGACTACAATTTCGTCTAGCCCGGTCGAATAGTGGCTTCACTAGACCCGTTTGTATATAACCGGGGCGAAACTAGAAAAGTGGAGGTACTGCCCTCTGCGGGTCGCCTTGCGATAAACGGTGCGCTGCAGTTTACCTCCATCCCGTCTCTTGATGAGGATATCCAAAAATGGCAGGTTGCCATTTTGTTCCATCTCGTGGGACACCGATAGGTTGGGGTGCGTTTAACCTAAATTGGGTAACAGTCGCGCAATATGTTCGCCTCTGATGAATACCAACTTAGAACGTCTGTATCACTTAACTTCGCTGGCTTGCTGCTGTATTCTGTGCCGCTGTAGGAATCCACTAGTGTGACCAAACAGCCCAATGGAACGAAGACCTCTGGACAACGAAAGATTTTCATAGCGCCAGTATCTGTCGATCAGCGCAACCTCAGCACCTCTATTTAGTGGCAAATAGTGGTCGTAGGTTTCAACCATCTCTGAGCATATCCAAAGCCTGCTAATAGCCTCACCCGTTTACCTCCAACCTTCATCCTTTGAGACTGTGTGCGACACATACATTTGCTGTCTGTTGACTTACTCTGGGACACTTTGTTAGCCACTAGCTACTAGTAGGCTTCACCCCAACGCCATTGCCAGCCGTCGATAATCCCTCTTCCTTTATACCATTATCTGTTCTTCGTTTTACCTCTGGCACCTCTGTTTTTGGTTCTCTCCCTTAGCACCATTTTTCTTCGTTCCTCTCATTTTCATCCCGTTTTCCACAGCGATTCGTTGTAGGCTCCATACTTCTTTGAGCATATCCGGACCTACAGGGAGACAATCCTTGTTTCTTTATCCTGTAATCTTTTAGAATGTCTGCATCACTTACCTTAGATTGCTTGCTGAGGTATTCGGTGACACTCTAGGCATTTACTGATGACCAACTTGCACAATGCATTGGTTAAATCTGGCCCCGGACAGTTCTTCATGGCGCCGTTAGATGTCGATCCTCTTAACCTCAGCACCTCTATTTAGTAGCAACTAGTGGTCGTAGGTTACGATCATCGCTGCGCATATCCAGAGCTTGCTAAGAGCCACTCTCTTTTATCTCCAAACTTCATTTTTTGCGACTGTCTGCGCCACTTACACCTGCTGTCTGTCGACCTACCATGGGACACTGTAGGCATCCACTAGAATGCTTTATCCCAATGCCATTGCTAGAGCTCGATACTCTCCTCCCTTAGTAACGTTATCAGTTCTTTTATTACCACACGCATCTCAGTTTAACAGAAGCTAGTCTTCCTAAACTGCAACCAGCTCTGCGCATATCCTGAGCTTGCTAATAGCTACACTCTTTTATCTCCAACCTTCATCCTTTGGGACTGTCTGCGTCACATACATTTGCTGTCTGTTGACTTATTCTGGGACACTCTAGTTATCCACTAGCCACTAATAAGCTTACCTCAATGCCATTGCCAGCCTTCAATGCGCCCACTCTCTTATTACCATTATCAGTTCTTCGTCACTACTTCTCAACTGTAGCGAGTCATTATAGCTAGAATTGATCTTTGCGCCAGGAGTCACTGCTTATCTCTCTAACACTTACTCTGTTGAATTGTTTGCATCACACCTTTGCTGGTTTGTTGACTCTTTCTGCCACTGTACGTATTCACTGGCAATCGGTTGGCCTAATCCGAATGCCTTTGCTGGCCACTTATACTCTCAATCCTAGCCACTATCTGTCGCTCTTCTTATCTTCCTCACTTCTGCAGCATTTCGCCGTATGCTCCATTTCCCCTCTGCGCAGATCTTGAGCCTTTTAGGATACACTCCTTGTTTTTCCATCACACATCCTTCTGAAATGTCTGTATCACTTACCTCCGCTGGCTTGTTGATGCATTCAGTGACCCTAACGACATACACTATTGATTATGTGTCTGATTGGAACGGCTACTTCTGGCCACTGATAGTCTTTCCTAGCGCCACCTTCCGTCGGTCGTCTTAAATTCGGCGCTGTTTAAAAGTAGCTAGTGGTCATAGGCTCCACACATATGCGATTACCCATTGCTCGTTAGGAGCCACTCCATATCTCAATAACCTTTATTCCTTTAGAATATCTGCATCCAAACTCTCCGCTGCCCTACTGCCAATTGACCTTTAGAGCTCTCTAGCGGCAACCTATTTATTTTCACTTATTCTGCGCTCCATATCGTATTACGCTAGCTACTTGCTGTCCATGCATCTTGCAATCACTACCAATATTCTAACTTCCTTTGCTCTTCCCACACAACATTTGGCTCATACTAAACCGCTGCTTCGTAGATTACTTACTGGTACAATGCTCTTGTCTCTACGCAGGCGTTAACGATCCACCATTAAGGCTAATTATTCTATAGAATATGCAAAAGGCACTTTCAGCATAATTTTGTTGCACAGTACACATGCTTGTCTCAAGACAAAATGTTGTAACATAAGACTTTTACAATGTTTAACTCCATGTTTGCTTTTGCGGTCTTCTCTCAGTTGTTCCTTACTTTCCCTTTTCTCCGAGGTTCGGAACTTCTTGGAGATCTGGGATCGGACTGAGGAACAATTTTCGCCCAAGCCGGACGTAACCACCGACAAGGACTTACATGGAGCATGATTGAACACCAAAAGGACCCAACTACAATCACCACAATCCTTGTCAAGTATGGAGAAATGGACACGTCTTCATACTTCCATACATTATACATCTGAAAAATCCAGACAGCAGAAAATTTGATATTTTGCTCACCTTCACACACAGCAAGACGACTATTCGCGATGTTCCCCTCTTCAACCGGCCTCAACAATCATGGCCGCCCCGATCAACTTACCTGTGCAAGTAACAGAGGCAATTAAGAGACATTCGTCTGCGAATAACCGAATATGAAAGCATTCGTCAAACGGCTTTGCCAGTGATACAGTAATGTTCAAAAGGCTTTACGGCAGTGTTGCAGAACGTGGTGGGTTTTTGCCTGGCAAGCGTTCTCCCTATACAAAGCCACAAATGTCTGCTTAACAATACTGCGACGTGGTGGATGTGACTCGCCACTGAATAAAGTCATTGCCCACAAGTACATACTGGCAAGTCGACTGGACTCATATCTCAACTCTTCCCGACACATGCAAGAATATTTTACTCTCCGTCTACAAGCACCTTCACGTTGCATATATAGTGCCTTGACCATTTCGACTACACGCGATTAGACCCGAAGTATCGTCGGGATGCACAACTGCTTTTAAACCGTTAGCACGCCTGATTTGGTGTCTCAATGAATTTGAGAATGAACTATTTGTTTATTTATTTGGACAATTTGCCACTGTCACGGTTACATTTACCATAAAATGTCTGTACAGTTGCACATACCTGATCATGCCTCCATGGGCATGCCTCGCATAGTCGAGAATAAAATATTTATTTATTTGTGTAATATCCTTCCACAAGAAAATTTGCATAGCTGATCTTGGCATCTTAAAGGGAAAGGAATTAAGTCTCCACCGGCGATCTGGGATTCGTCATCGTTAAAATAATGCAGAGAAGCAGAACCTTAGCTATGATTGCAGGATGGTTTGAAGGCTATATATTAGGACTTAAGTGTTATCTACATAATACCGCAGTGTGCGCAGTTAAACAACAAACAACCGTGGTCAACAACTCTAAAGCGCCGTCCGTAAGAAGGGCCTTTGCCAATCTCTACGGAGTTAACAAAGACAAGAGGTAGAGGAGGATCGGTCCGTCCATTAACCTTGAAGGTTTTCCCACGAGCTGGTGAAAGTGTACCTGCAGCGCCAGGTCACGAGGTTTGTTTCATCCGCAATCTTTATCCTGAGTAGGCTCTCACTACCTGGCTAACCTTTGGAATGCCTTAACCCATGATGTAACAACTGCGCTGGCTTTGAGTACTTGAACACCAACTAGACCTCCCCCGGCGTCCTGACTGCATTTCATCGTCTTTTAATCGACTATCCTCACAGTTAATTTCTTATATACTTTGGTGTTGCATCACGGTCGATATATCCTGCATGTGTTGCAGAAAACTCTTCGCAGCATTTCTCGAAGCCAGCTCTTTGTGTGAAGCTGCCGGACAAGATTGTTCTCATGTCGCAAGTAAGTTATTGCTTTTTCAATACGAGTAACCTAATTTTTTCGATTTAGCTTGGAGTGGACTAAGGAGAATGACCTACCTAGAAGCTCACCGGTAAACGCACTACATAAGCAATCAACAAGCGGGTTTGTTGCATCTACGAGTAATAGTTGCTAGAGTCTGGGACATGCAATCAAGTCTGTCTGTCATGAACTCGTTATCTTGTGCACGTATGGTGGCTAACATAATGACAATTGGTCGATCCACAAGTGCCTCCAGGGACATTTTGCTTTTGATTATCTGACATACTGGAAAAGCTACGGCCGGATAAATCGTAACGTGATAGATGGTTTAACACCAAAGCCATATCCCATACCACCTGTTTGGTCTACCTCAAAAGCACTTCCGTCCAACCTACTTAACAGGAGAGATGAGCCTCCGCAAGTTCAAAGAGGTTCACCAAGCTGTGCCCTAACGTGCAATGCATAATAAGGGTTTGCCTTCGCAAACTCCAGCTCCTACAACTAAAGTCGTTTTTGCACCACACCTACCAGCTGCAGTGAATTCTACGCTTCGTAGTTAATCACTTATTTTCTGGTATTGCTGTTTCATAGCGACAAACCAATGCGTTGTGTTACTAGCTATGGCCTTAAGCCTGTGGTTAGATAAAATTGTATCAATTCATAAAGCCCGCATTTTCAACCTTGAATATGTGCAGCATTGCCAGACTGATAAGGGCTGATTGAAGCACCAACCGCACTGTATGATGATTCTTGGCCTATCCGCAGTGCTGCTGCAGCTATCATCGCCAACAATCGGCGGCATTCAACTTTGGGGTTTCCAGCTTTACATTGCGGTGAAACGCTCAGCATCAACGCGAAGGCTCAAGATGAGACCCGTCGATCCATGACTATGTAGGCCATGTCGTAACGCAGCAGGTATCAATGTGGTTCTTTTAGATTTTATTAACGTTCCAGCGTGGCTTTCCTTCACTTAATTTTCTTTATCATCACCCAAGCTTCGAGAGTTCGTTTGCCAGCCAACACCTTACACTTAACACTACTGATACGCTTGAGCCACCGTGCATTATTTCTGCTACACGTCCCAATACAGATGATACAACGCACTCTATATTCCCTTTTCTTTCTCTTTTACGCTGTATTTGCTACCGAAACCAATGCGCCATTTCTAGCGCGAGCAAATAATGGCGCTACACGCAGTCACCAAACAACCTGCACACTAATTCTAACATTTCAGGTATCTTTTCCGTATAAAGGTCCCAAGGTTTACCAACACATGTACCTTGGATTTGTATTATTTCATATAATTAAGCTCAAAAGGTTTCTTTTAATTTACGCTGGTAGCTGTGCTTTATGGTGCTTGGGGTCACTTAGTAATAGGAAACACTGAAAGCAGTAGTTATTTTGCAGCTTTTATTAGCACTATTTTTAATATATTTTTTATTATATTTAATCATTTTAATTACTGTCGTGGAAGCTGTTTCTAACATTCCCTTACCCTTCTGCTTTCATCGCTCTCATTTCTCCGCCATGAACGCGCCACAACACCAGACGTCGGAAGGCGCGGACTTACTCCGCTGGCAGTGAAATCAATTGCATCAAGATATTGACTAGAGGACTCTGGCCTGCCCTATAATAAAATTTATATATTAATGCGTTTGTGTTGGGTTACAAAGAATAACATGCAATCGCAATAAAACCGACTGCTAACGTACGCAGGAATCTTGATGGAAAGACCGGCAATGCTATATTGGAATAGTATCAAACAATAATAGTCCACTCTGTGGCCTTTAGGACTTACTAATCCCGGTATTTGTACTATTAATGCAATAGCATGCAACTAATGTACGAAAGGAGTTGGTCTCTTGCTGGCGTAACATCTAGTAGATATGCAAAACTATGCGTTTTATTTTACTCATTTATTTTAATTATATCGTGTCCCGCATGGTTGTGCCGGTTTTATCCGCCAATGTAAAACCGTTTCTTGCTTTGGGAACAGTGTTATTTAAGATGCCAATCACAGCTGAGGGTCTGATATTTAGCTGGGTTTAACGGCAGCATCAATTCGAGGAGGCGAATGCTCTAGCTTTGCACTCCGAAAATAACGCTCCAGCCTACATCAGTCTACAATGCTGAACAGCATTCCGTTGAGGCGCTAACCAGCATCGTCAGTGAACTTTCAGATTCGGCTTCTGGACCACGTTTCTATGCGTGGTTCCGTTGTTAGGAAGACAGTTTCAAGCGCAAGCTGGTAAATCATGCTGATGCATCAAAATTACAGCTGCTGATATATAAAATCGGCACTGTGAAGCAAGCCATTTAGGTCAACCCTATTGCGCTCAAACGCGCTCGAGGGAGCAGGTTGGATGAAAATATTGCTCGCTTTACAAAGACGATCAGTAAGCAGGCCACGCCTTTCAAACCGCGACCCAGCATCCCAAGGTCGTGCAAGGGAAACTGCGGCGGGCTCATTATCAATGCATCAGCAGTTACGTGTGTGCGTCATAAATTCCAGTAAACTCACCTGCAGCAAAAGAAATTTAGTGGCCAATACGGTTATGCAGCCTCCAATCCCAAGGAGGCTGTCAAAAAACCTGAATAATCGGTTGGATATAGGGAGAACAGGATGTCACACTGAAAGCTGTTGTTGCAGAGGTCCAGTGAACCACAAAGTTAAAACCATATAAAGCAAGTTTCGAGGATATAAAGGACCATTTCAGTGGATTCAAAGTTCAACAAAATTCTAGAAGCCAGCTTCCGTCGAACGATGGCAAGAAAAACTACAATCCAGATCAAAATCAACAAGTTTCTATTGCGGAGACTGCATTCTGTTACATGGCCTAAAAACAGTAAACATACATCGCATGAACAATGCTGATATGGATACAAAAAACGCACCGTAGAACCTAGCCATGCTCCCAAAATAATCTAATACACAGTCAAAGCAGAAAATATGACATGGATCGCGCTATGTCAATATTTCAATTGTTAACAACACTCGCAAAAATAATACAAGCAGAAACACAGAAATATTTGTATACACGGGAAAATATTGACACGCCAATGAAACCGTCAAATTCAAGACAAAGGCAAGCTGATTGAGCGCCTCAAGAGTTTCCGTGCACATAACACAGGTTGATATGCGTTAATTAGCAACGCCAAACCAATTGCCAACGGCATGGTGTTCCTGTTACGTAATAACACATTGAACGCATTATTGCGGTTCAGATGGTGACCAATTATCGTGTGGTGGTTGGCGATAGATGATGGCAGACTCCAATTCGTTCTACGGCGCGTTCGTTTCTGTTGCGCTATCATTTGTCCGACTTAATTTGGCGAAGGCACAGCCACCCTCTAAACCAACCGACGGTTAATCTTGCCCATGTAAACATCACCGCAACTAAAGGGGAATTGACACACCACATGAGAGGCCGAACTAGCCGAAGAGTAGCTCTGACGGTCCTGAAGAACCAGTTTCCGGGTAGTGCGCATGAGGCGCAACTAGGCAGTCGTGTATGTGCGATTTACGGCGGACCTGAGCTTGTGTCCGATGTCATTTATTACATAGTCCCCTTTGAACGGCAAAACCGAAACGACAGCATTGTTCTCTGCTGTTTGCGCTAGCAGTTTCTTCCTGAGGGTTTGCTGTGCACTTAATCGAAATTTTCTGGATAACCATTCGCTACTAAGGTACTAGACAGAAACCGTTCTTCCGCTTCCTGCAACTCCGGACTACAACTTCGTCTAGCTCGGTCGAATAGTGCCTTCACTAGACACGTTTGTATATAACCGGGGCGAAACTAGAAAAGTGGAGTTACTGTCCTCTGCGGGTCGCCCTGCGATAAACGGTGCGCTGCAGTTTATCTCCATCCCGTCTCTTGATGAGGATATCCAAAAATGGCAGTGGCCATTTTGTTCCCTCTCGTGAGACACCGATAGGTTGGGGTGCGTTGAACCTAAATTGGGTAACAGTCGCGCAATATGTTCGCTTCTGGTGGATACCAAAATGTCATGCAGGTACCGTTTGTACAGTTTCGCCTCACGCATACTGGCAGCAACTTCTCTTTCAATCAGGCCAAGAAAGAAACCTGCAAAAACTGGTCATAATGGGCTGCCCATGGCGACCCAGTCGATCTGCTTGTATGGCGTCTCCCCAAATTCAAACCGTATATTTTCTGTGCAGCGTAGAATAAGACCTCTCAAATATACCACAGGGCGGCCCACAGGCATGTTTTGACTTAGAATGAAATGACACAAATCGCCAAATGTTTCAGGAACGGTACGTTTATGAATAGTGAAGCCACGTCTATGGAGTACATAAGCTCGGAGCCCAGTGAGGATTGTTCCAGCGTCCTTGCCAGTTCGAAGGTGTCTTTCAGGCAGCGCGTAGTCAGGAGTCAACGCACTGGATCTAAGCGTTTCGCCAACCACCGAGGAACGTTATGATATGGCGAGTTTTTCATACACATACTCGGAAGCAGCGGGTTACCTGGTTTGTGCAGTGTGGGTGAGCCCCTTATTTTTGGTGTCTGCGACCCAGTCGGTTTCAGTTGCCTGTCCTGCGATTCGGTGATGTATCCATGTAGCAAACGTATCTGGAGTTTCCTTGTTACCTGCATCTTCACCAAGATGTCATTCTCCGATGTCCTATCTCTCAGGCACTTATGTCTGTCATCAAAAATAGACTCTATTTTTGAAATGCAGCGATCCCTGTTCATTATAACTATGCCCGGTCATATAACTGCGTGAAGGTTAAGTGTGTCCCATCTTTTAAATTTCTGGTCGCGGCATAGTGTTCCTCCTCCAGGCAAAGTCTCTAGCTTATTGGCATATTCAGAAATTGGTTAACAATATCCACAACATTGATTGAAATCAACACGCATCTTCCATGTATTTTGTCGAGATAGCACTGAGCTGATCATACAAATACCCGAAGTTGGCGTGCGTGCTGTGCATGTCTATCGTCTTTGGTGGCAACCGATATTTCATACCAAGCGATAGCACCCAGCTTCGTGAGTGAACTGTTCAGGAGGTAGATTGTATGCGTTGTTCAGGCAATTCGTTGGGAAAGCAGCAGATGTAGCCTTTTTGGGCGAACTCTGTAGTCTGTGTACTGTATTCATCCACGTGCGACGTAGAATTGCTGCGGAAAATGTCTCAAATATCAAGCGTGAAACCAGGGATAACTTATTGTGCGTACCAGCAAAAGGCCTCTGTGGTACGAGGAGCTTTCTTTCACGTTCCTTGCAAGCGCCGATGTTCGCCGAGGCGAACCTGTCAGCTTAGTCCTATCTACCGGCATATTAGCCTTGGAAAGCGTCTTGGCAATACGTGACGGAAACAGCCTGCTCGGATAAAGTCGTTATATAAGTTTATCCTCGTGCGTTCCATGGCCAGCTTGTAACGTAAGGATAACAAACTGTCTCATGCCCACGCTACAGTAACGGGGAGCCCTCTTTTAAAAAATGTAAAACATTTGCTCCCCACCCTCCATTTTGTCAAAGCAGAAAGAAGCCATGGATTGTGATACGTCGACATTTCGATTGCCCTTATAAGTCGCACAAAATTGCAAACCAATTTCTGAATATGCCAATAAGCTAGAGACGTTGCCTGGAGGAGGAACACTATGCCGCGACCAGAAATATAAAAGATGGGACACACATAACCTTCACGCAGTTATATGACCGGGCAGAGTAATAATGAACAGGGATCGCTGCATTTCAAAAATAGAGTCTATTTTTGATGACAGACATAAGTGCCTGAGAGATAGGACATCGGATAATGACATCTTGGTGAAGATGCAGGTAACAAGGAAACTCCAGATACGCTTGCTACATGGATACATCACCGAATCGCAGGACAGGCAACTGAAACCGACTGGGTCGCAGACACCAACAATAAGGGGCTCACCCACACTGCACAAACCAGGTAACCCGCTGCTTCCGAGTATGTGTATGAGAAACTCGCCATATCATAACGTTCCTCGGTGGTTGGCGAAACGCTTAGATCCAGTGCGTTGACACCTGACTACGCGCTGCCTGAAAGACACCTTCGAACTGGCAAAGACGCTGGAACAATCCTCACTGGGCTCCGAGCTTATGTACTCCATAGACGTGGCTTCACTGTTCATAAACGTACCGTTCCTGAAACATTTGGCGATTTGTGTCATTTCATTCTAAGTCAAAACATGCCTGTGGGCCGTCCTGTGGTATATTTGAGAGGTCTTATTCTACGCTGCACAAAAAATATACGGTTTGAATTTGGGGAGACGCCATACAAGCAGGTCGACTGGGTCGCCACGGGCAGCCCATTGGGACCAGCTTTTGCAGGTATCTTTCTTAGCTTGATTGAAAGAGAAGTTGCTGCCAGTATTCGTGAGGCGAAACTGTACAAACGGTACCTGCATGACATTTTGGTATTCACCAGAAGCGAACATATTGCGCGACTGTTACCCAATTTAGGTTCAACGCACCCCAACCTATCGGTGTCCCACGAGAGGGAACAAAATGGCCACCTGCCATTTTTGGATATCCTCATCAAGAGACGGGATGGAGATAAACTGCAGCGCACCGTTTATAGCAAGGCGACCCGCAGAGGACAGTAACTCCACTTTTCTAGTTTCGCCCCGGTTATATACAAAAGTGTCTAGTGAAGGCACTATTCGACCGAGCTAGACGAAGTTGTAGTCCGGAGTTGCAGGAAGCGGAAGAACGGTTTCTGTCTAGTACCTTAGTAGCGAATGGTTATCCAGAAAATTTCGATTAAGTGCACAGCAAACCCTCAGGAAGAAACTGCTAGCGCAAACAGCAGAGAACAATGCTGTCGTTTCGGTTTTGCCGTTCAAAGGGGACTATGTAATAAATGACATCGGACACAAGCTCAGGTCCGCCGTAAATCGCACATACACGACTGCCTAGTTGCGCCTCATGCGCACTACCCGGAAACTGGTTCTTCAGGACCGTCAGAGCTACTCTTCGGCTAGTTCGGCCTCTCATGTGGTGTGTCAATTCCCCTTCAGTTGCGGTGATGTTTACATGGGCAAGATTAACCGTCGGTTGGTTTAGAGGGTTGGCTGTGCATTCGCCAAATTAAGTCGGACAAATGATAGCGCAACAGAAACGAACGCGCCGTAGAACGAATTGGAGTCTGCCATCATCTATCGCCAACCACCACATGATAACTGGTCACCATCTGAACCGCAATAATGCGTTTAATGTGTTATTACGTAACAGGAACACCATGCCGTTGGCAATTGGTTTGGCGTTGCTAATTAACGCATATCAACCTGTGTTATGTGCACGGAAACTCTTGAGGCGCTCAATCAGCTTGCCTTTGTCTTGAATTTGACGGTTTCATTGGCGTGTCAATATTTTCCCGTGTATACAAATATTTCTGTGTTTCTGCTTGTATTACTTTTGCGAGTTTTGATAACATTCGATATATTGACATATTGTAATCCATGTCTTCTTTTTGCTTTTTTGAAATGAATGAAGTTGTGCTAATATTTTGTGGCTTTTTTACTCCAAGGACAACGTTGGTTTGTTTTTCAAAGATATTGGACGCCAATTTTGCTGAGGATTTTTAAGACCTTGAAAAAGGCACTAATCTTAATGAATGACAAGCGCTTTTCTTTGATACCGACTCAGGTTTTACGCTCATACTAGAAGTTTTAGGAGGATTGTGTTTGTCTAGGTACCAGACTAACAAGCGCAATGTGGTTAGATTATCAGATGGTATTTGAAATTTATTGCTCAATCGTATGTGGGTGTAATTGTGCGGACGTCACGCTTGCGGAAGGAGTTTCCTCTCGAGGCACGAGTAATTGTCAAGGTGTGCGTGGTAAGCTTGCCTTTCTCTGCTCGTTGTTAAATTAGCCTTATTACCGCACATTCTAGTGCCGCCCCTTTGGAGGTACGCAAAAGCGATTAGGATCACCAAATTGTATGCAGCGGTGCCCGTAATTCTGATGCACGTACAGCAACACCATGGTACACTGCAAACCAACTTATGGGAAGTCTATTCACTAAGTCTAACTGCTTAGTTGGGTTTCATGAGTAATTTTGGGATAATGTGCGACGGAGCTTCTGTAAGGTTGGCAGACGATTTATAACTTAGTAATGGGCATCACTGTATACCACAGGTACATGCATTTTCTTTGATAGGACGGTAGCACCATATTGTTATATGCATTTCACTGCACAAAGCGTGTGTGCTTTTGGCTACTCTTGCGCCCAGTGACGCACCATCAGCAAACCCGATGACCGGAGCAGACAAATTAAGCAGCACAAACGGCTTTAAGCGGCACAACCTAAATGGGCATACCGACCACTGGTCCTTGGGATGAAGACATTTGTCAACCGGGAATTCAGTGAGCAACAAACAAATTTCAACCATAGCTCAAACAAGCGGGGAATTAAGAGCCTCCCGTAGAGCACGTGTTCATTCTGTGCCATTGTCTAGGACGCAACAAATGTGAATATTAAACTAAACGGAGCTAACGGCGGATCGACAGATCAGTTGTCGTTCAGCGATTTATGTTCAGATAGTCCAATAATTAAGATTGTTCAAACGCTTACCATAAGGTGTGCGATGTTAGCCGTTCCGTCTGCAGTGCTAAAAGAACTGATCGTGTTCTTAAGAAGAAAATTCTCAGAACTCGAATTGCAGCTTAATGCATTACGTGGCCCGCGTCTCAGACTTGTTAGGAGGCAAATGCGCTCGAGCAACAGCGCCACCCAGTGCAGCGAAAGGCAATCCATTTATTAAAACACAGGCTCTCAAGCCTCACGTCGTGCTCTAATACACACAGAGTTACGCACAAGCTGCACAAGCACCTCCGCCAGTAGCTAAGCGACGATAATTGACTCCTACGGCTAGTACAAATAACAGCACTGCACGTACATATTCCTGCTGTAGTCTTGGTTTGTGATCAACAGAAGAAACGCCAGACACTCCCACCAGACAAACATGCGCTCACATGGGAGTGCAAAGCAAACAATTACTACGCAATCAAAAGGAGATAGCAGTTCTGTGTTCAACCTTTTCATGACCCACTAGCAAATCGTCGGAAGGTAAATAAGCCGAGGAGCGAAATAGCTAAGCTGATTTAACCTGCGCACGCTGACTGGACTTTCTCCCCATTAGTCTTACATGCCTTTAACGAACTCTATCATTTCGGCACATGAGGTACCTCGGTTAGTGCGAGTAACGTTTGACAACAAATACGACAAGAAAAATGTTCTCTTAGCAAGCTACGTTCCAGTAACCTCCGCTAACGTTGCCCGAATCTTTCTTGGCAGGCCACGGGCAGAAAACCGAGGTGTAACTCCAACCCTAGTACGTCAAGTTAAAATGAGAGGAAGAACGTGGAGCTGATTTATTGTGTGCCAGAACTGAAGCGAGGCCATAGCAGGGAACAACAGCAGCACGACATCAAAGCATAGAGATATATCACAG
This sequence comes from Dicrocoelium dendriticum, assembly GCA_944474145.2. Lineage (NCBI taxonomy): Eukaryota > Metazoa > Platyhelminthes > Trematoda > Plagiorchiida > Dicrocoeliidae > Dicrocoelium > Dicrocoelium dendriticum. The sequence continues at coordinate 101,408,510 of OX104068.1, read as the reverse complement.
AGTTCCCCGGCATGCAAAATGTTGGAGTTTTGCTCTCACCCGTCAACGTGCCTCCACAAACTACCAAGGCAGTGGGCCGCGAATTATGAAAGTTAACTGTGTCCGAAACTGTAGCAGTGGCGGTCCAATCATGGCATTACAACAGGAAACTAGGGACACCTGAAGCACGGTTACGACAATTTTCCTAATTAGCACAGACTTCCGCTACAGCTGACGCAGTCTCAGTTGTACCTATCTCAGATCAGCTGAAGGTGCAAACAACCGCTTCAATAAACTTCACTCGGCTGGCACTATTTGTGTCGGTCACTCACAGAAGTGAGCGTTTCTAAAGAGTCTAAAATTACAATGCTGCTACACCAACGCTCAGGGGTTGTAGTCTAAGCTCTCGGAAATACGCGGTCGTCGTGAAACAACAACGTGGTAGCACATAGTCGTTACGGAAACTTGACTTTCAAACGACATGCTTGCTCCAGAGTTTAAATTCAGTGAAATGTCAGTCATCGAAATGGTCATCCATCTCGCGGTGGCAAGGTTGCACTTTACTACCGAGGTTACTTGAGATGGTAAGCCCTAAGCAAAAATTCCCTTGCTTTTCCTGACTCATTATTTTGCCGACTGCATTTAGCAGGTAAAATTGTTGGTTCACTGAAGATGAGTGCGGCTTGCCTCTTAGCAGTTACCTATAGGCCTCCGAACCCATTAACAAACTTAGATAAAATTTTATTAAATGACCTCCGTTCTATTGGTTTACCAATTTCTCTCAGTATCTTATAATGGGCGATTTTAATGTTCCTTTAATAGCATCGTCGTCCCCTTACGAGCCATCGTTTAAATGACGCTTCTTGAATTCATGGATATGGCATTTTGTTTGACTATGTGCATCGCTCCACCCGACGCCGCGGTTCAACCAAGCCCTCATTCCTGTACTGCATCCTGACCAATGAACAGTTAGGGCCCGAGTCAGTAGCATACGGTCCTTCACGGGGCCATATCGACCATTTAGCCAAGGGTCTGTATCTGTGTTTTACCAGAATTGTTCACAAAGCAACAGCGGGTCAAGGAAATATTACGGACTAATTTAAACTGCACAACTTAGCAGCAAAATTTGAACAAGACGCCTAGAAGCACATTTCAGCGAATGAGGTGTGAAATGGAAGGTAAAGTTAATTGGGTCAGCCGTAAGATCCTCGCACCGGACAAACAGGTGGATCCAAAGCAGGATGCGTAAGTGGATTAACAGAAAAGATGCGACCTGGCGGCAACTTTTACTGAGCCCCAGTGATATCACATGGCAGAATTTCAAAGCAATCAGAAACTAGTGCATGTCGCTACTTAGAGGCTACTGGTGCGAATGGCAGAAGAATATGGTGCTGAAATGTACTAGTAACAACAAGCTACTATATAGATATGTGAACGGCACAAGAATGGTTAAGCCCGGAATACCACCACACATTACGGCCAGTGACCCAACACCTACTGCTGTGGATGCCGCGGACGCTAAATCCTGCCGTTTGGGGCTCGGTAACTACAAAGAACTTGGAACCTACGCGCTATCAACTCCCAACAAATAGTTTTGGCTTATCCAGCGTCACTTTTACTGCGACGGCTGTTGCAAGCGAAGTACCGTCTCTCCTGGCGTACAATGCCCATGGAATCGACCTGCTCGGCCTAAAAGTACTAAAACTCTTGCTGCCATCATAGCAGTACCACTTGCAACCTTCCTCCAGTGTCTGGGTGACACTCAATCTTCTATCTAAGGCAAAATTGGAAGTAACAATCCAATATACAAAAGTAGTAAGCGACTGGAGCCTGCCAACCACCGACTTATTACCCTCCTTCCTGATTTATCGAATGTGATAGGATCGGGAACCGCAGACGTACTTAAGCTATACTTTTAAAGGCAACCAATACCTTCTAATGCCCAGCATGGTATTAGAATAAAGCAAAACTTGTCTCTGCAAATTGTTGCTTACTCGGGACTCATGGACCAGGGCAGCTGTTGAAGGACTCCCCACAGATGTGATGTACTTAGATTTTTCTAGAGCATCAGACAGAGTCAGTCACTTCTTTCACCTCCATAACCTGGCTGCCTACGGTATAAGGGGTTCGCTGCTCATCTGCTTTGTAGACTACCTAGACGACAAGCAATCTAGGTAAGAGTGGCCGGCACTCACTCTGCAAGCCCGTGAGTCTCCAGTGGTGTACAGAAATGATCCGTCCTCGGCATGCTACTCTTTTTGGTCCACAGTAATAACCTACCAGTAGACATTATATCTCTGATGCAAATAACTGCAGACGGTGCCAAAATATGGAGAGCATTTTGCTCAGTATCCGGCAGTATCTATCTACAGGAACTTCTGACTCGGATAAACGAGTGGGCGGAGAAGAACCAGCTCCCGCTGAACTCTGCAATAGGCCACCTGCTAATGGTGTTCAAAAGCTTAATCAAGACGTACGTTTTGGGGTAACACGTCTTACAGTGTGTACCCCGCTTACGTATAATTGTGCTAGAGTGCCTTGGCAAAGCGCTGCAAGTTTCTAAATCATGAAGTGTGTGGGTTAAACTTATGACTTTTGGGGAGAGCTCCAGGCACTTTTGGGAAGCGGCTAGTGCCAATGCTGATTAACTACTATATCCGTCCGCACACTAAAGTTGCATTTCAAGCCTCGTGTCCATGGTTAAATCGAGACATTTGCAAATTAAAACAAAACAAAAGCAGCGCCAAAAAGCAACCACGTGGACTATCCGGTCTAATTTACTAACTGCGTTTTCTTGTACTCCATATGTCCTCTTTAAAAGACCGAGGGCATCGCGGAGACCTTACTCCTACATACCGGATACTAACCGAAAGCAAGCATCCAGCTACATCATTGTTGACCCCAGCGCCTTATAACAAAAGCCGAGGGAAACACCTAAAAATAATAACTCAACCCTCCAAACCAAATCGTAGGAAAGAGTTTTACTCACTCAGCATCTGTTTCCACTGGATTACATTCCAAGGTATTTAGTGAACGCAGCAATCCTGATGATATTCGAAAGGCACTTAGTGTTTATTTTTGATGTACGCTACACAAACATTTGCTAAGGTGCAATGGTTTAACCAGATACTTCATGTTCTACAATGAAAAGTTTTGTTTCTAATTTTCTGCAGCGTGTCCAACCTGTGGGACTTGATAAGTTATGCTTTATTTGCATAAAATATTGCGCTATCATTCTATGTTGGTATGGTTGGAGCGAGTGTATTAATCTACTTTAGGTTCTGAACAATCCTTTTTGTGCAAGTGCCAATATACCTAATGCGGCTGCTCCTAAAACTTTGGCCATCTAGAGCCTACTGAAGAGCTACGCAGCGGGCGCCCTGGAAATCTTCCTTAAGTGAACCAAATTGCAAGCATCACTGTGGTTTTAGACTAATACTGTTCCAGGGTTTCATGCGAGGCTCCTTGCACCATACGAGATAACACCAACGGTAGACCAAGAGCTGCATCGCTTAGAAATGGTAGTGGTTATCCATCCGGTCAACTACCCTTCTTGCGCAGCACACATTAATGTGGTCCAAATGCCAAAGGCTCAGATTCAAATATGCGCCGATTTCTCGACAAATCTAAGAACCATCTCAGTGCGCTTCGTCGCTCACACGAACCGATGGCAAATTTGGGTGAAGGTAAACATATTACAAATCTGGACCTACTACGCATTCCTGCAGATCGGGGTGCATGCGGCTTCACGAGGGTAACTCCATTCGCAAGCGCGCCTCTACTGCCAAGAATAAACCACATTCTTATTTAGTTAGCGACACCATCGCTCGTTCGGAATGAAATCTTCGCCATCCATGTTCTAGCGGCTCATGGACCCAATGCTGACAAATGTTGATGGAGCAGCTACATACCTGGACTAAACCATGGTTGTCGGAGGTAGTGCTGACGGCCTATCTGGAAAGGTTTTCTAGATTCCTGGGCCGTGTTGAGGAATATGGCTTCAGACTTCTACCTGGGAAATCGTTATCAACTCTATTGACACAACTACGTCTCTCGACGTCAAACCAGACTTGCAGACCCAAATAGCATTGTGGCAACCAAGATGTTGCTGCTCACATATGTTGCAACGCTACGGTCCTTCTTGGTTCCATAAAGTCATGCTCGCTGCTACCTGTGGTTCGGGTACCGCTACCGTCACAGTATACCGATGTGGTTATTTATATAATGTTATTTCAGCCTGTTCTTGCTGCACATGCATTGTTTGCATTGCCTACTGAATGACCCACGGAAAAAGAATAAATGCTAGAACTAATCCGAAGGGTGCTAGGGTGCATTTGGCGAGGCACAAGTCTAAAATTTGCCAACCTGCGGACATAGTATGACCCTTGTTTAGAGGTTTTGGTGACTGCGGGCGATGCAAACTATTGTATTGGTGCAGC
>OX104068.1:101370650-101403764 GCA_944474145.2 Dicrocoelium dendriticum | reverse complement strand
GTGCGGTTGGCCTATTCAATACTGACGAATACGGTGTGCGTCTGTAACGCCAAGTCGATGGGGATCTGCTGAGCATTGTCCCTTTGAAGCGAGAAGACTACCTGTTGTGTATTCTGTCGGCATTCTTGGCTGTAGTCTAAACCACACGTGCACACAACCCCAGACACACCCACACGTAAGGCGCCTACTTCTCTGCTTCCCTATTGGTTCATCTTTCTCCTTGCGACACCTTAATGTACTCACTCAGTTAGGACATTGATCAGATTACAGAAGTTTGTTTAGCAGAATGACCTTTTAACTTGCTCGTGCATTTTGACCTTTCGTATACAACACTGGCGTCGCGCCTTACGAACCTACGCCATGGAATTACATCCACCTGCAGTTTACTGGTCTGATCCGACCTTACATCCTACAGAAAGTGCATGGGCCCAGTGGAAAACCTCGTTTTCCAACTAACTTGAACTACTACCTGCGGCTTCTAACTACACTGAAGGTCAGAAACTGAAGCTTCTCAGACACCTACTCGGTGATGAGGGGCAACGTCAATTTGATGCTTTGGATCTCCAGTCACAAGATACCTTAACAAAAGCACTAGAGGTGCTGGACAAGTCATGGGGACAGCGTACAAACCTCTTCATGGCTCGCCTCAAATTCGGCCGACTTACACAGGAACCAGCGGAAACTCTAGACGGTTTCGTTGATCGCCTCATTCGCGGTGTACGACCCTGCGAGTATCCAACCATACCGAAAAATAGAATCGAGGGCGTAATGCTAGTGCAGCAGTTGATTAGTGGAATCACCAACAACCGAATTCGGGAATGTCTACTTTCCGAAGACGCTTCCAAATTGACTTGGGATAAGGCTGTGGAATTAGCTCGCCTCAAAACATGTACGGCCGAACAGTTGCGATGTTTCGCCACCCACGCAGACATACAGGAGGTTGCCAAGATCCATCGCTCGCCAATCGAATTCCAATCCCCACAGAAATGCTTCCGCTGCGGCAGCCTACAGCATAAAGCCAATTTTACCAAGTGCCCTGCCTTAGAAATGGATTGCAAAAAGTGCGGTAAGCGTGGACATTTTGCCCGTTGTTGTCGTTCAGTGCGCATTTCTCAGTTGCATCCTACAGATTCCGTTTCTAGTCAGCAGTTACAGTCCTCTGAAAATGTATTTTCCATTGATAACACAGGCACTGTGTCTAACTATCGTTCCAATTGTCCAGAGCCTAAACTACCTATGCCTGACATTCGTACTGTTACAGTTATTGCACATGATAGAACAACACATGTTAACATGGAACTTGATTCAGCCTCTCCTATCACTATAGTACCGAGTAGTTTTTATGACATTCACCTACATGACATGCCTATACATCCTTCAGCCTATCGATTTGACAGTTATACAAAGGCCCCGGTAGAAATACGAGGATTTGTGGTGATTGTGTTGCAACTTGGGGCTGTGAAATCATCAGTTGCTGTGTACGTCACCCGCGGAAATAACCGTCCCTTACTCGGACGCAACGCTATGGTTGCACTGGGGGTCGCGCCGTCCCTATCTCGTATGCGTATCATGGCAATTAACCTATCAGACCTACAGATACAGTACCCGAAATTATTTGACCAAACAATAGGGCGCGCTCCCTCCTCCGTCCACCGCATATGTCTGAAGCAGGATGCTAAACCGGTAGCTATTGCTCATCCACGTCCAATTCCTTTGGCCAGAAGAGAGGCTGTTTCGTCAGCATTACGGCAGATGATTGCAGATGATCTCATTGAACCCATTAACTGTTCTGAATGGGTCCACCCTATGGTTACAGTCCTCAAGAAGGATGGTACAGTAAGAATTTGCAATGACCTGCAGGCCCTAAATCGGCAAATCGTGGTAGAAAAGTTTGTGCTTCCAACCGCGGATGAACTAATAGTCAAACTAGCCGGCGCCCGATATTTTTCAAAATTGGACCTTAGAAAGGCTTTCTTTCACATGCCTCTAATTAAGGAGTCAAGACCGCTGACCGCATTTCTCACTATGGACGGACTCTTTCAGTACAAAGTCTTGCCAATGGGCCTGAGTTCAGCCCCAGCAGCTTGGCAAAAGTTTATGGTTCACTCATTTGCCAATTTACCTGGTCAAATAGTATACATGGACGACATCTGTGTATTCGGTAGGACTCCAGAAGAACATGATTCACGACTGCATGCTGTGTTACGTCGACTACACGACCTTAACCTCCGATTAAACCTCGAGAAGTGCAAATTTAATGCTAGTGAGATCGAGTTCCTGGGTCACATTATAACAAATGACGGTATGAAGCCGAGTTTTGACAACGCACGTGCCATCACCGAGGCTCCTTGCCCACAGAACTCCACTGAAATAAAGCATTTTCTAGGTATGTGTTCTTACAACCTACGTTACCTGCAGGATTTCACGAATATTGCTGAACCACTGCGTGAACTGACAAAGGAGAAAAGTGCATTTGTTTGGGGTCCACCCCAACAGAAGGCATTTGACGAGATAAAACGCCGCATTGCTTCCACACCAGTCATGGCGATTTTCGACGAGACGTGCCCAACGATTGTCTCTACTGATGCATCAAACATTGGGTTGGGTGCTATACTATCCCAAATTCAAAATGGGCATGAAAGAGTTATTGCATACGCTTCCAGAAAATTGTCGGCGGCGGAGCTTTCTTACTCTGCCGGGGAAAAAGAAGCCCTTGCCTGCGTTTGGGCCTGTGAGAAGTGGAATTTGTTCTTGTTCGGAAGACCCTTCACTCTTCGTACAGACCACGCAGCGCTAACTAGTTTACTTACTCGGGGAACAAATGGCATCAGGCCACTTCGGATACATCGCTGGTATGCACGCTTGTTAACATACGATTTTCAAATTAAATTCCGTCCCGGACGCGAAAACCAGATAGCGGATGGGCTCTCTCGACTGCCTCTCAACGAAACTGAAAATAATGAGGATGATAATGAGAGGTTACTGGTGTCTTCGCTGAGTAATGAACCAATCTCAGCCCTGACTAAGGAAGAACTCCAGAAGGCGACTCAGGAAGATGAGACACTCTGCCGCGTTCAGGAGTTTCTGCTAAACGGTTGGCCACAAAATAACAAGATCACAGGCGAGTTTCGTCCGTACTACGTGTTGCGTCACGAGCTTTCATTTATAGATGGATGTTTAATGCGTGGCGAAAAATTTGTGGCTCCTCGAAGCTTGATACAAAAGATCATGTTATGTGCTCACGAAAGCCACCCTGGTATCGTTCGTACGAAACGCAAGGTTGACGCATGTTTCTGGTGGCCCAAAATGTCACACGAAATAGAAAAACTTGTTCATGACTGCTCTTCATGTCAAAGGGCAGACAAGAGTTCAAGACCGGTGTCATCCCCTATACAACCCATTGACTATCCTATGCGACCGTGGGCCAAGATAGCTGTTGACATCATGGGTCCATTTAGCTCAGCGCCTCAGCATCAAAGGAACTGTTTGGTGGCGACCTGCTTTTACAGTAAGTGGCCGGAAGTCCATTTGTGTGGAGAGGTGACTACTGCCAGCATTATTCGATGGCTGAAATATATGTTTTCCCGCTTCGGATTACCAGAGGAGATAGTGACGGACAACGGGCCGCAGTTTACAAGCCACGAGTTTCATTCGTTCCTTCAACTTCACGCTATCCGGCACTCACGTACAACGCCGTATAATCCAGCGGCAAACGGCATGGTAGAGCGGTTCAATCGATCCTTGAAAGAGAGTATCCAAACTATTCGCTTATCTGGTACAGGTTGGGAGGATGCAGTTCTACAAGCACTATTTTCTTACCGAACCGCACACCACCGAGCCACAGACAAAACGCCAGCTGAACTCATGCTTGGGCGTGCCCTTCGGACAAAGTTGAATGCTGCACTTTCTATTCCTGCAACCAATAATTCCGACGAGTTAGATCGTCGCCATCGATATCAGACCACTTACCAGAAGCATACTACTCCGCTCCAGCCCGGAACATTCGTGCGCGTGAAGGTAAACGCTGCATCAAAAGGACAGCCCACGTTATCAGACCCGATGAGAATAACGCGTGCATGTGGGCTAGGCAATTACCGGTTAGAGGATGGCCGCACAGTCATCGCCCGGAGATTGTTCACAAGTATCAGACGAACGGAGCATATGCCACCAACCTTCACGTACGAAACCACGCAAAGCACGCAGCTCCACAGGACAAGCCGAGAACAAAGACGACCGAATCGATATGGTTTGGACGTAGCACACGATTAAGCGGAGAGGTGATGTTGTGTATTCTGTCAGCATTCTTGGCGGTAGTCTAAACAGACACGTGCACACAACCGCAGACACACACACACACACGCAAGGCGTCTAATTCTCTGCTTCCCTATTGTTTCATACTTCTCCTTGTGACACCATAATGTACTCACCCAGTTAGACATTGATCAGATCACAGCAGTTCGTTTATCAGAATGACCTTTTAACTTGCTCGTGCATTTTGACCTTTCGTATACAACAAGAGGTAACGCACATGGGCCGATTGTAGTCCATCTTGCTCGGATCGCCGCCTTTCGGAATCGGTTTCACCACTGAGCATTTCCAGTCACTCGGCAATGAACCGGCGGAAAGGGACCAGTTGAACAGCTCAGATCATAGAAAAAATAAACATTAAATGTGCATCTGGGTAATAATTTATTTACGATTACATTGGACATACCCACATTTGTATGTTGAGCATCAGCATACTCACAAAGGTAATTAATATTCTCAAGCAGTGGCACGTTGGTGAACAGTGAACATCCAGCGAACACATGGTTAGATTGGTGCAGTTTGCATCCCGTATGGTATCGACGAATTGAAAGCTATTTCTCAGACTATGCACAGCAATCCGCTTTTGAGTAGGTGCAAGCATCGCAAGCAGCCACCGAGCGATTGAGTGGTACGGTGAGTTCTTCCTCTCCAAGAGGGGCCGAAGGGGAACAGTGGGTTTATGCGTTTTTGGCAGTCTATATAGCCTTGGAATAACCATGCCTAATGGTTGAAGCTGTTCATAAACGGCATCGCGAATACAGCCATCTTTTTTAAGCTGCCCGGCGCTCAGTTCGAATTACAACACCAACCTGAGAGATCATCGCTTAAACTGACAATGAAGCAAAGCCGACCGACTTGCCGTAGAACTTTCTACCATCGACTATGTCAGCAGTAGAACGCTTTTGTAACTTGTTGTTTCAGACCACAGTCTGACGATAGATAGATAATGACCTCATAATGGACTCACTGCCATTTCATTGTCTGACTTCTGTTAGCCTGGTAGTAACATAATATAAGAATACGGCGTTTTTCCAAAATCTCAACCGCATTGATTCATACATACTATGGTGTGGAGATCTAGGCTCCTTAGGTCATGTCTGATTGCAAAAAGTATGTTGAGTCCACCAAAAATGATGATTTATTAGAAAGCGCTTTATCATACACCACTCTTCCATTGTTATGACTCTGGAGTTTCACCATCCATGTGTATTACCTGTGGTGACGTGCGTTTTGGTTGTTATTACCCCATGGGGTTTAAAGTTTGCACGACATTTGGGTGTGAAGCTGTAATCAATTTACGGTCAAAAACACTTTCTATGTGGGACCCCAGTGATTATGACTGTTTAATGCAAAAATGGAGAATGCATCGGCAAATTGTTGCATACCTCTTATTTACCTAAACGCCGCTGCATGAAGGGCAGAGATCAGTACACATATTTTAAAGGACTCCACATCATTGGCAAGTTCAACTAGCAGTAACCCTAAGAAGTATGCGCTTGTCAATAATTGGAAATGATTATGAAAGTAGTTAAGTTACAAAATATAAGTAGAAACACACCCTAACTTATGGCACACTTGGTGGAATTTTGTGTAACCGTAAAACAGCTGCTAAGACATTTCTTTGAGACGGTCCTTGTAAGGCAGCTAAAATTATAAATAACACTAAAGCTGGGCTGACAAGCCCTTACTGGCATAGCACATTTAGACCGATTAGAGTTTACGAGGTGCGGTGATCAATAATTAAGTTGGAATAGCCGTAGTTCGATGAGCTAAAGTTCAACTGACGGATATATATATATATATATACTCTTTTTCAAAAGTGTTTTCTCGTTGCAGACGTCTGACCACAGCTTTTTAATGACAATAGCATTTGATGTGGCTGCTATCTTTTTCCCATGGCTTTCAGGAATTGGTTTTCTGCAGTATTGAAAGCACTTAAAGTGGCATTATTTTTCATATGGTGTCTGTTTTATAAAAACGGCGCAAGCACGAGCTGAAGTAAGAACGACCATTTGGTAATTAAACTACTCCTATATGACAGGTAGCTTATTAAAGTTTGTACAGGTAAGGAAACAAGTAGAGAATAGACCAACAGGGAAGCAGCTAAGCATGTGCGTGTACGTGCCTTTCTGGGGTTATCTGCACGCATGCAGGGTTTTTCTAGACCGGCGACTACGGCGTGGCCAAACATATAGTGTGAATATAAAACATCACCTCGTGGCTTAGACATGTGGCACGTCGAAACAATATCGATGCGGTGGTCTCGTTTCTCGGCCCGTCCGGCGCAGTTCCGGACTGTGCGCAGTTCCGTTAATGCATGACAGTGGCGTATGCTCCATTCGTCTGCTATTTCTTAATAACCTCCTTGCGTTAACTGTGCGGCCAGATTCCAGTCGTTAAGTGACTAGCCCACATGCACCCGTTACTCTAGTCGGATCTGGCAGCGTAGGCTATCTTTTGAACGTTGCGTTTTCCTTCACACACACAAATGTTCCGGGTAGTAGTGAAGTAGTAAGCTTCCGGTAAGTGGTCTGATATCGATGGCGACAATATACCTCGTCGGAGTTAGTTGAAGTAGTCGGAATTGAGGGCATTCAAATATATCCGAAGAACACGCCGAAACACGAGTTCAGCTGGTGATTTGTCTGTGCCTCAGTAAAAAACAGTGCTTGTAGAACTGCGTGATCCCAACCTGTACAAGGTAAACGAATAGCATGGATACTCTCCTTTTAGGATCAATCGAAAGACTCTACCATGCTCAACTGCCGCTGGATTACGCGTAACTGAACGTAAGCTTTGGATAGCGTGAAGTTGAAGGAACGAAAGAAACACTTAATTTGCAAACTGCGGACCGTTCTTCGTTACTATTTCTGCTACTCCAGAGCGGGAGAACCTGTATATCACCCATCGGATAATACTGACAGTAGTCCACTTAATACACAAATGGAACTCCGGTCATTTAATTTAAAAGGATATGATCATTAAACAGTTCCTTTGATACTGAGGCGCTCAATTTGGTCGACCCATGATGTCAAGAGCTATCTTGGCCCACGGTCACAAAGGATAGGAAACACGTTATATACATGAGGAAACCGATTTTAATATCTTGTCTGCCGTTTAACATGAAGAGCAGTCATGAACAAGTTTGTCTCTTTTGTGTGAATTCTGGGCCACCAGTAGCATTCGTCAACCTTGAGTTTCGCACGAATGCACATAGTACTCGCTTTTGTATTGATCTCCGAAGAGCTACAGATGTTTCACCGAACATTTAACGTCAATCTATAAATGAAAGTTCGTGACGCAACAAGTATTATGGACAAAACTCCTGTCATCTTAGTATCTTATGACCAATCGTATAATGGGACTCCATAAAAGCCTTTTGAGTTTTTCCTTTTTCATAGCGGAAACTGTTTTGCTGCACAGGGCATGACACCGGTAATCACTCGTCGGCATCCACATTACTTTCATTTTCATCGAGTGACAGTTGAGACAGCCCATCCACCGCCCGGATTTAACGCCCGGGACGGAAATTAATTTGAATATCCTGTGTTAACAAGCCTGCGTATCAGTGATGTATCCCACTTATTCTGAAGTCGATTGTTCCCCCAAGTAAGCAATCAAGTTAACGCTGCGTAGTCTGTACAAAGATTGTATGGTCTTTAGAACAAGAACAAATTCCGCTTCTCACTGACCCAAAGATAGGCAAGGGTCTCTTTTTTCCGGGACGGGTAAGCAACCTCTGCTTCCGACAAACTTCTGTAGGGCTATGTAGTAAATTTTATGTCCATTCTCACTATAGGATATTATAGCACCCAACTCATTGCTTGGGGCCTTAGTAAAGACAATAGTGGGGAACGTCTCGTTGTAAGTTGCTATGACTGGTGTAGAAGCTACGCAACGTTTTGTTGAAGGTGCATCTAAACAAACTCTTTTTTTCTATCAGCAGATCACGCAGTAGCTCAGATATGTTCGTGAAAACTTGTTGATAACGTAAGTTGTAGAATATTGTACTTAGAAAGTCCATTATCTCGGACTAGGAGCCTCGGTTATGGCAGGCATTTTGTCAATACGGCTTCATTCCGTCAGGTGTTATAAAGTGGTCCAGAAACCAGCATTACGGTTGCGCTTCTCGAGATTTAACTGTAGGTTAAAATCATGAAGTGTACGTAAATGCGGATAGCGTCCTCCGGTCGGTTATTTTTGGCTGTGTTGACAAGATCACTTTGTGTTAACTTTCTGCGTTCATTGGAAGTATTTCGTGGAAATTGAGCTACAATTCAGTTTCATTTCCGATTCTGAAATTTCCGACCAGAAATACTTGTATTTCATCGTTTGGTTTCGGCGATCTTGCTATCGCCACTTTCTTCGTCAATTGGCCGCCATCTTGTTTTCGGATTATTCGCAATGCCGAAGCAGTCATCCTGTGGTACTTGCTCCAAACTAGTCGGATACCGTGCAAATGCCCTCACGTGTGCATTTTGCCAAGTTAAATACCATATTTCATGTGTTGGATTATCAGTTGAGCATTTTCATCGCCTTCGCGAGATCCAACACGATTTCGTCCAAACTATATGTGAAAATTGCCGAAATCAGATACAGCCAGAAAGAGTAAAGCCGACGTGTAGTCCTCAGCGTTTCGTTGCGAACAGCTCCGTGTGTTTGGCCCAACAACCTAGCGCGAAGAGCCTTCAGGTTTCGGCTCAGTCGTCCTCCTCTACCCGTGCAAACTCACTGACACGAAGTCCAACCGTTGTGAGAAGCCCAGTTGCACCTGGGCTAAATTGTTTACCTTTGTTGTGTCCACCGGACACTGATGTCCCAGCAGGTGAAAGTCTGAGTGCTGAAGACCAGTGGAAAGATCAGAGGACGAAATTACGAAGGAACGTTGGGCGTTTACGTTCTGTAAGTCAACAGTTAGCCAAACCACTTGAGGCTGGTAGTATACTTCGCCCTGCAAGGCCAACCTCGTCCGACCAGAGGCGTTATAATCTCGTGATCTTTCACGCACCGGAGTCCAGTGATCCATCACCCCAAGTGCGCTACGATCACGATGTCGAGTTTTTACAGGGTCTAATTGATAGACTCTTCGACGCTGGTGAGGACTCGGTAAAAGTGAGGCAGATTACCCGTCTTGGAAAGCAAGGTGATCAACAAAATCGGCCTATGAGAATCACTTTTGTGGACGAAGCCAGTCCAAGACTTATCATGTCTCGCCTAAGTAGGCTGAAAGGTTTGAAGATCCATGTTCGTCCCGACCTGGACCCAGTAGACAGGGAGCGGCTCAAGTCTGCCATCATTGAGTTGAAAAGACGCACTGGTGAGGGGGAAACAAATCTTCGTATCGTAAATTTTCGGGTGGTTTCCAACAATCCGCGAATCAGGATAAACAGGCTGCTCACACTTCAAGCACGCCCGGTGGCTCCTGCTGCGGCCTGCGAGTAGCCTTCACAAACGTTTGCAGTATTATGAATAAGCGCGATGAGCTTTGTTGTTTCGTTGCGTCTGAGCGGCCAGACGTAGTGGGACTCGCAGAGACATGGCTGCATGCAGAGTTATACACCCAAGAACTTGAACTCAACGGTTACTCGTGTTTCCGATGCGATAGACTAAAGAATGCCCACGGTGGTGTCTTACTTTACATCCGGTCTTCCCTGCGTGGGAGACTTGTGAGCACCTACCGAAGTGACGATGGCCTGTGTGAGCTACTGTGGTGCTCCATCCGCCTCAGGCGCGGAGAACTGCTTGTGGGCGCAGTTTATCGCAGTCCCCTGAGTCGTTGTTTGGATTGGCTGCCCCATCTTCGGACCCACATGAGTCGTCCACACTTTCTGCTTATGGGCGATTTTAACTGTCCTCGAATACGATGGCCTGATGTGCATTTGATGCCTGGACATAGTGAGGTTGAAGCAAAGTTCGTGGATTTGGTACTTGAAACTGGTGCATCGCAACACATATGCCAGCCAACACGCATATCAACACGTTCAACCTCGTCCTGTCTCGACCTGATGTTAACGAGCTACGAACAACGAGTGCGTGACGTTAGGATCCTGGAGCCCCTGGCTACGAGCGACCACTCAGTACTGATAGCTGATATGGAATTATCTTTGCCGTATTCACATCCGCTGCAACCAGCTCCCAACTACTGGAAAACGGACTTCGATGGTCTTGCTCGAGCCGCGAGCCAACTGGATTGGTCTCTGTCACAAACTGCATCTGTGGAAGATTGTTGGATATTTATAAAAGAGAGATTAACATCATTGTGTTCCAAATTTGTGCCATTGAAATGTCGAAAGGTTGGACCGATTAAGCCTCATTGGTTTGATAAGGAGTATGGAAACCTGGCTCGGAGGCGGCCCAGACTGTGGGACAAATTCCTTCTCTCTGGCTCTGCCAATGATTACGAAGAGTATAAATGTCAGCGGAATCTCTGCAACAGTGCAAAAAAGAATAACCGCCGACACTTTGAAGAACAGCTCGCATTAGCCGCGAAGACTGCCCCCAAGAAAATCTTTGCATACGTGAAGCGACGCCTGAAGCCGGCGGGTGATGTGCCAGTGCTCGATGGCACGGATGGACAGCCCCTAACCTCCAGCTCTGAGCCTGCGTCAGCGTTGGCGGCGCACTTCGCTTCTGTATTTGCGAATAATCAGGTGTCTGTTCCGAGTTCGACGTGTACCGCTTTTACCGAACTCGATAGTCTGCATTGTGGCGTCGAAGAGGTAGCTCAACTACTCGCCAACCTTGACGGCACCAAACCTGCCGGACCTGATGGGTTTCACCCACTGGTTCTCAAGTCACTTTCAACCATCTTCGCTCCTATCGTGACTGACCTTTTCAACAGGTCGCTCTCTGAAGGTTTGTTGCCGGTTGACTAGAAATGTGCGGTGGTGAAGCCTATTCCGAAAGGCGGCGACCCTAGAAAAGTAGACAATTACAGGCCAATTTGTCTGACACCTATATTGGCACAGGTTGCTGAGAAAATCGTGAAGAAGAGATTGCTGCAGTTGCTACAGTCAAACGAGGTCCTGACGCCGTCACAGCACGGTTTTATGCAAGGTCGCTCATGTATTACTATCCTGCTTGTGACGAGGCATGAGTGGTTGAAGACAATAAACAAGGGGAAGTCTGTCGACGTGATATTCATCGTTTTCAGTAAAGCCTTCGACAAGGTCAGTCATGAGGTTCTCCTTCACAAACTCAGCATGTGTGGCGTCGGTGGCTTACTGCACCGGTGGATCTGCGACTTTCTTGTTGGACGAAAGTGGAGGGTGCAGGTCGACGACCATCTAACTGACTGGTACCCCTCTACAAGTGGCATGCGTCAAGGCACTGTGCTGGGGCCCACTCTGTTCCTGATCCACATCAACAATCTACCACAACTTCTCCGGTCGCCGTGTGCCTTGTTTGCGGACGACCTGAAGATTTGGAGAGAAATCGACGCTCCCGATAACTGTGGCCTACTTCAGCAAGATCTCAACTGCTTATCCACATGGTCTGCAGAAGTTGTTCTCCCGGTCAACCCAGCAAGTCGGTATTCATCAGCCTGAGGAAGGGTGCAGACGGCTGAACCTACACCCTTGACGGCCAAACGCTATATCCCACACCCTCCGTGAAGGACCTAGGTGTACTCTCACGCTACGATTTGAAGTCCGTTGACAACACGAACAGGCTATATCGGAACGGACTGCGCATGCTTTGGGCGCTCAAACGTAGCTTCTGCACATGGTCTGAAGAGGTTGCCACTCGCCTGTTCTCTTCTATCATTAGACCAATGCTAGAGTACGGTTCGCCCGCCTACTTTCCGATTACCCGAGGCGAGGCACAAAAGATCGAACGGGTCCAACACGTTGCTACCAGGCTCATCCCGAGTTTACGTGGCTTTGGGTATGAAGACCGGTGCGAGAAACTAGGACTCTACACCTTGTCCTACCGTCGGGTGCGAGTCGACCTCATTATGACCTACCGAATTCTACATCTCGGTGAGTTCCCCATGTTAAGGCCAATGCTGCACTTACGAGGGCCATGCAGCACACGCGGACACAGATACAAACTTGTATGTGTCCGCGTGTGCTGCATGGCCCTCGT
Organism: Dicrocoelium dendriticum; assembly: GCA_944474145.2. Lineage (NCBI taxonomy): Eukaryota > Metazoa > Platyhelminthes > Trematoda > Plagiorchiida > Dicrocoeliidae > Dicrocoelium > Dicrocoelium dendriticum. The sequence goes on along the minus strand of OX104068.1, from coordinate 101,391,371 downwards.
AAGTGCAGCATTGGCCTTAACATGGGGAACTCACCGAGATGTAGAATTCGGTAGGTCATAATGAGGTCGACTCGCACCCGACGGTAGGACAAGGTGTAGAGTCCTAGTTTCTCGCACCGGTCTTCATACCCAAAGCCACGTAAACTCGGGATGAGCCTGGTAGCAACGTGTTGGACCCGTTCGATCTTTTGTGCCTCGCCTCGGGTAATCGGAAAGTAGGCGGGCGAACCGTACTCTAGCATTGGTCTAATGATAGAAGAGAACAGGCGAGTGGCAACCTCTTCAGACCATGTGCCGAAGCTACGTTTGAGCGCCCAAAGCATGCGCAGTCCGTTACGATATAGCCTGTTCGTGTTGTCAACGGACATCAAATCTTAAGCGAGAGTACATCTAGATCCTTCACAGAGGGTGGGGGACATAGCGGTTGGCCGTCAAGGGTGTAGGTTCGGCCGTCTGCACCCTTCCCCAGGCTCATAAATACCGACTTGGCTGGGTTGACCGGGAGAAGAACTTCTGCAGACCATGTGGATAAGCAGTTGAGATCTTGCTGAAGTAGGCCACAATCATTGGGAGCGTCGATTTCTCTCCAAATCTTCATGTCGTCCGCAAACAAGGCACACGGCGACCGGAGAAGCTGCGGTAGATCGTTGATGTGGATCAGGAACAGAGTGGGCCCCAGCACAGTGCCTTGAGGCACGCCACTTGTAGAGGGGTACCAGTCAGTTAGATGGTCGTCGACCTGTACCCTCCACTTTCGTCCAACAAGAAAGTCGCGGATCCACCGGTGCAGTAAGCCACCGACGCCACACATGCTGAGCTTGTGAAGGAGAACCTCATGACTGACCTTGTCGAACGCTTTACTGAAATCGATGAATATCACGTCGACGGACTTCCCCTTGTTTATTGCCTTCAACCACTCATGCCTCGTCACAAGCAGGTTAGTAATGCATGAGCGACCTTGCATAAAACCGTGCTGTGCGGGCGTCAGGACCTCGTTTGACTGTAGCAACTGCAGCAATCTCTTCTTCACGATTTTCTCAGCAACCTTTGCCAATATAGGTGTCAGACAAATTGGCCTGTAATTGTCTACTTTACTAGGGTCGCCGCCTTTCGGAATAGGCTTCACCACCGCACGTTTCCAGTCAACCGGCAACAGACCTTCGGACAGCGACCTGTTGAAAAGGTCAGTCACAATAGGAGAGAGGATGGTTGAAAGTGACTTGAGAACCAGTGGGTGAAGCCCATCAGGTCCGGCAGGTTTGGTGCCGTCAAGGTTGGCGAGTAGTTGAGCTACCTCTTCGACGCCACAATGCAGACTATCGAGTTCGGGAAAAGCGGTACACGTCGAACTCGGAACAGACACCTGGTTATTCGCAAATACAGAAGCGAAGTGCGCCGCCAACGCGGACGCACGCTCAGAGCTGGAGGTTAGGGGCTGTCCATCCGTGCCATCCAACACTGGCACATCACCCGCAGGCTTCAGGCGTCGCTTCACGTATGCAAAGATTCTCTTGGGGGCGGTCTTCGCGGCTAATGCGAGCTGCTCTTCAAAGTGTCGGCGTTTATTCTTTTTTGCACTGTTGCAGAGATTCCGCTGACATTTATACCCTTCGTAATCATTGGCAGAGCCAGAGAGAAGGAATTTGTCCCACAGTCTGCGCCGCCTCCGAGCCAGGTTTCCATACTCCTTATCAAACCAATGAGGCTTAATCGGTCCAACCTTTCGACATTTCAATGGCACAAATTTGGAACACAATGATGTTAATCTCTCTTTTATAAATATCCAACAATCTTCCACAGATGCAGTTTGTGACAGAGACCAATCCAGTTGGCTCGCGGCTCGAGCAAGACCATCGAAGTCCGTTTTCCAGTAGTTGGGAGCTGGTTGCAGCGGATGTGAATACGGCAAAGATAATTCCATATCAGCTATCAGTACTGAGTGGTCGCTCGTAGCCAGGGGCTCCAGGATCCTAACGTCACGCACTCGTTGTTCGTAGCTCGTTAACATCAGGTCGAGACAGGACGAGGTTGAACGTGTTGATATGCGTGTTGGCTGGCATATGTGTTGCGATGCACCAGTTTCAAGTACCAAATCCACGAACTTTGCTTCAACCTCACTATGTCCAGGCATCAAATGCACATCAGGCCATCGTATTCGAGGACAATTAAAATCGCCCATAAGCAGAAAGTGTGGACGACTCATGTGGGTCCGAAGATGGGGCAGCCAATCCAAACAACGACTCAGGGGACTGCGATAAACTGCGCCCACAAGCAGTTCTCCGCGCCTGAGGCGGATAGAGCACCACAGTAGCTCATACAAGCCATCGTCACTTCGGTAGGTGCTCGCAAGTCTCCCACGCAGGGAAGACCGGATGTACAGTAAGACACCACCGTGGGCATTCTTTAGTCTATCGCATCGGAAACACGAGTAACCGTTGAGTTCAAGTTCTTGGGTGTATAACTCTGCATGCAGCCATGTCTCTGCGAGTCCCACTACGTCTGGCCGCTCAGACGCAACGAAACAACAAAGCTCATCGCGCTTATTCATAATACTGCAAACGTTTGTGAAGGCTACTCGCAGGCCGCAGCAGGAGCCACCGGGCGTGCTTGAAGTGTGAGCAGCCTGTTTATCCTGATTTGCAGATTGTTGGAAACCACCCGAAAATTTACGATACGAAGATTTGTTTCCCCCTCCCCAGTGCGTCTTTTCAACTCAATGATGGCAGACTTGAGCCGCTCCCTGTCTACTGGGTCCAGGTCGGGACGAACATGGATCTTCAAACCTTTCAGCCTACTTAGGCGAGACATGATAAGTCTTGGACTGGCTTCGTCCACAAAAGTGATTCTCATAGGCCAATTTTGTTGATCACCTTGCTTTCCAAGACGTGTAATCTGCCTCACTTTTACCGAGTCCTCACCAGCGTCGAAGAGTCTATCAATTAGACCCTGTAAAAACTCGACATCGTGATCGTAGCGCACTTGGGGTGATGGATCACTGGACTCCGGTGCGTGAAAGATCACGAGATTATAACGCCTCTGGTCGGACGAGGTTGGTCTTGCAGGGCGAAGTATACTACCAGCCTCAAGTGGTTTGGCTAACTGTTGACTTACAGAACGTAAACGCCCAACGTTCTTCGTAATTTCGTCCTCTGATCTTTCCACTGGTCTTCAGCAATCAGACTTTCACCTGCTGGGACATCAGTGTCCGATGGACACAACAAAGGTAAACAATTTAGCCCAGGTGCAACTGGGCTTCTCACAACGGTTGGACTTCGTGTAAGGGAGTTTGCACGGGTAGAGGAGGACGACTGAGCCGAAACCTGAAGGCTCTTCGCGCTAGGTTGTTGGGCCAAACACACGGAGCTGTTCGCAACGAAACGCTGAGGACTACCCGTCGGCTTTACTCTTTCTGGCTGTATCTGATTTCGGCAATTGTCACATATAGTTTGGACGAAATCGTGTTGGATCTCGCGAAGGCGATGAAAATGCTCAACTGATAATCCAACACATGAAATATGGTATTTAACTTGGCAAAATGCACACGTGAGGGCATTTGCACGGTATCCGACTAGTTTGGAGCAAGTACCACAGGATGACTACTTCGGCATTGCGAATAATCCGAAAACAAGATGGCGGCCAATTGACGAAGAAAGTGGCGATAGCAAGATCGCCGAAACAAAACGATGAAATACAAGTATTTATGGTCGGAAATTTCAGAATCGGAAATGAAACTGAATTGTAACTCAATTTCCACGAAATACTTCCAATGAACGCAGAAAGTTAACACAAAGTGATCTTGTCAACACAGCCAAAAATAACCGACCGGAGGACGCAAGAAATATTTTATTTAACAATGTACGAGAGTTTATTAAGAGTAAATACCGTGTCTTGTTCCCTTCTGAGGTGTCTACAGGAATCCAGATAGAGGTGGTATTTGGGAAGGGTGAAGTGAGGGTGCTAGGTACGGAGAACATGTAATTTGCGGAATTAGTGTCGTTTGGGAGTGTGGCTGGTAAAGCATCACAGGGCCCCTCAACAATGTTGGAAAGGCGAAATACTGAGGATATGTAAACCCACTGTGGAACTGTAGTTTGTTTGTTGTTGTTGTATGTAACCTGATGTTAAGGGTATATGGATGTTCAGAGAGCTTTGTGGGGATATCAGTTTTGCAAAATTCATACTTCTACCAGCGGCTCACAGTTCATGAAGGGCACTGGTCACATACTCAAGCACTGCGCTGTTGATGATATGCCGATAGATGGTTGGGTTACCATGGTGATAACGTTGGGTGAAGCGTTTGAAGTAGCAGTGCTTTTATTTTACTTAGTAACACTCACATACATGCGATGTGATGTTCTCTATAAGGAGGCTGTTCTCCAGTGCTTTAACTTTTAGAATTGCACTGCGTTATGGCGAGGTGGTTCACGTTTTTGCACCAATTGTGTGTATTCAGAGCGTCTATGTACTTGCTTGGTGAGCGACAGAAAGTGAGCAGAAATAGGCGGATGCGCAGTTGAACTTTCCATTATGTTCGGGGACGAATTGCACAGTAATGGTGGGCTAAGGCAACACTTACTGGAATCGGGAACGACAATTTTTATATCAGTGAGTATTCGATTACAAGGTTAGAGTGGATTCAGTAACGACTAAGGCGTCATCTACGTCAACTAGGGGAGGAATTTCACATGTTTTCTTGTGTAGCGGAAAAATTGTTCACAAGCTGTTTGTCAGTTTTTGGCTTTTACGCTCTATTCCTGGAACAGTCAAATCTGGTATAGTACCACTGGTTTTTAATCATTCCTGATAGATAACGTATCTTTTTTACAAATGACTTTCTCTGCCAGTGTTTCATTTACAAAGTAAAATAATAGTGGACGTCTGCTTCAGAGTCCTTTTTCTCTGCCCCACCCAAAATATTATACTATCATATACTATGGTTGGCGGCTTCCGGTTTCGGGTTTGCCTGTCACTGTGGCAAGCAAAAGGATGCCTGTGCCTACAGAGAGACCATGGATGGCTTGCGCTGCACCACCAACAGCTTCATCCACACACCCCATTTCCAGTGTAAACCCGAAGCAATAAGACCGGGAGGCATGTGGATGGAGCCACGTTTCATCAACGAAGCTGGCCGACACTCCTTCACAGGCAAACACAAGCACGCTGTAATTGGGAATCAATCGCACACAAGGCGGTGGCTGGACCGTAGTCCGCTCCACACTGAGTGCATGGAACCACTCTTCGAACCAAGCACGGCCCCAAGGATCTTGCACCCCGTCCCTTCCAGCAACGACCAACTGTCTCCTGGAGCTAGTATAGACGAGGTAGTGGGTAATAGACAGGTAGGCACCTTGTCAACATGCACATCAAGCGCAGCCACACCGGGGATATCAAGCAACCTCCAATCCCTTAAGAGGAAGATAACAAAGAAACTAAATCGAGTAATGCATAAGGAATAGTGACACATATCTTAAAGTTCTGAGCATATGAAGTAAGTTGTTTAGAGAAGAATTCGAGATAAGTTCATGAGGTCAAAAAGTATACTTTACGGAAATGCCACAAACACGAAAATATTATCGAAATTGACTAACTTGTCTTAAGTGACGTGTGCAAGCTTCTAGAATTGAGTACAGGTAGACATTTATATGCGAAAGAAAAGCATTAGGACAACATTAACAACCCACCACTTGAAATAAATAGACTGAGCACGCAAGCACGCGGTTAGTAAACCTAATGCAGCGTACCTACAAACGCTGCGCCGGTTCTGCCTACATTCTCTGCAGGACCAGTCGTCGCTTTGGTAGTGGTCCCGGGTAGTCTCGACCATGACTCACTAGGTCTGCTTGTCTCAGGCACTCGCTACCTCATGTGCTACAGCACCATACGCTTGATGTCGATGGTGTACAATCCATCGGTGCTTGCCGCTTCCGCACCTGCCGCTTCTTCTCTGCAAACATGTCTTTCTCCCGCACTTCAGCAACTGCCTTCGTGATTTGATCGCGCCATGCGCGCTGATTAACCTCCTTTATTCCCACGACCTGCAATTAAGATTAGAACGTGCGAGGCTCACTTTGATCATGTCCTGGTAACGTAACTAGGGTTACACCACGTGCCGCTTCTCAATAATCAGCTGACCGTAAAAGAGTTGTTTCGGGATCCGCGTCGAATCCACCCGCCACATATGACCCAGTCACCTCAGGTATCTCAGTAAAAGTATGCAGCCCACTGCATACATTCCACTTCGGTGCAACACTTCTTTGTCAGCAACTCTGTCGCCCCAAATGATGCGCAAAATTCGTCGTAGACACTGCTGATGGAACCGCTCGATATATCGCACATCCCGACGGTACATCGTCCAAGTTCAACTGCCGTATATAAGAGCGGACAACACCATGGATTTGTACACCATTAGCTTCGTGCCAATGGTAAGCTGATGGTTGTTCCACACTCGGTACTCTAGCTTCCCGAATGCCGCTGCTGCCTTCGACACGCGAATACGCAGCTCACTGTGCAGCTGATGGTCAGTCGACATCCCACTCCCAAGGTAGCAGTAGCTGTAAGCGGTTTCCAATACTTCAGCACCAATACTGATTCGGGGCAATATTGAACATTGCATTTCCGGTGAAGGCTGAAATATACAGACAGCTTTACTTGTGTTGATGGTGAGCCCGAATTTGGCCGCTGTCGAAGCCAGAGCACTAGTCATGTGCTGCTACTCATCCGCGCTGTGTGCAAACAACGCACAGTCGTCAGCAAAAAGCAACATTCGGATAGTTGTCTCACAGATTAGCGTTCCAGAAACGCAACGACGGATGTTCAGCAACCCACCATCAATACGGTGCTCCACGCGAACACCGTAAGCACAAGCGACATCAAAATCACAGGACAACATTGCATGATGATATATTTTAAACAGGGCAGGAGCTAAGACACAGCCTTTCTTTACACCAGAGACAACTTCAAAGTCATCCGAGTTCTCTCCACTCAGCTGCACCCTCTCTCGCATACCACTGTGCAGACATTCAATTAAACTTACAAACTTACGCGGGCAACCAAACTTACCCAACACCAGCCACAATGCCTCGCGGTACACCGTATCGAATGCCTTGGTGAAATCAACAAAAAGCGAGTACAATGGCTGGTGTCGTTCTCTGCACTTCTCTTGCAACTGACGAGCCGCAAACACCAGCTCGTCTTTACATCGTGCTGCTTCAGGCCGTTCAATGTAGGCTAGTCGATCTCTGAACAGTTGTTCAAGAAACAGAAAGTGATTTCGCCAGATCTGCATTATATCTGCAGTCTATGTGCAGGTAGCGCCTGAACTACCATCGATTAGCTTCCACAGCGGCTCCAATCTCGGTCCATACACCGCCTTCAAGGAGTCAAAGAATTCCTTGTGTTGACGGCGTTCGGCGTAGCATTCCATCTGCTTCGCCTTCTCCGTCCATCATGCATTTTTAATGCGACGGAGCTCTCGGGTCAGTCGCCGTCGAAGTTTGCGAAACTGACTCTTCTTCCCCAAGTCACTGGGGTCTGCCACATGTGCAGCAAATGCTGCATTCTTCTCCGACACCAATGCACCAATCGTCGCATTGTTGTCATCAAACCAATCAGGCTGCTTACAGTTTGCGCGCCCGATGGTCTCCTCGGCAGCAGATGTCACCTGGTCGCGAATGTGGTGTCACAGGTCGCCCACTGTGGGTATGCAGTCCACATTACCACACAGGCGTGCAACCAGCGCCTTCTCCAGCTCAGTACGTTTCGCCACAGTGCCGAGGGAGAGAAAGTTAAATTTACGCCGATTCACGGCGGGAGTGCAATACATAGATTTACGAAAATATATGTACAGTTTAGTCCGCACCGATTTGCTCTTAGTGTCACACTCAGCTCCACGCAATACACGTGTCATGCGCACTTTACGCATTTCACGCTGACGTACGATGACATAGTCGAGCAGGTGAGCGTGATCACTCCATGAGTGCGTCCAAGATGCTATATCTTTCGCACTCAGTGCCAACCGAGTGTTCGTGATCGTCAGGTCTTGAGTGGCACACAGTGAGAGCAGCCTGTCACGGTTCGCATTCGCTGAACCAATGCCATGCGCACCGATAACATCTGTCTACGCTGATGCATCACGCCCAACGCGCGCGTTGAAATCACCCAGCAGTAATAGTCGGTCGCTCCTCGGCGCAGACCGTTTCACGGAGGATAGCTGAATTTAGAATTGAGCACGCGTGTCATCAGGATAACACATGGTCGGACCGTACGTGCTTATATAGGTAGCAAACTTACCTCTTCCGAGCCGTAGGCGAACAGTCATCACTCGCGCGCTGATGCCTGTTGGTTCACCCACCAGCTGGCCATGGGGGCGATCGGATATTGCAAATCCGACCCCATGTTCACGTGGTGCTGAGGCGGTGGTGCCCACCCAGTAGAATGTGTAGCCAGCACCTGCTTCATGCAACTTACCTTGCGCAGCGAGCCGAGTTTCACTGAGCGCCGCAATCTCTATGTGGTAGCGCGCCAGTTCTATCGCAACCAGTACAGTGCGTCGCTCCGGGCGCTCGCTGGAGTTTCGGTCCAGTAGTGTGCGTACGTTCCAGCACCCGATGCTGAGTGCTTTGCGCGCAGGCATACGATTGCATTGGTGGGCAATCGCACGCGAGGTGGTCGTTGTGCTTCGGAGGTTTGCTTGAGGGACTCCACCCGGAGCCTTTGGCTCAATAGCCTGACCCACAAGGCAGTGGGTGATTTGGAGGTTTGCTTGAGGGACTCCGCCGGGAGTCTTTGGCTCAATAGCCTGACCCACAAGGCAGTAGGGAGCAGATCCAGATCGGGAATGTGATTGCAGAGACAGATTGGGATCTGCTTGACGGCCATCACAAGCAGCCTTGGAGGTACTGGCACGATATATATATGTTTTGCAACCGTTGTAGGATACACCTGCGACCACGGCCAGACGCAGGTGGGTTTTTGGCGGGGTTGCACCAAGTTGACCAGGGGCTGTCTGGCTTGAGGCGGGCAGTAGCAAACCATTGAACACCCGGAGTTTTCCTCGCACCGTCAAAGACAATGCGGGACGCTCGTGCTGTGAGTTTATAACCCGTAGACCTGTTGTCATCATAAACTATACCATATGCTATACTATATACTATCTGTACTATTAAATACTATAATTTCATATTATTATACTATTAATATGGCTATCGTTGCCCACTACATAAGAGATAGCCGCAAAAGATAACATTTATTGTAAATTAAATTCGCTTATATTTCTCAGAGTGTTTTATGCGTTCATGAACCAGAAATGCAAAATGTTGTATACAATTCCCAACGGATTGAATATATTTAATTTTTGCTGTTTCCGAAGTGTTAAAGGGATACACAAGCGAATTTAATTGCTCTGAAACTTGGTTAAGTGGTTCAAACCTTTCCTTTAAGCTCTTCTGCTGTAGTTAAAGAACAGCAAACATTGGAATCGCTTTGAAGGCGATCCTGTATTAATTACGCTATGTTCTATCAAGGAAACATCATGTGAAGTATCTTTGCATAGTTATTTTACTTACGCGCAATTCCGGCTTGGATGATGAGCCTTTCCTTTTTTCAGCCCTTACGGATGGGCAGGCTTGCGAGCGTTCCAATAACCCTCTCCTCCTTGCGCTTCTCGTTGGGACAGAGGCAACGAGCATTTTTAGTAGTTAGTCACTAGGTTTTTAGGGTTCGTGAAACTTATTTTAGGGGTACTAGAATTAGACAATAGAGTACAGAATCCACCGTTCCAGTTACAGTGATTATTAAAAGGAAATTGGTTTTTTATTTCCATGATTTACAGTTATTATTATCAGCAACCTCTGTCTTTCTAATACACTTAACTGTTCAATAAGCTGATTCCTTATTGACAAATAGTAGATCACGCACTATTTGAGTCAACGGGTGACGTTACCTAACAGTACTGGCTGAGCATTATTCTCGTTAAAACTGAATGGTCACATACATGAAGGTTTCGGCAACCTCACTTTTAAACCGCCAACCAGACTGGATTCAGTAAACACATTCAGGTTAGGCAAAACTAAAAGGAATGGATTAGTAAAATGTATAATTTTGCAACCACAAATGCAGTGAAATGGCGCTCATATGATAAAAACAATTGTGGGTGACTTGCACGAGATGGAAAATTTATGACTTGAATCTTCGTTGTTGTACTATTTCGGCCATGTAATCCTCCATCAGATAATGTAAAATGGAACTCAAGTCGGTGAAATAGAGCGAACGAAAAGAGTTCAAAGTTACTTTAGTGATCCACAAACTAATTATTTTTCTTGTTTGCGCTTCTACTCTAGCCCGATTAAATATAATTTCTTGCACCCATATTTGCATCCGTCTTTTTACTGTTCTGTCCAGTGAGATACTTTGCGGACTCATGCTCGTGTTCGGTTTAATTATTCTCGCATATTTCCTAACCTCTCAAAACTAACATCCCTTGTTCCGACTTCACTTGGCTCCTGATATTGTCACTAGATTGTCTGCCCTGTTCTCCATTGACCCTATACTGACTGACTTCGTCCAATATCACAACTCATTTCGGACGGACATCTGTTAATGTTTGAGCCTAGGACACATTAGTCTCAGTACTGCTACTATATGTTCTCCAATTTGTTGGGCTAAGCTTCATTGCTGACCGGGCGCACCATACTAACTATCCCTGTTTTTAAATTAACACATTTGGCTTCTTTTGTGGGAGCATGTCTAACAGTGATTAATTGATACATGAAAGAAGATCTTCTGATTAAATTGCAGCTGAAACCGGTCAGACGTTTGTAGTACACTGGTTTGTTAGCTATAATTTTGCGGTCAAGTGATTTCAAAGCTTATATTGCTCACGAGTAGCAGGATTTTAGTTGCAAAGCTGATAAGCCTTTCATCCCAATAGTTCAACTCGTCAACAAGAGCTTTATGCACCCAGATGGATGCATTTTTTAGCATTTTACACCATCTACCACAAATGTGCTATAAGCATCATCAGTAATGATGAAAGTTTTACACTTTTTAAAACCTAATGATTAAAGAGTGCACAGATGGCACTTATGTAAGCAGTCCCGAATCTTTGAGTAACAACCGCACATTGATTGAACGAATTATAAGATTCTTCTTCCACTTGACGCGGTCAACCTTTGTTAAAACGCTTATTGGTCGCTCGTTTCAACAGGATAAAAGCAGAGAAACCGTGAGTTTTCCGCGGTGTCTCGGAGTGGCTAATTTGTGACACGAAATATTGGCCTCGAGGGACTTTGTGTTCCGGTACACCAAGCTAAATGGTGATGCTTTCAAACTGGATATGAAAGAGACGTGTATGTGTCGCTTTGTGTGTAAGTATATATAAGAAATGGTAGTTGATAAGATATATTAGTTGTAAATTTCACTTTCTTTAATCACACTTTCAAAAAATACAAAAAATACAATAATCAGGCAAGAGATATGTATACCCCTTATCCAAGCAATTAAGTTACTTTTACCAGTTACTCCGTGCAAGCATAACCTTTATCTGCATGAAGCAATTGCATTAACACTTATTTCCTCCATAAAACATCCGTTCACATTTATTAGTATTTACCATTTGCCTGCCTTCGATTATGCCGTGACATACAACTACACCTCTATTCATCACTTCAAAATAGCATTATCTTCTTTTTCCAACACCTTAATACCACAAAAATTAAGAATATACTATGCAGCCACAAGCTAACTTGGATGTCTCCGAGGACAATGGAAGCGAAACCCATTCCTGCCAATACAGTGTAGTGTGCAATGTTCGGGGAAAGGCCAGGTATATCCGCGAGCTGAAGTACAACAAGCACAACAACGCGATTAATCACACAATCCACGGGCAAATACGGTGGACGGGAGCCCCGGGCGGAAGAACACAGTGGGTGACGAACAGCGTGTATTCGCAGAACGGAAGTGAACTCGTACAACACGGTAAAACAGGCTCAATATAAAATATACAATCAAAGAGATAAAAAAGATAAACAGTTTATGGTTCATGACTGTCCGTTCGTGGCTTTGTTAGAGCTGGAGGTCTCGCGCAATGCATCTGGAAAATAAGAGAAAAGTGAGAATGAATAGACTGCGGTTAAAGTGAATGTGATGCCGTTACAACAGAAATTAGCCATTCCCGCGGTGTCTGCGGACCGTGTTATTACTGTAACAAAAAATTGTGTTGTTTCGGGACGTTCCGTGGTACAAATGGTACATAGCAACGTGGTTACCTAGCGACGTTGCCAAGGAGGATGAATGTGCAATAGGTGGAAGTAGCTGAGTGGTGTGTGGAGAAATGGATTGTGTGTTAATTATGATGCCATCGGAAGTGTTACCGGTAAGGGTACATATGTGTGATAGTTGTTATAATATTTCGGTGGCCATAGTGGTTTTTCTGCTACCGCTATGGCTGTGAATGATGGTGAGCTGTTCAGATCTTTGGTTATTAGGAAGCATGGAAGTGTTGAAGACATGGATGAGCTAATCGGACGTCTTCAGATTAAATCGTTGACATGTTATTCCAGCGTGGAAGGCGCAAACACTTGCTGGATGGGACGCCAACGGCTACATGCTGTACGGTTGCGTACATTTTTGACGTTCAGAATTGGGTGGCAAACAGTAAGTTAATATTAATGTAACACGGCTGCTAACGCATGTAAATGCGAATGAATCTGCAAACCGGTGATCACTGCGATATATTTCTGCCAGAGACAACACAGTGCTACGCGGTAACTATTCGTTTTGGCGTGCCATACTGATGGAGATTTTTAGTTGCAATAACGTGGAAAACAGTGGTTGAATAAAGACTTGAAACGAAATTTGACTGTTGTCAAATTTACTGTGATCCAAGATATGTTGGATCGATTAAAGCGGTTCTGGTCAAAGCGTCTTCTGCGCCTACTGGTAATTTTTCCAGTTTTTCCCAGTTTTAACCCCGTTTTTGCCTTTTTTGATGTCGTTTAACTATTGCATACGTGTTATCATCACTCTGTGTTCCACTATGTCAGCCTCGCAATGCATCGAGGCTGTTGTTCCTGATGGCTCGGATTCTGAGGTTATCGCACTTTGTGGCGGCCCAAGCTGCAATATACCAGTAACTGACGAATCTGGCGGCATGCAATGCAATGTCTGCAACCGATGGTACCATCAGTTTTGTACGGAGCTGAATACTGAGCAGTACGCAGCGCTGGCCTCTAGCGGAAGGTTGCTTTTCAGTTGTGCCAATTGCTGCAGCCGCCGGCAAGGCCGCGCAGTATTTCGTAGGAGAGACGAATCTCTTGATACCCGGCTGCGAAATGTAGAGCGTTCGTTCTGTTATCAAGAAGAAAAAGCAGACAACATCCGCTCTAAAGCCTTCCCGTGAAGTCGATGGCCCTAACAAAAGTAAGACAAAAGTAAGACATCTGCAAAAATGGCAACAGGAGTCTGTCAGCCAATTATAGGCCAGTTAGTCTGACTAGCGTCGTGGTCAAACTGCTTGAAATGCTGGTGAGAGATTCGTTGGAATGTCACCTGAATAGATTTAATCTGCTCAGCAGTGCACAACATGGATTCCGGAAGGGGTTTTCGTGTTTGACGAATTTGTTGGTTGCTCGTGAAGCTTGGGCCGAGGCAGTGGACAATGGCCACGTAGTGGATGTGCTTTTCGTAGACTTCTCGAAAGCATTTGATAAGGTACCCCACTTGAGGCTATCACATAAGCTGAGGTCCTACGGCGTATCTGGCCGCGCCCTTCACTGGGTATCTGCGTTTTTGCAGGGAAGAGAGCAGTGTGTACGTGTGGGTCGTAGCTTATCCTTTAAGCAAGCGGTCCTTAGCGGTGTCCCACAGGGCTCGGTCCTTGGACCGATGCTGTTCTCTATCTACGTAAACGATCTCCCTGGAGAGCTTGGGGTATCATCCTTATTGTTTGCTGATGACCTTAAGCTATGGAATGTTGTAAATGTTCCTGGGGGTTCTGAGGCCATACAGCGTGCACTGGACAGACTCTGGGACTGGTCTACTTTGTGGCTACTGCCCATAAATCAGGCTAAGTGTTCCGTCCTTCGTATAGGAGCAACTTTCCCGCCTTCGAGCTACGTACTCGGTGGGGTCGAACTCCCCCTTGTCTCCAACCAGATAGATCTAGGTGTCGTTCATTCCTCGTCTTTGCATTCTGGTGACAACTGGAAGAAGGCCGCTAGTAGGGGTTTCAGAATGTTATGGTTAATACGCCGTTCTTTCGGGGTCTTAACTGCCGACATATTTGTGAAGCTATTCTCAGCTTTCGTTCGGTCCCATCTGGAATACTGCGTCTAGGCTTGCGCGCCCTGCCTTGTTCGGGACAAAATGGAGCTTGAGAGGGTTTTGAGAGTAGGTACCAAATTGGTCGAGGGGTTACGGGGGCAATCGTACCCCGAGCGTCTACTTAGCTTGGGTATGTATTCAATGCACTACCGACGGCTTCGAGGAGACCTAATCCTTACTTACCGCATTTTAACAGGGAAGGTTGGGCCGGACTTGCGCTGGCTGTTTAGCCCGGCTAGGTTGCCTTGTCTTCGCGGTCATCCCATGAAGCTACACAAGCCGCGTTCTGACGGGATCAGGGCGGAAACTCGGTTATCGCGTAGAGTTATCGAGCGCTGGAACTCGCTTCCAGAAAATGTAGTCAGTGAACCTACGGTTAAGGGTTTCGAGCGTCAGTTAGACGCTCTTGGGTGGCAACACGAAACCTTTCCCTTCTCCTGACCATATCCATCTTCAAACTTTCAGTTCTTATTCTGTCATTATCTTCACTCTTTGGTGTTATCCTTCATTCTAATGACTTTCATTCCCCTTTATCTTTTCATTTACTTTCTACTTCTTTCTTAATTCACGTAACCTACACAGCGCGGACTGCTAGTGCAGGGAACGTGGGCAGTAGTTGGTTGATCAGGGTGTGTTTCGGGTGTTTCGTTTTAGATCTATCAAGAACTAACACCTTATTATTTCCTGGCTCAACGATTTGCTCAAGAAGGAACACTCAAAGGATTTTCCTATCGTTCCAGTCCATCTGAATCTGAATCTGACAATGAAGCTAAAAACATACGCTGCTGTTGCTACATCATCGGAGGGGCTAAAGACAGTTCTATCACCAGTGGTGAAGGCACCTGCTCCGAGAACAGAGAACTGCGCACTGGTGGGAAGCACCGAGTAGAGTTTGCTCTGCGTAGCTGCATCATTCGTCGTTTTTGGACATGAACTCTTTATTTATCGTTTCGCTCTCTGTACTTTGCCTCTGCAAATTGCAGGTCTAGTAGCATCTTGAATTGAGACACGGTGTTGGCTTCTACTATATGCTGAGGCAGGTCGTTCCAGACATTCACCACTCTGCGTTCAATGCAGAGTTGATGGGCGACCCGCTTCAAATCCGGACGATAAGTTTATACCGGTGTCCTCGCGTGCAGCTTGGTGCGCGCACGATGCAGGTCTGGATCTAACGATAACCTTCAGATAGTGACAAGTAATGTGCGCAGCCTAAGGATTAAGATGTGCGAGTTAGGTCTCATCTGGATATACTGGCATTCCATGAAACGCGGCCTTCTCAGGACATCACGGATGTTGAAGTACATGTATCTGGCTACGCACCTAAGGCATGCTTGGATCCGTTTTGAAAAAGGGTTGGGGGACGAAGCTTCAGAGAATACGAAAAGATTCTTCACTGATGTAAAAAGGCGCTGCTCTTCCAACATGTCAATCCCATTATTGATGCGTGATGACGGTAGTCATGCGCATACGGACCATGACAATGCCTGCGTACTCAGTGGGCAATATGCGGCAGCGTTTGTAAGGGAAATCTCTTTGACAGGCGTAGAGATGGTTTGCAGTACCCCACAGGGTTCATAACTAAATGAGCGTATTATAGCGGAGACTGCAGTTCGTAGGCTGTTACAAGGGCTGAACCCTTCTAAGGCCTCTGGGCCAGATTCAATTCACCCATAGACTGTTGCATGAGTTGGCTGCGGAACTAAGTGGACCGCTCGCTATTGTGTTTCAGAAATCGCTGGGCAGTTCCGCGTGGCCTTCCGAAAGGAGGGAAGCTGTCATCTGTACCCAGAGCGTGTACTTAGTTCGGCAATGCATTCAATGCACTACCAAAGGCTTAGAGGAGACGTAATCCAACCCTACCGTATCTTGACTGCGAAGGTTCGTCCAGATTTATCCTTCCTATTCAGTCCCCTTGAATTGTATGCTCTACGCGTTCATTCCTTGAAGGTGGACAAACCGCGGTCCGATGGGATTAGGGCAAAAATGCGGCTGTCACGCCGAGTCATCGAGCGCTGGAACATGCTTCCGGAAAGTGTGATCAGGGAATCTACAGTTAATTGGTTGGAGTGGCAACTTGCCGCTCCTGAGTGGCAACACGAAACCTCCCATTTTCCTGAGTATCTCTCATCCTCGTACTTCGATTTTCTTTTCTCTACTTTTCCTCACGTACTGCAATTATTTTCTTATTTAAGTGCACTTCCATACTCTGTACCTTCGGTTTCTCTTCCTATCCTTTGCTTGGTATGGGATATTAATAGATGCCTTTTACAACGCCTCTCTGTGCTGATTACTGGAATGATGCGTCACTACTACTTTCGGTGAATGTAACGTGCTGCCGCGTATATACTCCGTTACACCTCTGGTAAGTGCATTGCTTGTTCACCTTTTGTCTTTCAGAACCGCTGTCCATCCCTGGAGCTTACTTCAGTAATCAGCCACTGCTGGTATGCTTCCAATTTACATGTGCCACTGCCGAAATACTTCTTCGGACGTCAGGTTGGTTTACTAATCTGTAACACGTGGTTTCATAACCGGCGCATATCCTCATGGCATGCACCACTACTCTGACTGTCTCTTCGTCTCCGGAGTAATGCACAAATACATGGGTATTTTCACCACGGTGTATTTCACCACATGTTTCCATGTCACATTTCTTTTTAACAACATTACATCATTATACTGCCTCACGTGCGCTTTTATCGAATGTCCGGTTCATATTCATTTCGTATTGTCGACCTGGCCTCTGATGAGCCTTCGGAAACCATTTCTCAGTGTTCACCCTTGGTGGGTTCAGAGCTAGATACACGCTCACTCACCTAGCGGTGAATATTTCTGAATGGTCCAAACGTCCGTCACGTTCCTAACAGCTGTTTCGCCTATGTACCGAACCATTAACGTACACCGCGGCTTCTCACCTTTAACGTTAAGCTGTATGGTTGTTTCCGTCGCGTATAGCCTTATTATTTCCGTCTTCTGATGGCTTTTTCACACGACGGTATGTCAACCGCTGTGAGGAATGCGAATGAAGTTCCCACTGGGTTCAGGAAGACGCAGCGTGGGTTACAACTTCTTGCGCATATTTCTTTGGTTTCCGTAATTCACTTAGCACGGGTTTCTTCCTTCGAATAAACGCAACCAGTAGGCCAAGTTCTTCTTCGCAGCGCGGTTCTATGCGGTTTTAGCGGAATTCCCCGGAGGATCCAGTGCTTATTAAGTGCATATGCAGCGTCAGGGAGTCGTGTTGTCAGCTTTCCTTCGCAAACTTTCTTACTTCCTTCATAATTAAGCTACGAAATGGCAAAATGTCAACCCTTGTCTGTTAGTGATAAACCTATTGCTGATCCGTCTCCTATGGGATCTATATCATTCCGGTGTACTGATAAAGCCTGCGATGCAGGTGCCATGGTAGGGAGCAATTTCCATTCCCGGATAACGTGTCTCCATGCCGCCAATAACGGACACACGCGTTAGTTAATTTTAGGAGGGCGCTGAGCAACACTGAGGCGGATGCATTCTTTCCGTTATATAAAGCAGCGGTTCAGCCACATATGCAGTGTCGCGGTCAGGCCTCGTCACCATACCTCCGCAGTGACATCATGTGTATAGAACAGATTCCGAAACTTGCCACCACGATGATGGAACGCCAACGATGGAAGTTGTACGAATATCGTCTAAGGATGAGAACATCAGGAACCGTAAATGCAAAACTGCAATCGGTTTCCATAACCTTCCTAGCTATGGCAGCGGCGCCAAATCACTGTCACCTGTACGGTTACGGAGCACAAGTCGTTAGTAAATGCTACGCGAACCAATAAGGCGGATTTCATACCCATTATATAACTCACACGGGTCTCCTGGTACCCGTGTTGTCACCTTCCTCTTATAAACCATTTCATTGTATCCATATGCCTGTATTCCCGATCTAGCACACCATCTCATCAAATTATTCACGTGCGCACCGTTGCTAGTCATCGACATCAATCTGCCATTACACTTAATGCGTCTTTGCATTTCAGGTACCTGTTGAGGCGATTCCACAGTCATGGTCCCCCACGTGTTTCACGGATCCACAAACCATTTCTCAGTGCTCTCGATTCGTGGGTAACGAGCCATGAAGCAGCTCACCCATGAGGTCGGGAATATTTGTGAATGGTTTAAACATCCGATGTCTGCAGTGTCGCCGATACCCTTCGTGCCACAGTGCATACATCGAAGTCAACGAAACTCCTTGCAATACCACAGGTTAGTAACCTTTCGTGAACATGCCATTTCCACCTGTGGCGTGCTTAGATTACCTCACCAACCTTTACCGTTTATCACCGCCACACTATGCGGCGCATAAGTTTATTTCAACCAACTAATTTACGCGTACTCATCTCTCTGCATAGTATATGCCATGCCGTTCATGAATGATGCCTCTGGTCGGCACCAGCAATTATAATCACAAGGACGGGGTAATGCAGTCAAATGGACTGCTGACTTTTTAACCGATGGGTAGATTGCTTGTTTTTTGGAAGCAATCATGATGCATGGTAATAGAGATCATAGTACACGTCGTTGTTCAGTACCATGTTAAGAGGCGCCCGGTGTTCTCCCAGTTGCCTTGACGCACCCTTAAGTTCCATAACTGACAATCAGCGCGATAGCCCACACGTACAGCAGTAGCTATGTGATTATACCGTGGCACATCGTCACAGGTACCGTTGGTGGTAATTCTTTGCATATGTACAGGTATACGTACATGCATGTAAGAAATAAAGATCTGTACATATAGATATTTAAGCTTATATATATATATATATTCGTATGTATATACATCTACATTTGCATCAATATGCGTATACACATACATAACGTTATCTATTTAATCAGATATATTTACCCTCATCTACATAAGTAACATACCTGTAAACGAGTGCCTCGCCTCCTCGAGAACAGAAGCTTCATTTGCTTATTATCAGGCGGTACACACACACATATATATATATATATATATATATATATATAGGTATATAGGTATAGTTATATATATAGGTATATATATATATATACCTATATATATATATATATATATATATATATATACATGTGTGTGTGTACCGCCTGATAATAAGCAAATGAAGCTTCTGTCCTCCAGGAGGCGAGGCACTCGTTTACAGGTATGTTACTTATGTAGATGAGGGTAAATATATCTGATTAAATAGATAACGTTATGTATGTGTATACGCATATTGATGCAAATGTAGATGTATATACATACGTATATATATATGTATATATATATATATATATATATATAGAGAGAGAGAGAGAGGTATACATATATATAGGTATATATAGAGGTATATATATATAGGTATACCGGTATATATATAGAATTACAATTATAAATATATATATATATATACATCCATACACAGATACGTTGAACATTAACGCAGCTGCTTGCAAATTTATTTACGTAAATAGGCATATGTGTGTAAATACCCCCATTTGCATTTCAGAATCACGCGTACAATCACCCCAGTTTATACGCGGTTAACAGATTTATCTCGCAATATGAACATGTTCCACATGACCCTTACTTGCGTAACACTTAGCAACATACTCAAACTAACAACAAACCGTTCGCACAGTTACGTATTCTCTTTCACCGATAACAATAATTAATCCCTATCACCTCATGATCATTTACCAGTACCCGTTTACAGACTAGGCATTACGGTAACATAATATAGCCGTTACCCTACATTCCGTATTAACTTCGGTTATTTCATTCCGTATTTCCTCAACTAAGCACATAGAGATGCCCTCGTCATCCACGTTACTCCTTTCGCTCTTCTTACCATTTACAAATTCACATTGACTTACAGGTTACCTTCAAGACATCCAAAGTAAGTTTCAAACCTATTAATTACACATTTCCCATCATTAGGAATAAACTTCCTACATGTCTTGCTTTAGAATCTCGCATTTCATATCTTCCGTGAGCATTGTTAGTGCGACTAAAATTCCGTGCTCCTTTCTCAACCTTATATCTACACCATTGTTAAAAGTGATTCCTGTTTACAGTACACGGTTAGTTGCGGTTTCAATAAATGTAACATTTTAATGCGTTACATTATCAGAAATACTGGCATATCTGTTGACCGCATTTTCTGCACATTCCCATCTGTTGATTTTCCGCCACCATCTCGGCCTTCCTTAGTTCAGTAACTTTACCTCAGTAAAATGTTTACACATTATATCCTATGTAGTACTACTAAACGATTTATATTAATTTATTCTACCTATCCATAGCATTATGAGGGCAATTCATTCACGCCGCAAAATGGGTGTACCAATTGGCACCACAGAAATTCAAATTTAACCGCGTTAGTGCAAACAGAGGTTCCCTGAAAG
>OX104068.1:101322374-101370156 GCA_944474145.2 Dicrocoelium dendriticum | reverse complement strand
TGGGGACGTGGTCGCTACTGGCCACCCCATGTCCCGGGCTAAACCGGTGCGAGACGACGGGGGACCTGCACGCCTACACCCGTGGTGGCCGGTCCGCTCCCCACCCGTTTTTGTTGGGGGGGGGGTTGTTGAAGAGAGATTCCTCACATGACCTGCTCCGAGTCTTCGAACCATGCTCGGCGACACTTGTCCGTGAGCGTCTATTGTTTCATTTTCATATATTGTGGACATTCGCCCACATTCATATTCGCATGGCATAACATACAAACTGCTATCTATTGGCATGTCAATACTGACTTCGTTTTGTGTAGCATGAAATTCCCCCCTCTTTTTCATGTAACTGGCGGTCAGTGTTACTTTGCGCCGAAGAAGCTGCTTATGCCATGCGGCTGCAATTCAGACCTCACTTCGCGCGCTTTACTAGCTTCATATGACCTGTCCTGTCATGTATTTGCTCCTTGTTATCCGACTTCTGTGGTCGTTACTTTGGTTATTTTCATAAACCTTCACTATGGTGCTTAGGATAGTTTCTCCTACACTGCTGTGTGCCTTAGTTTCTCCAAGGTGCTGTCAATCTGCCGCCCGTATGGCACTGATTGCGCCTAGGGCCCCCTAGGCGAGAGGTTCCACTGTCATCAGTTCTTGTGCAAAGGGGCTTTGATGATCAGACCGAAGTCCCACTCCATGTGAGAAGGGTGGCATGTAGTCACCCCAAGTGGGGGGTTTCCAAGGCAGCGGGTAGCTCGTTCTCCGAATCCCTGCAAACTATCGTCCAGTGACTCTCCTCCCTGTGCTCGCGAAGGTGATGGAAGCAGTCGTCGCTGAGGCTTTAATGGACTACCTAGAAAAATGCAACATTTTGGTACCGGAACAGCATGGCTTCCGTCAACACCGGTCATGCACTACCAACCTACTTATTGCACGAGGTAGTTGGACGGAAGTGGCCGATGATGGGGTCGGAGTCGACGTCATCTATCTGGACTTCTCCAAAGCTTTCGACCGCCTTGATCACCGCATCCTACTTCAAAGACTACAGAGTTACGGAATCGGTGATCCTGTACTTGGTTGGATTGGCAACTTCCTTTACCAACGAAAGCTTCAAGTACGTGTTAGGGGATCACTTTCTAACCCAATTGAGGTGGAATGTGGTGTCCCACAAGGCTCAGTGCTGGGACCGCGTTTATTCCTGGTGTTTATCAACGACCTGGCAAGGGTCATCTCCTCAAATTTCCTGCTTTTCGCCGATGACGTCAAGATATGGCGGGCGATTAGTAACAAGCCAGATCAGGATCTGCTCCAACATGACTTAGATTGCATTTACGAATGGTCAAAGAGGAACAAGCTTCAATTGAACATAGCTAAGTGCAAAGTGATGCATCTGCGTCACCAGCCGGTGAGCGCTTACAAGATTGGAGACCACACTTGGCGAAGGTTTCTCAGGAGCGTGACCTGGGTGTATTGGTGCAGGAAGATCTCGGGTGTTCAAAACAAGCAGAGAAGGCGACGAGAACCGGAAATCAACACTTCGGCCTTCTTCGCAGAGCCTTCGGTCGGTTTGAACCCTCAATATTTCCCCAAATGCTTAACGCCTACGTGCGACCTCACGTGGAATATGCTATTCAGGTGTGGCAGCCGTGGCAGAAACAGGATCTCGTTGCTCTCGAGACTCCTCAACGAAGGGCAACCAAGAATGTCAGGGGCCTCTTTCATCTGCCCTATCAGCTTAGACTGAAATCTCTAAGAATCTACAGCAGTCGATATCGGCTTTTGCGGGGGGTTCTCATTGTGGTTTTCCAGTTTCTGAAGAACCCATACCACATTTGTCGTCCCGCTCGCTGGATTGGAATCACACCATATAAGAGGTAACCCGCTGAACTCGGACATTCAGTACGGCGTGAAGCCGCATTATATAGGTCGCCGCCGCGGGGCCAGACGGGAACGCAGCCCGTTAATGGCCCGGCGCGGCGGGCCATCTGGCATACTAGGTAATAAATCGGACGGATGCAGTGCGCACGGACATTGCACGTGGATGCGTTGGGAGCAAGGGGGCGAACAATAGCAAATATAAAATTGTAGGGATGGCCAATCGCCTACCATAGGGATGTTGTGATGTACGTTTAGTACGCGAGCAGCGCCGAGTGGTCCGACTTGTCTAGCGGGTGGCCAAAACAACGCTTTGCCTGTATCTGGCATACTTGTGCACATAATTTTGCCTCCCACGGGACGTGTGATGCGCGCTGAGGGGTTCACGATTATATCCAAGGGCCCGCGGGTGGCTAGGTCAGGGGGCTCAGCATTACAACAGGTGAGCGGGGTGTCAAGTATTACACGACTTATGCCCTCGTTGTGGAAACCTGTACCCTATCTGGCGGCAGTATGGGACCCTGTGCATTGTTATTGCGGTTTCTTGATCGGTCCGTCGGCGTGCGGATTCACATGCGGGACGGCCTTCAGTCTAATGGTGTCTTTCATTATTATGGCTCAGAGGAATATGGCTGCGATTTGGAGTGGCTTCTTTCTTTCAGTTCACACTTTATACGTTTCCGGGGCGCACACATGGGTCTGGGTTTAGTTGGTCTTTGTTGTGTTGTTTATAGTCGGCGTCGCTCATAATTGGTGTGGCATCAGTTGTTTTCTGGGAACCGTTAATGATGCATTCATTATTGTCGGCCCACGACAGTGAGCGGTCTTATGAGTGTGACACGCGCGGGAGGGGTTTAAGAGCCTCAGCCACGATCGGTGGTACGGCAGGTGTTATATTATTACAATTGGCCACGGTATATCGGCAGCTTCTGAATTGCATTAACGGTCGTGTGTTGCCATCCTGTATGCGGCCATTATTGCGTAGCGCTCTGGGGTGGCGCCAACCTTCCGTTTGGATGCATTCCGTGTTTCACTACTATACACGATTATTGGTAGGATTCGGAACTGGTATATTCTCGTAGTGGATCGGTTCAACTATTCGGCGATGATCGGTCATTAACATTTTAGGCATACGTTTTTTTAACTAGACCCCCTTCAGGTGCCGTGTCTATTCTGGTCTTGGTGGCGGGGACGTCTATTGTCGATGCTCTTCTCACGGTGTCTGGCTTCTAGACAAGTCATATCTGGTTCGTTTCGTTGAGTAGTTCGTCGGTTACTTTGTTCTTATCTACGGGGGGGTCCATGTATTTTTTGGGCGGGGTAAGACGCTGTTGCTGGGTAGTTTTGGTGTGCTCGCTGAACTCTGGCTATGTTTGGCGTTGCACATTCCTTTTGGCTTCTTCCTACTCAACCCGTGGGGTATATCTTAGTACCAGGTGCGCCGTTTTTGTAGAAGTGCGTAGGCCATGTACGCGATGCCTCAGTGAGAGCGGGAGTGATAGCGATCGGTCTTGCTCCGTCTACGCTGATCTTGCGATTGTTCAACGTTGATTTGGCATTGCATCTGTTGATTGACACTCATTGTGTGGCTCGTGCGCGGGCCGATTCGGGGGTTGGGTCACGGACGTTGGTCCTCACATTGTTCTACCGTCGGGGTGAGCCGTCAGTGGGGTTTGATTATTCCTAGGATTTCGGTTGTGCGTATCTTCCAGGTGCGGTGCTTTTTTGTAGCCTCTATGGAAATAGACCGGTCACGGTCTCTTATCAAATTGTCTGTAGATTGCAAGGATTCCATGTACACGCTATAGCCGTGCCTCGTATGTTCCACGCGGCTAGATTGGTTATCGTGTTTCTCGGTCTATTTGGTGTGGACACTCAATTAGATCTTCTGGCATGGTATTAATGTGATTGCGGGG
The DNA here is from genome assembly GCA_944474145.2 of Dicrocoelium dendriticum. Classification (NCBI taxonomy): domain Eukaryota; kingdom Metazoa; phylum Platyhelminthes; class Trematoda; order Plagiorchiida; family Dicrocoeliidae; genus Dicrocoelium; species Dicrocoelium dendriticum. The sequence continues at coordinate 101,366,377 of OX104068.1, read as the reverse complement.
CGTGGCAGTACGTATGTACCACTCATGGGCCGTCGGGCCTGGGTGACCACGGGGGGGGGTCCTGGGGCACAGGAATGGGATTACCGGTCGGTAGCTTGGGGCGCTGAGGCTGTGACTGTCAATTTTGGGTGTTGTAGGTATTTCTGGGATGACGTCGCCACTCTGTGGGACTTTGGTCTTTCGGGAGGGTTTCGCACTAGACAGTGCTGTGTTTCTAGTTGGTTTCGGGGACGTGACTCTTGGTTTCATTGAGGTGTAGCATTGTCTCGTCCGGTAGTGCTGACCACGTTATTGATGGTATGTATTAGACGCTACCCGTTACTCATGTTGTTGTCACGTCTGTAGTTGTAGCTTTCTGCACTGTTCGGTGTCGGAGTTTGTTGGGGGTGTCCAACACGTCTGGGGTGATTTGTCCCGGGTGATGTGGGTGCGCATAACATGGCACACGGCGCTTGCCGAGGGCACTTGAGGCACATGTGGGGCGGAAGCCATTCTGAAAGGCGTGGTCGTATGCAGTGTGTGATGTGGGTCTGGGGATGGTTGCCTGTGGCACGTCTTTTTAGTGGGTGATGTGGGGGCAGGTCTTCATTGCGTTTCCATGTAAGGTGGTAAAGGTGCGGCACAGTGGGGATGGGGACCTGTACTATGTTAAGTTGGGTTTGGGTGGTGGTTTGTGGTTGGTATTCGGTGTTATATTGAGTGCACTGTTATGTGTGTCACGTGGTACTCATGGGTTTAGGGGGGAGGGGAAGTCTCGGTGGCTTGGGGTTCTTATGTTTTCGTTTTGGCCGTTATCAGGTGCCTGTTGGGCTGGGGTATTTATCGTTTTTTTGTTATTCGACCTTGTATTGCCTTGAACAGCTTTTGCAATAAGTCTTGTTATTTGGGCGATACTGGGCGCTTCTTTCAGTGCTGGTCATATCTTGCCCTTGCACACTTTACTCTTTAACATTTAGCTGGCTGGCGTGTGGTCCTCATGGGTTCCCCATTTGTGGCCCGCAGGGTTGGCGCTCCCGTGCCGATTTGCTTGACGGGTGAACAGCGAACTAATTTCACCATGGTTTATCTTACAAGTTCATGACCAATCGTGGTGGAGGCTATGGACGGTGTTCGGTTATCTCGTACAACACATGAGGTTGTCTTCCTCTTTCATTAACTACGAGATGGTTGTTTTGTGGTTTGGTCTGCCGTGTTTGGAGGCGTTGTTCTGAGAACGGCTTTGTCGTGTATGGACTTTGGTGTGTGGTGCTTCACATCTTGCATCACTTTGCCTAATTGGTAACGATGGGGTTCCTGGCAAGGTGACGTATTTAGAATTCGCTATGGGGGCGCGGTCTTCGTGTACCTTTTGGCTATGAGGATGGACTTATCCATGGCGTGAGGGGCTGGCAGCGCATTCTGTGATTTCCTTGTGGTCATGCCTGGGGGGGGCTATGGCTCCGCCAGAGGGCTATCAGCTGCTATTGTGATCCATATTGGTTAGAGTCAAGGTTTTTTCTGCTCATCACTTGTCCTCCTGGTGTGGCGCGCCTCTGGTGGAGTTTGGCGCACTTATTTGCGTATCTAACCGGGAGTCTATTGTAGACCATCGCCATACACGCGGCGTTGCCAGGTCTGGGTTTTGATACCAATAGGCTGTGGTTGTGACATACCCACGATTCAGTCTTCTGGCCTTGGTCCTGGTAAATTAACACCATGACAGATATCTAGACAACGCAATATCAAGAAGTGTTCGTCATATTCATATTTCTTGATGCGATGGTTCTGCTGCGGCTTTTGTTTACGTTGCCCTTGCTTGAGGCTTCGTAGCAGGGTGGTGATGTGGCTGTGGTTGATATGCTGAACTGCGAGCCTATTGGTAATGTGTTACCCGCAGGGTAGCGGGGTCATCACGGCAGCCCGGCCACGTTCCCCGCACTCGATTATACGGCGGTGGCCCCCCTGTGGGATAACCGCCGAAGTCTTGGCCCTCCATCCACCACCTTGTTTCAGAAAGCCGCCAGTGTTACAGCCTGCCACCTTACAGCTATACCCTGTGCTAGTGGGAGCGTCCTCTGCTTGTCTCTATCTCGACAAAACCGTCCAATATCAGGCAGGTCAAACCCAGTTCATCTGCTAGCATCTGGGGCCCGCGATCCTCTTTCAGATTGGTATGCCTCAATGTACGCACCTTGCTACAGATCGGTCAACAGGCAGCAGTTGCCCGAACATTGGTGACCCACTCGATCGATGTCTGCTGCTTATCGGAGACTCGCCTGCTAGACTCGAGCTCAATGCTCGCTCTGCGATCCCCTTCAGGTGACGCAAGCAGTATTTTCTCATTGCGCCTATTCGATGATGATGCAGCTTCGAGCACCGGCCAAGCCCGTGTTGGTATTGCCCTGAGTCTCCATGCCGAAGCTGCTCTGGTTGATTGGATCCTAATCAGTAGCTGGATGCGTGCAGTCCGATTGGCTGGCTCGTTTAAAGCTTCGAAGTCGCGTGGGACTAACAGGTGTCTATTCGTCATCGCTGCCTACGCGCCCACAAACACCAGCGATGATTCGGTAAAAGACGACTTCTACTACCAACTGAACGAGCTCCTTCGCCACAGAAGGTGCTCGGACACTGTTGTGCTGGTTGGGCATCTGAACACTCAAATTGGAAAGCTATCCACGGATGAACTGCATCTGGGCAGCCAACATGGCGTAGGCTCCTGTAGTGATAACTGTGGGCCGTTACTTTATTTGTGTGAAGATGTTCGCTTATTTCTTACGAGCACTAATTTCCGACAGAGCACCCGCCGGAGGGTGACTTGGTGCCCACCAGCCCCACACCAGCTGTGGACGCAAATCGGTCACATTGCGATAAATTACCGCTGGAAATGCTGCGACCAGGACTGTCGCTCGCTTTGGAGCACATGTGTGGACACCGACCATGCACTTGTGTGTGCTGACAAGTGGAGGCGTTTTGGCGGACGCCCACAACGACACTGTGAGCGCATTGACACAGGCCAATTGATGAAGCCAGCTGTTCTGAATGCTTATCAAACTACGCTGACATGCGAGTTGAGCAAGCGCTCACTGGATGCAATTGAAGCTCCCTGCTCTCATATTCACCAGACCTTACTAGCAGCAGGCAAATCCTCATGTGGTAAGTTCTATTGCCAACATGGCCATTGGATCCCTTCGTATTTACTAGAATTTATCAATGCTCGCCAGCATATTCCGGTTAGAAGCGAACACATTGAGACCCGTAGAAAACTCTGGGCAAAACTCCGTGCTAGCCTGAAAAGAGAACGCGAATCCCGGTGGTCTCATCTTGCATCAGAGAGGAAACTGGCCACTACCCTTGGTAACCATCGTAAGTTATTTCGCCTGATACAAGAATCGGACAGCAGAAGACCTGTTGTGGATGCAACTATACGTGATGAGAGTGGACTGCCTATCCACAACTTTCAAACGCTTGGAGCATTGGGCTGATCACATTAAAAAGGCAATTTAATCGGTCGGAATTGTCAGATTTCTCGCCGGCCACTGATCGCCTTGCTCCGTAGCCGTCACTTTGGATCCGCCATATCGCTCAGAACTCGAACATTATATTGAATAGTTGGAGTTAAATAAAGCCGAGGGATCAGCTAATCATCGTCCAGCCCTCATCAAAATCCAGGGCCCTGATCTTGTGGGTGGTTTATAAGAATTACCAGTGAAACTATGGGAGCAGGAAACTGTGCCAATCAACTGGAGCCGCTCCGTCATAGTCCCAAGTTTCAAGGGAGGCTCAAGCTCGGAATGCGGCAACCATAGAGGAATCAGTCTGCTCTCTATCGTCTCTATATTGCATGCCTTTGTCATCCCTCGCAAACTGAATGGCACTCGTGAAAACCAGATTCGTGAGGAGTAAACCGAGTTTCGTCAAACTCGTGACTGCATTGACCACATCTTCACTTTGCGCCAGTTGCTGCAGCACCGTCACATATATTGGCGGCCCACCGTTATCGTGTTACTCGATGTCAAAGGTGCATGTGAATCGGTCAATAGATGTGCCCCATGGGATTGTCTAATCAGGTAAAGTGTGCCCTAGTTATATGTAAATATTATCCGAGCATTATATGCGCATAGTTCGGGTATAGTGACGGCTTACGGCCAGCTGCGACGCCCTTCAGTATCTTCAGCGGTGCGAAACAAGGCTGCCTGCTTTCACCTTTCTTCTTCAATGCTATTGACGAAGTCATGGAAATCGCGTACACATGATACGGCTTAGAAGGTGTGGAGCTGTTCTCAGGAGAAAGACTTCTTGATTTGGAGTATGCTGATGATATTTCCCTCATCTGGGACAGGTCACAAGCGGCTCTGGACAGATCAGCACTGCCTGTCAGTCATTTCGAGCTTAGCTTCGCACCAACGAAGAGCAAACCTTTTCTCCAAGATTAACCTGGACCGCCGCTTGCGCTGGCCCTTGGTGGGGACCAGCTAGAACTCGTCCAAATATTTAACTACCTAAGAATTTCTATCAGTATCCGTGGGATAAATGATGAGATCACGAACCGTATAACAAAAGCTCGAGGCGCTTTTGCTAACCTTCGCCACTTATGGTGCCGGTGTCACTTCACTCTCGCCCTGAAGGGTAGAGTGTACAATGCAGCGGTATGTTCGACCCTACTGTATGGTTGTGAAACCTGGCCCCTTAAATCATCGGACATAAAGAGGCTAGTTACGTTCGACCACAGGTGCCTTCGCAATTTAGCTCACATCTGGTGGGAACACCGCGTGAGCAACAATCCTGTTCGATGCCTTATGTACGGCACGCGAAAAGGAAACGAACCGCTCAGCACCGTTATTACACGCACTGGGCTCCGATGGCTCGGCCATGTGCTACACATGCCAACCCACCGACTCCCGCGACGTGCGTTGTTTGCTCGCCGGGGTGTGGATGGAAGAAGAGGAGGAGTGGCCAAGCGATGATTTGGTCGAGAGGAAGGAAGTCCCTCACTTCTGAGCTGATCTCGGTTGGAGCGTCTCGGCTCCCTGGTTGGCGTTCGAAAGACGATGAACACGCTTGTCTGGATACACTTGCGACATGGCTAGGAGCCGACCTCAGTGGCGTTCGTGCTGTGAGTTTCTTTGTTCTACCCCATCCCTCTTAGCCCCCCCCCTCCAACCACGAGCGCATTACTTTGCTTTATATAATTTTGCACAGTAGTCTTTTTTGCTGCATAGTTACCGACTGGTAGCTTACACGAACGATGCCCATCCGTTATCGGTAGCTCAGCTGACTTGCATCTGTTGCATTTCCCTCTTTTTTTCTTTTAGGTATTGCTGCACAGTAGCTGAAGTGTTTCCTACCCCTAGCCAACCTGTATAATGATGACGACCTTTGGCAGTCCATAGAACCTTGCAAGCTTTGTACCTGCAGGTTTTATCTTCCATCGCTCCTGCTTGATAATCCCACTAATTGCTTGTAGTTTCTTCAATGCCGTGTTGATTCGAGTAACCAGTTTCGTTAATTCGTGTATTATGCCCATTGATACATTAGAAGAAGAGGAGTTACTGTGAAGAGATCTCTTTTCGATTATTCTCTTCAGGCATTTATAGTTATGAAAAAGCTTGATATAACACGATAAGCTATCTAAAGCTGCAGTAGTGAAAGGTTAGGTCACAGTTCAACGGAGGGTCAACGAGCCAATCGATAGCTCAGTGAATGCAATCAGGTGGTAAACATCACGCGCTTTCACACCCCAAACACTGAAAGGCAAATATAACAAGAAGGAAATGATTGGTTTGGCGTCAAAACTCACAGTTTGTCCTAGGCCAAAGGTAGGTACGGACAGCGTTAATCTTTCCGGCCAACACAGCGTGAGCGCTTGTACAAGCGTTCTCTGGTTGCATAACCGGTTGCAGCAGCGTGATAGCCATTGCTTCCGAAGTAGCCAAAAGGCGTCTCCTGAGTCCTGTTGGGTTGCGTTTAGATACGGCGAAAAGAAGTTTGAAAGCATCATCGGTTCGAACATGGTGTCTCGTACTAATCAGATGTGCAAAGACGGCGCTATGGGCATTCTTAACTGTACAGTGCCGTCAAGTGGCACGTATCTACCTTTGACCAGGACTAACTATGAGCTTTGATGCCAAACCAATCATTTTTTTCTTCTTATGTTTGCCTTTTAGTGTTTGGAGTGTGAAAGCGCGTGACTTTCACCATCTGATTGAATTCACTGAGCTATCGACTGGCTCGTTGACCTTCCGCTTAACTGACCTAACCACTCACTAAATAATCTGGTGTATCCATTATTACTTCCATGCGTCCCTTGTCTGCTGGTAGACTTACAACATTGTCTTCCTTTTGTAGACTTCTTCCCGTTCTTCATTTGCAAGAGAAAGCACGACCTTGCTGCGATTTATCACAGGGACGACCGTTTGACAAATTTGCCGCCGCGTTTCTTCCGACAGTCCGTTTGTGTTCAAAACTTGTTACAGACTAGTCAAGTAATCCTTATATGATGCATCTTTTGCGTTAAAGTTTAATCCTTTGATCAGTTTGTTCTCCTCCGTTGTGCTGACTTGACGTCTAGACAACTAACGCTGCGTTAGTATAATGTTAAACAAAAGTCAATGTTAGCGAACATATGTTTTCGATAATTCTTCATCAGGCTCGTACAAATATCTACCAGTTGTATCGATTAGACAGACTGCTGTGGTCACTATAACACAGAGTAAAATCAAGTTAAGGTATCAGCTATCGCTATTGATCAAATCGCTGTCGGAACGTTCACTCGATCCAACTGATTAAATTCACTGTTCGATCTGGTCAGGGCAGTTGAAAGGCCTGAATAAACCGCTTCTGAGTGCACAAGTTTGTTTTGTACAACTGGGTTGTTATAGCTTCAGCGGCTTCTAGCATCCGTCTGCGCATATGTGTCGTTCGATTATCCAGCGCCCAGTAGATAATATGGAATACTTAGGCTGACCTAGGGTTGTGCCCTGTTACCGCGAGCTTCGCAGCAATGGCGGAGTTACATACCCTATTGCATCCGGGCACTAACCATGCCAAACGGTGTTCTTTCATTCACTTGGATAGACACCTAGTCCTAAGACCAATAAATCCTGCTCCACAGAACAGGTAAATGAATAGATGCATATGAAGTTGTCGTGGACCGGTCTACTATCCTTGAGGCTAAGCTTCACCATCGGTGGGCTGCGAAAATAGATATGTAATTTTGCTGCTGCGTACGTCCGTCTGAGCTCCTGTGATAGACGGCGATTAAGCATTTCGGCAGCGCTTTTCTTTTGTAAAGGAGTTGTAAGAAAAGTGCTTTTCTTTTGGCCGTTAAGACTACCTCCGCTTCTCCACGCGAAGTTTATGTTGTGACCTGGATAACCATTTTCTTACAGCAACGAGCCTAATCGCTGTAGTTCACCTGCAAGTGTATCGTGCGAGCAGATAATTTTTGCTCTACTGACTAGATTATGAATTAAATTCCTGTTCAGCCGCAGTGGCACAAAGCTGTGGAAGCTGGTGTATTGGCCGCACCACGAGCTTTTTCTATATACGTGGCGCTGTAATATCTCACAATCGAGTCTCTTTAAGTTCACGTTCAGAAAGTGAAAACAGCCATTTTCCTCTACCTCCGCAGTAAAAGGCATCGCCTTATGGGTTCGGTTAAAAGTGTTGGTAATATCTTCAATATTCTGAGAGGACTGAAACATCACAAATATGCCATCTACATAACGGGGGTAGAGGTTAAAACTTGAGTTGGTTGATTTTGGACTCCCTTGTTCAAGCATGCCCATGAAGATATCAGCGAGTACTAACTCAATTGAGGAGACCATCGCCACTTCATCTCGCTGTAGGTAAATCTCCCCGTTAAATAAAAATTGAACGTTAAATGTGCATACAAACAACAATTCTTTCAAGGCCACGATGAGTATGATGATGTTCATCCCGCTCCCGTCAACAGATTTGCAGACGTAATTTATTAGCTCATATGTCGGTACAGTTGTGTAATATTAAGCAGCTAGCAACCCGGTCAGTAATATGCCCAAATATCAATGTCTTGATCGATACATGCACGGATTAGGCTTTTTGTAGTGAGCAGACGTCTGCAAGCGATGTGTTTTGTCAACCGCTTGCTCAACTCTTTGCAGACCAACGTTCCTTGGAAGGATCACCGTTTAACTTTCTCTTCTATGCACACTCCTGATGGTGAGTGCAGCTCCTAATGGACCAAACAAAACGCAGTTGTTTAAAACAGAGGTTGTTATTGGGCTTACCCCCCTAGGATATCAGCGGTACTGAGACCAATTCGGGTCAGGAAGGCCATTCAACATATCTGCATCTAAAAAGCCCGGCGCTCAGACTAAGAAAATGCGAACATGGGAAAATGTAAATATTTACTAAGGGATGTTTGTTAAATACAGCTTGTGACTGAAGGGCAACTATGTTTGGAATAGGGCTGACTTCATCTCAAACCGCTGAATTATGGATATTTTGAGAAGTACGAAGTGATGCATAAAGATCCGGGTGCTTCACACATGGCCGGCGGCACCCGGTTCCGGATTTGCCTATCAATGCAGACTCCACAGGACACCTAGGGGAGGCCTGCGCCTACAGAGAGACCATGGTTGGCTTGCGCTGAAATGCCCACAGCTCCATCCACACACTCCATATTCAATGTAAACCCAAAGAAAAAAGTCCGTGAGGAATGTGGATGGGGGCCACTTTTCATCAACGGAGCTGGCCCACATGCCTTCACAGGCAAACACAAGCACGCTGGATTTGGGAAATCAAGCTCACACAAGGCGGTGGCGGGACCGTAATTTGCTCCACACTGAGTGCATGGAACCGCTGGTCGAGCCCAGCACGGCCACGGAGACCGTGCACCCCGTCCCCTCCAGCAACGACCAAATGCCTCCTAGAGCCAGTATGTACAAGGAAGTGGGTAATAAGCAGGTACGCACCTTGTCAACGTATATAGCAAGTGCAGCCATCCCGGGGATATCAAGCAACAGCCAAGCACTTGAAATAACATTATCAAATAAAGTATAGCTGTTCAATCATACGACAATGTAGACATAACTCTTCTCTAAATTAGCAGTGAATCCGCGCTAAGTACACAATGTCCAGAAGTTACTCAAAAAAGTTACAAGCGCAATACATTTAACGAAGGTAAGCGCAAGTAGCGTAAGGAATGTGTGTAAGTTAATAGAAGATTATTCGGGTAGGCCTAACAAACCAATTAAAGTGGAATGAACTTTATCCAGCTTAAAAAGGCCTACTTTAACTGTAACTTTGTTTAGCCTAATCGTGGTGAGGCAGCATCGTGAATGCAACATCAACCTCAGCATGGGTCACTCTTCAGACATATATATATATATATATATATATATATACATTCAAAGTTGCCAATTCTCCTAACAATTCCTATCAGATTGTGAAGAACATTAGTGCTTATTCTAAACTAAGTGTTCAGTTTGCATCCGTACGTAAGTAAGAAAATCATGAGTTCTTGACATCTCCCTCCTCTTGCCAAACATGTCTATCTTGCATTCTCAATTTGTCCACAATACAAACAAACAAAGAAAACAGTTTGTCGTACTTCGACCTAAAGTTGGTCCAAACTCGAAGACTGATAATTACAGACCAACGCACAACATGTTCTTAGTCTCCGTTGTACGGAAACGGCTATACAGGTCTATGACTCTCTTGCCATTGTTTGTGACTGATAAAAACTACAGCTTGCTTCCATAGATTTATGAGCTTACCTAGCTCGCCAATTACACAAACCGCACTACATTTCGGACTAGGTTGAATTCTGTCATGACACTAGTTTATTATTCTGAGACACGTAAAAAGCACTCGGCCGTAGGCCTGACATGTTGTTAATGAGACAGATGGACTCATTCGCAACCTGGGGCACTATCTCATGCTGCCTTGTAACATACCCGAGTTATGGACATTACGGCTTCGGTTGTCATCCTTAATGGCGTCATCCAGGCAACCGACTCCGGTCATCTGCTTCCCCTTCACTATGTCGACAACATTAGTGTACCTGTCAAAAAAGATTTGTAACCGGAATCTAGAAATAGCTATAGTGTTCATTCACAAAGACTTTTCTTCGCTTAAACTTGGTAGCAATCTGTGGATAATACTCTTAGCCGTAAAATGCAGGCCTCATATCTTACGAATGTTGGGGTCTCGTAGGAAGTTCGAAGAAACAGACGAGTTTGCATGCAGCTGCTTGCTGGAGAGTTCAGGATCATTTAATCCTCCATCATTAAACATTTATGACCAGGCACAGCTCCCCAAGCTACGTGGACCAAACGGTCTGCCGCCGAGTAGTCAAAACGTCGCTAGACGCAAGTTATTCTAATCCGCGTCCATCACATACTCAAATGATCCAGTAGGTTATGTGTCAACACAGGCGGTGCAACAGAAAAATCTCAGAAAATATACCAAGGCCTTTTCTACTCGTAGCTAAAATCTCATCCCGGTTTATTTATTGTGTTGTAGGCGAATTTAGCTTTATCCTGTTCAAATGTAAGAAAGAAGAGGATAGCAACTATTATACGAGTTGATGGAATCGCTGTACTACCCAGCAAAACGTAACACGCTAACAGATGTATGACCGCAGGTTTACAAAATACCGGGAAAGTTGATTGCTGGGAATATTTTCTATTGCATTATACCGTCTTGTGCACTGCTTTAACAGATAGGACCAGGTCGGTTGAGTGAGGAACAATATTAGCTGATGTACTTAAATGCAGTCTGAAATTGGCATGCTTAAAACTATGTTCTCCTTCCGGAAAATACATGACGATGTGTCCAAGCAGGAGCTAAGGTACAGTTGGCCAATTGAGGCGGAAAATAACCGCGCAATGTAATCACCCCTTCCGTTGTTATAGGGAGGTCCTTGATAGCCTTCGATGTACTTCATTTGAAATTAACTAAAAGAATTTTAAACGAACTATGGAAAGAAGATGCTGACACCGTACGCGTACTTCAATGAGCAACCCATTCCCTGAGCAGGGAAATACGGCGTGGTGTAAGGCCACAATGTAATCGCGCCAACACCTGTCCTCATTCTTCATACTGTCCAGAACTACATCCATCTATGGGACAAGGGTTTTATACAGGTAAAACGTTAAAGCTTAACGGGTTCCGTAGGATGGTCAGGATGAATGTTGCAAAATATAGAAACTTTGTCAGTAAAAGTGTGTTCACATCAGCGGACTCACCGAAGTGTAGTTATCAAAAACCGTACATTGTCTGTAAGACCACAAGTCGTGACGACAAATGTGACCTTAGTGAACATTGTGCCACCTCCTTGTAAACACAAAGAGGGGATGAAAATGTTGGAAAGTATCCCGGTGTTGAAGGTCAGAGGAAGGTCTAACAAACATTCGTGTTTATCCATGGGCAAAAGAGTCATGGTAGATGTCGAAGCGAAATGAGCGCACGGTCAACTCGCGCTTTGAACTCTGCAGTATGGGAGCACAGATGACAGATTCCGATAGGGAATTCCACGCTTGGCAAACGAGTGCAGAACAATGAACAATGAACAATAATTTATAACGGGTAAAAAGGCAGGTGCTTGACATGTCCCGTAGGGTGTTTAGCGTGACAAAAAATGACAGCAAAGGGATAATGGAGTTGTCAGTTCAGGCGCTTACAGAGGTAACTGCACTGTCGTATAAAGGGAGTATGAAGTGAGAATGTACGCACACAAAGCAATAAGGGGAGTGGTTATTGTCCACTTCATAGGCGAAAAAAATAAAAGATAGCAAGGACAACGCTTACTCGTGTGCAAATATCTTGGGTCCACAGGATACAGAAATCCAGTTTCTATAGTAGTAGCGTTTATCAAATTACGTGCAAGACGTTTGGAGTGACTCATTCTCGAGTAGGGTTATGGCACTATCCACTGTCTGTTGTGCATTAGTGCCAGCAGCTGGTGGTCATGAGCTATAGCACGTAGTGTAAATGTGACAGGGTATCGTCAAGGCGTTTTTTGAAAAGGGATAGGGTGGGTGCATTAATTACATGTTCCAGGAGGGCGTTCCAAGGCTGTGCCACTCGAAGGGAGAAATAGTTTCGCCGACATTCCAGGCGGCTGTACTGCGTGACTAACTTAAACTGGTGACCTCTTAGCGAGGTGTTTTGACTGAGTATTAGAAGGAATGGCATGGGTGGTTGGGGTTTCTCAGGATCAGGTACACCATTATGAGATCGCCCCTTAGACGCCGATAACGTCCACTGTATATTTTGAGGGTCTTCAGCCTGAGTGGGTAGGGGAGGCTGGTCAAACCTCTGACGCTCTTCGTTGCCCTACGTTGTGCAGTATCGAGCGCGGTGAGATGGTGCTTGAGCCAGGGTTGCCACGCTTGGATAGCGTATTCCGCGTGCGGCCTCACGTACGCACTAAGCATTTTTGGAAAGATCGAAGGGTCAAACTTCCCGAAGGCTCTGTGAAGAAGGCCGAGGTACTGGTTCGCTTTCTTAGCTGCCTTTTCAGTCTGCCTCGAACAACCGAGGTCATCTTGAACTATCACGCCGAGATCGCACTCGTGAGAAGCCCGCTGTAGAATTTGTGGTCCTAGGCGGTAGTTGTGCATACTCTTGTGCCGTATACTGAGAACTTTGCACTTGGTGACGTTGAAATGCAGCATGTTCTCGATGGACCATGTGTACGCTTTGTCCAGGTCCTCCTGTAAGACTGTGTGATCCTCCACTGCAGCTATAGTGCGCCATACCTTTAGGTCATCAGCAAATAGCAAACAGTTAGAAGATAGCACACTCGAGAGATCATTTATGAAGACCAGGAACAGGCGGGGTCCAAGTACCGAGCCTTGAGGTACGCCGCACTGAACTTCGATGTATTCTGATAGGTTGCTTCGAACCGTTACATTCAGGTGACGTTGAACGAGAAAGTCTCCTATCCAGCCCAGAACGGGATCGCCGATTCCATATTTCTGGAGTTTGTGGAGGAGAATGCGATGGTCTATACGGTCGAACGCCTTCGAGAAATCCAAGTAGGCCGCGTCGACTCCTACACCAGCGTCCACAGATTCCGTCCAGTTTGCACGAGCAATCAAGAGATTAGTTGTACAGGAGCGATTTTGGCGAAATCCATGCTGTTCCGGAACGAGAATTTTGTTATTCTCCAGGTACCCCATTAAAGCCTCAGCTACGATGGACTCCATAACCTTGGAGATCACAGGAAGTAGTGTTATCGGGCGATAATTTGTTGGTTCAGCACGGCTACCACTTTTGTAGATAGGCGTGATTATTCCGTGCTTCCACATGGTGGGGACGTGCATCTCGTTCAGACATCGTTGAAAGAAAATTGCTAATGGTCCTGCCAAACTCATGGCAGCAACTTTCAACGTCTTCGGGCGAATGCCGTCCGCACCCGGGGAGCTGAATTCGCGCAGAGACATCAGCCTCTTCAGTACAGCTGCGGAGGTGAACGAAATGTGATTAAGCCCTGATGGCGGCGGTATCTGCTTAGGCAGGATGTATGATGATTGCGCGCTTTGGAAGGTACGGCCAAATTGTTGTCCAAGGACGTTGGCTGCCTCTTGTGCGGTTTGGGCTAACCCGCATGCTGTGTGCAGAGCAGGAATACCGCACTTAACACGGCGCAAATTGTTTACGTGTCTGTATAGCAGTTTGGGATTGGAGCAAAACTTTTCCACCAGACCTTGTTGGTTCTTAAGTTTATCTTCCCGGACGAGTTTGACACAGTGGTTCCTTTGTACTGTGTAGACATCCCAGGTATGGTCGTTCGGGGAGGCTATATAGGTGTGCCATGCAAAGTCCCTTAATGGCGTTCCAGACGACCGTGTTGTTCTGCCAGTTTGAAAGGATGGCCTTTCAAATTACTGTTGTGACTAAGCTCCAACAACTGGCAGCGTGTGTGGTTGAGATCTCGAAAAATCCAGTACGTCAAAATGAGGTACCCACGCAGTCGTCGATATTGTCCGCTGAAGACTCCAAGCAATTGTAGCCTTCGTTCATACGGTAAATTATGCAGACCCTTGACATTCTTGTTTTCCCGGCTTTCGGTTTCTCCAATGCGGTGTGGTCTCTCCTCAACCATGGCTGCCAGACCTGTATTGCGCATTCCACATATAGACCTATATATGAGCTGAGAAGCTTTGGAAAACTCGATGAGCCAAATCGTCTGAATGCGCGTCTCAGGGTCCCACATGTTGGATGCCCCTTCTTAATGCCGCTTCAGCCTATTTCGAACAACCAATGTCAGCCTAGACCAAAACACCCAGATCATTTTCGCCAGCAGACGTTTGAAACTCCTGGTTGCCGAGTTTGTAGGACTACACCAAATTGTGCCGTAAGTGCAACAATTTACATTTGTCCACATTGAATCTAAGTAGATTCTGGATTGACCAAGTGTATACTATATCCAGATCATGTTGAAGTACTGTGATGTTCTCTGTTGTATTCGTTGCCCTCCATACCTTGATTTCATCGGCATAAAGCCGGCAGTTCGAGATTATGGGGAATATGATATCGTTGATATAAGTCAAAACTAACCGTTGTCCTAGTACCGAGCCCTGAAGTACTCCGCATTCAACTTGCATGGGATCGGGCACAATTTCCCGCACTCCTACGTTCAGGCGCCGGCATGGCAGAAAGCTTCTGACCACTCTAGGAAGGGATCACCAATAACAAAACTCCGCAGTTTGGACAACAGAACGTCATAGACTAACCGCTCGAATGCTTTTGAAAAGTCGGAAGAAACAAAAGCAGCTCCTATGCCAGTGTCTACTGCCTCGGTTCAGCTGTATCCTGCTAGCAGTATAGTCCCAGTACACGAACGGTTTCACCGGAAGCCACGCTGTTCTGGTAGAATATTGTTAACGTCTTCCAAGTAGGCCGTTAGTTTATCGGGAATAATAGCTCCCGTAATTTTTGAAAATACCGGTAGTAAGATTAGGGGATCATAGTTGACTGGGTCGGAAAGCCTACCTCCCTTGTTAATTGGAGTAATCATCCAGTGTTTCCTCAACTCGGGCAAGTACATTTCTTAAACATAGTGTTGGTAGTTTCGAGAGCCCGCTGGGCCACGTGTTACGCATGCCAGCCCACCGACTCTTTCGACGTGCGTTGTTTGCTCACCGGGGATGTGGGTGGAAGAAGAGGAGAGGTGGCCAAGCGATGACTTGGTCCAGAGGAATGAAGGCCCTCACTTCGGAGCTGGCCTCAGTTGGAGCTTCACGGCTCCCTGGTTGCTGGTTTCCAGTGGGTTCCTGCTGTGAGTTTCTTTGTCCTTCCCCATCCCTTTAGCCTCCCCCTCCATTTACGATCTTATTTCGTAGGGTAAAACGTAATTAAATTTTTGTTTTTGCCTAGTAGCCGGCTAGTAGATTACCGGAACGATGCGTATCCGTTGCTGGTAGCTCAGCTGGCATTCAACTGTCGTATTTATTTTTCCTTTATATATTGTATGTATGTATGTATTTCCTTTATGATTGCGACAAAGACACAGCTAATCTCGCTTACATCACAGCTAGCGACTGCAGGCTTATGTCATCAACCCCAGGAGAGTTGTGCCTACGCATAACCAACAGTGTTTTTGGTATAACTTCTACCGTGAAGGACAAGCTAGTGAGTTTTTGGAGCGAGGTAACCATTGTCGTAGAGTTAGTCGGTTAGTGATCGCACTGAAATGTTGCAGTACATTGCAGGCGCACGGTATGCATCGCATGCTTCGGGGCCCATCTGAGTCCGTCAGCTGTTTGAAGAGGAGGGATTCCCCGTTTCACCTTAAGCAGGATGTTTACACATTGATAGAGCAGCTTGTGATTTGAGACAACATTCAACGCCAACTTCTGCTGCTATGCCATTTTATCTTAGCGAACAAACGGAATAGGGTGGTTACTTTAGGTCCAATAGGCCATCCAGGTCTGGGTGCTCAGAGAGAGCGTATAGATATGCCACGAGTCTCTTGTTACATGCGCAAGTTGAGTATTTGGATAAATAACATTCTTAACTTGTGGCCTGTACTTGGTAGATCTGATGGAGCCCCAGATCAGTGTACAATTTTTTGTGGGGGTAGCTGAAAAGTAACTTTGCCTGCTGCATTTGTAGTGCCGACACACCTCACCTCTACAAACAGTGTCCGCTGAAAGGCATTTTCATCATCACAATAATAGCAGTGCAGTACGGTTATAAAAATATGCCGCAATCTTATCGAGCATGGACAACATAAGTTGTGCAGAGTAAGTGGGAATCTGCTTGAACAAGTGCTGCAGCCTTCTGGTGATGCTTGAATCACCGTTAATGCTACGATTATTATTTTCTGAACATTAGTGTCCCTATGAATATATCGGCGGTGAGAATTACATGCTAACATCACTTGGTTGCGTAATAACTATAATGGAATCCAACCGCCCTACAACTTCTACTGCGTGAATAAATCCAGACGGCAGATTGTTTCCTAGTGTCAGCATTGTTGAGACATTTTGTCTGCATTGTTGTCTGTTTTACATACCGTGTCCCTGTCACCGTGATGGGTGAAAGGAGGTTGTAGCATACATCAGACGCGCACACATCCGAATCATAAATGGACTGAAATCAAGTTCAGACATCCAGCATGGCGCTCTGACATATCATTCGGACTCATAACTTGCACATGATTGATGGCGTAATTGCATGGAGATTGGTCCCTGTTCCCACAACTGAACAACGTACAGGAAACAGATAATTTTTATAGTGTAATATAAGTGATGGATTCGGTTCATGTAATTCGAACTTAGTACATTCAGTGAGAGTGCGTTGGGCATTATAGGTAAAATAATTGGTGTACTGATAATTCCACTTACTCATTTGGAGTAAATAAATTAACTGAATGCATACTTTGTCCATCCAGATCAGATATGTTACTAGTTCGATTGTGAGTATGCCTCAAAAAGAGTTTCACTAAGTAGTGCGCTATCCACCATTCTAGCAAAGATGATGGCATATGATATCTGTTTGAAATCGGAAGCCTTTAGACTCTCTAATGGCACGCACAGAATGCTGAGTGACCTCAACTTTAAATGCTCTCAGATACCTGATACGACTCAGATACGACTAAAAATAATGCACTGAAGATATAAACTGCAGTAGAGTCAAATGCACTGAAACCGGGTTTAGCTTTTAGTGACCTCAATCAATAGAGGAACGTGCTCCAGATAGCCATTTCTGCCCAAACGCTGGCTCTATTCAAAATTGGCCGGAGTTCACACCTAATTCTTTTGTCTGAGTTGCTGGATCTTGAAACATACCTTCCTTAAATAGTGAGCACATCATGAAAGATTACTAACTACGATGTTGAAAAGTAATGGACGCCTCTAAGTTTGCGCCGTAAGTTTAGATTGACTTGTCAGTAGCGAAGCAAGTAGATAGGCAAGTTTATCCGGATTGAAATGCCTCATACACATATTATAAATAATAATGATAAGAATACTCGTAATAATAATACCAGTTTCCGCGATTCTCGACTAGTTCAGCCTATAGGGAGAAAGATCAGTGCTACAAAAGTGTTCTGGTTGATACTTGACAAATATTCCACAAACAAATTACAGGTGATATTGACGACACAACGGATAATGAGATTAGACTGTCAGCAGTAAGTGAATTGAGCATAGCATTCCTATGACATGTTCAGTGAGAAAATTTAAACGTTCTACCAGTTAGAGAAGGAAATTCGTTTATACATGTTTTACTCTCGCCAGTACGCAACATGCCAGCAAAGGCATGATTATGATGATGCAAACACGTATGGTCGGTAAGTCTACCAAACTGTAATTGTGTAAAAATGTTAACTAGTAACACACTGAAACTGTGTGCTGAGGCTGATGTTACATTCACAATGCTACCTCACCGTAGTTGGGATAAACCAACATACACTTAAACTAGGTCTTTTTAAGCAGGATAACATTCATTCCACTACAATTCATTTGTTCTGCATTCCTGATAATCTCCTCCCAAATTGCACACGTCGCTCAAGTTAATTGTGCTAAACCTGCTTAACTTTATCAGTGATGTCTGTAAATAACCTTCGGACATTTTGTACTTATCTCGGTTTCGCTTGTAACCAAGTTCCTTCATATGCTCAGTTAACGAGTACATATGTCGTCATATACGTTTATTTTATGCGATATTTTTTATTTGTTATCGGCATTTCGAATGATGGCTGGTATTTGGCATCCCAAGTGTTTCTGCGCTCGATGAGCGTGTTGAAAAAGTACCTACCTGTCTAGTACCGAATAACTCATCTATATTGGCTCCAGTTGACAGTTGGTGGTTGCGAGATATGACGGGGTGCACGGTTCATGTGCTCTTGCTAGGCTCGAAGAGTGGTTCCATGCACACAATGTGGAGCGGACTACGGTCCAGCCACAGCATTGTGTGTGCATGGTCCCCCAAATACAGCATGCTTGTTTTTGCCTGTGAATGAGTGTGGGCCTGCTCCGTTGTTGCGACTTGGCTCCCATCCACATGCCTCCCGGTCTTATTCCTTCGGGTTTACACTGGATATCGGGTTTGTGGATGGAGCTGTTGGTGATGCAGCGCTAGCCATTCATGATATTTCTGTAGGCGCAGTCGTTATGTGACTTGAAGCAGTGACAGGCCTATAAGAAAACGGATGTGGCCAACCATATGTATGTGAGGCTGATGTTGCATACAGGAAGCTGCTTCACCGCAATTGGGCTAAATCAACTTACACTTAAGCTAAATAAATAAATAAATATATATTTTATTCTTTTAATGTGGATAAAATTCATCCAATTTCGTTGCTTTGTTCTGCGTACCTGATAATCTTCTCCTAACTTGCACACATCGCTCATGCTAATTGTGGTAAACTGGCGTAACTTCATAAGGTGATAACTTTTAAATAACTCGGACATTTTGTACTTGTCGCGGGTTCACTTATAACCAATTTTCTCCATATGCTCAGTCAGCGATTATTTATGTCGTCATATATTACTGATAAGTAGCGAGATTTTAGTTGTAATTGTGTTAACGTTTTCATTCCAATAATTCACAAGCTACATAACACAGCCTAGTCCAGAAAAGCATGAAACAGGTTACGCCCTATTGCTGCTCGTCAGTGGTACGCAATCCCTCGGTGCTCTAAGGAGGATCGAACCCATGACCGCTAGAGGCAAATGCCAATTAGCCAGTAGCTGAAGCCACTGAGACATGGCGGACGTCCGCTGGGCTGAATAATTTGCAAAGTAACTGGGATATAGCACCGCCTATCTTCCACTGTCACTGACAGTGGTTAGCCTGCGAGGTGATGACGTTTTCCCCCTGGACACTATGTCCATGACAGTTTGAAAATAGAAGAGATTATTCATGTTAGCTTACTGGTAAATAGCAGGATTTTAGCTATAATTTTATTAACGTTTTCATCCCAGTAGTTCACAAGCTTCATAGCACAACCTGGTCTCTAAAAGCACCGGACGCGTTTCGCCCTATTGGGGCTGGTCAGTGGCGCGCATTCTTTCGGTCCTCTAAGGAGGATCGAACTCATGACCGCTAGAAGCAGATGCCAATTAGCCAGCAGCTGAAGCCACTAGGCCATGGGGGACGTTCGCTGGGCTACATAATTTGCAAACCAACTTTGATATAGCACCGTTTATCTTCCACTGTCACTGACAGTGGTTAGCCTGCGACTTGATGACGTTTCCCCTAGACACTATATCCATCGCAGTTTGAAAATAGGAGAGCCCTTTATTTTGTAGTACTGGAAAATAGCAGGATTTTTTGTTGTAATTTGGTTGGCATCTGCCTCTAGCGGTCACGGGTTCGATCCTCCTTAGAGGGCCGAGGAAATGCGCACCACTGACGAGCAGCGATAGGGCGTAACGCGACTTCTGCTTTTATGGACTAGGCTGTGCTATGTAGCTTGTGAACTACTGGGATGTAGACCTTAACAAAATTACAACGAAAATCCTGCTACTTACCAATAGTGTAGTATAAATAGCCTCCCCTAGTTTCAAAATGCTATAGATATAGCGTCTAGGGGGAAAACGTCATCACCTCACAGGCTAACCACTGTCAGTGACAGTGGAAGATAGGCGGTGCTATATCCCAGTTACTTTGCAAATTATTTAGCTCAGCGCACGTCCCCCATGGCCCAGTGGCTTCAACTACTGGCTAGTTGGCATCTGCCTCTGGCGGTCATGGGTTCGATCCCCCTTAGAGGAACGAGGGAATGCCCACAACTTACGAGCCCCCATAGGGAAAAACTTCTCAGGTGCTTTTCCGGACTAGGCTGTGTTATGTTGCTTTTGAACTTCCGGGATGGGAAAGTTACCAAAGGTCGTCATGTTCGTTTACTTTATTATATGTATTCTGTAGTATATCGGCATTTCGAATGAATGGCTGTTGTATGGCATCATAGGTGTTGTTGCGCTTGCTGCGCTTGTTGACAAAGTGCCCATCTGTCTATTACTGAATACCTCATCCATACTGGCTCCAGAAGATAGTTGATCGCCGCCATAGGGGACGGGGTGAACGGTCCTTGTGGTCGTGCTAGGCTCGAAGAGTGGTTCCAAGCACTCAGTGTGGAGCTTACTACAGTCCAGCCACTGTCTTGTTTGCGCTTGATTCCCCAAAAGCAGCGTGCTTGTGTTTGCCTGTGAAGGAATGTGAGCCGGCTCCGTTGATGCGACGTGACTCCCATGCGCTTGCCTCCCGGTGTTATTCTTTTGGGTTTTTTCACTGAATATATGTTGTGCGGATGGAGCTGTGGATGGTGCAGCGCAAGCCATTCCTTGTATCTCGGTAGGTGCAGGCATGATATTGCTGGCCACGGAGACATGTAAATCCCAAACCGGCTGCCGCCAACTAGGTTTGTACGAGTGAGCGCCACTCGGTGCCCCCACAGTTACGACGACGTGTCCTGCAGAGAACGCATACGGAACCAGAGCAGCGTTTGCAGATACACTGCATTCGATTTACTATCTGCGTGTTTGCATGCCGAATCTCTTAATTCCAGGTGGTTGGCTTTGCTATAGTGTCCGAATTCTTTTTTATAGTATTATCTAATTGAACTATCTTCTATAGACTTACACTCGTCCCTTAAACTAATTTATTTAAGTTCGATAACATGTTCATGTTTGTGGCATTTTCTAAGAACATAACTTCTGACCTCTCGAACCTATCGCGTGATTTTTCCTAACTAATTTAATTCACATGCTCTTTTATTGAATAGTTATGTCGCCGTATCTGTATGCATTATTCGAGTAATTTTACTTGAGCCCGACATTTCAAGTGCCTGCCTGTTGCTTGATGTGCATGTTGACAAGGAGCCTACCTGTCTATTACCCACCACCTCGTCCATACTAGCTCCAGGAGACAGTTGGTCGTTGCTGGAGGGGACGGGGCGCACGGTCCTTGTGGCTGTGCTAGGCTCAAAGAGTGGTTCCATGCACTCAGTGTGGAGCGGACTACGATCCGGTCACTGCCTTGTGTGCGATTGTTTCCCATATACCGCGTGTTTGTGCTTGCCGGTGAAGGATTGTGCGCCTGCTCCGTTGATGAAACGTGGTTCCTAACTAAGAACGACAAAGTGTTCAGAATAGTCGAACGACACCTAGGACACAAATCCGCAAATTTCAAGATCGATTCTATGTACGACAAACCCGGCACTGGTTCGCGACTACCGGAAAAGCAGAAGCCACAGACGGTGTTTATCTAAGGTGCTAATTTGTCTAAACAACAGAATAACAAATTACAGTTTACTTCAACTGTTTCCCAAATCAAAGGAGTAAGCACTTACTCGGTCCGAAACTAGCGTGACAAGGCGATACAACAACAGAATGAAATGTCACTGACATAGACCACAACGAGCTAAGGTGCGCTCAGGAGCGAGCCGATCACGGAAGAAACGACCAATAGTTCAAACAGACATAGTCTCTTTTAGAGTGAAGACTAGGTCAGATGAACCGTGTGTGATCTCTCAATCGTACCAATCACGGTGTGGCGTGGCCTCATGAGTTTAGCATTTGTGTACAACTGCGGCGGAACAAGAGCAACCGTGGCCATAAGGCAAAGGGACTCTGCAGGACTGTTATGATGGATAGACATGGGGATTGACACAGAAAGGAGGGAAACTAAAGAGCGGAAATTGGAGTGTACGAGGAAAGACAGTGCGTGACATCAATTAGGAGCTTAATAGGGGGAGGGAGATGGGGAAATTGGGGGGGGGGAATTTGGGTCAGGCAAAGACGGTTACCATCGGACAAGCCTAGGTTACACCAATCACATGCCTCCCGGTCATTTTCTTTCGGGTTTACCGTGGATATGGGGTGTGTGGATGGAGCTGTGGGTGGTGCAGCCCAAGCCACCCATTGTCCATCTGTAGGCGCAGGCGTCCTGTGGCTGGCCACAGTGACAGGCAAATCCGAAACCAGACGCCGCCAAAAATGTGAGTGTGTGCCTCATGCTGAGGTTAATGTTGCATTCAGGATGCTTCTTCATCGCAGTCGGGCTAGACCAACTTACACTTAAGTAAGGTCTTTTTAACCCGGGTAAATTTATTCCTCCTCTATTTGGTTTGTTCCGTGCTGAAACTCTGCTGCATATTCCGTGTCGATCTTGCCGGTTGGTTTCCTCTGAAATTCTACTTTGGTTGTTTGATATCCGCGGTTTGGCTGCGTTTGATGTGAATGTTGACAAGTTGCCTACCTGTTTACCACCGTCCAGATCGATTATTGGCTCTAGGAGACTGTGACTCGTTGCTAGGGGACGGGGGTGCACGGTCCTGTTGGTCGTGCTAAGCTTAAAGTGTGGTTCCATCCAGTGTGGAGCGGACTACGGCCCAGCCTAGTGTATGTCTGGTACGCATGATTCCCTAACTAGATAGACAGGAATACTGCTGTTGTGCAGGTTGAAGGAGTATGGGCTGGCTCCGTTGATGAAACGTGGTTCCCATCCACATGCCTCCCGGTCTTATTTCTTCGGGTTTACACTGGATATGAGGTGTGTGGATGGAGATGTGAGTGGTGTAGCGCATGCCACTCATGGTCCCTCGTTAAGCGCAGGCGTCGTGTGGCTGTCCCATGGAGGCCACAATAACAGGCAAAACCGGAACCGGATGCTGCCAACCATATATGCGTGTGAGTAGATACGGTGAGTGAATTTGCTAATGGGACTCTGAATTCGTGATTTGGTACGTTGTTTTCGCCATCGTATGTAGGGACCAAAGGAACTCATTGAACTGGATCACGTTCGTGAAGTGGAAAAGTGCCTCCAGAAAGGGAACACGCAGTGACTTCATTTAGCGGCGAATCACATCTGCCACTTCGCAGTGTTGTTATAGGTGCCGTTGCACCGTTTACAGAGAGAACGTTTGCTAGGCGAAAATCCGCCACGCCCTAGAACACTGTTGCCGAACTATTCGCTAGAACGGAATTAACCCGAACCACACAGCTGGCACCACCTGGGAGGTTGCTCGCTAGCCAGTCAGAGTAACTCACCAAATGCAAGTGTTTCGATGAATCAGCTACGGAGACAATTCCGGTTGTATTCCAAGCTAAGCCTAAACGTACCCCAGATGTAAGCTCTAAAAGTGCCAGTTGTAGGACTAGTCTATCCTAGCCCGGGAGTGTTCTCGCTCTGGTAGGGATGCCAGAAAATCAGAAGAACGGACACAACGGATTGCATTTGCGGAAGGATACAATCGAACGAAAAACGAATGAAGCGACGAGAGCGTACGTCAGTGCTGGAACTCACCGTGGAGACAAGTGGTGAGCCGGGTGCAGTTCATAATGGCCGTAGAGCCGGCATTAATACAAAAACCAATATTGTTATAACTGAGTAATAAAAGTGTACATAAAACAAAAAAATATCTTTTGGGTTTCTGCAGAGCTCCCCTCGTGGAAGGCTGAACAAAGAAGCTTTCGAAATCAAGTGGTTGTGGATCGAAGTTCGCAAAAGGTTTTCGTATGCAAAGAAGTGTCTGCTCGGGTTCGGAAAAAATGTAGCCGAAAATTTGTAGCAACTGTGCCGTCCAGTCTTTATTATTTATTGATTGCAGGGCAGGGTGCATTTAGACGAGCCGTTGAAGCCGGCTTGTCGGACTACAAAAAACTGGCTAGCCCAGAAAAAGGCCGACAGGACCTCAACCTCCGCTGCTGCCAAATGGTGCGCTTGGGAGTGGTCTCTTCCCCCGCCGCACCCCGCCCCGCGCCAAAACGACCCTCGTCTCACGAAGAAACGACCATCGTCCCGCGAAGAAGCGATCCTCGTCCAGCGGAGAAGCGACCAGTGTTCGCGTCAGGGTCCTCGAAAACACTCCTCGTGTGGGCCAATCGATCGAATGGGAGGGTTGGGGCATGTAGAGACGAGAAAATAAAAAACACGCACAGCAAACGCCAAAAAGAACAATCGAGTGATCTGCGTGTTAAAATATTTTGGTATTTATATATTCTTTTGAAAAAGGTTTTTCGGAAGTTTTTGATATTTTTGTTTGTTTTCCAAACGTTAATCGACCAAAATTGGGGCAAATATACAATATCTAAAAATTTAAAAATATTTACAATGTACATAGTCGGAGAAACGAACGGGCTTACGCACCTCCCGACTACGGCGATTAGTCGTGGGATGCTGCGGGCTAGATTCGGGAGATGTTAGGATGGCTTGTAGACCGAGATCGTGTTGTGGTTGAACTGCACTAGAATGCTGTAAGCTGGTGCGGTGAGTTGTGACGTCGCACGAAGCACTACTAGACGAAGTAGGCGTGGTAGTTTCTTCTATGAAGGCAGGTTTTAGACGGTCGATGGTGACGACTTCGTGTCGACCACCGCGGTCAAAAGTGTACGCCTTACTCGCACCAAGTTGCACCTTGGAAGGTCCTATGTACGGCGATTGAAGAGGCTGTCGAACACCGTCTGCGCGAAGAAGGACGTGCGGGCACGTAGACAGATTCTCGGGCACGTAAACCGGTGTCTTCTGCGATCGAGGAGCGGGTGGACGTAGCTCACGCATCTGATGAGCCAATCGATCAGTGAAACTTCCGTAGTCAAAAGTGGAAGTACATGGGGCTGGTGCTACCAGTTGTCCGAGCAACCGCAGCGTGCAACCGTAGACTAGCTGCGCTGGCGTGGCGTCGAAATCGGTTTTAACCGTGTTTCTTAAGCTTAGGAGAACGAGGGGAAGCGTTTCAGTCCATGAAGGATCTGCATGCGCATGTAGCGCTGCCTTCAACTGGCGATGAAAACGCTCCACCATGCCGTTAGCGGCCGGATGATACGCCGTCGTCTGGACGTGGCGACAGCCTAACTCCTTAAGCAACGCGGCAAATGTTGACGAGAAATGTAACCCTCAATCGGTGGTCACGATGGCGGGACAGCCGTATTGAGCTACCCAATGCTCTAGAAAAGTTTCGCTACTGTTTCCGAAGAGCAGTTAGGTATGAGAATAGCTTCCGGCCACCTAGTGAGTCGATCGACACAGGTCAGTAGATATACAGAGCCTTTGGAAGGCGGCAGAGGACCTACGAGATCGACGTGCACGTGATGAAAACGTTCGTCCGGCTTCGCAAATGTGCCTAATGGGCTTCTCGTGTGCCTGTGCACCTTCGCGTATTGACACGGAAGGCAAGCAGCTGCCCAAGTACGGATATCCCGATTAACATTGCGCCAAACGAATCGTGCGGTTACGAGTTTAGCCGATACACGAACGCCTGGATGAGACAAGCCGTGCAACGCGTCGAACACGGTCTGCCGAAACTCGCGTGGGACGACTGGGCGTGGCGTGCCCAGAGATAAATCGCAGAGTATAGTGCCGTCTGATGATGTCAGCGGAACGGGTCGTATGTCCAATGAGGGGGACCTGCGTAGTAGATCAACCTAAGAATGGTTGAGCTGCGCTGTGGCCATGGCTGCCAAGTCGATAGCAGTGCCGGCGTCAGCGGAGATAGCTTGAATGCGGGAAAGTGCATCGGCGACGGCGTTGTGCACACCTGAGACATGCCGTATATCGGTCGGAAACTGAGCGATATAGTCAAGGTGGCGCGACTCTCTAGGAGCGTATCGGTCGGTAGTCGAGCCGAGCACGCAAGTCAGGGGTATGTGGTCGGTGAAGACGACAAAGGAGCGGCCTTCTATGACGTGCCGAAAGTGACGGATCGCTAGATATACGGCTAGTAGTTCTCTGCCGAACGTGCTGTAGCGAGATTCGGTAGGTTGTAGGCGTTTGGAGGTAAAAGGCTAAGGGTTGCCACGTGTCGGCTACTCGTTCCTGCAAAACAGCGCCGACTGCCACGTCCGAGGCGTCAGTACTGCGGGACAGTGGGGCGGCCGGATCGTGATGCGCTATAGAAGCTATGTTGGCGATAGCCTCTTTCAGCGACTTAAAAGCAGCGCGTGCTGCCGCAGGAAATTCGAACTTCTTGAGTTTCCCTCGGAGAAGGTCCATGAGGGGTTGCATCAGCGAGGCGCAGTTGGGTATAAATCGTCGGTAAAAGTTGACAAGGCCATCAAAACGCCTGAGCTGTTTGAAAGAATGAGGCTCTGGGTAGTCGATGATGGCTTGAATTTTATCCTGCAGTGGCACGACGCCTACAGAGGAGATACGATGACCGAGGAAGTTGACTGAATCGACACCAAACGAACACTTCTGCGTTGATCGTCACCCCGTGTTGAGATAAACGATCAGAAACTGTTCGTACGTGGCGTATGTGCTCTTCTCGTGAAGAGCTTGCGATTAATATGTCATCGAGATACGCGTAAGCGAAGTCTAAACCGCGACAAACTTGGTCGATGAAACGCTGAAAAGTTTGCGCGGCGTTCTTTAGAGCGAATGGCATGCGCAGAAATTCGAACAAACCAAATGGAGTCGTCACGGCAGTTTTAGCGATGTCCGCTTCGGCTACCGGAATTTGGTTGTATGCGTGTACCAAGTCGATTTTGCTGAAGCTATTTTTACCCGCCAGACTGGCGGTGAGATCCACTATCTGTGGGATCGGATAGCGATCAGGCGTGGTTACCGTATTCAAGGATCGATAGTCGCCGCAAGGACGCCAGTCCCCCACAACATTCTTCGGGACCATGGGCAGAGGCGACGCCTATGGGCTGTTGGACGGTCTGACGATACCGAGTTGAAGCACGTGGTCAAATTCGGCTCGTGCTGCCCGTAGTTTGTCTGGAGCAAGCCGTCTTGGTCGTGCGCTAACTGGTTGACCGCGCGTAACTATGTGGCGAGCGACCTCTGTCGTGACTGGTGGAAGCTCTGCAGCCGGTCGAACCAGTCGCGGGTATTCGGAGAGGAGGCTCAAGTAGTCGGACGGTGCGTCTGCGATCCGAAATACAAGGCTGATTATTGGGGCATCTGAAAGGACACCATCAACACCTGGTTTCGTACGGTCGTCTAACAGTCTGTGGTGACCAGCATCAACAAGCAACCCAAAATGTCGGAGGAAGTCGATACCGATAATTGCGAAGGGTACAGAAGCAACCATGAAGAGCCACTGAAAATCTCGGCGAAGATTAAGATCTAGGTTCATCATGCGCTGACCGAATGAAGCTATCGGAGAACCGTTGGCCGCACGCAAATTGTACCTAGGCTCCGAGTGCTTGTCGCTAATGGTCGCTGGGAAGACGCTGACTTCCGCTCCCGTGTCGATGAGGAACGTGATGGAAGAACGTCGATCCTTAACGTAAAACAGTCGGTTTGCTTGGTTATTGAATGATACGTTTGTAGTGCTAGTATGCGGGCTATTCGTTTTCCCTGGGTCGTGCCTAATGCAGGGAGCCAGAAAACGTTTAGCTCTTCCACCATATTGGCGGTGATACCAACATACTTCTTCGACGGGTTTGACATTATCTGACTGAGAACTTGTAAGGAAAATGTTGCGCTTTCGTGCCGAACGTGACGTACTCTGTGCAGACACAGACGAGCCGCAATGAACGGTAGCCAAAACGTGGTCAGCATTTGACCGTGGCACACGCTGCTTTGAAGCCTTCATTGCTGCTATCCTGCTGCGAAGTAGCGCAATTTCCTCGTCTTTAGAGTCAGATCGGCCTAACGACTGGGAGCAAACATGAGATTCGGTTTTCAT
Organism: Dicrocoelium dendriticum; assembly: GCA_944474145.2. Lineage (NCBI taxonomy): Eukaryota > Metazoa > Platyhelminthes > Trematoda > Plagiorchiida > Dicrocoeliidae > Dicrocoelium > Dicrocoelium dendriticum. Next base: position 101,338,323 of record OX104068.1, on the reverse strand, counting down.
CGGTAAGAATACGTCACCGGAGCTACTGGTCGTCTGCTGCGGAAGATGTTCGAACACAGCGTCTGCCTTGGTAGCTAATTATTTCAGGGGTGTATCTATAAACACGGACAGCATTACCAGGAATGGCTCTAGGAGACGTGCAAACCACAGCTCCTTTATCCCTCCTTCGCGCAAGAATAAGGGACCAGCAATGCGTTGAAGTACGCGGAGCAACGCAGACGGCTTGCGATCTCCAACTTGAGATCATGGAGCTGCTCAAATCGAGTTCGAGCGCTGGGCTGTATCTCTTTCAAAATCGCTTGATTCATCGTTTCATACTTTGCCTCATTCGATGGGCAGAGTAGAATGTCCTCAATCAGCGTCACAACCGACGGAGGAAGGCGTGGGACGAGCTGATTGTACTTTGGACGGTCAGTCGTAACGCTTTTATTTTCCACTTTGATCTCGAATATCATAAACTAAACATCTGGGCCGTGTTCCGTAAAACTTGGAACAGACAAAGTAAGCATGTCTACGCTGTAAAACGACTCAGATGTCACTCTCGAAATGTGAGTCGAAAGCTGAAGATTGAACAAAGTACGATAAAAGTAGTAAAAGTACACAAGAAACAGATGAATACAGGTATATAATCGAGAAAATGAAAGGAACTCACCAAGGAATACCAACGAGAAAAAAGATTGAATTCGCGTGTGTGAATCGGGGTCACCAATTTGTAGGACTAGTCTATCCTAACCCGTGAGTGTTCTCGCTCTGGTAGGGATGCCAGAAAATCAGAAGAACGGACACAACGGATTGCATTTGCGGAAGGATACAATCGAACGAAAAACGAATGAAGCGACGAGAGCGTATGTCAGTGCTGGAACTCACTGTGGAGACAAGTGGTGAGCCGGATGCAGTTCATAATGGCCGTAGAGCCGGCATTAATACAAAAACCAATATTGTTATGACTGAGTAATAAAAGTGTACCTAAAACAAGGTATATCTTTTGGGTTGCTGCACTGTACCGCCTTGGTTAATACTATTCTCAAGCTGTTTTTGCATCCGTCATGTCATCTAGCATAGCCTTAATCCACACATGAGCAACCTCAGGGAAAGGAATCCAATTAATCAGACCAGCGCATTTTGCTTTTGGAAAGGACAGACGATCAGTTGCCTGAGAGGGCAATTTCTGATGCACATCATCGCTGTTCAGCTCTTCAATGAGATAAAATACTGCGTCTACCTTCAAGGGAAGTTATTTCACTTAGGCTGTAGGTAAAGTGCAACAAGCAAGACGGGGTCTTTAAATTGGCCGTTGCCGCTATCCCCTAAAATATCGTTTTTTACACCATCTACAGCAAAATTGTAATGTTTATTTGAACACTTTGACGAATCCTTTGACTGGACAATTTCAAGGTCATTGAGGTCGCGCAACTCACCGATTCTTTGAAAAACTGTCCCAGACACCGCGGGAAGGGCTAATTTCTGTATTGGCAGGAATGGGTTTCGCTTCCATTGTCCTCGGAGACATCCAAGTTAGCTTGTGGCTGCATAGTATATTCTTAATTTTTGTATTATTAAGGTGTTGGAAATAGAAGATAATGCTATATTGAAGTGATGAATAGAGGTGTAGTTGTAGGTCACGGTATAATCGAAGGCAGGCAAATGGTAAATACTAATAAATGTGAACGGATGTTTTATGGAGGAAATAAATGTTAATGCAATTGCTTCATGCAGGTAAAGGTTATGCTTGCACGGAGTAACTGGTAAAAGTATCTTAATTGCTTGGATAAGGGGTTTACATATCTCTTGCCTGATTATTGTATTTTTTTGTATTTTTTGAAAATGGGATTAAAGAAAGTGAAATTTACAACTAATATATCTTATCAACTACCATTTCTTATATATACTTTCACACAAAGCGACACATACACATCTCTTTCAAATCCAGTTTGAAAGCATCACCATTTAGCTTGGTGTACCGGAACACAAAGTCCCTCGAGGCCAATATTTCGTGGCAAAAATTAGCCACTCCGAGACACCGCGGAAAACTCACGGTTTCTCTGCTTTTATCCTGTTGAAACGAGCGACCAGTAAGCGTTTTAACAAAGGTTGACCTCGTCAAGTGGAAGAAGAATCTTATAATTCGTTCAATCAATGTGCGGTTGTTACTCAAAGATTCGGGACTGTTTACATAAGTGCCATCTGTGCACGCTTTAATCATTAGGTTTTAAAAAGTGTAAAACTTTCATCATTACTGATGATGCTTATAGCACATTTGTGGTAGATGGTGTAAAATGCTAAAAAAATGCATCCATCTGGGTGCATAAAGCTCTTGTTGACTTGAGTTGAACTATTGGGATGAAAGCCTTATCAGCTTTACAACTAAAATCCTGCTACTCCTGAGCAACATAAGCCTTGAAATCACTTGACCGCAAAATTATAGCTAACAAACCAGTGTACTACAAACGTCTGACCGGTTTCAGCTGCAATTTAATCAGAAGATCTTCTTTCATGTATCAATTAATCACTGTAAAACATGCTCCCACAAAAGAAGCCAAATGTGTTAATTTAAAAACAGGGATAGTTAGTATGGTGCGCCCGGTCAGCAATGAAGCTTAGCCCAACAAACTGGAGAACATATAGTAGCAGCACTGAGACTAATGTGTCCTAGGCTCAAACATTAACAGATGTCCGTCCGAAATGAGTTGTGATATTGGACGAAGTCAGTCAGTATAGGGTCAATCGAGGACAGGGCAGACAATCTAGTGACAATTTCAGGAAACAAGTGAAGTCGGAAACAGGGATGTTAGTTTTGAGGGGTTAGGAAATATGCGAGAATAATTAAACCGAACACGAGCATGAGTCAGCAAAGTATCTCACTTAACAGAACAGTGGAAAGACGGATGCAAATATGGGTGCAAGAAATTATATTTAAACGGGCTAGAGTAGAAGCGCAAACAAGAAAAATAATTAGTTTTTGGATCACTAAAGTAACTTTGAACTCTTTTCGTTAGCTCTATTTCACCGACTTGAGTTCCATTTTACATTATCTGATGGAGGATTACATGGCCGAAATAGTACAACAACGAAGATTCAAGTCATAAATTTTCCATCTCCTGCAAGTCACCCACAATTGCTTTTATCATATGAGCGCCATTTCACTGCATTTGTGGTTGCAAAATTATACATTTTACTAATCCATTCCTTTGAGTTTTGCCTAACCTGAATGTTTTTACTGAATCCAGTCTGGTTGGCAGTTCAAAAGTGAGGTTGCCGAAACCTTCATGTATGTGACCATTCAGTTTTAACGAGAATAATGCTCAGCCAGTACTGTTAGGTAACGTCACCCGTTGACTCAAATAGTGCATGATCTACTATTTGTCAATGAGGAATCAGCTTATTGAACAGTTAAGTGTATTAGAAAACAGAGGTTGCTGATAACAATAACTGTAAATCATGGAAATAAAAAACCAATTTCCTTTTAATAATCACTGTAACCGGAACGGTGGATTCTGTACTCTATTGTCTAATTCTAGTACCCCTAAAATAAGTTTCACAAACCCTAAAAACCTAGTGACTAACCACTAAAAATGCTCGTTACCTCTGTTCAAACGAGAAGCGCAAGGAGGAGAGGGTTATTGGAACGCTGGCAAACCTGCCCATCCGTAAGGACTGTAAAAACGAAAGGTTCATCATCCAAGCCGGAATTGCGCGTAAGTAAAATAACTATGCAAAGATACTTCACATGATGTTTCCTTGATAGAACATAGCGTAATTAATACAGGATCGCCTTCAAAGCGATTCCAATGTTTGCTGTTCTTTAACTACAGCAGAAGAGCTTAAAGGAAAGGTTTGAACCACTTAACCAAGTTTCAGAGCAATTAAATTCGCTTGTGTATCCCTTTAACACTTCGGACACAGCAAAAATTAAATATATTCAATCCGTTGGGAATCGTATACAACATTTTGCATTTCTGGTTCATGAAAGCATGAAACACTCTGAGAAATATAAGCGAATTTAATTTGCAATAAAAGTTATCTTTTGCGGCTATCTCTTATGTAGTGGGCAACGATAGCCATATTAATAGTATAATAATATGATATTATAGTATTTAATAGTACAGATAGTATATAGTATAGCATATGGTATAGTTTATGATGATAACAGGTCTACGGGTTATAAACTCACAGCACGAGCGCCGCGCATTGTCTTTGACGGTGCGAGGAAAACTCCGGGTGTTCAATGGTTTGCTACTGCCCGCCTCAAGCCAGACAGCCCCTGGTCAACTTGGTGCAAACCCGGCAAAACCCACCTGCGTCTGGCCGTGGTCGCAGGTGTATCCTACTACGGTTGCAAAACATATATATATCGTGCCAGTACCTCTAAGGCTGCTTGTGATGGCCGTCAAGCAGATACCAATCTGTCTCTGCAATCACATTCCCGAGCTGGATCTGCTTCCTACTGTCTTGTGGGTCAGGCTATTGCGTCAAAGACTCCCAACGGAGTCCCTCAAGCAAACCTCCAAATCACCCACTGCCTTGTGGGTCAGGCTATTGAGCCAAAGGCTCCGGGTGGAGTCCCTCAAGCAAACCTCCGAAGCACAACGACCACCTTGCGTGCGATTGCCCACCAATGCAATCGTATGCCTGCAAGCAAAGCACTCAACATCGGGTGCTGGAACGTGCGCACACTACTGGACCGGAACTCCAGCGAGCGCCCGAAGCGACGCACTGCACTGGTCGCAATGGAGCTGGCGCGCTACCACATCGATATTGTGGCGCTCAGTGAAACTCGGCTCGCTGAGCAAGGTAAGTTGCATGAAGCAGGTGCTGGCTACACATTTTACTGGGTGGGCACCACCGCCTCAGCACCACGTAAACCTGGGGTCGGATTTGCAATATCCGATCGCCCCCATGGTCAGCTGGTGGGTGAACCAACAGGCATCAGCGCGCGAGTGATGACTGTTCGCCTACGGCTCGGAAGAGGTAAGTTTGCTACCTATTTAAGCACGTACGGTCCGACCATGTGTTATCCTGATGACACGCGTGCTCAATTCTAAATTCAGCTATCCTCCGTGAAACGGTCTGCGCCGAGGAGCGACCGACTATTACTGCTGGGTGATTTCAACGCGCGCGTTGGGCGTGATGCATCAGCGTGGACAGATGTTATCGGTGCGCATGGCATTGGTTCAGCGAATGCGAACGGTGACAGGCTGCTCTCACTGTGTGCCACTCACGACCTGACGATCACGAACACTCGGTTTGCACTGAGTGCGAAAGATATAGCATCTTGGACGCACTCATGGAGTGATCACGCTCACCTGCTGGACCATGTCATCGTACGTCAGCGTGAAATGCGTAAAGTGCGCATGAGACATGTATTGCGTGGAGCTGAGTGTGGCACTGATAACAAATTGGTTCGGACCAAACTGTACATATATTTTCGTAAATCGATGTATTGCACTCCCGCCGTGAATCGGCGTAAATTTAACTTTCTCTCCCTCGGCACTGTGGCGAAACGTACTGAGCTGGAGAAGGCGCTGGTTGCACGCCTGTGTGATGTGGACTGCATGGCCACAGTGGGCGACCTGTGACACCACATTCGCGACCAGGTGACAGTTGTTGCCAAGGAGACCATCGGGCGCGCAAACTGTAAGCAGCCTGATTAGTTTGATGACAACAATGCGATGATTGGTGCATTGGTGTCGGAGAAGAATGCAGCATTTGCTGCATATGTTATAGACCCCAGTGACTTGGGGAAGAAGAGTCAGTTTCGCAAACTTCGACGGCGACTGACCCGAGAGCTCCGTCGCATTAAAAATGCATGGTCGACGGAGAAGGCGAAGCAGATGGAATGCTACGCCGAACGCCGCCAACACAACGAACTCTTTGACTCATTGAAGGCGGTGTATGGACCGAGATTGGAGCAGCTGTGGAAGCTAATCGATGGTAGTTCAAGCGCTACCTGCACACAGACTGCAGACATAATGCAGATCTGGCGAAATCACTTTCTGTTTCTTGAACAACTGTTCAGAGATCGACTGGCCTACATTGAACGGCCTGAAGCAGCACGATGTAAAGACGAGCTGGTGTTTGCGGCTCGTCAGTTGCAAGAGAAGTGCAGAGAACGACACCAGCCATTGTACTCGCTTTTTGTTGACTTCACCAAGGCATTTGATACGGTGAACCCCGAGGCATTGTGGCTGGTGTTGGGTAAGTTTGGTTGCCCGCGTAAGTTTGTAAGTTTAATTGAATGTCTGCACAGTGGTATGCGAGAGAGGGTGCAGCTGAGTGGAGAGAACTCGGATGACTTTGAAGTTGTCTCTGGTGTAAAGCAAGGCTGTGTCTTAGCTCCTAACCTGTTTAAAATATATCATCATGCAATGTTGTCCTGTGATTTTGATGCCGCTTGTGCTTACGGTGTTCGCGTGGAGCACCGTATTGATGGTGGGTTGCTGAACATCCGTCGTTTCGTTTCGGGAACTCTAATCTGTGAGACAACTATCCGAATGTTGCTGTTTGCTGACGACTGTGCGTTGTTTGCACACAGCGCGGATGAGTAGCAGCACATGACTAGTGCTCTGGCTTCGACAGCGGCCAAATTCGGGCTCACCATCAACACAAGTAAAGCTGTCTGTATATTTCAGCCTTCACCGGAAATGCAATGTTCAATATTGCCCCGAATCAGTATTGGTGCTGAAGTATTGGAAACCGCCTACCGCTTCTGCTACCTTGGGAGTGGGATGTCGACTGACCATCAGCTGCACAGTGAGTTGCGTATTCGCGTGTCGAAGGAAGCAGCGGCATTCGGGAAGCTAGAGTGCCGAGTGTGGAACAACCATCAGCTTACCATTGGCACGAAGCTGATGGTGTACAAATCCATGGTGTTGTCCGCTCTTATATACGGCAGTTAAACGTGGACGATGTACCGTCGGGATGTGCGATATCTCGAGCGGTTCCGTGAGCAGTGTCTACGACGAATTTTGCGCATCATTTGGGGCGACAGAGTTGCTGACAAAGAAGTGTTGCACCGAAGTGGAATCTATGCAGTGGGCTGCATACTTTTACTGAGATACCTGAGGTGGCTGGGTCATATGTGGCGGGTGGATTCGGCGCGGATACCGGAACAACTCTTTTACGGTCAGCTGATTATTGAGAAACGGCACGTGGTGTAACCCTAGTTACGTTACCAGGACATGATCAAAGTGAGCCTCGCACGTTCTAATCTTAATTGCAGGTCGTGGGAATAAAGGAGGTTGATCAGCGCGCATGGCGCGATCAAATAACGAAGGCAGTTGCTGAAATGCGGGAGAAAGACATGTATGCAGAGAAGAAGCGGCAGGTGCGGAAGCGGCAAGCACCGATGGGTTGTACTCCATCGATATCAAGCGCATGGTGCTGTAGCACATGAGGTCGCGAGTGCCTGAGTCAAGCAGACCTAGTGAGTCATGGTCGAGACTACCCGGGACCACTACCGAAGCGACGACGGGTCCTGCAGAGAATGTAGGCAGAACCGGCGCAGCGTTTGTAGGTACGCTGCATTCGGTTTACTAACCGCGTGCTTGCGTGCTCAGTCTATTTATTTCAAGTGGTGGGTTGTTAATGTTGTCCCAATGCTTTTCTTTCTCATATAAATGTCTACCTGTACTCAATTCTAGAAGCTTGCACACGTCACTTAAGCCAATTTAGTCAATTTCGATAATATTTTCGTGTTTGTGGCATTTCCGTAAAGTATACTTTTTGACCTCATGAACTTATCTCGAATTCTTCTCTAAACAACTTACTTCATATGCTCAGAACTTTAAGATATGTGTCACTATTCCTTATGCATTACTCGATTTAGTTTCTTTGTTATCTTCCTCTTAAGGGATTGGATGTTGCTTGATATCCCTGGTGTGGCTGCGCTTGATGTGCATTTTGACAAGGTGCCTACCTGTCTATTACCCACTACCTCGTCTATACTAGCTCCAGGAGACAGTTGGTCGTTGCTGGAAGGGACGGGGTGCAAGATCCCTGGGGCCGTGCTTGGTTCGAAGAGTGGTTCCATGCACTCAGTGTGGAGCGGACCACGGTCCAGCCACCGCCTTGTGTGCGATTGATTCCCAATTACAGCGTGCTTGTGTTTGCCTGTGAAGGAGTGTCGGCCAGCTTCGTTGATGAAACGTGGCTCCATCCACATGCCTCCCGGTCTTATTACTTCGGGTTTACACTGGAAATGGGGTGTGTGGATGAAGCTGTTGGTGGTGCAGCGCAAGCCATCCATGGTCTCTCTGTAGGCACAGGCATCCTTTTGCTTGCCACAGTGACAGGCAAACCCGAAACCGGAAGCCGCCAACCATAGTATATGATAGTATAAGATTTTGGATGGGGCAGAGAAAAAGGACTCTGAAGCAGACGTCCACTATTATTTTACTTTGTAAATGAAACACTGGCAGAGAAAGTCATTTGTAAAAAAGATACGTTATCTATCAGGAATGATTAAATACCAGTGGTACTATACCAGATTTGACTGTGCCAGGAATAGAGCGTAAAAGCCAAAAACTGACAAACAGCTTGTGAACAATTTTTCCGCTACACAAGAAAACATGTGAAATTCCTCCCCTAGTTGACGTAGATGACGCCTTAGTCGATACTGAATCCACTCTAACCTTGTAATCGAATACTCACTGATATAAAAATTGTCGTTCCCGATTCCAATAAGTGTTGCCTTAGCCCACCATTACTGTGCAATTCGTCCCCGAACATAATGGAAAGTTTAACTGCGCATCCGCCTATTTCTGCTCACTTTCTGTCGCTCACCAAGCAAGTACATAGACGCTCTGAATACACATAATTGGTGAAAAAACGAGAACCACCTCGCCATAACGCAGTGTAATTCTAAAAGTTAAAGCACTGGAGAACAGCCTCCTTATAGAGAACATCACATCGCATGTATATGAGTGTTACTAAGTAAAATAAAAGCACTGCTACTTCAAACGCTTCACCCAACGTTATCACCATGGTAACCCAACCATCTATCGGCATATCATCAACAGCGCTGTACTTGAGTATGTGACCAGTGCCCTTCATGAACTGTGAGCCGCTGGTAGCAGTGTGAATTTTGCAAAACTTATATCCCCACAAAGCTCTCTGAACATCCATATACCCTTAACATCAGGTTATATACAACAACAACAAACAAACTACAGTTCCACAGTGGGTTTACATATCCTCAGTATTTCGCCTTTCCAACAATGTTGAGGGGCCCTGTGATGCTTTACCAGCTACACTCCCAAACGACACTAATTCCGCAAATTACATGTTCTCCGTATCTATCACCCTCACTTCACCCTTCCCAAATACCACCTCTATCAGATGGTATTCCTAGCTAGGACACCGTCAGGAAGGAAACACCACAGACAACGGTAATGAAATATTTCTACAAACCCTATATAACACTCTCGTAGCATTGTGAAATAAAAATATTATCTTGCGCTAATACTTCCGTACACCTTTCAGTACTACCTGATGTGTAGTATTAATAACAGAAACATGGCGTTCAGCGGAGATGCCAAACACACTGTATGGGATGAGTTGATGCACCAGTAGCTCGAGTTGATCGCTCCTGTATTCCCTTGTTCGACGAGCTTCGTGGTCAGCTAAACGAGCCATCACCAACAAATCAGCAACAGCCGGAGCAAAACCATCCCATGGATCGCCCGTGTCTATCAGAGTTGGGCAGAACGGTGTAGGTCACGGAGCACAGATCGAGGAGGTCAGTTCAAAAGTCACTTGCTGTTCGAATACAAATCGACGAACAAATCAGCGGATTACATTTGACCCAGCAGCGCACTGACGAAGTCATCTCGTTTGGTGAGGAAACGTTTGCATCCCCATTACCAAGCTCGACGAACAAGTGAATTCAGGAACACAGTTTGGGATATTGGGTTATAACATTTTTTTAATGACCACCCTTCTGGTATAGGCGGTGGCTGTCTGATCTACACAAATTACACATACATGGTTCTTCCTCCAGATGAACCATTCCTATGGGAAATCCTTTGTTCGGCATGGATTACCATTTCTACTTAGCCAACAAACTTCATGGTAGGCTGTTCTTGCAGACCCCCTCATCTGCGGTCACTGTAACTGCTGATTGGATGGAAAAAATTTTCTTTTATTGCCGATCTCTCATTCACTAATAAAATTATCGCTGGGGTATTAATATGACTGAAATCCCACGGTGCTTCAACAGTGAATCACCAATACGCAAGACGTTTATGTCTACCCTTGGTCGACGTCAACGTGCCTCCATGGTTTGGTGACACACTTGAGTTAATATTTAATATGGGATGTTTGCATGTGTCTAAATGCATTAGTGACAACTTACCGGGGAGTGATCATCATGGTTGACTTTTTCAAATTTTTTTAAACCGAGAGTATCAGTGGCTAAATACTGCCCATTATTTTCCGTGAATCGGCCAGCCTTCTCGGATCTAATAATGTAGCAAGAACGAGCGGTAGGGGCGCACAGTCTTTAGTACCAACGTACAACGGGTTCACAGGCTGGCACGCACGCGTGCACCTATAGAGGACATCTCCTGACCACTACGCAACAGGCATTGTACTTTTGCTCAGTGTCGCATTCATGAACCGACTTCAGCCGATCAATGAAATCGCCGCGCGTCGATTTGTACTCATAACTTCGCTTCCGCATATCCTATCCTGACCGAGATGGATTCGTTCTAATGCTCTTGACTTGCTTAATCGGGTATGCGTCGCGCTCCTCGTGGTTATTCCTGGAAGCGCGTCCAAACGCGTACCTCTCCGGGAATTCAGGCTGTCAAACACTACGTCCCCCGTCCATTTCAGGCTTATCCCATAGGTCTCGAGCTGCTTTGTTGACTTTCGTTCTTGATAACATCGTTACCTTTCAGCTTCCCTAGTTTTCGCGGCTTGTCCGACCCACCTGTGATTCTTGCCTTCCGTGCCACTACAATAAGGTCTTCGAAATGGGATCCATTTTCTTAGCACAGGTTGTAAAAGTCGCTTGTGGTGAATTCAATGACCATATACAGGTTTGTGCACTGAAGTTGTAGCTCAAGAACGCGCTAAGCAATTGAAAAGGATTACCGCACCTGTAAGTATCTCGAAAAATGTAACCACTAAACTAAACAAAATAAAGAAAGGGATTAGGAAAACAAAGGATTTTACTCTACTGATGCTCCACACGAGAATGCCAAGAGCGTTATACCATGGTCATCAAAAAATGCTCCGGGAGGGTAATGGGTTTGATGAGCCAGGCTGCATCTCAAAACCTTTTCGTCGTAGGTAGAAAAAGAAATCAAGTTAGATTAACTCGATTGTAAACGCTGATGGAACCGTTATAGTGGATTACGTAATCGAATCTTCATCCTTCAATGACTACTTCGTATCTACCTATAATACTAATGCGACGGGGGAACATCAATCCAAGCTAATAAACCGAGGCAGCAGCACAATCCAAACTTGAAATACTGAGTCTTCTTAAACCCCTTCAGTAAGGCAGTAAGAAGATATAGGTTGAGATATATTAACATTTCGAATGCTCTCGTCAGTCGCTACGCAGTACAGGCAGAACAAAGCACGCAATAAATACGATCCACACTTACTAACATAGATAAGCATATAAAATTGATGTGAATGACGTAATCAGGTCCAATACAATCCGATTGATTGCCTCAATTGTTTCTGGGCACAGAACACGGGACAATTCAACCTTATCAATATCATCTCGCCAATTGCCAATATCGTCGGATTCTTGTTGCGCAATAACATCTTGTATGAATAGGATATGTCCACCTTCTGACGAGTCGTCATTAGGTGTTTAGTGATAGCCGAGGCAGGGTTTCGTTTCATTCTTTGCTCCGCTCCGTCTTGGTGAGACAGCATCTGCCTTAGCCACAACGGGAAGTGTTCCGACACCCTTTGAGCCAGTCGGCGACCAGTCTTGCCTATGTAAGTGTCGCCGCAACTACAAGTGAACTGGTAGATGATGTTAGAGGCCGAACTGATCGGCGAGCTACTCGGATGGCTGTGGAGAGGAATCCTTCGTGTAGTGTGGATAAGTCGTAGTTTGGCGCTAGAGTAGGTGCGCATTAGAGCGGACCTGAGCTTGTGACCAACTTCATTTGACAAGTGATCCCCTTGAACGGTAAGAACCAATAAACATCGTTCTTCTTAGCTATTTGTACTGGCAGCTTCTTCTTGGGGGTCTGCAAGAATTGCTCTGGATACATATTAGATAACAGAGTCCGGTACAAAAACTTTTCTTCAGCCTTGAGCAATTCCGGACTGCAAATCCACCTGGCCCTGTAGAAGAGAATTTTCACGAGGCCGCGCTTCTATGCAAGTGGGGCGAAGCTGGAAAAATATAGGTACTGTACCACCCCAGGTCCCTTTTCTGTACACAGTGTGCTGCAGTGAGCCATCGGTCCTTCTCTTGATGAGTCAGAAACGGCAGCCTGTCCTCTTGTTCCCTCTGTTGTGATACAGAAAGGTTAGGGTAAATTGAATTCAGGAGGGCAGAAAGACGGTCAAAATGTTCACCATTTTTGAAGACGAGAATATCATCTACATAACGCTTGTAAAGCTTGGCTTTACCTATGCAAGCAGCAACTTTCCTTTCAATCATACCCAAAAAGATATCTGCCAGAACTGGGCCCAAAGGACTTCCCATACCGACACCGTCAATCTGTTTGTATGTCGTCCCTTCAAACTGGAATGGCACATTCTCAGGGCACAACAATAGCAAGTCCGCAGGTACTCCAAATGTAGGCCCACAGAGAGGTTCCGACTCAAAAGAAATTGGCAGAAGTCGTCGACCGGTTCACGTAGGGGCGCATTCGTGAAAAACGATTCCACGTCTATGGAATACATGAACTCCGAGTTGAGCGTTGTTTGTTCCAGTATATTCGCCAATTCAAAGGAGTGACGACCAGGTGAACCCATTCGATTCATTCAAGGTGCTATTGCGCAACAAGCATCCGACGATATTGGCAATTGGCGAGGCCCTACTGATAAGGTTGAATTGTCCCGTGCTCTGTGCCCAGAAACAACTGAGACAATCAATTAGATTGCCTTGGACATGATTACGTCATTCACATCAATTTTATCTGCTTACCTATGTTACAAAGTGCGTACCGTATTTATTACGTGTTTTGTTCTGCCTGTATTGCGTAGCGACTGACGATAGCAATCGAAATGTTAACATATCGCAACCTACACGCCAAACTGTTGAATTCAAACAGTAGTAAATGCCACCAAATCAGCTAAATTCGGCCATCATGCTCACTATGCCTCGACAACATCCCACCAGTTCTAATCAAATAAGGAGGTCCAGACGTCCCCCGTTACTGCTTAAGGTAGTTACCCCTTACATGATTTAACTAGAGTACTCTCTGCAATGGAAACAATCAGCTATCATATCACGAAACAAAAGCCGCTCGTTGCAAGATGCGAAAAAATATCGCCAACTCCGCCACAAATATATTATTCCCAAAATCATACAACGGTTAGTCAAGCGGTGTATAATAGAATATCTGAGTGCTATGGGCTTTACCGGTAAACACCAGCATGGTTTATTAAAACGTAGGTCACGTATCACCTGTCAGCTAGGTTATCTTGATTACATAACTAGAGCAAGGGATGCCGGAAACGCCATAACTGCGATATTTTTTGATATTCAAAAGACTGACTGTGTCCCACACAAGTGATTGCTACGGAAACTTATATTATGGTATCACAAATTCATTTCATATTGATTGTCTTCCTACCTCGAAAGTAGATAGCGTGTAGTCAGAATAGATAACTGCACATATTTAGCCACTTCAATGTCTACTGGAGTGATTGACGGTAGCGTGCTGCGCCCGCTCTTGTTCTTAGTCTACTTTAACTATCCTCTTGATGAAATAATGCTTGGGAGGTCATTCCTCTCCTCTCATGATGTTACAACTGTATTTTTCGACGTCTGCGTAAGGCAGTCCCAATTTAGTCTGTATACGGCATGACATGTCCGCATTAGGGCACCGAAGTAACTCTTGGAAGTTGCAATTGGCCACTGACAAGTGTAATCTATTGTACCACGACTATGACTATTGTCTGAACATTTTAACCTTAAACAACACTCCCATTCATGAGTGCGGCGTAGTCTGAGAGATTGATCTTGAATATCTTGCCTCATGTAGTTTTTAAAGCATGTTAAATTCTTGCAAGTTTCTGTTAAGATAACGATCGCCTACGTAAGCGGAACACATCTTGGGGGATACTAGGCTTCGATCATTTAAATGTGTGTTAGACAGAAACTTGAATACTATGAGATGGTGAATGGAAATCATAGCACTGGAAAACGTTCAATGATCATCCTTAAGTAGATTTTTGAGTATACCTAACATTATGACTTAACCTGAGTGTTGCGATGCTCTAAAAATAGAACCGCTTTGGCTTCGCGAACTCAAGCTATGTATTCTCTATCACTTAGAATTCGGATTATGTTTTGCAGCTAACGCACAACCCGAGTTCCAGACTCTTAATCGCTATGAAATACGGAACACCGAGCGCATACCGAATGTCCAGAAGTCTCGTACCAAGCTCCGCTCAACTTTTTCCTCCGTGAAATAGGCGCTACTACTGAATACACTTCTAGCAAACCTCAGAAACTATACTACCGAGCTGCAATTCAAACGGATGATCAATGTTTACCTGACTGCTCTAAATATATTGTCAACACTAAGGCAAAAGGTGACTTTAGATGATTTGTATGAAAAAGATCCTGGATATACGTTAAATCTGCTACATCCCCTAATTGTCTCAATATTATAATTTTACATACGCATGCATGAAATCTGTACTAGGCATGTACAAACGATCTTATTCGACCCCATACACTCCTACTTAACCAATAGTGTTTTCTTCTCTTTTGATGCATTGGTTCGCAGACGCATTAGACCTTTCAAGCTGAACCTCATTCTGACTTCAATCTGCCTTTGTTATGGTTGGCTACATTGTGCAATCCCGTTGAATTTATCTTATTAATGGAACTATCGGACAAACCATGCAATGAGCACATCAGCCTCTCTGCTCTCCTGGTGTCTAGAACTGTTCGACAGCTGTGAAAGTTTGCTTGGAAATTGTCACCCCATTAGTAATTTACCAATCAACCTGTTTCTCTTGACTTATGTAAAAATTAGCACACAAACCGATGCAATGCCCTCCTGCACAGTCGCGAAACACTGTAGTAGTTCAGTCCTTTGATTATATATATTTGCTAAGATTATCTGATATTCTTATATTCTTTTCTTTTTCCATTGTCGGTCACGATTTGGCCGATCTTCTAAAGTGACGGTCTAAAACTTTCAAACAGTATGTCTCTCCCACTCAGAATGGTCAGTCGCAATCCAGCTCTTGCCGCTAATCAACTTCTTAGAGTCCAGCACTTATAGTACTTGTCAGTGCATCAATGGCAGTTCGCATTGAGCTAGTGTACTAATTAGCTCGGGAGCTTCATTCCGTCAACTTAGGAGATCAGAACTGCGACCTGCTTCAGCGTAACCATGACTGCCTCTCTATGTGGTCAGTAAAGGTCAACCTCCCGATCAACCCGGTCAAGTCGGTGGGTTAAGGGTGGGAATGGCCGGGTCTATAATGTGGCCGGCAAACAGTTACACCCATTGCCATCAGTAAAAGATCTCGGCGTACTCTCCGACTACGAGTTGAAATCCGTTGAAAACACGAACAGGCTTTACCAAACCGAACTGCGCATGATCTGGGCACTCAAATGCAGCTTCTGTACTTGGTCCGAAGAGGTTGCCACCCGCCTTTTCTCTTTTACCATCAGACCAATGCTAGAGTACAGCTCATTCGTCTACTGTCCGCTCACCCGGGGCGAGGTACAACGGATTGAGCAGGTACTGCATGTTGCCACAAGACTAATCCACAAGACTAATCCTTA